>OY282598.1:17842293-18566293 GCA_958298965.1 Chrysolina haemoptera
TTTGCTCATCAAAGGCACGGATCTTTACAATTCTTTGGTAGGAATTTTATGGAAATTTCGACAACATAAAATTGCGTTTTCCTCAGATATACAGGAAATGTTCCATCAGGTTCGTATAAGAAGAAACGATCAACCTGCACAACTACTTCTTCGGAAAGAAAATAATGAAAAAGACGAACCTTCAATCTATGCCATGCAGGTAATGATATCCGGAGCTGTGTCTTCACCATATTCAGCACAGTATATGAAGAATAGGAATGCAATGGATTTTCAAGATAAGTACCCTGAAGCTGTAGATGCAATTGTGAACAAACACTACATGGATGACTACTTGGAGAGTTTGGAAACAAGAAGAGGCAATTCAACGTGCTCAAGAAGTGATGATGATTCATAAGGCAGGTGGTTTTCAATTACGAAGTTTCGTGAGCCATTCTTCGAATTTACTTTCCGAAATTCCCTATGAACTGAAGAATGTAGACAAAGTGGTGGGTCATAAAGACATAATGAATCCCCCCAAAGAATTTTAGGTCTGAAGTGGAATCCTGAAGAGGATAGCCTAACATTTCCAATGAGTTTCCACAAAGTAGACAAAATGATTTTGACAGGTGAAAAGACACCGACAAAAAGGGATATTCTGAAAGTAGTTATGTCTTTATTTGATCCCTTGGGGTTGATAGGACACTACATCATAGAAGGAAAAATTATTTTGTAACACATATGGAAAACTGGAATTACATGGGATGACGAAATCACCGAAGAAATTGAAAAGAAATGGAAATCATGGTTAGGATATCTGAAGAATGTGGAAAACCTAAGAATACCTTACAATTTTGGAGACAAACATACTACTTTAGAAATTCATACTTTTTATGATTCCACTAAACAAGCATTCGCAGCAACAAGCTATTTTTGTCTCAAAAACAACAATGATGTCCGAGTTTGTTTGGTGATGTCAAGAACACAAGTTGTCCCAATAAAACAAATGAGCATACCGCGACTGGAATCACAATCTGCGGTAATGGCTACAAGATTAGCTGAAAAGGTTAAAGAAGAGCATATCTTGAAGGTAGACGAAACTTTCTTCTGGACGGACTCAAAAACTGTTCTTTGTTGGATAAAATCAGAAATAAGAAACTTCAAGATTTTTGTAGCCCATCGAGTGGGAGAAATTCAGAAATGGGCAGATTTGAATTGTAATAGTAGATGGTATGTTGGACCTGACTTTTTATACCCTGATCCGGAATTATGGCCGAAAGAAGAAATTAAACTTGAAAAAATAAGTGAAGATATTCTTGAATTGAAAACTGTTTTTGGTACATCACATTGGAAAGTACTGCTGTTTACCTGACATAGAAAAATTTTCAAAATGGACATACTTGGTAAGATCAACAGCATATGTATTAAAATTCATCAAGATATGCAGAAAACAGATTCTAGAGACAAAAGAACTCACAAGGGAAGATTTCGAAGAAGCTGAACTACTTTGGATCCGAAAAGCACAAGACGATACATTTGGAGAAGATATTAGTAAACTTTTGAAAGGAAAAGAAGTTCAGAGAAATAGCCGTTTATTGCAATTATCACCAGGAATCGACGAAGATAAAGTTTTACGACTATATGGTAGAACTGATAAAGCTTCTGATTTATTAGATGAAACAAGAAGACCTATCATTTTGGATGGAAAACACCCTTATACCAAACTTTTGATGCACCATTATCACTGTTACTTCCACCATAAAGGAACAGAGCTAGTGTTGAATCAATTGAGGCAGAAGTTTTGGATAATACAAGGAAGAAAAACTGTACATTCTGTATCGCAGAGATGCATGAATTGCAGAATTAAAAGAGCGAGACCTAGGCTACCAGAAATGGGACAAATTCCAGAATTCCGCATGGGAAGACCGTCACGTCCATTTTCATATGTTGGCTGGGATGTAACAATTGGTCGTCGAAAAGAAAAGAGGTATGGAGTATTATTCATTTGCTTATCCATAAGATCCTTGTCATGAGAAGATTTTTTGCAAGACGAGGACAACCGTGCATGATGATTACTGACAATGGGACTAACCTCAAAGGAGCCTCAAAAGAATTAAGAAAAGTTTGGGAAGAACCAGACAAAAAATTGATAAGAGAAAAATTTATTAATTTGGAAATAGAGTGGAAATTTATCCCACCTGGAAGTCCTCACATGGGGGGAGCATGGGAGAGAATCATCAGATCAGTGAAGCAATTTTTGAAAATAACTTTGAAGGAAAGAGCACCCATACCAGAAGTATTGTATACCCTCTTATGTGAAGCCGAATAAATAGTTAATAGCAGGCCACTAACATGTGTCTCATCTGATAGTCAAGACGAAGAAAGTATAACACCCAATCATTTTTTGATTGGTCGGCAGAGTAACCTAACAGGAATGGGTCTAGGAGAAACAAAAAAAGAAGACTTGAGAAGACAATAGAGGATAGCAGAAGACTTAGCTGAGAAATTTTGGAATCGGTGGGTGAAGGAATACATACCTACTCTAACCAGAAGAACTAAATGGTTTGAGAAAAATAAATCTGCTCTACAGGTAAATGATGTTGTCATTTTTGACAATAAATTGCCTCGAAATAATTGGCCTCTTGGTAAAATAACTGCTGCATATCCTGGAAGAGATGGCCAAGTTAGAGTGGTCGACGTGAAAACAAATTTTGGTAGTTATAGAAGCCCCACTTCAAAAATTTGCAAGTTGGATCTATTGGAGATGAATGAAGACCTTTAGTTGGAGGTTTCATCGGGAGGAAAATGTTTAGATTTGATATAATATTGTATATTGATTTTATTGCATCTTACTGTATATATTTTTTTGATTTGATATGAGTTGTCATGTATTTTGAAACTAGTTGAATGTGAAGAATGATAAACAAGATTGAAGAAAAAGAATTAAAAAAACCAATATAATTTTGTATGATTTCAACAAGAAATAAGCAAAAGATAATACAGGACATTGGTTTCACTTTCAGTAGTGGACCTACAAATAGTTTGACTCTGAAAAGTCTGATAAAAGAAGTTATCGTAGCATGCCAAACAGCTGGATTTGAAGTAATGGGTACAGTCTGTGACCAAGGTAGTACCAATCCAGCTGACATTAATAGTTGGCTGAGAGACAGAAGAGATTATTGTCTAAGAGGAGGAGTGGAAAATAAATATTTCGGATTTGATGTGAATGGTAAAGAAATCATTCCATTATATGATATACCACATTTGTTTTAGGGTATCAGAAATAATTTATTGACGAAAAATTTACATTTTCATCATAAAGAAAAATCTAGAATGGCAATGTGGGAACACATTGAACAATTCTACTATTTGGATGCATCAGATAAGGTTCGAATTTGCTCTAAATTGACAGATCAACATGTTGTTCGAAGACAAATTTAAAAAATTAAGGTATCCTGCTGTACCCAGGTGTTCAGCCACCAAGTGGGGTCCTTCATGAAGAGAATAGCTACTTTGAGTGTGTTCAAATAACTCTGATTTAATGATAAATATTAGAACGAGCCCTTTTCTTCCCGTTTTCTTGTTTCCGTTTTGTCTCAAAGGTATTGATCAGGAGGAGTTCACAATGTATACTTAATGAATTTATTCGACTACCTATACAAGCTGTATCGTCAGCAGTAGAAAACAACAATCATTTAATTTTGTTACTTAACAAATCATTGATATAAATCAAAAATAAAATAGGTCCTGGAACTGACCCTTGAGAAACACCACATTTCACTTTTCTAGAATCTGAATAGTTTGTTCCCTTTCCAACAAATAGCTTCTGATAGTTTTGAGCAGATTCCTCTCATGCCAAGCCGTTCTAATTTCAATGATAATTTTGTATGTGAAACTGTATCAAACGCTTCCTTTAAATATGAAAATATTCCAATAGTTTGTTTTATATTATCTAACGATTTATAAATGGTTTCAGTAACATTGGATATTGCATTCTATGTTCCCCTTTTTTCTCTGAATCCAAATTGGTTTAAAGAAAATGTTTTTTATACCACTGTTTTTTTTTCTGTTACAGATATTGATGATGAAAAAAAGTTATCCCCTGAAGCTGTGGACACTGCTGAGCTGATATTGTTTTTATACCAATCATTTGATAGTTTCAACTCAAATAACATACTGGCACCAAATAGGAAACCATTAGAGGGTGGTGGTAAATCTCAAATTCTGGAGAAACTCTATCCTCACTATTCAAAACATGAAATATTTTTCCAAGAAAAAAACCGCCTGGTTATAGTACCTTCACTAACAAATTTAATTTTCACAATCAAAGCTTTCATAAGACTAACTGGAAATCTCATATCTCAACAAAAATTCAATTATATTTTGACGAGAGCAATCAATCAAGATCCATTGGAGAATTTTTTTGGTGCAATAAGAAGTCATGGACTATGGCATGTGTCACCAGACGTATCTCACTTCGAGAATTCATTTAAAACACTTATTAATAATTTTTCCTACGAGCGTGCGGAAAAGTAACTTTTCCGCACGATTTTTCGTTTTGAAAGTTGTACTTTTCCGTACGATTTAAAATCGTGCGGAAAAGTTACTTTCCCGCACGATTTTTACTTTTCCGTACGATTTTTACTTTTCCGCACGATTTTTGTATTGTTGAAAATGAGGATATTTAGGACTAACTAAATGATCTATGTAACTATTCTGTCTTATGTGTCATTTTGTAGCATTATTAGAAAAACTTGTTTATTAAAAACCTAAATAAGATGGACAAAAACACTCGTAGGAAAAATATTGTACCTAACTCTTACGGAAAATGTCTTTTCCGCCCTTAACGGCATGCCCGAACTCCGCTCTGCGTCGTTCGTGCAACTGCCGTCGCGTGCGGAAAAGTACTACTTTCCGCACTTGTTAGGTAAATAACTATTACGTCCAAACGCCAACTGTCAGAGGGATTTTTCAGTAGGGACTCTAAATACCTTGAAATCATTTTTTCTTCCTGGTAGGTCATTGCTATTCTCGTCTTAGCTATCTTATTCCTCGCTTATGCAATGTCAATGAAATCAGTATTGTATCACAAAACATTTTAAATCAGCAAATCAACTTCAATCCATTAAATTGTATAATTCATAATACATCTGGGAAATGAGCTTGTAAGTTGATTATTTATTCGGTGTTGCATAAACTTTTGGTGTAAACAATTGAACCGAATACCTAAAGACAGAGATTCAAAATTCAATAGGTTTGTAAGGGGACGTTCTAACTCAACCAGAATAGATCCTATGAAACTTCTCGCAAATAAAATATTTTTGAAAAGTCGTAATAAAAAATGAATTTTACCCTGTGCATGAGATTTTCCATGATCAAGAAAAGTATTCTGTTACAATGTTTTTGTTATTCATTTGTTATTTTGAGTGTTATTTTAATATTATATTTTATTGAGTAATATTACGAATAATAAATCAAAAGCAGTACTGACATGGAATGCAGTTATGATGCGTTTTATATTTTCCTCGCTTTTCCTTTAGTCCAATGGCCGCCATATGGAAAATATTTTTCCTACGAGCGTGCGGAAAAGTAACTTTTCCGCATGATTTTTTGTTTTGAAGGTTGTACTTTTCCGCACGATTTTACTTTTCCGTACGATTTTTACTTTTCCGTACGATTTTTACTTTTCCGCACGATTTTTGTATTTTTGAAAATGATGATATTTAGGACTAACTAAATGATCTCTGTAACTATTCTGTCTTATTAGTCATTTTGTAGCATTATTATAAAAACTTGTTTATTAAAAACCTTGTTTTTTCATAAATAAGATGGACAAAAACACTCGTAGGAAAAATATTGTACCTAACTCTTACGGAAAATGTCTTTTCCGTACTTGTTAGGTAAATAACTATTTATTTACTGATTTTTTCCGAAATTGTATTCCTGATGAAAACCACTGCACACATCTTCTCCAAATTATGATTGTCACTATTTTCCAAATACAAGATTTTTACTCCTGAGTTTAATTCATGTTCATTTATCTGCCTTGTATAATACCTTCCAGATTTTTTCAAAATGTTTAGTTGCAACCTGAGTTTTTATAGTTTTTTTATCGGGAATGAAATTTTCTGAAGACATTGTACTTAAAAAGTTTTCCATGTGATGCGTACTTTATAGTAGGCACATATTTGGCAAGCAACCGCCAAATGAGATTTTTGAATAATCCCGCTCATTTTTATATAGTCATAGCTTTAGCCACGAGATGGCGCCACCAAATGCTCATAGTAGATTACTACATGGAAGAACCAAACGTCAATGGCGCTAAAGTGTCCGTTCTAAGAACTAAATCAGTGTTCCAAGCCATCCTATTACAGAATTCGCCCTAAGTGTAAGTGTTTTGTGCCTATATAGCGTTGTCTATATGTTTCTACGAATTTTCATATATCATAACAGTTGCGCATGTGCAAACTTGGGGAAAAATAACATCATCAAGTAAGTAATACAGTGTGACCCACTTAAGACTGGAACACCCTTATAAAAGCTACATTTTCCAATCGATTGGAATTGTTGTTTTTTCATTAGGTAGACATTCAAAAAGTCTACTGGGACACCAAATTTCATGAATGAATCTCCATTTTCAGGGCACACTAATCTAATTTTTCGAAGTCAAAAAGCTAATAAAATTACTAGCATTTTTTTTGAAATGGTTCATATGTTAATAATGTTGAAATGCGTAAATCAATAAAAAAGTTGTAGGGGACTGAAATTTAAAAAACTATGCCGCCCAATCAACTCACCGATTCAATTTCAGAACTTTTAGGAAGTCTCGATATATCACTGGCCAAAATTTCATCTGAATCTGTTTGTAAATAAGAAAATTATAAGATAATAAAATTTGAAAACGGTTGATTAAACGGCATATTTTTCAGATTTCATTCCTTCATAACTGTTTTATGGATTGACGCATTTCAACGTTATTTACATATGAACCATTTGAAAATGTCGCGAATCCAGTGGTGTAGTTGAAATTTTTCTAAAAAAAAGTAGCTAGTAATTCTTTTATTTTTGACCTTAAAAAATCAGATTAGTTGGCCGTGGAAATGGAGATTTATTTATGAAATTTGGTGCCTTCTTTTTGAATATCTCTCTAATGAAAAAAGAAATCATTCCAATCGGTTGGAAAATGTAGATTCTATAAGGGTGCTCCGGTGGGTTACATTGTATGAAATAACAAGTAAAAAATATTATCAAGAATCAAGTTACGTTGAAAAGTTAAAAAATCTTGAGATGCTTGATATCGGTTATCTTCATTTGGTTTTATTGCTATAGCTATTATTAAATGCTGTTATTATGAAAATCTCAATTCTTCATCATTGAAGCTAATTCTATAGTTTTTTTTTATAAATATTCAATTGTACTTCAAACGTGTCTTTGAGCATATCATCCAATATTGCCTTGTGTATTGTAAGGAAACGAATTATGCAATAATGAATTGTCATACAGTTTTGAGCAGTCTAAAGTACGTTCATATACTATTGCAAAATCTGTACCGAACACAAACATTGTTATTATTATTTTTTTTATCATTACTCACCATATTATACAATAATATTGCATTGTCATCACGTTCTGAGCTATGTTGGAAGTTAGTCAACATTTTTACTAAACAGAAAAACATTTTTTATTTATATTATTATCGTATTACCTTTATTATATTATTTGACTGAAATATTCAGGAAGCAACAATTCATGAGCTATAACTAACCCTTAGTTTATCCAATCTATTTATTTACAATAAAAACAGATATACATAGAAAATGATAAACCTATAAAATATACTCAACAGTTTTCTCATAAATTCTACCTTGCGTTGATTTATTCACTAACGAATCGGAATAAAATCAAAAAATATTAAGTAATCACACATTAGGGCTGCATCTTCCCAGCTCGCACAAGTCTCTCGAGGACTTCTGAGGACGGCTTGTGAGGGGGCAGCCGGTTGATGGAATTAACAATTTTTAACAACATTCCGAGAGGATAGCTCGATCGATAGAGCGCGTGGGTCATCGATATCTGAAGCCAAGCAATGCAAGGCGAGGTTGTGGTTTGGATGGTGACTCATGGACATCCTCCTTTCGAGATCTATTTTCCTCGTATCGTGCAAGGAATCGTACGTCAATAGGCAGGATCTTGTTTGACTAACAGAAAAAACAATTTTCAACAACAACAAATATAAATATATAACCTGCCCCATCTGCATCACAAAGTATTATAAATTATTAATATTTTATAAATAAAATCCATTTTTATCGCCCCTTCCCATACGAGTTTTGTAAATACGCCACTGTCTGACTGATATTATGTTTCTGGCCGAAGAAATGTCATGGATAAAATATCGGTAGTATTCACCAGCCTTGATACCCACATAGCACATGTACGTCTGACGTATGCCCAGTTTATGTACACCATGTATCTTATGGACGTTCAATGGACGTCCACTTACGTCCATAAATATCCAGTAAAGGTCCACCAAATTTTCAGAAACATTGGATATAACATCCTATGTACGTCCGACGTGGATGCCCAATGTTCGTAATAGTAATAATAATATTAATAAATCTTTATTTTACAATTAAATTATATAAGAACAATAAATTGTATAAATATAATAACTGGTAAATACGTCCAAGTAAACTGGAAAGACATATTTCAAAAAAGACAGGAGATCAAAAACAAACTCTACAGATAAATACAAACAAAACACAAGAATACACTAACCTAATTAAAAAACTCCTCAAGTGTCTAGCAATTTTTTTCAATTATCAATTGTCTAGTCTTTTTTAAAATAAATGAACAATTGGCACATTTTTTATCTCACCAGGAAGGTTATCGAAACCTTCCTGGTGAGAAGGTTATCATCCGCATAACAAGTTACATGTACTGAAGAGGTTTTAGTGAGGAAATGATCAAGTCATTGGCGAATATTAAATAAAGGAACGGTCCTAAAATTGATCCTTGAGGAACACACTGGGTTATATCTAATGGTAAACAACAACTCTGATTGACATAAACAATTTGCTTTCGATTTTTAAGATATGATTGAAATAAATCCAAAGGTGGTCCTCGCGAGAAGTCTATAAATAAGCCCATTGCACGTTCTTTATTATCTAGAGCCTTAATGATTGTACTCTGGAAACTACAGAGGGCTGTTTCAGTGCTTTTATTTTTTGTGAAACCATATTGAGATACTGATAGTAAATTATGCCTGTAGAAAAAGTTGCTCAACTGGCATTTCATGTTCATCTCAAAAACTTTAGATATACTCGATAAAATACTTATTGCTCTATAATTATTAATATCGTCACAATCACCCTTCTTGAATATTAGAGATACCCTCGATAATTTTAAATTTCCAAGAAATGTGCCCTTTTCTGTACACAAATTTATAAGGAATACTAATGGTTTACAAAGGAGGAAATTATTTCAAATATATCAGCCTCTGTTACTGGTGACATAAAGAAGGTACTGTTGTTCACAGGTACATTTTCTTCTAAAAAATTCTGGTCCATTATTATAAGGTCAACTACAGGCTTTGTAAAATTAATTAATCATCATCCAGCAGACTGATTCCATTATTATGAACAATAATTTCACCTTTCTTGTTGTTTTTTTTTGTAGCTCATTTATTATATCCCAAGTTGTTTTAGACTTATTATCTGAGACTATCATAGTATTACCTCCACGCATTTTTTATCTTTTCCCTATATTCCCGGTTTGGATATCCACTAATTTGCTTATATTGCAAGTCATGAAGGGCGAGAGTATTATATAAGTAAACATTTCTTTTTGATTCGGTAATACTTGGATGCAGCAGGAATTTGTTAACAATTTTCTTATTTTTTTTTTTTTTGTTTTATTAATTGCATTTTTTGAAAAGCATTTCTCAAAGTAAGAGAAAATAATTTCTGTAAAAGCATTATAAGCCACGTTTGGGCATTCTTGAATATAAACCCTTTCCCAGTTTTCTGTCTGCAATAAGTTGATAAAAAAATCTACATTATGTTTAGAAAAATTGCAGCCATATTGTTTCTTTGTTTTAGGTTCCACTTTTGAATAGTTAGTTTCGATAGTGAGAAATACTGAGTAGGGGTCAGAGATTGAGAGGTCTGTCACTGTAGCTCTATAAGGTTTCACCGTCCTGACGAAAAAATTGTCTATACAAGTTGATGAGCCATTTTTTACTCTAGTAGGGGACCTTGTGCTAACATTCATATCATAGGAAGCTAGTAGATCCTCTAGTAAAGTGCAATTCACACTGTGTAAACCAAAATTGATGTTGAAGTCACCTCCAATAATTATGCTTGCATTCTCAGAGCAGGCTTTAGCCAAGATTTCATTAAGAAAATATAGGAATTCACCGAAATCTGCATCAGATGGTCTGTATACGACAATGCAAGTAATATTAGGATTACTGAGTCCAATGCCACAGCATTCCAATATACAGCTCTGAGAAAGACCAGCCATGGTATATTCCGCAACATTGGTAACCAGTTCATCATTTCTATAGCAACTCCACCATGAGATTTTGATCTTCTACAGAATGAACTACATAATGAGAAATTTTTCAATTTGAACTCTGCAATGGCAGCAGCAAATCATAATAGTAGTGTTTTTCAAATGTACTATCTAAAAGCAATAACTTATTACTAATACATTGGATATTTTGGTGACAAAATGTAAGACATTTAGAGGTTTTTTCCTAGTTTGGTACGGTTCACAATCAAATTTCAGATATTCCACTTGATTCCGAGCAGTTTTATGTACATTTTTCACGAAAAAACTGCCTAGGAACAATCGTTTTATCTAGGAGTTTGATCGATTTCAATACAATATTATTATTAACAGAGTTATTCATTACTGCTTCATTCACCTCACGAGCTACTTTAACCTTGCTGCCTTTGAACATTGGGTCAATAAATAATGAGACGAAAATATTCCTTACCTTTTTTCTGAACTTTACAATATTTTTTCGCATATAGTTAATTATAGCTAGTCTAAAGTCCGTTCCCCCCCTACTAATTTTTGAACCACCTGGTATATCGCAACGAAATTTGGAAGGCTCAAATAGGAGATAAAAACCTACTTTTTCATGAGAAAATTCCAGCTAAAAGTTTCAAAATGGCAGTTGAGCGCAATCTTCAATCATTTTTTTTAAATAGAACACCCGGTATATCATTGCATGATCGATTAGGGACGATCATAAGGAATCCAACAATGCCAAGTTTGATGCTATTATCTCCAAAGACTATGGAGATATCTCCTATTACTTTCTCCATAAGCCGAATGAGTGGGAGAAACTTTTTCTGTCGGGTCAATAAATTCTCTCTCACTGTATGGGTTGGGAAGATGTAAAGAGTTCACTTCACCAACCATCCACCAACCATCCAACTTAAAATATTTGAAAGATACGGGATGAAAAATATATTTTCAATTTCGGATAAATGTATCTATCCCTTTATATAGTCAGCTCCCACCAATATATTCGGCTGATTTTTCAAAACTATGTAGCTCATATATGAACAAATGTGTCAACGTCTGTGCTCATCAATCTGAATCAAAATAAAGTTGCGGCGATGGTCCAAAAATATGGAGAAGGAATGTTTCGGAATAATTTTGAAATAATTTCTAAAATCATCCCTTCATTCCTTTTATTTTCTGACATAATGTAAATGAGTCATTCTTGATCAAAAAGTTTTTCAGTGCCTACCTCGGGAATGGCACGGTTTGAATTATACAGGGGTTTGAAGTATAATATTTCATCGATTTCTCGAATAACCAATAATTCCTTCGTAACGGAAAATTATATTGTTTCCTAGACAAACTTCTAAACATTTCAATGACAAAATTATCTGAAATGAGAATACATGAATATACAAATGTTGCAACTCAGTGTCATTCTGTGAGAATTCATGAATATACGAAGGTTGAATCTCCGTCTCAATGTATTTTCGGGCATATGCATGAGCATACGAATAAGATTCATGTTTCATACAGTGTATGAAAATATCATACAAATTGTATGAACATCATCTTTTTCATTGTATGTTCCAGGAAAGTATAGGGTGAATATAGTAGCTTACATAGTTTCAAAAAATCAGCCAAATATATTCGTGGAAGCTGACTATACAAAGGGATACATTATTTCGAAATTAAAAATATATTTCACCGAAACCGGTTTTCCATAAGATTAGTCCTTTGTGACTGAAAATAATTATTCCACTGCATTACTACATAGCAACAATTATTACAAATCCACTTTCACTTCATAGTCATACTCTGAAGAAATTTCTTTGGAAAAATTTCATCATAATTGAACCAGACTGAAATGACCACACCCGAATCACAGTTTTGTTTGTGGACCAGAAAGATCAATATTTGGATGAACGCTTCAGTAAAAGGCCTCTGTGATAGACAGGGCAGAATTGATTACCAGTTTTTTCTTACCTCATTGATTCAGCTACTGAACTCTTCCACATATATAACTGATAATAGTTTAGCAAGAATACTTCCGTACGGTTGCCTCGTTTGAAAAGAATCAGATTCGGATAGCGAATCGAAATTTCATTTTTATCTACTTTTAAAGTGAATCTTCTTTAGCCCCGTTTGGATTTGAAACTCTTTGAAACGAAAAAGCCACATTACAACAGACAAACATATACATCTACACGATTGAATGGTGAGAGAATGGGGTGAAATACATCATACAGTTGAAAAGGGGAACATTCTCCATGAAAATTCAAAAATGAATACCTCCCAAGAGGTTATCTTGAACGATGGAAAATATCGTCTAAAGTTTGTCTTTCAGTCGCAGATGATTCCACTACAGATCTTATTGATGTCCTATTCATATTTTCGAACTAAAATCAACATAATACGGTGTTTTTCCAGATGGCACAGTTACCATTTTAGGCGTCGAGGGCTTATTTTGACTATTGAAACATGTTTGTTGTATATGAATTCGCTAAAAAATGACAAAAAATGCAAAATTCCACCTTATATTATCTGTTATATACAATAATCCTTATCCTTCCGCCATCCAACCCCAATTCTCAAAAGCTAACTTTCTGATGGAAGCCAACCATACCTATTCACATCATTTTGGTATTGATATCAGTCACTTTTCGGATCGATATCCCCCCTCCTATCTATATAATTATCCCAGGAAGGTTCCAGCCCCATACATGGGAGAAGATCATTGCTCAACCAAGCCTGTACTTGCTGATAAGTGCCAAGAGAGTGTGGCTTGGCATCTCTTGTTGGTGGTAGACGGTCTAGTTGTAATTCAGCCTTCGTCACTGATCGTTATCAAATTTACAACTCCCGTCAAAGTCATCGTGAAAATTCGTGGTGAACAAGTAGTTTTCATTTACTAGAAGGATAGAAGCCATTATCAGATATAGAGGAAACAATTCAACCTTCAAAGGTACGCCAAAAAGGTAGAGAATATGGGCAGGTTACATTAATGTACGCAGTGTTTCATTAATATTTATTTTGATAACGTAACACGTAACACCACCATCAACTGCAGCTAGATACACCAACACAGTACATACACTGTTGACAGATTTCATATCATATAATATATTTATACTATGCTCCATGGCATGGAATCAAGACAAATTATAGTATAATAGAATTGGTCTCCAAAAGAGAAAAACTCCTTTTCATGACGAACATGGAATAATACCTGTCAGATATATGTATTACGCCCCCTATACCAAAATAATAATTTCATCACATCTTCGAATGTATTACCAAACAATACAAGGTCACAGAATTGATAAAAAATGTGAAGGATGCTACATATGAAATTGGAAATCAAAGAATTCAATCAACAGAATCATGAAAATAATATTAATAGTGAAATATATAGAGAACAGCGCATAGAGTCTGGGGGTCCGGAAGCTATTAAGCTAAACGCGTTGGAACGAAACGGAACGAACAAAATGATCGTCGAAACGTCGAAACATACGGAACATACATAACCTACGAAGCATACGAAAAATAGTGAAAAAAGGAACAACGGAACGATTAAACAAATGGAACAAATGGAATGAACGAACGAACGAACAAACGAACGGTCAAACGAACGGGCGAACGAATCAACATACGAAACATATAAAATATACGAAATACATAGAATAGACGGAGAATCCGAAACATTCGAAACATACCAAATATACGAAACAACGAAACGTGCGAAACGAGTAATACAACCAGGGAGGAAATCGAAAATAAACGCAAGGAAACGAGAAAAAATTGAATAAAAACTGAAGAAACAGGATGAACAAACGAACGGATCATACCAAACCAGCAAACAACGAACAAAAAGAAAAGAAAGCGAAAGGAAACGAACCAAACCTACAGAACAAGTGAAACAACGATCGGAACACACGGAGAACAGTTGGGAACGAAAACAAACTAAAGGAAGACGAGAGAAAACGAAACAAAAAGGAGAGGAAACTAAATGATTGAAGCAAACAAAACATAAAAAACCGGGAACGAAATAAAGCGAAATAAAACCATACAAAAACGAGTATAAGCGAACACGGTACGAATCAAAATGAAACGATGTGGAATGCAATTGAACTAAACGGAATTTGCCAAAACATATCGATCTGTTATCACATCTGCCAGACCCTCGTTTAATCAGTTTATACATATTTTTAAATAATATCTGTCAGACATAACAAAGCATTCACACCTTTGCTAGCTGAACTTGCAACTGAGATTCTAAGTGTTCCACAAAAATGAGCGAGTTTGCGAGTGAAATATCATCGGCAAGGAAAATAGCTTGGAACGATGTGGAAGAATATCTCTGGCATATATTTTAAAGCAATTGAACATATCTCGTGATAGGCAGAGTAGTTTTATTAAAGCTCTCGTCCAGAAACTGTGTTGAAGAATACGAGATATTATCAGATATAGAGAATACAATTCAACTTTAGAATATATGCCAAAATGGTAGAGAATGGCTATTTACCTAGCTATTACCGTGACAAGTATCGAAAAGTACATATCAGATACATGTACAACGCCCCTCAAAGTGATAATTTCCATACCAAAATATTCAACATTCATTTCATCGCGAAATCTGTGAAAGTTTCCTGAAAGAACAAAAATTATTATGATAAGAAATATGGATAATTGTGCACATGAGAACTGAAAATAAAGAATTGAAGCAACGTAATCATGAGTTCGAAAGTAATCAAGCTTGACGTGTTGAAACAAAACAAACGAAACGGTTTGAATTAAACGGTACGAACGCAATAATCGCAACGAACGAACGAGCAAACGAGAAAAAGAACATACGAAACATACGGAACATACGAAAACATACGAAACATACGAAACATATGAAACAAACGAAATGTACGAAACATATCAAGCATACAAAACAAACATAACGAAACAAATGAACAGAACGAGCGAACGCAATAAAAGAAACGCGTTCACCACTCAGATTCTAAAGGTGCTACGACAAAGACATTTGTAGAGCTGGGTAATCACATGTACTTTGAAAATAATTACAATTACAAAGTACTTTTTCAAAATCAAAAAAGGAACTAATTACAATTACTAAACACTTTTTCAAAAAGGGAATTAATTATAGTTACAAAGTACATGACTCAAAAAAATTAATTAGTAATTACTTTTTTTTAATTATTAATAATAATGTCTTTATTTCCAAATTCCAAATAATTAATGAAATACAATAATTAAAAAGTGATACAAATAAAATAAAATGAATGAGGAAGTGTCAAGGGGAAGTTCACCAATTGGTGCTCCGCCACTTAACCCTTGTTGTGCTAGAATTACTTTTGGATGAAACAATAAAATTGAGGAACCCTAACATTTAAAATTTTTCAATAATTAAAAGTGTTCAACTGAATGGTGAATCCCAGTACAAATGTATCAGAAAATTGATATCAATGAAACAAATTCAATTGAGTGGTTTGAATCAAATTGAATGCAGAGAAAATACATTTTGTATTTTATACAGGAAGACAAGATCATTATTGGTTTTGCAAAATCACAAATATTAATGATAGGATGATAATATGTTACTTATGAATGAAGCGAAGAATTTGTATATAAGTGTATAAATTTATTATTTATTGCAAAGCGCTTTCGACTTGCGTCATCTTCAGTGTAAATTTACTTTCAGGTAAGCACTGAAGATGACGCAAGTCGAAAGCGCTTTGCAATAAATAATAAATTTATATCCTCATATACAAATTCTTCGCTTCATTCATTACTAACAAGTGTATTCAGCTTCCCGCATTCATTAATATGTTACTTGTCTAATTTATCCCAAAACTCTCATGCGTTATCTGATACAGTGTAGTATTACTGGTAACATACAGCAAGCTTGCTCTACATCAGAATCTAGTTTGATCTTCATGTATTTGATGTCAATACTCAATACTCTAAATTTTATCTTCTGATGGCATATTCTTTTTTTTTATAATTCAATATTTGTAAGAGTTTTAAGGTTTACATAAAAATATATAATATAACCTGTTGAGGGCTATCGTGATTTTGCTAAAATCCTTTTCAAACAATGACTGACTCTTGTTAAAAAAAGTCTGAAATATTTGGATTTTTATAATATTCCTGGCATTCGTTTGAATGCGAACTTGGAAATACATATAAGTAAAATTGCTTTGAGTTATAGGCTAATAAGCACAAACATAACGTTGAAATCTACCAAAAATTTATTAAAAAAAGTACCTACCCTTCGAAATCCACAAAATATCTGCCAAAAAAATTCACCTACTGAAATTTCTGCCAAGAAAGCCAAAATCTACTGAAAAAGTACCAAATGTGGCAATGCTGTGTAGGCAAGTTCAGGCAGGAATTAGCATGGTTTTAGATCACGTGACCACACTGACCACGTGTAAACAAATACGCATTCAAAAGTACCTGTATTTAGAAAAAGTAATTGTAATTAGAATAAGTAATTTTACTTATAAGTGCATTTGTAATTGTGAAAAGTAATTGTAATTAGATTATATGAATGATATAATTACAAATTACAATTCCTGCGTAGATTTTGCTGCAATTACAATTCCAAATTACTTCAAGAAAAGAAGTACTTGAGTACAATTACAAATTACGTGAAAAAAAAGGAATTGTAATAATTAAATACTTTTCAGTTGGTTAACTGTGTATGTATTCCCATTTATCTGCAGTGTTTTTCCTTTTACTCGTGCATTACATTCATTTGCTCTTGCTTCATTTCGATATTTCAACAATACCTTCTGATCCTCCCTATCTCCCTTGCATGAATCTTGGGCAATGTCTATTCCTTTTCCCTTGAGTTTATTGCATGTATTAAGTGATTGGTCTATTGAATAATTTTCTTGTGATTTGGGTACTGGGTTTAGGAGACGGCAAGGTGTTTACCTACATTTTTTCGGTAGTTGTAGGAGGGTCATTTGATTGATAAAAAAATTGTTCATGCTTAGTAGTCACAGTGTGAGCCATTGAGAACACGTATGTGACCATTTTCTCACACAATTTATTGGTGTCTTATAATAACAAACTCGTGTTCTTAGTAGCTTAAAATAACAGTGGACTTCTTGTGTTCAAAGAGAGCTGTGTAAACAAATACCTATGTGTGATTCGGAGGTGTCTTTAGCCTCAGGAAGACGTGTATAGCATCTCACTTCAACTCATGTCAGTAGTATGACAAAGCCGGTTTCGCCTCATTAATTTGAATTTTCGCTCTCGATGGCATCTGGCCATCGAGATCTCCGCCATTTTGGTTCTTCGGCGAAGTTCTTCAGCAACCCCCCAACGCCGAAGAAGGTGGGGGGAGGGTTGCGGAAGAAAAAAAAAATAAAAAAATTTTTGTCCCCGAGTGGGGCTTGAACCCACGCCTATTGGCATGGCAGCCGAGTGCGCTACCAGTGAGCCATGACGGTTCCATACTAATGTCGATTTAAAACTCGTAGCTTTGATAATGGGAAAAAAAAGCCGATTGGCGGCAGTCGCAATAAACATGGCGGTGTAGCGTGTGGGGGTTGAGAGAGAGAAAAATTGCAGGTACATGATAGGCGTAGAGAGCAATTGGGTGTGTGGGAGAAGAAAAAAACGACCTCATGTGATTCGTTGTGTCGAAAAAATGGCCGTCGAGAGCCCCACGCCTACGATAGCAATGGCCGCCGCTGGCCGCCGTCGAAGCATCTCTCTCGACTTAGAACAGGCAGCAACATGTCCAGACTTGAGTTGGAATTCCGAGAATCGTGTGTGACGTCACCATGAATGAACATCTGGTGTTTACTGGCGAGCGGCGTGTGTGATTCTAGGAAATGATGACTCAGCGAAATCGAGACATGATTTGGTCTTGGACTTGTTTATCGCTCCACAGCTTAAGTAAACAACCACATCCGGTGGTTGTTTACCCAAGACCATTATTTTCGAGAAATGTCGGCATGAGACACGATTTGGCCTTGGATCCCACGGTCTGTGTCACGTCGACTGAGAGCACACACACACACACACATGTTGCATTTTGCAACTCAAATGAAACAAACAGATATGCGTATATTTTTATTAGACTTCAGTGCCAGCGGCGTAGTATGATACACTATCATTATCGATTAAAAAATATTTTTGACGTATAGCTTTAATGAACTTATATATAGATTCGGATATTTGAACACTCAGAATCATTGTCACAAATAACATAAACCACTCGTAAAGTGTCGGCTCACATTTGGCAAGCTCCGCGGGAGGATGACCTCCAGGAGCTTGCATCGCGGCATACAGGATGGGCTGAGGGGACCTCGAAGTTCTGCAAGACGTCTTCAGCGGGAACCACTGCGTATCGCTATGGGTGTGATTGACATAGATCTTTCGCAATCGGTACGATGAGACGTTCAGCGGGATTTCGGCTTTCAACACAGGCAAATATTCATCATTGGCTAGCGCCTGAGTCATTCTCGTCCAGTTAGAAATGCTCGAATTCTCGTGCAAATATGATACCAATACCTCACTGCACTCATATGGTGGGCTAATATACAGTACGTTCGACAGAACGGCTGCTAGAATTATATAGTTTGTCATGACGGTATGACTGCTCAACGTACACTGAGAAACGACGTATATATCACTCAAATATATATACACTGAGAGACACATACACCATTGCTCAATGTGCATGGCCCTCATGTTGATTGACCGAGAGAGATTTCATACTTGAAACAAATATGCACATATTTATTTCAAACATGAAATCACGCGCAGCCTCTCAATCGCCAGTGTGCGGCGGCAAAACCATTTGACTTTGGAGGAAAAGTTTGGTGTATATTTGCGAAAAATACACCAAGCTCTTTCCCCAAAACCAAATAGCTTTGAACGACCATTTTTGCCATTCACTCTGTCACTCTCTCATTCGCAAAATAAATCGAGAAAATTGGTTTAATACATCTATTAATACATATAAATAAAAAAACAATACAATATGATTAATAATAATAATAATAATAATATATCAAACATTGGTTCTTCTTCCTTGGCTGTTGTAGTTGGCGCCGGTGAAACGTCGTGGATCGGTGAATGCTGCTGCCCATTTCCCATCGTCAATTTGCATATTTTGAAAGCGTTTATACATATGCAGCTTTTGTTCGTACTGCGATATTTGCGCCTTGAGTTCACGCAAATTTTGCAAGTGCCGATGGAGAAGAGTGTCGCCGCCACTGCCGACGTGTTTCACCATATCAGGTGCGACGATATCCATAGCCAAATATCGAAACAATGTCTCACAGCACAATGCACTTCTATGTCTCCAGATGCTATATGATTTAAACACAACGGGCTTTGCTTCTCGAGTGGCGGTGGAGGGGTTGTGACGACTGTACTTGTAGTGGAGGCAATATCGACGATGTGTGGCCTTCTAGGCAGATCGAGCACACACTTTAGCAGAAAATCGAATTTTTGATTTCCCTTCACATATACCACATCAGCTTCGAGGATGGGGCGCAGCACTTCTTGGATGTTGGTCTCGTTTAATTCCACATAGCCATCGGAGTATGGAATGCCGTGGATATTCCTTTCCAAATATCTCGCTTGGCGTTTATCATTTTCGCTCAGCTCATGGAATGGCACGACGGCTTTGAATAAAAAATGGTTCGTGCGTTGCCCGTCGGTGATGGCAAGTTCTTTTGGCTGGAACTCACCACCCACACAGAAACCCTGGATATCACAAGCTACGAGCTTCATCTTGGCTGACTGACTGATCAACTGAATCACTGAACGTTTGGCTAACAACTAACGCTGAATTTGAACTGATGCGCTTCGAGCGCGTTCCCCCCACCACCCCCCCACTCTTCTTGTTGTTTTTCTATCCATAGGCTTATGCTTCCTTGCGACGCGCATTCAACCAGCGCTCCACCCGCCGATCTTGCAGGCATATGACAGATGACGTATGACTTGAAGTGTTTTGTGTCTTATGACAGACGACGTACGATCTCACTTAAAGGCAAGTGTTCTATGACGTAATCGTGCACTATTACACAGTACGCACGACTATTAGCTGGGAACCCAACTGTGGCTTCTATGTCAAGTTTGACATCGACGGTGGACGATTTCATGAATTCCGCTCTCCGTGAGCAATCGATTACGAAGATGGCGGCTCGATCCTTGAATGCATCGTAATCCAGCAGAGGGCGTTTCTGGGGACAATTCGCATAGCTTGGGTAGAATTCCGTATAGGCGCGATGAGCTTCCACAAAGTTGTTTCTGTCAAATTGCAAGCGCATGCGTTCATGCGGGTAATTGTCACTGTTCAACGTTAGGCGTATGTCTCTGATGTCAACGTGGTCAAAGTGGCTGGAATCTCGTGCAACGTTGTCCATTCGATTTGTTTGGAAGGCGACAATGACGAATCGGGGGCTCTCCACTGCCGTACAAGTTTTGACAGACCATATTTCTTTGGTGGAACCAGGCGTGAGTGCAGGCAGTTCGTGCATATCCCACTTGCGGAACGAGATAACCACAGGTTTGTCAGTCTTTATGGATTGCAGCAGCTGCAAGCGAATATCGTCATTGGGAATGACGTTTTTGACTTTGAGCACGATGCTATTGATCGTCAGGGTGGCTGTGGTTGCGACCTGCGGATTCGCAATCTCCTCTATAACCATGCAGTTGTTGTCGTTTCTGCTTCTCACCAAACGAATGCACTGTCGTCCGATTGTGGCATATCTGTAGTCGTGAAATATGCCAAACAGATGTTTAAGCGGAATCCACATGGCGAACGAACCGTCGTTGGCGTTGCGAATAGCTCCACCTGGATACGTCCATCCGGCGGTGGCCAAGTGTCGAGAATCGGCGTCTGCGTAACAAGTGTATCCTCGCAGGGTGCTCACTATACCCGGCAAGCGAACAGAGTCCACCTCCTTGCCGTTGATTTCATAATACATTGATTCGAAGAAAAATGCTCCAGCATTATTAACGAATCGCACATTGCCATCTCCTGCGGTTTTGACTAAAGTGCCCTCTATACAGACGATAGCGTCGTTCATCAGAATCCATGTGTCACTTTGCTGAATGACGATTTCGACAATGTCATTATTTTGGAAGGATTTGACGTACGGGTGGTACGTTCGAGTCTCCACTCTCTGGATGGATTCATCGAATTTTGGATGATTGTACACGTCGAACACTTGTTTTGACAACATGATGCCCTTGAGATATGACGAATTCTATGCTAGAGAGAGAGAGCGTATGATTGGTGTGTGCTCTCGTTGACTGCGTCTGCGCGACTGAACTGACGTCTGCGCTCTCAGTACTTTTATGCTGTTGGTTGTCGTTCCAATCAAATACCAACCCCATTTGACAGCTTGCGCAACACCAGTCGTACGATGATGGTTTCTCCACGGAAATTCACACTACAAAAGTCCTGATCGAGAATATTCAAGGTTATGTTATGTATCTCCGTCTTGTTCACAGGCAGGTAGATGAGATTCGAGGGAGTCTCGTCGATGGCAAATCCGGGATCTTCTCGAACGGCAAACTCGTATATCGTATGGGAGGGTCGGTTGTTGAAGAAAGCGCCCGATGTGACGTTACTGTCAATGTGAACTGTTCGCACTTTGACTATGTTGACGGGCAGGTCAGACACGTGAACGATTCCAGCTGGGAGAATTCGAGGTGAGAAACCCAACAATCGTCCGATAGAGTCCTCTGGAGTGAAGTCTATGGTGTGGTACTTGCTATAAATTTCGCACTGTAGCGTATTGGTATTGGGTTTGAGAGAGAACACTGCTGCCTTAGCGTTATTGTTGCTGTCTCTGTCGATGTCCACTTCTCTTTTCTTCTTCTTCACCTCTCTCGGTTTGCCGATGTGTTTGTGAATAAACTTGGCAATGTCGCTTATTTCGTAACAGCCAGTGGGTATGCTGATGGTGCTAACAGATGGCGCTCCGTTGGCAAAGTAATAGAACTTCCCCTTGGTTATGTTCGGTATGCTGTTGTACGAATGAAAACCAATCAAAGCCAAGCCGTAAGAGCTGTGTTCGTCCAATTGAATTGGCGGAGCAAAGTCTGCGGTCAGCGTAGATGTGTGACCTGTCAGAGTGAACAGCAAAGACATGACTGACACTTTGGGGGTTATGCACTCTCATTTAAAGACTTCCACACTCGCTCCCTGTGTTCCACATCCAAAATGGGGTCAATTATGTAGGCAAGTTTGGAGATTCGCCTAGCGAAACGGATCCTGTCCATAGCCATACGCTGCCAATCGGATTTGCGCGAAGTGTTGTACGCAAATCGCCACACAACCATATAATGAACCGTATTGCGCTCTTCATTAAAGGTCACTGTCTTTTTGTTGACGACCCTATCCATCGTTGTGTTGAGTTTGATCGTAGAGGAATTTCAGACACAAATGGCCGCAATTTGCTTGATCGAATGTCTGATAGCGATCGTTGTTGTAGTAGATTTTCACATTTCCACCGTTATTTAAATATCGTACGAGTTCCACTGGCGGTTTCAAATTACCGAAACTATCAAAGTATTTCACACAAAGTCCACTTTTCACGTAAGCTACCCAATGCGTTCCACGATTTTTTATCGAGTCCAGATTGACAATGGCGCACTCTTTGTACATGGGCGTAGATTGAGGTAGGTTGTCGCGCATGAAAACCCCAACGAAATTAGGAATTTTCAGTCGTTTGGCATACTTGACCAAGTCCACATCGTACAAAGGTCGCTTGCTATTGGGCAGCTTCACTGGGAGTTTTTGCAAACTTCTTGAGGAAAAGACCATAGCCTCCGCGACTTGTTTTGCGATGTTCTCCATCGCAGTATTGTGGCGCTTCTCTTCATCTAATTTCTTCTGAGCGTTTTTCGAGGAGATGATGGTCCTGGCTATGGTGCTGGCACCACCAGCCAACGATCCCAGTGCTCCCAAAGCTGCGAAGATGGGAAGCAAAGGCAGCACACCTCCACTCTTTGCTTCGAAAGGTATTATTCGAGGTACTTTGATGTTTTTGCGACCGCCCAATTTTTTGACTTGAGCTCGGGCTGCACGCAGTGCTACCAACGAGGATTTTCGCAGAGCCTTCGCACTCATATCTTTGAGTTGTTCAGGTTTCAGTGCCTTCCGCAGATGATTGGTGATTTTCGACACAACATCCTTCTTGAACGACCCCTTTTTCGTTGACCGTTTTGCACCAGAAGCAGAGGCCATTGATGATGACTTCATACCCATGCCCAAATTACGCTTCGCCTTCATAGTTGTGGTGACTAGCCAAGCTGCAGCTTTCTCGCCGATGTTCGCGTCTTTGGACTTGACACGTTCCCAAGCTCGATTTTCCAACACCCAGTCAGCCTTGTGTCTATCGTCCAGAGAGTTGCTTTGCGAGTATGCGATATCGTGTGATCTGCAAGCAGTGTCTAGGGGATTCACACCAGCGTCTCCGCGTGCCAACCTCTTCTTCAATTTGGTGCCAGGTCCGCAGTATTGGTATCCGGGCAGATGTAGCTCGAATGGCAGACGATTTATCACAGAGTTAACCACTCCACGACCTTCGTGCTCGAAGGTTAACATGACAATGACGCGATTGGCGTTGCACACTTACTTACATAGCCGCCGCTCGAGCACTCGAACTGTCAGTCGAACGCCAGATGTGGGCGTGGTCACATGTAACATTTTTTCTCCAAATATACAATGAAAGTGGTGCAACAAGAACCGACCCTGGAAATAGCCAATTTGGATTTCGTAGGTGGCGGCAACTTGAATGTTGTGCGCAAACACGGTCCTCTGCTACCGAATTCATTTCGAGCGATATTTTGTGGTCCCAGCGGATGTGGCAAGACCAACGCTGTACTGAGTTTGTTATTCAGCCCGAACGGAGCCCGCTTCGAGAATGTCTACGTATATTCAAAATCACTGTACCAGCCGAAATATCAGCTGTTGCACGATGTATTGAAACAAGTCAAAGGAGTGGGCTATTATCCATACAGGGACAACGAGGAGATTATCGAGCCGTCAATGGCAAAGGAGCACTCAATTTTTATATTTGATGATGTTTCGTGCGACAAACAGGATAAAATCAGAGAGTACTATGCCATGGGACGTCATAAATCCGTGGACGTTGCATATTTATGTCAAACCTACTCGAAAATACCCAAACAGTTGATCAGAGACAATTGCAACATTATAGTGCTATTTCGGCAAGACGATGTGAACCTGAAGCACGCCTTTGACGAGCACGTCTCTCCGGACTACACCTTCGATGAATTTCGACGCATGTGCGCCACCTGTTGGAAGGAAAAATTCGGATGTTTGGTCATAGCCAAAGACTTTGATGTATCCAAAGGGCGCTATCGACTGGGTTTTGACAGATATATTCAAATGTAGTGTCTCGAATATGTCATTCTGTGTGTAGCAATGGCACCGACTACATCACGTGTCGACTCCGAAATTGCCAAAGTCGAACGAAAACGTCAAGTCAGTCAGTTGGCGAAAGTTGTTCGAAAAAAGTATTTGTCTTTGAAACTCGGCAAATCCGAGCAGGATGAAGCGCTGAATAAATTATTCAAACCCATCACGGTGCCGCTGAAGAGACTGAATGCAGCAATGCCCCCACCACCTAAGCGACGACAGCTGAAGGTGAAAAAAGAAGAGAAACAAGAACCGCCATCATCGAGGACCCCTTTCCCCACCACCACCATGAAGAAAGAAGAAGACGAAGACAGCTATCACACAGATGACTATGAGTCTGACGACGACGACGATGAGGAGGATGATGGAGAATTGCTGGAAGTTTACCCCGAAGTAGCATCTAAATTCGTGAATGAACATCGTGCGAAATCGGGCAAAATCGATGTGACTTACGGCCCCATTTACGACAGACCCAGAGCGCAATGGATACTCGGCAACAAGTTGATGGGCTTGGATAAAGATACGGGGGACATTCGCATTGATGGCGAAACATACCAGGGTACTCCGGGATTATATAGTTTGATTTTCTACAAGAATCCGAAATACCAAAGACAAGACTTGGTGGCATACAAGCAAATTTTGATGAGTACAGGTGCCCATTTAGATGCGAAAGGTAGGCTGAATCCTTCCCAAATAGCCAAATACGAGAATATAATTCGACCAATGTTCAAAGACCCAAGTCAATCGAAAATGGGCGGCGGCAGTATCCCAGATCAATTGACATATAATACGAAGCCTGTAGAATACGTATACTGGGACGACGTCAATGAGCTAGTTGACAGATATAGGCTACTCGTCGCAGCTAAGAATGCTGGCAGCACCTCTACCGACAACGAGATCGTGGCCATCATCAATGAGCTGAGAGAGGCTGGATACATTCGATAAATACAAGTGTCGATGTTTCGCACCCCACAGTTCCATCATGAGCATCAACAAGTTCGGTCAAAGTTCCTCAGCTCGCCGCGCTCAGCAGCAGCCTTATCATTTCCCCGGTGTCATACTCAACTACACGGCAAACGGGGACATTGACGCTGAACATGTGAAAATATGTAATGTCGAAACGCCAACTACTCCGAATGATGTTGTCAACAAAAACTACGTTGATGACGTCATAGTGAAGCTCAGAGCAGAATTGGATGCGCAGAAACACGCTCACGAGGCCTTGGACATTCGAGTTATGAAATTCATGACACTTTCGTTGAAAAAACACGATACTTTGAAAAAGCAGATTGAAGAAATGTCGAGAACGCCAACGATTCTGGACTTAAGTACAGAGTATAACAATGGAGCTGCGCATTAGCATTGCGCAGTCGTTTGGGAGAAATGGAGTCGTCCGCAGCCAAAAAGCAATTGGTCGATGAGCTCCATGCTCCGGCCAGAAAGAGATTTCCCCGCAGACGTACCATCATCAAAGGAATCGACGATCTGTGGCAGATGGACTTGGCTGACCTTCAAAAATACTCGAAAGTCAATAAGAACTACAATTTTATTCTCGTGGTGATTGACAGCTTCTCGAAATACCTATGGGTGCGGCCTTTGAAGACCAAAAGTGGTCGAGACGTCACCGAAGCGATGGGGGACATATTATCGAAAGCGAACAGAAGTCCTACGTTCCTACAATCTGATTTGGGTACTGAATTCTACAACGCCAGCTTCCAGGCCCTCATGAAAAAGTACAACATCAAACACTACAGCACGTACACGAAGATCAAAGCAGCTATTGCGGAAAGAATGATACGCACACTGAAAGAAAAACTCTTCAAATATTTCAGTTTGAACGGCACCTACAAGTGGCTGGACATTTTACCGGACATTGCTAAAAATTACAATCAGCGCAAACATCGGACGATCGGCATGAAACCCTGTGACGTCACCAAAGACAATGAAGACAAAGTGTACAAGTATGCGTATGATTATGTGGGACGAGCTGGCCGAAAAAAGTTCAAAATTGGAGACTTTGTGCGAATTAGCAAGGCCAAACATGTGTTCGAGAAGGGGTATACGCCCAATTGGACGACTGAAGTTTTTAAAGTCGTCAAAGTGAAAATCACCCAACCAATCACGTACTTGCTGGAGGACTTGGAGGGGCGACCAATCAGCGGCGCTTTCTACGAACAGGAATTGCAAAAGACGAAGAATCCCGACGTCTATCTCGTGGAAAAAATCATTAGACGAAAAGGCCGAAAAGTCCTGGTGAAATGGTTGGGTTTCGACAGTACTCACAATTCCTGGATAGATTCGACAAATCGCTTGTAATTCAATGGAAAATAGGCACATTGGAGCATAAAATTGGGGGCCTTTCGTCTCTCTCTCCCTCTCTCTCCGACCGACTGCGAAATATTTCAAACCGTTCAGCGGCACGATGAGTCAGTCTATCATCATGCTTGGTGGAGTGCAGTTCGAGTCTAACGATCCTACGTCCGATTACGAGTCGATGTCTTCGTCCCTAGTGTCTATCGAGGAGGATTCTTCGGAGTCATCGTCATCATCAAGAGAGTGGGCAGAACGTGTTGCCGATTTGGACCGTGTTTGTGACATGTACAAAGACGCCATCAAGAAGGAACGATTTTACGTGTGCAGCGCCACCTACGAGTTCCGAAACACATCAATTTTGTCTGTGCAATGTGGAATAAGTGTTGCTCGAAGTTTCGTGCCTGCAGTGAGACTTGTGTGCACAATCCCGCACACCATCTCCTTCAGTCTGTCATTCAGCATGTTCGAGTGGGCCATTTTCGTGGGAGCCATTAATCGGCTTTACAATAACCGAGCTGATCCGAATGCGACCGACAACAAGACCGCTCAAATCAAACTAGATTGGGATGATGTCATGGACTTGGAATTACACACTTATGGAAATAGTGCAACAGTGCGAGTTTCCAAAGATGACACCTACTTCTACTTGACGGAGCTCGAAATCCAGGAAATCTTGCATTTGGATGCCACAGTGTTGGCGGGAAGATTTGAATATTTATTGAATATGAACTTTTGTCAATATTACCATGATATATTAGCTAGTGCCAGAGTTCTTGCTAGAAACAATGATTTGACATTTGACGAGGCTATAAATTTGTGTACTATATCGTCCAAAGATGATAAACATCTATGTTTTCGTGAATGCCTATATTATTTGCCTGACAAAGTACTGTTTGATTATGAATCGAAATAAATGTATTTATGGAACAGAAGTAGCATTTTTATTTCAGTATGCATAGAGATATGCAGCAGTACGAAGCAAGACTCGAGACGTTCCGAGGCTGGACTTCGTCATTTACGCCGAGTGCGTTGGCCAGAGCTGGTTTCACGTACACCGGCTTGAATGACGTTGTCTTGTGTCGTGTGTGTGGTGTCGAAGGCTTCCAATGGCAGCCTGATGACGATCCAATGGCTGACCACCACGAATGGAGTCCAAATTGTGACTTTGTTCGAAATTACCGCCACAACAATCAGACATCAGTGGTGGTAGAACCGCCAGATGGCGCTGATATACCTCCAGAACCAAGGCCGGCGACGGATGACACTTCACCGACAGTTGGCGCTGACATCGCAGTGCGACAAGTGACAGATGACACTTCATCGACAGTTGGCGCTGACATCGCAGTGAGACAAGTGACAGATGACAATTCATCGACAGTTGGCGCTGAAATCACAGAGCGACGAGTGACAGATGACAGCAAGCCCATAGATGATGGCAGTGCAGACTCACCACAGAACACTATAATGACGTGTTGTGTTTGTCTTGTGAATGAGCGTTCTGTGTTGTTTCTACCTTGTAGACACTTGGTGTGTTGTTCACGATGTGCCGGTCTGTGCGACACATGCATAGTATGTAGAGCGCCAATTTGGAATTTATTGAAAATATATGTATCTTAGTTAATTTTTGTTTTGTTTTCTCTTTTTGAGCGAAAAAAGTGCTCATTTTTAGGCTCAAAAAACGATGCTCTTTTTGAGCGAAAAAAAGTGCTCATTTTTAGACTCAAAAACGATGCTCTTTTTGAGTGAAAAAACTCGCACCAAAATTGACATGGTGGCAGTGCGTTTTTTCGGTGGCTGAGTGGCTGAGTGAAAATTTCAGTCACTGAATTCAGTGACTGAAATTTCACTGAAATTCACTGAATTTTCAGCCCCCATAAGAAAAGCATGGGAAATTTCAGTTGAGTGAAATTTTTCAGTCGCTGAGTCTCACTGAGTTCAGTGACTGAACTTTGACTGAATTTCACTGAACTTTTTACTCAGTTCAACCACCATGTCAAATTTGGAGTCTCTTTTTGATCGAAAAAAGTGCTGTTTTTTGACTCAAAAATGAGTACAAAGTATTTTTTTTTTTAATGTGGAGGTGAAACGAAATAATATTCAAACATGGATTACATGCTGATTTATTCAAACATTAATATATACATTTGATTATATGATATATGATGTGTGGGAACAAACAAGAGCACAATTTCCGCATTTTCATTTGACATTTTATCGAGATTTTGTGCGTTGAATCAGTCATCGAGTTCCGAATCATCATCTCCTAAGCCAATGAAGCGTTTGTATGCGAGATGCGTATAGTTAAATATCCAATTGACTGTAATGGCCCCACGGCAGAGTGTCATGGGAGCCCTGGAGGAGACAGCGCTTGTCGTCGTGGGGGTTGAGAGCGATCTTTGTTTGCTCCACACTAAAAATGTTGTGCGCAAAGGAGCGAATACAGCGTTGAGATGTGACTTTCTCACGCTGATTTTCCAAACATTCTACATAGTCGTCGAATGTGATTTTATTTTGGACAACACTGTATTTCACTCCTTCGGATTTTTTGACGCATGTTCCACCCTGTATCTTATAGGTGTACAGCTTTGAACGGAGTCCCACGAAATCTGTCATAATTCGGCCATTCGCTTCGTCTTTCATCAAGCCGGGGACTTTTTTGTTGGCAAGGGGAATCCCATACGGGTTGTCGATGGGGTAATCGCTTGTATCGAATTTTTCCAGGTTCGACTTTAATAAATTTCGATAAATGTCATCGGATTTGATCTCGTAAATCAGCGAATCAGTATCCGTATACATCAACTTGCACTGATCGCTCGTGTATTTTTCCATCATGAAACCGTGGTGGAAATCATACACGCACACCTTGGAAATGTCAAGTATCGCCATTCCGATGTACACGGGCTTATTGAACAACAGATCCGTCTTTGCCATCTCGATAGCGACGAGGTCCTCATCGAAAATGGTGCGATTCTTGAAATTCGGGCCATATCGCCCCTCCCATTTTGAGACCATTTTCACTACACGATGTTTTCGTATGTTCTGCATCGTTTTCCCGAATACTGCGTTATTGGCTAATTTGTAGTTATTTTTGCCGAAAGTGGTTTTTGCTTCTGCGCGCAATTTCGTATTTAATTCAATGTACGGTTTGAGCCAGGCTGATTGGTCGAATTGCAGAACTCTGTGAATTTTTCTAAGTACAAGTCCGTGCGTCAGTGCTTGTTTCAACACCCTGTAGTGTACAACATAGTTTTCCTTATTGTACAGGGTGGTCATTAATTTGGGTAATTTTGAGCCTGGCGGAGTACGGTGTTCGGCGCATAATGGAAAATCTTTGTGTTTGTCATGCAAGTGTTCGGGGTACTCCAAATCGACTTCGAGAATATAGCCAATCGGCGAAGTGTCTGACACCTCGAGCACATTCAAATCGGCAACATTCTCGAGCCATTTGAATCCCCCATACGGAAGATATTCCATCATGGCCCACCCATATAAATTATTTACATCGAGATATAGCAAATAAGTGGAGGGCTGAGTGACGTCATACCTGTCACCCATGTATTTATTATTTGCCGTGGAGCGCCTGTTGCAGCACTGACTGATGCCTCCGCGAATTCCTCGCTCGATGAACATGAGCATGTCGACGTCCTTCAAAATCTGCAACTTGCACTGGGTGTACTTCAACATGCACGACCACGTATAGCCGGGTAGGGTGTAATGCCACGCGGGGTCCAGGCCATATGTCACGTGACCGATATTTCGAAAATTCTCGAAAATATCGGCCAAGAGCAATATGTCTGTTTTCATGTACAAGTCGGAGTACTCGCCCAGTGTTTTTAAGTTGAACGTTTGCCACACGTTCTGCGCATGTTCGTATTCTGCCTTGCTAATGTGACAATCGTTCAACTTGTTGTAGAAATGATGGAGCGCCGGCAAACATTCAACTTCCAACTTTTCCATCGAATCGATGAAATCGTATGGGAATACGCCCTTTCGAGTGAGTAATTCGTACTGCGAGGCTGTCAGATGTGCAAATTCGCGTTTGGATATTTTCAAATCGTGCACTGTCAAAGTCTGAACCAAATGGTCCAAACTCATGCCCATAAAACGGAACGAATCGATGAATCTGAACTTGATGTCTGTATTGTCGTCATACTGGGTGAAAGATATGTATTTCTCTTTGTTGACAGGCAACAAGCTGACTCGCTCCCTCTTTGCTATATCTCGAATAATAAAATGGCTGTCGTATCCGGATAAATTATGGAAAACGATCGGCACCCGTGTAGTGATTATGGTCACGGACAACTTTGTCGTCAGTTTTCCAAGGTTTTTCGCAGATGTGGCAACATGGCGCGTTCACCTCATCAGGTGATGCGGTCATGGGAACAATGTCCAAAGTTTTGGCTTGCACAATTTTGGCTATGGTCCCCATTCTTTCCGCAAACCAATCCATCGAATCGAGACCTCGATGGCTATCGTGAAATGACAAAGTGTCGTCATATGCACACTTGAAATAAAATCCGGCACTGAACGGAATATGTTTTTGGTACTTTTCCGTTTGAGAATTGCATCCGGCGCCGGCGGCATCTTTGAACGGTTCCAAAATCGACTCGAAATCCGCATATATTACGAAGGGCACTCTTTCTTTATGTACAAAGTCGCGAAATTCTACATGATCGTAGTGGGGGAAAGAAATTTTACATGTGTTTTGTTTTTGACAATCAACAGTATGACTGTTCAATTTTTCCTCACTTGTGAAATAATTCAAACATCTGTCGCAAATGAATTTTTTGTGAACATGATTATTGAGTTGTGCACTAAGTAGGCGAGATAAATCCTTTATCCAAACATAATGGAATTTTATGTCTGAATCGTCAGTGTCATCGTCGATCAGTGGCGGTGCCTCGTAATCATTTAATTTCGGGTGATATTCATTTTGAATGAGGAGAAGATTGACATGTTTGTCTAATTTTTGTTTCGTGAGTCGACTTGGAACAGTCACGAAAAATGCCTCCTTGTCCGGCTTCGGCTGAATTAACTCCAAAGTGTACACATTGACGGAAATGTTATTTAATTGTTCAAATTTGGTGATTTGTTTAAATTTCATGGGAAAGTCGATTCCGTCCAAATTCAATGCCTTTGAGTAATGCGGATATGACGATGTTCTATCAGTATTTTTACCAGATTGAACAGGATACAGGGCGGAGACGATTGCCCAAGCGAAACATGCATCATCATCATTTTTGATGTTGATGCAAGCTCGTTTTTTGGCAATAGATTTCGGCAACTCGATGAAAGACGAACCGTTGCCGATGCCGGATTTGTTGATATTTATTTCCAAACTAACGATTTTCTCGAGACTCCATCCGCTCTCTTTGTCCGCGAATTCAGAAAGTTTGTTTTGAATTTGATCGATGACATTTTCCAAGAACCACTCTTTCAAAGTTGTACCCCTATCGATCACAGCGTTTTTAGTGTTGAAATACTTGAAGTCGATTTTTTGTTCTTGATTCAAAGAGTTTTTCACGAATTTCCCACAAAATGTCGAATTGACTTTAATGAGTGAATGTTTTTTCAATAAATTTTGAATTCTGTTTTTGAATAGAGAGAATGCGTCCCCGAAAAATTGTCCAATTTCTTTATGTTTTAAATTTATAATTATACCTGTGCGCAGACGCGAAGAAAATGCCGATTTCAAGTCCTCCCACTTTACTCGAGATGTCAATTTTGATTTGAGCCCCTCCCCCACGACGACTGGCTGTTGGCCTGAATTTTTGATTGAATTTCGGATAATTTTTAAGTGACCACATAAAGTTTGCAATTTTCTCAGAGAGCCTATGCCTTCCACCGCTGCGATCGCTCTATTAATAAGGCGGGCGGTGCGCTGGCAATGGGCCAACCAATGTTTGCACTCTTCATCGGAACAGCCCTTTTTGAGGATTTTTACCGCCTTAAGCAACTTTGCCGCCATCTCCACACTTTGTACAACAATGGCGTCAGATGACATGATTCAACACAAAATTTCAAGAAAATGTCAAATAAAAATACAAGAAACTTACTCTCTCTGTTTCCAACGGCTGCGACGTCTTCAGGCCTTGGCGATCTCAAACAGCTGCTGCGGATGAGCTCGATTGGCAATTTTCTTTTCACCCCTGTATATTAGCACGTGCTGGGCCTCAGTCAATTTGTCGAGGTTCGCTTTCAATGCTCCAGTCACTCGATTCGGAAGGAATACTACGCAGTCCTCTAACTCCACAAGGATTGACTCCCCAAACTTTGTAGTTTTGGTTTGAGCGTCGAGGATCAATTTGGGTTCGTCCTTCGGCAGCTCTTGTAGTTTGTGCAGGTCCTTCCTGCAAGCCAAGGAGACCTTGTTAATTTCGTCGAGATGAGACATCTGTGAAAAACATGCACGTTTCAAAATAATGAAGATTTTTTTTTTTTTGATACACGCTGTATAACTCTCTCAAAACATTATTGTGATTCACCCTGTATGAGAAATATGACAAAAAATCACTGTTTGAGAAAAAATATGACGATTTATGAGACACTCTGTATGAGAGAAATGTGACAAAAATATTCAACGTACACTGTATGAGAAAAATATGACGATTTATGAGACACTCTGTATGAGAGAAATGTAACAAAAATATTCAATGTACACTGTATGAGAAAAATATGACGATTTATGAGACACTCTGTACGAGAAATGTACATTGTATGAGAAAAATATGACGCTTTATGAGACACTCTGTATGAGAAATGTGACAAAAATATTCAATCTACACTGTATGAGAAAAATATGACGATTTATGAGACATTCTGTACGAGAAATGTGACAAAAATATGACGATTTATGAGACACTCTGTATGAGATAAATGAACTTTATAACAACTGAATCGAATGGCATAGACACTTGAAACACTCGCGAAAACATATGTGAAATCTACTAACCTTTTGCAAATCACGAATGAATGACACTCACAATAAAACTGTATGAAGAGCGAGAGGCAGATGAGCAGCACAAAACACTTGTTGTTGCTTCGGAGGCAGGCTATCAAATGTCGTCGGCGCGCGCTGTGAACGTATGTATAAACTCTCTGTGTCATGTGACCCACGCCGATGGACACGTGACCCACGCCGATGGTCACGTGACCCCACGCCGATGGTCACGTGACCCACGCTGTCTGCCCACGCTGAATATGCTGGGGGGGGAAAACCCAAACTACGCAGTAATAAAATGCTGAGTGGACATTTCTCGGAATTTCAACTTGGGTAAACAACCACCGGATGTGGTTGTTTACTTAAGCTGTGGAGCGATAAACAAGTCCAAGACCAAATCATGTCTCGATTTCGCTGAGTCATCATTTCCTAGAATCACACACGCCGCTCGCCAGTAAACACCAGATGTTCATTCATGGTGACGTCACACACGATTCTCGGAATTCCAACTCAAGTCTGGACATGTTGCTGCCTGTTCTAAGTCGAGAGAGATGCTTCGACGGCGGCCAGCGGCGGCCATTGCTATCGTAGGCGTGGGGCTCTCGACGGCCATTTTTTCGACACAACGAATCACATGAGGTCGTTTTGATCTCCCCGCCCGCCCGCCCCCCGCCCTCCGCTCTTTACATCTATCATGTACCGCAGGGGGGCGTTGCTTCGACGGCCATTTTTTCGACACAACGAATCACATGAGGTCGTTTTTTTCTTCTCCCACACACCCAATTGCTCTCTACGCCTATCATGTACCTGCAATTTTTCTCTCTCTCAACCCCCACACGCTACACCGCCATGTTTATTGCGACTGCCGCCAATCGGCTTTTTTTTCCCATTATCAAAGCTACGAGTTTTAAATCGACATTAGTATGGAACCGTCATGGCTCACTGGTAGCGCACTCGGCTGCCATGCCAATAGGCGTGGGTTCAAGCCCCACTCGGGGACAAAAATTTTTTTAATTTTTTTTTCTTCCGCAACCCTCCCCCCACCTTCTTCGGCGTTGGGGGGTTGCTGAAGAACTTCGCCGAAGAACCAAAATGGCGGAGATCTCGATGGCCAGATGCCATCGAGAGCGAAAATTCAAATTAATGAGGCGAAACCGGCTTTGTCATACTACTCATGTCTTATTATATCTGTCTTTATTGCCGAATAAATAATATTCAGACTCCGTAAGTAACGTCGAGAAGACAACTGTGATGGATTAGTCGAGTGATGTTGTTCAAAAAACCATGCAACCATGTGAGCGTTTGCAGTCTGAACGGATGAACGAATTATTTTGACAAGCATTTTTCAGTAGGAATTCTCGACCGTGCTAGATATCGCACTTTGATAGGTAAGACTCTCGCCACTTCTAGCTCGTACAAGTAGTCCGAAAACTTCCGAGGATTTTTCTCAAGGTTTCAGCCGGATATCGGTTGGAAAAAACGAAATTTCACAACAAATAGTCGAAATCATCTCGAAATCTGCATAACGAATTTCGAAGAATCAACAATATTCAAAAAGTGAAACTATGAAATACCCATCTTCAGAATGAATCCGTGATAACAGTTGTTTAGTTTCAATCTATTAAACTCTTTCAGTTTACGACATGAATCTTCTATGACAGAAGCCCCGAATTATTATCACTTCATGGGGAGATGCAAGTGGTTGTTACTGCTTGTTTTGACCTATCCTACACTGATGATTGAAAATACTCACGATAAATGTATGTAAGTAGTCTTCCCTGTAGATTCTACAGATTTCGAAGTGTTCATAGAAATTCACTTGCAGGATGGTTCTAGCAGAAGCTGCGTCCACTGACTTGCAAGTAAAATTCTGGGTATACCAGAGAAATTAGCGAGTTAGCGAATGAGGCACCATCGACAAAACGAATAGCTTTGTGAATGATGTGTCACATATTTTCCAGTCTGCATTATCATGACAATAAAATACGATTTGCCCTGAATAGCTTTTTTATTTATTTCTTTGATCGCTCCGCATATGTTAGGAAATAATCACAACCAGTTTATAATAATAGTGACACGAAAACCATGATGTTATGTCAGCGTTACATATCAGCTTCGGTGAGACAGTGCTCTGACCGAAGCTTCCCTTCAAAATGATAGTATTTTGTTTTTGCCAGCTAACCTAACTTAAGTCGACATGTACGTCTAAGTATGACGTAAACGACCTCCGAAAAGCGTACGCGGGTGATGAGAAAACATATTTTTACGGTAGATCAGACATGTACTTGACTTTAGAAATCATCGAAATGTTGCGGCTACTTTGACTAACATGAAAATGTGTTCAAAAATCTATAATCTGATCAAAGGGATCGAGTTTTACAGAAGCAAAGTTCGATGTTTGATGAAGAAATGTAGCATTCCTCATGTTCTTTCCCCATCTCATGTAACATCTGCTCATGGCTCATGTTAACACTAGCGCCACTTCCTTTATCTTTCTCCACCTCTCTCTCTCTTTCTCATATTGATGTAACGCTATGTAGAATTATTTGCATTCATCTGGTATACAAAAATACTTTTTGCAACACTTTGGTTTACGTCATCAACTAGCAACTAAGATTCTGAATGTTCCATAAAAATTAGCTATTTTGTTACGAGAAAGCCAAACAAAAGCTGAAACTTCGTCCCAAATATGCTGAAAACACTTTCATACTCTGAGAAATAAAATTCACATTCGACAATACTCCAACTCGAAACAACATCAATGAAAATTCCAGAGACAGAACTGGCCGATATGAGGAGATACATAAAACAGAACAAGAACCCAGATAAAGTCTTAGAGAAGGTTCTGAAACAAGACACGCACAACAAATGGTGGCAATAATCAAGACATGTCTTTCTGCCATATGTCAAAGGTGTATCAGAGAAACCAGAATGGACCAGAGAAAAAATACGAAGTTGAAAGTTTATTCAAATCCAGCAACAAAACAGAGTTTTCTGACCAAAAATCATACCTGAGAATAACAAATAATGAACAATCGCGAATATAACAAGAGTTGCAAGCAGTCTAATGAATAATATTTGTTGCTCAAAAGAGAATAATCCGAGTAATGTTTGGCTTACCATCTCGACAAAGTTGTGTTGATGTATTCAAAACTTGTAAAATTATGACGCTACCATCACTGTTTAATTTCGAAGTTTGTGTTTATGTATTTAGTCATTATAACAGCTTTTCGACCAGATCTAGCATTCATAATCATGACACAAGAATGAAAAATCAGCTGAATATTCCTTTTTCTAGGGTCCAAATATCTTAAAATTGGAACAAACTACCAGACCATGTAAGAAATGGTCGAACTTTAGTACGTTTTAAACAATATCTTAAACAATTTCTAATTGAAAGATGTTATTAAAAAGTCGATCAGGCACTATAATAGTATTTGTAAATCAACTGTGTTCTGTTTGTTATATACCTACAGGGAGCGCCAGTTTCAAATCTTTCCAGGTGTGTCAGTCACCTTACCAACGCCACTGATTACAACTGATATGGGTACATTTCAGCTAATTGCGCCTCGTGAACACCTTTCTCTATAATTAAGCCTTGTCGCTTTCAGTTCCCAAAGGGCTACGCTGCCCTACAGCGTTCCCAAGATTAAGTTCAACATGAAATTGATATTGCTGTCAAATTATTATATTTTATACAACGAAATTATTATTTATTTTAACTTTTGCGATTTGCATTGTCCTAGCAGGCATTCCCTCCTTCTTTATCTATATAGATAAGTACCTCGGCTGAATGTTTATGATCTATATCATTCAAAACTTCTTCACAAATAATAAGATTATTTTTGAATGAAAAAAATTCTTTGCGATACATTAAAACGTAGGTACTGGATTTTCTCAGTAATTATTCTTCAAAAGTGTCTCTATCTCGTTTCTTGCCTGATATTTGAACTAATATCAAAGATCAATATTTGTGAACAAACCATAACAATCGACTTCGCTATCTTAGTAACGCTTATTCTGTGAATAGTTCGATTTAAAATTAAAATAATATAAACCAAGTTGAAATTTGAAATTTCACTTCATTTTTACAAAATGATACTTTCTTATCAAAAAACATTGTACTTATTCGGAAAAAGGGTGTGTATAAAATAATGGTGTGCATTGCAGAATTCGCTATTTTCGTTTTACAAACATTCACACCCCGTATTTTGCCACTTATCAATAACAGCTATCTTTCACATTAAAAATTGTTGTTTATTGTTTAAAATTAATTATTTGTTAAAACGTTAACCAACTGCACCCTTAGGAAGAACTCGTTGAGAGACTTGTACGTGCTAGAAGAGACTTGCACAATATCGGTGACCGCACTGTGAATCGAACCCACGTACTTTGGATTAAAAGTAGAACGCTTTACTAACGCACCACCTCGAGTATTAGGATAATACAATGCGTTTTAAGAATAGTTTTTACATCAGTAATCAGAAACTTCCTTGGAGCAATGGCATGAACTCTCTCCTACAAATCTATAAGTTCCCGAAATGGAAATATTTTTTGCATAATTTGATGTATCAAAATATTTTAGTGTGATTTCACAGCCGCGCTTGACGCTTGTGAGTGGCTTATAACTCCCTACTGCGCATGTTTTGTCACCACCCAGCGAAACTTGATAATTGAATGGATAAAATAAAACGGGAAATATTTCTCACAACAATGCTCAGTACCTATCGTGATATTGCATAGCAGATTGAGAATTGATTTCGATTTCAATTAGTTATAAACTTTACGGTTGGATACTTGAGTAAATTTTTATTATTATCTGTCGTAATAGTATGACAGTCCTGACTCAAGAAAAGTACTGCCTACTCTCAAGGCAAGAAAATTAAAGTATTATACTGGTGTCATCTCGGTTAGTTATTATTGGCTGAAAAAAATAAATAAAAAAAAACATTTTAAAGAAACCTGTACTTCACTCTGTATTAATATTTTGAAATTGCTTTTTGTGATCAAAGTAGTTGCTGTTTTTTTATGTCAGATTTGACTAATATCAAAAAAGGTTGTTAATAAAAAAACTAATAAATATTATTACCAAAGCATAATCTACATCTGGTGACTAACTATTTTTCATTTACTTTCTTCAACTTGAGTTTGATATTCGCTCTATTCATCGCTGGTTGATACAACGTAATTTACCTTAAGAAAATATGGCCTTTCAGTTTTTTCTCAGGATCTCTCGTGGATTCAGCCTATGTTTTTGCTGTAAATCCTTCATTCCTCGAGCACAATTTCTAAATCGTGTTTGATAATTATTTTGTCCCCTTTCACAGCATGTTGAATATAAATGAAAATTTTGATGCTTACAATTTTGTTCAAATAATTCCATCCAGTCTCTCAACACAATGGAGATGAAGCTTTTAATTTAATCTCTTCGAAGCTCGCTTTGGGCTTATTATCATTTATAAAAAAGTGACGTTGGTTGATTGATGACTGGATATTTTGCTTTTGGATGATTGCTTCACATCAGTGTCTTCAAATATACTTTTTGGGAATTGTCATGCAACCTTATTCCGTCGGAAATCTAACTTTCGTGCTACTCTTCTACAATATAATTTTAAAACATCCATACTCAGTTTCACGTTAAACTTTAAATTTTATATAACACCCTAATAATTTATCTTTTATACTATGACAAAACTCACTTTCTATATCAAAGGAACAGTTTGAATTGAATAATTTTTCATTTCAAATTATGAATCATACAAAATGTCCCACGACTTTATTTACCATGTGTCCACGGAAGATGGCTCTTCCCTTTAACATTTCTGTTTTTGAAGATATTGAAATGAAATTTAAAGGATTTGTATGATACATAAAAATGCATTTTTTTGGCAAATGACTTTTGGCAAAGTGATGTAAAGTTTTGATTTTCAAATGAGACATCCCCTATTTTTTAAAATTTTTTTGTCTCTATATGACACTCTTAATACCACAATGGTTCAAATTTAAATTTTAGTCCCAAAGTATTTGGAAAAATTAAAATTCACGGTTTTTGGTTGAAATGCATCTGCTGTATAAACTTAAATTTTTAAATTGATATAGGCCTTTTCTATTTCAAATGAATACCATTTGAATAACATTTAGTTCCCGCAACTTGACAGCTACACTTCGTCTACTTAGACGACATTATTATCTGAAGTCAGAAGGATAGTTGGCCCAGCGTCCTGGTACAGGCGTTTTATAACTTCGATTTCTTCAGTTGTTTCTACCTTAACCTAACTAACACAAAAGAATCTGCTACCATTTTGCCATGACCAGACTTCAACTTACCATTATTTGCCGAAACTGACGCTTCCAACTATGGTATTGGAGCTATTCTTTCCCAGCGTTAGCAAGATGTTACTTGTATTTAAAATTGTTCGGATTGTGTCAACATGGACTTACGAATTAGAAGGTGAAAATAAAAAATTGGTAGGGATTCGGAATGCCAAAGATGTCAAAGCCGATCTCCCAGACACAGAGGGTTAAATTTGATTTCTATTTTGGTATTTATTCTTTTGGATTTTGGTCTTATATCAGTTTTGTTTCTTTAATGTGTTATAATTTTCTTGGTATTATTGAAAGGTTCTTCGTTCTGTAGGGAAAGGGGTGTTGTTACATGTCCGATTTGCCAGCAACTTGTGGCTGAATCTTGTTGAGATTACTGTTGATGGTATTTCGGATTAAATGGTTCTGCTGTCTGAACGGTTTCTAGTTTTTTTTTTGTATTTTCATAATTCTCCAATTATTATTTTTTGGCGCTTTCGTAGATTGGCTATAGAGTATCGTTCAGTATATTGGACTGAATACAATATGTCTGGCAAAAGAAGTCACCTGTTTACGATTCTCAGTTTCATATCACCTTGGGGTTCGTTTGGAACATATCTGTCACTCTTGACATATCGGCGATTTTGGGTAGGAAAGAAAGAAAAATCTCTTGCTTATGAGACAAAGTGGTCCGGTTTTCTGAGCCACCTTGGTGGATTCGATTTCCTTTCATTCTTTGAGACGATCGCTTATTCTTTTGTTGGAGCTTCATTGCCTTTCACACACTCTCTTCTCCGCTGATTGAGGGCCTGTTTCTATAATTCTTCATCTCGTCGAGATTTTTACCTTGAGGAAAGGAAGAACATAGCAGATCTGCCAGAGTTTCATCGTCTTGATCTTATTGTTCTTCTGACGAAGATGGGTTTGTCCCCTCTATGTCGTATTACCAAGTTCAGGGTTTATATCCAGTTGATAAGAACTATTTTTCTGGCGTCTTTTTCGAGAAAACATTGTTAATTCTAGTGCTGGCGAGTCATCGAAATTTCGTATTTTTCGCATGCATATTCTGTTGTTTTTTATATTAACGGCGACGCCTTTTGCTACATCTGAGAACCATATTTTAGCCTTCACATATTTCCTTATTGAGCTCGCTGACTATCATTGCAAACGCAGTGACCTGCTCTACTTAGTTTCGACAGAGGTTTATTTATAATAGTGCTTTATTATCGCTTTCTGTCAGGAGATACTCTCTTTTTTATTGTTTCTCCATCAGTGCTTCTCTTTCCTGAACTTAAAAAAACTGGACATCTACTCTCATGCTTCTATTTCCATTACAATCATAGTCAAACTCTTTATAGCTGTATTCTTATCCCTACACCCCTAACTCCGTAAAAGGAGCCCATACATTTACAACATTGGTTGTCAATTTTAATTGGACAACTAGAATTGTGCAGGCAAGATTGAAGTATATGGTCTTAAATTGACAATTTCACCAGGCGATTTTGACCATACCGTCCAATATTGACTGCACAATTTTAATTGTCCAAATAAAATTCACAACTGTGATTGTAAATGTATGGGGCCTTTGAGTATTTTTGTATGGGACTACAAAGTAAGTTGTATATTATTTCATTTTTTTTTTTCATATTCCTTACCACAGAGAGATATTGTCCGCCTCACATTTTTGGACCACCCTGGATATAAAACTAAGGAATAAAAATTAAAATAAATATTATCTTCTTTGACTTGTTTTGTACTCTACGCCTCCTCTGTAACCTTCTCACGGCGTCCCTATTTACCATTGTCAGTCAATAATGGAAATTATTTTCAACTAAGATAAATTCTGACACATAATAGGTGCCTAGGGCTCCGAACCACTACGTAAATTTTCTCATATAACGTTGAAACTGACTAACGCTGTTTGGAACATCTGCCGCCAAGTGCAGATCTGAGATGATTGGAATTTTTCCCTCTCAACTCAACGAGAAGTTTTCCAAGTTTTCCAACATACATGAAAGATATGGAGACTGTATATAAAGTAGTCACACTCGCAAAGAATAATTTTAGGGTGATTTTCTGATATCTAGAATATAGAGAATAGGAATAGGAATAGGAATAGGATATATTTCAAGCAGTATATAATTTTGTTCGAATTATTGATAAAGAATACACACACACATCCACAGAATATTCAAAGATATCATTTCTCCAGTGATGTAGCACATTAAAATATTTTACCACTGACCTCAATGAGATATGTGAAAATATGGGAAGTGATTCAAATGAGATTTCAACATGATTACGTTTTAAACTCGAATACACCTATTGTCATCATTGCTTCTGAAAAAAAAACACTAACAACTCTATTTATTCACTATTATGAGGATCTGATTTTATAATATATACCAGAGTTATGGTCCACAACCCATGTGCACATTTCAGTCAATCATTTCCTCCTGTGGAGAAACTCCTGAAATTTTTTGGGGTAGTGTGTTATTGGGCTCCGAGAACGTCAACTGAAGCTCCGTGGGTGCGTTGAGAAGCGGCCGCCTTCCACTCGCGTAAAAAAATATATTTTCAGTATTTTCCTCCCGATTGAAAATGTGTGGAATGATACTTTAGAAAAAAAAAGTCAGCTGAATGTGGGATGGTGGAGTATATGTCAGTTGGCACACAGATTGTGAGTCAGAATAAGACCGACTTACATATTCCTCAACTCATTTACAACCAGCCAAAATGATTATATGGGTACTTTAGGATCGCAAAAAAACGTGATAGCCATTTCAGAATGATATCTTATATAAATGGGGCTTATTCAAGATGGATAATGTTGACTTTGTTGAAACGATCATATTTCTGAAAGTAATTGCCCGATTTCATATTTCTTTCACCCAACTGAAAGCTTATAACGTGCTCCTCATTTGGGGTTCTCTATAGTTTCTCGATGTTTGTAGCCTTTAAAACATGGATTTTTCTTTTTACTTATGACAACAAATGTTAGTATCTTTGAACATGAGTCACAAGTTGAGCTTTCATTTGCGTGAAAGATATATATCGAATAAACATTTTCAGATGTACGATATTTCAATATAATGTAAACATCCGCCGTCTTGGATTGGCTACCATCTCTATTATAGACTGCGAGATGATGACAGATTTCAGGTGACGATTTCCTCGCAAAGAACGAACGTATCATAACAGGAAGGAATTTATTATTGATTGAAAGTTTGATTTTTGGAGGAAATCCAGTTCTTGACATGATTTTTTGGGTTTATGACCTTCCACCATCTGAAAATGAAAAATTTTTTTTAAATTCAAATTCAGTTTCCTCAGCGTCTTTTTAAGAAGTTTTGATAACGGAGACAGATACAGCCTCCGAAACGTCAACAGTTTTCAAAAAAAGAGAAGTATTCTTTGTTAATTCGATCTCATTTTTTCAGATAGGCAAATTCAGTGTAGGGTACGTTACTGACAAAAATTAATTTCTTTCAAGACAGCAGTCTTGTGAACGCAGTAACTTATCGGGCAAATTAATTAATTTGCCCTTCTACACTTGTACAGATTTCTTTGGATTAAAAAAAATTTTTTCATTTTCAGATTGTGGAAGGTCATAAACCCAAAAAATCATGTCAAGGAATTTATTATTCAACAATGAGCTTATCAAGTTTGAAACTAGATGTCCAGTCATACCAGGATGCTCACTGCAATTTTCCTATACAATATAGGATTATATTTGGGTAAAGAATCCATCAGAAAGCTAGTATTTTCCTGGCTAATACCACGACGAACGTTGAATTACATCCAATGAATTTCCGTGCAGAGTTCCTACAAGGCTATCTGAATAGGAAAATTGCAGTGAGCATCCTGGTATGGCACGACATTTAGTTTCTAACTTAATAAGCTCATTGTTAAATAATAAATTCCTTTCTGTTATGATACGTTCGTTCTTTGCGAACAAGTGGGTATTGTTTAGTTGGGCTGAGGTTTGGATGGCACTCGTGATTTGGTTAACACCGATGGTGTCTCAGCTTTTGCCTTGACATGGATTCATAATTGGACCATTTGTTGCAGATGTTAGTTATTGTCAGCAGAGACCCACCCTATACTGATGAGGGCAAAAACCCAGAAATCGATCTATAGGTGGTCCAAATGTTTCAATTAACATTTTCCAATTGCGGAGATAGACTTCTAGGAACACTGCACGGAAATTCATTGGATTTAATTCAACGTTCATCGTGATATTAGCCAGGAAAGTGTTTTTTTCTGATGGATTTTTTACCCAAATATAATCCTACATTGTATAAAAAAATTGCAGTGAACATCCCGCTATGGCAGGACATCTAGTTCCTGACGATTTTCTCTTTTATGACTTTGAGAGGACTAAAATATACAAGAGCGCTGATAAAAATTATGGAAAATTTGATTGGTCCCCGCGTCCAATTTTCGCATTTGCACAAAAAGGCACATATTGTGGGATGATTTTATCGTCGCTGCCATGTTCATCAACAGAATGTTAGGATATATTCTAGCACCGAAAAACGAAGGCATAAGGGTTTCAACTGGCCGAAGGGTTGGAGTGATGGGGTCAACTTCTGACAAAATATGGAAATTTTCTGTAATTTTTGCTGCCAATTGGAAATATGAAAGTTTTTTCATCATGAAATGTTCATAAAAATTTGGCACAAGGTTTGCGGATGCCGAAGTGGGGTTAGGTTTTTGTGCAAGTGAAAATTGAATTTTCCATATGAAAGCCACGCACTTTCATCAGCACTTTTATATCTTTTAGTCCTCTCAAAGGCATCTCCCGGTCTAATTAGCTGCCACCATTAGTTTTTAGATCCCGTAACTTTGTTCGTGAAGAAAATTAATGGTACCCACAAATTATAGCTTTACTCAAATTTGCCTAACTAAATGGACTTTATAGACTATAGGTATGTTCGTACTTGGTCATTTGTGCGTCCAGGAAATACTCGTAAGTGATGTGGGTAGTTCAGTGGCGGATCCAGGGTACTGGTTAGGGGGCAAATGAATATAAATATTTTCATACGAAAAAATTAAAATATTAATATATAAAAACAAGCAATGAAGTTCGGTATGTCACAAAAATGAGATGATATTCTTTCCGGTAAATAGTTTCTGATCAACATGAGAATTATTCGAGAGATTAACATTTTTCCAGTAATCATATACACAGTGTCATACATAAAGTTCGCAACATATGGAAGTGTTTTTATTGACAAATATAATAAAAATTTGACTCCGCAGTTAGTTTGTGCTTGAAAAATCAATGAAAAACAGCCTCTTTCGTTTTGTCACGTGCTACTCTAAACTTGTCAAATTTGACATTTCTTTTTCGAAAATCCTCAAAAATCTTTGGAAATTTCATAGTTAATTAGCTTTCAATTTTATACCTTTGCCCCAAATCTGGTCTTTCTACTGTCACTTCGGCTTTTTTCCAATTTCTTTAATATTTCGAGTCTTTCGCTCTATCGAATCGAACGGAATATGACTCAAATTTCATAATTTTGATGAAATCGAGACTTCATGTGCCATATCTCGCCCAGAAAATACCCATATTGGCCTGTTACCAGAGAAAAGAATAAATGAACCTGTATGGAAGTTAATATGTTCAGAAACGAATAAACGTAAACGTAAACGAATTTCATAAATTCTATATTCTATATTTTCACCATTATTCGTGTAATAAACATAACAGAATAACCGTAACAAAATTCACAACAAAACATCGCAACATTCATTGATTCATCTCAATAATCTTATAAAGAACCCAAATTCATCATTCAGTATGCCGTCTTCTTTTTCTATACAAATTATAGTCCTTTCGTTCACAGACATTGTGGCATTTTTAATAAATAGGGAATGAATTATGAATGTACAAAAATCTGTACACAAAACAAATAATTTGACATTAACCAAAATAAAAAATTTGTTTCAAAAGCCTACTAAAGAAAAAGTCTATTTCGATTCGATCAATTGTACCTACTATTTTCTTCCAGGGATGATGCGTTAGTCCTGTATTGTTTAAAATCACTGAATTTGATATCATGAAACTTGTTTACAGAAAATTAAGATATTTTGGGTATGTTTGTAACTGAATTAATGGTCAGAAAAATAATCAAACTGGATGAAAATATATTTGAAAATGAAAGACGAGTGTAATAAGAATGAAAAGAAATGCTTTCATTCGATCACTAACATATTAACGTCCATATATTGAAAATCAGTTTAAAAATGGAATGAAAAACTAAATGAACTTTGCAACAACAAACACGAATTTCTGGAGATTCATTTTTTATTATTAACATTCCATTATGGATATTTTCTGCGAAATATATGACGTTGAAGTCTCGTAGTCATCAAAATTATGAAATTTGAATCATGTTTCGTTCGAATTGATAAAGCGAAAGATTCGAAAAATAAAAAAAAAATTTAAAAAAATCGAAGTGACAGTAGAGAGTCCAAATTTGAAGCAAAGGTTTAAAATAGGAAACTAACCAACTTTTTCATTTGACTTTTTTCGAAATAAACAAAAACTGATTTTTTGAGGATTTTCGAAAAAAAATTCAAATTTGACAGGTTTAGAGTAGCACATGACAAAAGGAAAGAAGCTGTTTTTTACTAATTTCTCAAGCACAAACTAACTGTGGAGTCAAATTTTCATAATATTTATTAAAAAAAAAACTTCCATATCTTGCGAACTTTATGTGTGACACTGTATAATAAATGAAACAAACAACATTCTGTATATGCAAAAATCTAAGAGAACTTTCTCCCAAGAGGTATACAGGGCTGAATACAACCAAATACACAAAATTCTACAAATTGGGAAATTTGGAACAGAAAAATTACCTTTTATATACCTACGAAAGGACCGATTCTGGATGTCAGGATGTGGACATCCACAAATATGTACTCTTTCTCCTTCATCAAACGTAGTACTGAAATAGTGGTTTTCACTGAAAGTTTCAGAATGATTCCCAACGGTAAATTGCAAAAAAAAAATTGTGGAGAACAACACTGTCAAATATGAACGGTAAAGTAAATGATGTTGGTGTCGAATAAGCTTTTCATGTACGCGAACACACCATTATTTTGAGCAAAAATCACAGATAATCCGAAATTATTAACTGATGCTTTTTGGACCACTTATTAACAAACATAGGTACGTCGAAATAGTAACTTTGTCAACATCGTAATTAAATGAAAATGTCAGACCGCAGGCACAGGTTGTGGACGGACTAAACAATATGCCCGGAACCACAAACAGTCATAGACATGGCATATAAACCATCTCGGATTTCGGTAAAATTTTTAAGATGTGTTTCTACTTCATTTATTTCAGGTAAGTTGTCATAAACCACCATGTATACATTACAGAGAAAACAAAACTGAAATTTATCCAATCTCACTTCACTAAACATAACAAAAATAGTGAAAAAAGAAATAAAATGGTTGAGGCTTTCGCGGCCGGAATTTGAGCAGTAACTGTTTTCCAAAAACTGACCGAATGACAGCAGACTATTAATATTCAACATATTTATGACCTGATATCAAAATATCAGCAATTTTCAGTAACAGTCGCATCGCGCATCTAGCTCGAAGAGACTGAAGGCATGTCTGAGGTGTACCACGTTTCAAGAGATATTATCTGGAATTGATATTCATAGAGATATCGATGTCAATGTTGAAAACATTGTAGATATATTCGGAAGAATAAAGGAAAGTAAATTGGAATTTATAAAATAACATTTTTTTTATTATTCTGATTGTAAGCTGTGTGACTGCCAAACATTTTATTACGTTTCTTCCATGAACATAATATTGTCTTTTTTGATTACTCATTATTCCAGAAATGTAGTTTTCTGAAAATTTTCGTGCAAGTAGTTCATGGTACCTTTAACAGGACTGTCCGGAGTATTATGGAACAAACACCGTCATCAGTTAACAAAAGGGCGCGCCGAGCGCTCAAGAAAGGGTTTACCTTGTGAAAAAGGTCCAAATAAAAATGCGGCATGAAGGAGGAAGAAATAATCCCAAATCATGGAGGGGTCCTATGATAAAGGAAATATAATAGCGTCCCACTCCAACTCATTGTGGTGTAATATATTTACAAGTTCCATAGTAAGTTCGACCTTGAACGCTTGAAGGGTTTCGAAGCTGTATAAATACTCAAACGGTCTACGCTTTTACCAGGATGCTCGCTGAAATTTATTGGATGTAATTCAACGTTCGTCGTGGCATTAGCAAGGAAAGCAGTTATTTATTTTTCTGAGCATCCTGGTATGGTAGAACATTTAGTTTCTAAGTCTGGAGAAGAAAGTTATCGTATATTTTGGTAAATTACGTTATCTCCATCAGCATATTCATACGTCTGCATTAAATCGAATACATTCGTGCTTTTCTTCACCCTAAAAGTTTACCGACTTTCCACATTGATTGCAAAAAGTAGACAACAAACTCCTCTCCAATATATTAAGTTTCATTCGCCGGATCATTTGTTTTCATTCCGATATAGAAAGCCACACCGTCCCTTAAGAGCCTCGTTAAGTTATAGTATTTGGAAAATCAGGTATGCTTCAAAAGAAATCCTTGGCCTCTCTATTCTATAACGCAAATATAATTTCCTTGCCTTTGCAACGTTTTCAATAAATAATGTCCTTTGATGGAATTAATTTTGATGTATAAGGCGTTTTATATTCCTTTCTTGGGAGGTAAACATTGAATCGATATTCATCGGGATTCAGTTTTTTATGCATCATTACACTTTCAAGAAACAAAAAATCCAGCTCAACAGAAATAAGAGATATAAACACGTGACATGGTTCCAATTATGTGATTTGAATAGCTTGTTTCAATTATCGGATGTGAAATAATTTGGAATTCGTCTCCTCAGATTTCTTCATGTACGTGAAAATTCGAGTGTATGCGTATTGACGTATTGCGTGGAATGATCGGTTATTAGGTTCAAGAAACATGTGTCCTGATATGCCGAAGTCAGCCTTCTTCATTCGTAAGGATAGAATTTCTGCCTTACTACGGCAAACCACTGTCCTTTTATGTTCGAAAGAAGAGTACGCATCATTCCAACAATCATATCATAAAATAGTTTGAGCGAAGCATGCCAATTTAGAAGGGAGAATTGGAATATTCTGTTATATTTTCTTCCCATTTTGGCGATACTCGTGTCGGCTGGAGCTGTAAAGCCATGATGAGAGTCGTTCTTTTTTTCCCCACTTAAAATAAGCTAAATGGTATATGCCTGAGACTGAGGATGAGTAGTCGATATATCGAATGTGTCTCCCCTAGATAATATGAGTATCGTAGTTACTAGTATTGCACTCGTAGCGCCTTATCATTATTATTATGATTTTGACATACTACTCATATTATGTACGGAGTTGCTTCTTTTTTGAGGTATAGGGCATTGAAGTTTTCTTGAACGCCCTGTATCTCAGAAACGAAGCAACTACGGACATATGTCATGGAACATTTTTTCTTTGAACGACCTAACTTATCACCCACTGTAGTTTCGTGACGTAGTTACACAGTAGAAAGTTATCATATACTTTGGTAAATTACGTTATCTCCATTAGCATATTCATACGTCTGCATTAAATCGAATACATTCGTACTTTTCTTCACCCTAAAAGTTTACCGACTTACAACATCGATTGCAAAAAATAGAAAACAAACTCCTATCCAATATATTAGGTTTCATTCGCCGGATCATTTGTTTTCATTTTGATATAGAAAGTCATAACGTCCCTTAAGAGCCTCGTTAAGTTATAGTATTTGGAAAATCAGGTATGCTTCAAAAGAAATCCTTGGCCTCTTTATTCGATAACGCAAATATAATTTCCTTGCCTTTGCAACGTTTCCAATAAATAATGTCCTTTGATGCTCTAATGGAATGAATTTTGATGTATAAGGCCTTTTATATTCCTCTCTTGGGAGGTAAACATTGAATCGATATTCATCGGGCTTCAGTTTTTTTTGCATCATTACACTTTCAAGATACAAAAAATCGTGACCAACAGAAATCAGAGATATAAACACGTGACATTGTTCCAATTATGTGATTTGAATAGCTTGTTTAATTATCGGGTGTGAAATAATGTGGAAATTTTAAAAACGATTGTGAATTCTTCGTCTCCTCAGATTTCTTTATGTACGTGAAAATTCGAGTGCATGTGTATTGATGTATTGCGTGGAATGATCGGTTATTAGGTTCAAGAAACATGTATCCTGATATGCCGAAGTCAGCCAAGAATAAAGGCCTTCTTCACTGAAAAAAATGTGGTACGTTATATCAATAAATGCCGTTTTTTACCTCTCCGTTCATTGGCAAAATACATTTTTCATCGTGGCAATGAATAAATATTCACTGACTTTTGTAGGTATTTTTTGATACAACGAATTCAAGTTCATTGAGATCAAAGATGATCGTTTCTTACATTTATGAACAGTTTTCGTTGCTCCTGCGGAAAAGTTTATTGAAGTGAGGAAAGTGATACACTGAGATCAATGATGATCTAATTTCAGACCTATGAACATATTTCGTTACGGCTTTGAAAAAGATTATTGAAATGAAGAAAAAAGTACATTGGAACAATGTAGGTATATTATTTCATGAAAAAAATGTGGTACATAATATCAATGAATACCGTTTATTACCTTTCCGTTCATTGGCACAATTAACTTTTCATCGTGATAATGATTAAACATTCACTGATATACGAAGGTATTTATTGATACAATGAATTCAAGTTCATTGAAATCAAAGTTGACGGTTTTTTATATTTATGAACAGGTTTCGTTGCTGCTATGGAAAGGTTCATTGAGGTGAGGAATGTGGTACACTGAAACAATTTGAAATTGTTCATCACATCAATGAACATAATTCATGGTCCCAGAGCACTGATGTATATATTTAAAAAATATGGTACATTTTATTGATGAAAACCTCTTTGTTTATTGGCACAATACATTTTTCGTCTAGTCAATGAATGACCATTCACTGAAATATGTATGTTTTTATTGTTACAATGAATTCAAGTTTATCGAGATCAATGATGATCTATTTTCAGACCTATGAACATGTTTCATTGCGGCTATGGAAAAGATTATTGAAATGAAGAAAGAAGTACATTGAAACAATGTATACTATTTTATGAATGAAATGTGGTACATTATATCAATGAATACCGTTTATTACCTTTCCGTTCATTGGCACAATACATTTTTTATCGGGACAATGATTCAAGTTCATTGAGATCAAAGATGATCTTTTTTAAAATTCATGAACAGGTTTCGTTGCTGCTATGGAAAAGTTCAATGAGGTCATGAAAGGGGTACACTGAATCCATTTGAAATTGTTCATCATATCAATGAACGTAATTAATGGTCCCAGAGATGATTTTATTGTTACAATGAATCGAAGTTTATCGAAATCAATGATAATCTATTTTCAGATCTACACACAGGTTTCATTGGGGCTATGGAAAGATCATAGAAGGTGTAACGAAGTTACTAAGTCCCAGTTTTGTTAGGCAGATAGAAGCAACATTTTCCTCCCATTCTATAACTCCGTAATTAATATGTTCATGAATATAATAATAAGCCTTATGTCGAACCAAGCCATCTCGTGTTTAAATATACTCATAAATTTTGCCGGCATCTGTTCAGCCGAATCCTCGCATAGAAATCTCCGTTGCTGGCAAGTTAGCTTAAGCCGGTTAACTTAAGCAGACAGAAGCGATCGTTGAAGCATCTTCTCAGGTAGCACAGACTACAGAGACATCCGAAGAGCTCCGAAAGGAGCCAGCCGAAATAAAAGATAACTTGGAGATACGCCTTCCAATCAGGATTGAGATGTTCTGATGAATGCATGTTAATTATTTTGCATATCATTCGGAAACTCACTGTATGCTCAATATCAGTGGGAGGCCTTCATTGCATTTACGAATGATATGCATTGATTGAATGAATACCACTTATTCAAATGATTAACAAAATAATTAGTTCAATGTGTGAAAGCATCACGAGAATAAACTGAAACATAGATTCAATGTATATCAATTATTGAATCAAGGAATAACCGATACTTAATAATCACCGTTGATGAAAAATATCCATCGTCGAACTAATCTGAATCATTATATCAATCATACGAATACAATTTATTGCTTGGGTGAACACTCTTCATTCGTTTGATGAATGGAATTCATTACCATAACGAACCTATTTGATGTACTTGATCATGATATCAATGAAAGCATTCATTGATATTATTAAGATCCGTCATAGTATGGATAACCAGTGGTACATTGACATAACGATTGCGTTCATTGGACCAATATTGATAAAAATATTCATTGAGTCACTGAACTTTTTCATTGTATTCAGGTGCCAATTTTTTTCTGTGTTCTTTCGTCAGGATAGAATTTCTGCCGTACTACGGCGAACCACTGTCATTTTATGTTCGAAAGAAGATGATGCATCATTCCAACAATCATATCATAGAATGGTTTGAGCGAAGCATGCCAATTTAGAAGAGAGAAATGAAATATTTTATTTTTTCGCGATACTCGTGTCGGCTGGAGCTGTAAAGCAATAATGAGCGTCTTTCTTTTTTTCCCCACTTGAAATAAGCTTAATGGTATATGCCTGAGACTGAGGATGAGTAGTTGATATATCAAATGTGTCTCCCCTAGATAAAATGAGTATCGTAGTTACTAGTATAGCACCCATAGCGCCTTATCATAATTATTATGATTTTTCCATAATAAATATTCCATCAAAGGATAAGTTAACATAAAGGTGCTCAAGATGCTTATAATCAATATTTTACTGGATCTAGAACCATATTATTCTAGCTGCCTCACAACAAGCTGGTTTAGTTTTCAGATTCGAGTCCAATGTGTCCATAATTACACCAAATAGTAGGGTAGTTTCAATAGATTCTGAACTTTTCAATAGATTCTGAACTCCTCAATAGCCACAACGAACTCAATATCTCCCAGAGCATAAGGCAACATCGATGTCAGGTCTATAGCGTATATAAGATCATCGTAGACACCAGTAGTGCCGCCTTATCTCCATGTACAGAGGCTGAGACCGCATGAGCTGTGCTCTTCGTCTGATGTCAGGGACCAGGGTGTTCAGACACCATTTTGACAGGCCATAATGTTTTCCTAGACCTTCTGCATCTGTCCGGCTTTGATTTCGGCAGTCTTGCGACATGCAGACATTACTTTTAGGTTCTAGACATCAGGTAATCTAATGTAACTGGGGCTGCTTGACCTTCAGTGCCTTCAGAAGCTAGTTGACATTAATCATTGATGGAATTAGTGAAATTGTGCATCTCTCAAGATTTCAAATTCTTGATAACTATGGAATTAATCTGATGAGTTGGTGATCCAATAAAAATTTGTGTCGGAGGTTAGTTGGGATTGAGATCAGTATATTTTGAGGAGAAAACTATTGTTGTCTTGTCGACGTTTCGAATCATTTAATTGATTGATCCTCAGGGCTCTGCTACGATGTATTAAGTATTATCACTCGTAAGTGAAATGATCTGAATTCTCAAAAAGGACAGCGTAAATACCAGAAGAGATATAGATGGATTAAATAACGCTTTTTTCAATTTGATTGTTCAACTGCCCAGATAAAGTGTTATTATTATCATTATCATTATTGTAAGTATTCTTTTATCAATATGCAAAACCTATTAAAATTCAATATTTTTTAACCTTTTTTTTCTTTCGAATTTCTCACTAATCTTCTATTTTTTACTCAGTGTTCAACTTGTTTCGTTAAAGGAATATATGTATTATTTATTGTTTTTGTACTCGTAGAAATTGCCACACTCCACCTACTGCGTCGAGCGTCAACATTTCCTACTCGTGAGAAAAAGTATCAATTCACCACTCACTTGATACAAAAATAACTATTTGTATTTATGTTATGTTATAGTATAATTTTTGCGCATATCGCAAAATCCTTATTGCAGATTTTTCATAATTTTTTTCTTTCAATTTGACGTTTTACTTTGTCTATTTTTATTTAGTTTCGTGATCCAACAAAAATGTTTTGGGATATCATGTTTTAATTTGAAAGAATATTTATATTATGTAATGTAAGGCTCTCTTTTTCGGGGTTGTGAATTGAGGGGCTCTCGGAGTATCCAATTCAACAACCTCGGGTTTTCTTTGCTCGGTAGAGCACTCACTAATAGCCCCGGAGCCTACGGTAGACTTATGTGTCCTTTACGGTGTCTTGGGCGCCAGCTTTTTTTTTTAGTGGTCTGCTCTACGTACCTGGGTAGCAATAGATGGAGATCGGTCGGTATCCAGGGGTCAGATGTCTTGACCTGAACTTAGGGCTTCAGGTTGATGCGGGCTTTGAGCGCACAACTCGTCAAGCTGAATACCGGATGCTTTATTCAAATACAGCTTTGACTCTCACACACGGCGATTCTGCCTGAATTATGAAAGTTGCAGAAAATGATAGCCAGAAATAAACCACAAAATAAATCGTTTATTCACAGTTGCTTTTGATCACAGGTTTATTTTTCTTGCATAAATGATAACTATTTATTGAATCAAAACAATTAGGTTACTTCGGATAGTTCTAAAAATAAACAATGAGTTTATTTTGGTTCTTTTCAAAACCGGTTCTGAACTAGTTCTGAGCAGTGGAGCATTCAAGTTTAGGACGTCTACATGCAAAAAATTTGTCAGAACTCAAGTAGGCGACTACTTTGGACAGTTTTGAAACCGTTCTAGCTTGAAACCAAAACATACATAATATAATTGTCACCTGTGAAAGATGACAGCCTAGAGGGAAATTTAGACACAGAACGCAGATTACCAGTGGTGTCGCTGGGATGAAAAACTACGTACAGTGATACCGACCCAAAGAAAACGGAAAATGATAATCGTCGGTTCTTAAGGACGGTCCAAGTGAAGCCTGGTTGTTTGGTCGGCAAGACAGTCTTTCGGAAGCGTTAATTTGATTCTATCCTAAACCAGGAACTTTGGGAACACTCGAATGGAAGGCGTTCTTGGGGTTAGGGTTCGCCTACGTCCCTAGATTCGGTTTTACAAATGTGTTTTCGGTTCAATTCCAAGAGTTTTTCCGGACGTTCACGGTAAAGGTTGGACGGTTATCTCCTCGTTAATTTCTCTCTCGGCAAAACCAAATGTATTGCCGACCCGGTGTAACTAGTCACTGGCAGATATGCGCATTTTTTCAAGAAAAATGATTCGCAATCACACCAGAGACACAGCTATCTCGTGACAAAACGTCGAATATTCTCCGCAACAGAGGATTAAAAAGTCGATTCAATTCACGAGTATTCGGTAAAGGTTATACGCTCTGTTGCCGAGAGAGGTGAACGCTCCCTAAAGTGCTGTCAATAAACTGGCCGGTGAGATATGATATGAGAAATAGTAAGCAACTTCAGGTCTTTAGGTCGGAGGTACTATAAACTTATAGATCTGAATTTAACACTTTGACATGAAATTGACTCTATATTTACAAGAAAACTACAGGAAATATCTAATAAACAGTATTTAGCAAAGATACGGTAAAGGAATATTAGGAACACCAAAATTCTAAAGTTGATTTTAGTAAACAAAATATTTAGATTATGCACTCAGAGAAAATCAGTTCGAAAAATAAATCGGTACTTATACTTGATTCTTTTTCTACTGACGTCGGCTGGCAAACAAACTACTTACTGGTCGTACAGAATTTAATGCTGAATAATGAAAGTCGGGTTTAGCAAGCAACTGAACAATCGAATGGAATGAAAATTCTGAATTAGAAAATGGATATAAGCTATCAGGTGGGGCTGGTATTTATATATTTCGGATTTCAATAAGGAAATTCACAAGAAAATCGACAAGAAACTCCCCGTTTTCACTAGAATTTGAAAAGAACAGGAATGTTTGTTTTTCTATGATTGGTATCAATGCCCCAGGTTTTTTCAGCGAAATTTCAAATGATTTTTTTTATTATTGGAAAATACTTGATTTTTTCAACGGATTCAAAAATAACTAAATAGATTTATGCTGTAATCTTGGAAATTGTATGATATATCGGAAAAACAACTCAACAAATTGAAGAACAATTCAATTTTCCACAAAAATTATTCCGAGTAATTTCTTATGAAATGCACTCATTTTCTCAGAAAACGTGTTTGAATGCCGACATTTAAGGTTTACGCTTACCACCGCTGGAATTTCAGACGGAGCCCATTATTTGATTGATCATAACTCTGCTAAAAATGATCGAAAAAGAAAAAGGAAAAGTTCATATTGTCTCTGAAGACTCCTACTTTCTCATGAAAATATAATATGCGAGTATTTGAGTACCAAAAATGTTTTTTTTTTTCGCCTCAGTGTGCAAATCGAATTTTCAAAAACGCGCGTTTTTTAAAGTTACCATGGCTACGTTAACAATTCGAGAAGACAGAATGACAATGCTATGATTCTTATCTGACAAGAGTACCTTGTAATGTCAAATGGAATATTACAAACAAATGAAAAACTTTTAACATTAACGAAAGGTATACTGATGTCTGATCACGAATTCAACCATTTCACCTTATAAGTTCTTATTTCCGTTATTTGTAGGAATGAAATCAGTATTTATGATTTCAAAGTGCACCAATTGAAAAAAATATCGTAAAGCATTCTTGGATAGCTGATCTTTCGTGCTCTAAAAATTGTGCGTGTTTGAAAGACCTCTTTATCCAATTCTACTTTAATATACTATTGTTTCACTCCTGCATCATGTTCAACTGACCCATAAAACCGGCATTCTCTTCAGTAAATGTTGAAAATAATCGTATATTCATATCCGGCATTATTGTGGAGCGCAAACCTCAAGCTTGAAATCGCATACTTCCTTTTTGATGTAGGATGTGTATGAGCGATTATATTCAACATTAACTGAAAAAACTACCGGGATTATGGGCGAGTAGAAAACAGACAGAAATAAAACCCAGTTTTTTCTTTGGCATGTATAAGTGAGACTTGTCTCACTAGTCTAAAATCGTTGCAATGGTTCAAAGAGAAGGTGCGTCAAGATGGTGATCCACATTTGGAACTTTTGTATTTCAATGTTATGGGTATTTTGTGCCCATTTCAAAATTTTCTTTTTCTATCAAATTGTGCCAATTTGTGCCGTATATTTCGAATTTTGTGCCCATGTAGTTTTTGAGATATTCACAATTTTTCATATGAGTCACCAACTTGATACTGTTACTCACATATGGAAATTTCAAAATTTTCTTTTTCCATCAAATTGTGCCCATTTTGTGCCAATTTGTGCCAATTTGTGCCGTATGTTATGAATTTTGTGCCCACATAATTTTCGAGATATTTAAAGATTTTCCTGTGGGTCACCAACTTGACACTGTGACTCATATGTAAATTTCAAAATTTTCTTTTTCCATCAAATTGTGCCTATTTTGTGCCAATTAGTGCCGTATATTTTGAATTTCGTGCCCGTGTTGTTTTCGAGATATTTAGAGTTTTTCTTGTACGTCACCATATTACACCATACGTATTCTTGCAGTTTTCGCCATATTTTGAAAATATCTTATGGGTCGCTGTGACATATTATATTGAAACTTCAGAATTATATTTTTCATCCAAATTGTACGCATTTTGTTCAAATTTGTGGCTTAGCTATGAATTTTGTGCCTGTAGAAATTTCGAAATATTTTGTGTTATTCCTATGAGCCAAAAAAATGTATCTTCTTTGTGCTGATTCATGTCGTTTGTAATGGATTTTGTGCAAATTTAATTTATAAGATACATTGATTTCTCTGGTGACCATCCTTATGTAATTTTCCGTAAATATTCCCTGTTCTGGCCATTTTCGTGCCTGACATTTTTTTAGTTCACTTCAACATTGAATCTTATGAATGGTTGATTTTTGTAATATCATGAATTTAAGTGACTTTTTAAGAACATTTTACTTTTAAGTACATCGCTGGCCGCCACTTGATATACAGTTTGTCTCACTTTCAAAATGCTGAAAATGTATCTAATGGCTCGATGGTGTTGGCCTTAGTAATATACACTGCCCGCCACTCGCAATGGTACAACCTATTTTCACGGTAAATCATACTAGGGAATTAATTTTCGCTTCATCAGGAACACTGGTGAACAATAGAATAATAGACAATTATTGCAATAAGTAAGAGAAAACAAACGATACCGTTGATTTTCAAAGGTACATATTCTGACATTGTCGTGAGTAGACAGTGAATACATTTTTTTGTTAAAATAATAAAATATCACTAAAATAAATTGAATTGGACACAAGTTGCTAATTTTTGGGGGGAATTGAAATATTTCTCAAGCAACACAAATCGTGTTAGCTCTATTGTTCAGGAATTTTTTATTTTGTTTCACATTAATTTGCATCAGCCTGCAGAGCTCAAAGAATATAATCTCAATATTCAGTCCGTTTTTCCTCCTCTTTTCGGGCGATATTCATTTCGCCTGACGAAAATCGTTCTACTTTGTTGTATCTTGTATTTTGGAAACGAAGTAACGACAAAAAATCGATCCCAAAGTTTGGCGGTTTAACCCTGGGTCACCCTGTATATCAGTAACGTCGTGGATGAATGTTGCATAAATTACCATGAAATATTTTTATTGCTGTCGGCACGTGTTTCTTTGAAATATGACGAACAGAACAGTGCCGGGTATCGAAGTACAAGTGCAGTTGTATGGATTTATGATGTTAAGATTATATAGAAATAGTGCTTGCTTTGTTATTTATTTTGACGACTTGTGTTGAGGTGTTTATTAAATGCTTCGGTCTCATGTCGTTGAAACAATGTTCCTTAAATTAAAAATACATGGAAATAACTGTTGTGAAATTTCAAGTAAATAAAATAATCTCCGCCTTTGGGCGGTGTATGTCGAACAAAGCTGCAAATTCTATTATATTTCTTGCCGTTTTTATTTAATTGAACTGCGCCACCTGTCGAGTCATTGCAATGTTTCTGCTCTCAAAAGTAGAATCGTATACGTATTGTGTGTGAGCATAAAATCAAATTTCAAGCAACTTTTTAAAATAACTTTTTTCGATATCTTGCCATGTCACTCCACTTTTGCCCTCGCAATGGTGTTTTTTTTTTAATATACCTCATTACTTTTTTCCACAGGAATATTTTTCCAATTCTCTAAAAATAAACTTTTTCCAATATGGTATATACTTTTTGGCGGTCACTTAATATATAACTGAAACTTGTGACATCTACAGTGGTCACCTGCGATGTACCTACGTGAAAGTGAAATATTGCGAAAAGGTCACTTAAATTCATAATATTACAAAAATCAATCATTCACAAGATTCAATGTTGAATTGAACTAAAAAAATGTCAGGCACGAAAATGGCCAGAACAGGGAATATTTACGGAAAATTACATAAGGATGGTAACCAGAGAAATCAATGGATCTTATAAACTAAATTTGCACAATAGTAATTTACGTAACAAGTCCGGAAAACACTGTTTTTTTGGACGAGTGGACAAGATTCTAGGACGAGCGTAGCGAGTCCTGGAAGTCTGCGAGCCCAAAAAAACTGTTTTCGGACGTGTTGCGTACACAATTTTTTCGGCAACCGTTTAGAATAACAAATTGATACATTAATTTTTTATATTTCTTAGTAGAATAAAATTTGGAACATTTTAATTCTTATTTTTATTAAATATCTAAATGCGAACAAAAGATAGGTACTAACAGAAACATTCTAATTCTTATTTATATAAATATTTATATTGAAATTCGAGCATTTCCCAAAGAAAAATCGTCCGGGAAGTTGACGGTTTCCGAAAAAATCCATTACAAACGACATGAATCAGCACAAGGAAGAAACAATTTTTGACGCATAGGAATAACACAAAATATTTCGAAATTTCTACAGGCACAAAACTCATAGCATGAGGCACAAATTTGAACAAAATGCTTACAATTTGGACAAACAAGATAATCTTGAAGTTTCAGTATAATATGGGTCACGGCAAAAAAACAATCAAGTTGGTGACGTAAATATCTCGAAAACTACACGGGCACAAAGTTTGAAACATATGGCACAAGTTGGCACAAAATAAGCACAATTTGATGATGTGAAATTTCATACATGAGTCACAGTGTCAAGTTGGTGACCCACAGGAAAATCTTTAAATATCTCGAAAACTATGTGGGCACAAATTCATAACATACGGCACAAATTGACACAAAATGGGCACAATTTGATGGAAAAAGAAAATTTTGAAATTTCCATATGTGAGTCACAGTGTCAAGTGGGTGACCCACAAAAAAAACTCTAAATATCTCGAAAACTATACGGGCACAAAATTCATAACATACGGCACAAATTGGCACAAAATGGGCACAATTTGATAGAAAAAGAAAATTTTGAAATTTCCATATGTCAAGCGTCAAGTTGGTGACTCATATGAAAAATTGTGAATATCTCAAAAACTACATGGGCACAAAATTCGAAATATACGGCACAAATTGGCACAAAATGAGCACAAAATGCCCATAACATTGAAATACAAAAGTTTCAAATGTGGATCACCAGCTTGACGCACCTCCAAAGAGAGTACTGATTTCTGCTTCAGTATAATTATTTCATGACACTAAGGTAAAAAACGATTAAAATTTCCACAAAATTTATTGTCTTTGCGATATGTTTCGATACACAGTATCTTTTTCAAAGAAAAATCTTATTTCCAAAATCGAAATTCAATTTCAGTTTCTTCAGCGTCTTTTCAAGAAGTTTTGATAACGGAGGCAGATACAGCCTCCGAAACTTCAAAAATTTTCAAAAAAAGAGAAGTATCCTTCATTAATTCGATCTCATTTTTTCAGATAGGCAAGTACGTTACTGACAAAAATTAATTTCTTTCAAGACAGCAGTCTTGCGAACGCAGTAACTTATCGGGCAAATTAATTAATTTGCCCTTCTATACTTGTACAGATTTCTTTGGATTAACATATTTTTCATTTTCAGATTGTGGAAGGTCATAAACCCAAAAAATCATGTCAAGAATTGAACACTGTTCTGAAAAATCAAATTCTCGGTATGCTATCCCCAGGAGCCACTCGTAAATTAATCTTCATTTTACTCCAAATCAATATACTTTTCAACCCTATTCGAGGCTTGAATGTGAAAATCGTTCACCTAAATATGTCACTATCTAACGGTCAAGAGAAGCTAATATAAGCGTGTTGAAAACGATTACGGCTATAATAACCTGGGCATAATTCTACCACGCCTTCTTGTAGTAAATCTGTTAACATCTTTCGTATTCTCAGCGTAGCTTCTGAATTATAATGAAGTAGAATAATATAATAGTTGCTTTACGTTTATCATAAAATTGTTATCAATGCTATCCACTGAACCGTATGGGACACATCTATAATTCTGACTGGGATAAGAGATTTATACCCACTTTCAAGATGGAAACAAATTCCGCAACATGGAATAGCCCGAAATAGAGTTCAATAAATAAATGCTCCTTTAGCCGTATATAACCATATTTCAAAAGAAGGTCCTTGAAAGTGAAAAATACTCCAAAGATTTCGCTACATTTTCATACATTTATACACGTCTTGGATGGGCGATGAAGTGTGAAATTATGTCAGCACTAAATCATCGTGGATTACTAGCGGAATGTGCTCTGGGAAGATTTGTCCTATTTGCATTTTGTATAACATTCATTGCAATGGATCCGTTAACGTTTCATTGGGTTCAGTTAGTTTTAATTAAAAGGGGATGTTTTCTCATAATGCTGTTTTCAGTAGTAATACCACGAGTGATTGAATTTTCGCGATAAGTCTGTCGATTTATTTCTGAACAAAATTGAATTGTTTGGAAAAAATACCACGAGTCCACAGGAATTAAAAACAATTTTTCTGGAAATGGCGGAGTTCAGAGTACGTTCCCATTCTTCGTAGCAATAGAATGGAGAACGTCTTCTATAGGCCAATCAAATAATTATATTTTGAGGAATTAATTTCCAGCAAGCTGGAAATCATTTAATTACCTTCATTTGGTCCCAAATGCGTGTAATCTAAGTTTGCACCATTCCAGGAGTTGAGCTTAACTTTTGATAGCCAAAAAACCGCCAAATTTTTGCACTTTTTTTATTTTTTTGCTTATAGCTGCAAAACGGTGCGTCGGACAGAAAATGTTATTCCATTCAATAAAACGGAGGACAAAATTCTGCGTCGAATGACATCTGAAAACATCAAATTCCGTTCAGAGGTATAGCCGAAATCGAATGTTAAAAAAAAGAAAATTTCGTAGTTCGGTGCAAACTTACATTTTGCGGCTTTCCAAGACGACATTTCTTGAAAACAGATAGTCTTATTGAAAAAACCCATGAAATAAAAGTTGTAGAGAATAAAATTTTACTTATATAGATAGATGTCCAAATGTTTAAGTTTTCTTGATTTGTCCAATTATCCGGATATCTGAATGCCCGGTTCAGCTTCGGTCCCAAATTTTGCATCAATAATTATTTTTCATCTAGTGCGCGAAATGCTACTTTGGTGATCGAGAGCTGATTTTTTTAACGAGGCGCAGCCAAGTTAAAAAATAGTCGAAATCACCAAAGTATTTCGCGCACGAGTTGCAAACAAATTTTTTTTTACAAACGCCAAACAAAATTCATTGTAAATAATAAATAAAATTAGGTAGTGTAAAATTTTGTCACAATTTGAAAAGAGTTTAAAAGCCTTAATTATTGTTACCATCGACATCAAAGAAAATGCGAACATGAATGCTGCCACATTTTGTGTTGCATGCCTATTATATATTGATTTATGCCACAAACTGTTCATCAATGAAGTGTTTTCGTTCCTTCATTGCACCTTAACTATTAGGAACTATGATTATGAAATTTTATTCTCTACAACTTTTATTCAATGAATTTTTTCAATAAATGTCGTCTTGGAAAGCCGCAAAATGTAAGTTTGCACCGAACTACGAAATTTTCTTTTTTTTAACATTCGATTTCGGCTATACCTCTGAACGGAATTTGATGTTTTCAGATGTCATTCGACGCAGAATTTTGTCCTCCGTATTATTGAATGGAATAACATTTTCCGTCCGACGCACCGTTTTGCAGCTATAAGCAAAAAAATAAAAAAAGTGCAAAAATGTGGCGGTTTTTTGGCTATCAAAAGTTAAGCTCACCACCTGAGATGGTGCAAACTCAGATTACACGCATTTAGGACCAAATAGAGGTATTAAAACGATTTCCAGTTTGCTGGAAATTAATTCCTCAAAACGGTTTTTTTCGATTTAATTTTATTAGCCTACTATTCAATTGATTCATTTTAACAAAGTAACATAAATATTTCATAAAGACTGATAATTATACTGCTGTAGCCACTCGTACAAGTTTTGAGTTCTGTGTCCGTATTATCTGGGTTAACCCAAGTTCCTGTTGAACAACACCGCGATGCCTGTGAATATTTGAAGATCACCTGTCACAAAGTTAGCTAACACATAATCAGCAGGCACCTCTCCCATGTGGTGTGAGAGTGCAAAATTGTTTGTGATTTCCATCGTAGTCGCCAGCCTATCGAAATGGGCGACTCTGGGTCTCTCATGGACTCGGTGAACAGAATCGTTCGTCCTCTTCATGATCTTTAACGAACTCCTACGAGTTCCGCAACTTTGGTTAAAGTCCACGACGACGCCTAGAGCTCTACACCAGCATCGGCCTCAATGTCATAAGATCTTCGTATAAATTGACACCCGTTCATGGATGTCGTCCATTCCCTGCCAAAGCTTCCTGACGCAGTCCTCTCCCGCCAAAAATCGCAGCTTGCGGCTCATTATAATACTAGCAGGAGTTTGGCTCGTTGACTCCAGAACTACTGAACCATAGGCCATCAGAAACAAATAAAAGTACTGGTTTTAGACTCTTTGGTGGACTACCTTGAACAAATGGTGGTTTATCTAGCTCACTGAGTAGCAGAGGATTTTCGAATATCAAGGGGCATCGCCATGGTGTTCAACAGGAACGGTAAACTCTAGGAACTACGGGAACAGAAACCACATATTAAGGGGTGCTACAGTTGATGAAGGATCGGGGTAACATATTCCACTAAGACAACCCGTTCTACGAGAATATTTGAGCTGGGCCGTCTCTGTCTGCTACTGTCCTGCTCGTAAAGCAATTGCATGAACCACCTCACTGCTATCTCGTAAGGAATGTCTGGCGTCATCGCTCTAAAATGGTTCCATGCATTTCGACAGGCTGAACTGAAAGTCACCAAACAGTAAAAGAAGCATTGAGAATCTTGAAAAGAACTCCGCAGATAAATTATGAAACACGGAACCAGAATAGGAGAGAGTAAAATATGCAGAGTTGTCTTAGCAGTTTACCTAATAGTATATATAAATGATTGATGTAACTTTGTTGAAATAAATCAGCTATTAACCGTCGAAAAGAATCAAAGGGTCTCTCCTCTTGGATGGCAGGTATCGGTACCTGGCACTGGCCAAGTTTGCGGATTATATAGGAGTACCCTTCACCAATTCTCAGACTGAGTTGGATGGGGGCTCAAACCAATTCGTTAGCAGATACGACACTGGCGTTCACGTTGCGGAAGAAGAACGTTCATTTCGGAAGTAACCTGGGGAGCAGCTGAAGCGATGACTACAACAATGTCAGAAAACTGCGCAACCCAAGTCAGGTATTGTGTTAATATTTAGGTAGTACTCCCAGAGTACTATAGCCAAATCATAGCAAGACAAAGCTCTACCAATTCGGACTTTATTTTCCCAGCTATTAATGAGAATTTATGGCTCGTCAAAATTAAAATGAAGATCGGAATCCCAATTTCAGAATAGCAGCTGAGTCTCAGTCCTACCTTCCAACAAGAGGATTGCGGAAATTTAATGCCTTCAGAACTGACTCCAGATCGAGAAAAGGAACTGATGTAGTCCCTGAAACCTTCAGTAGCATATTATCAGGATGAGGTAACCAGAGTGTTGTACAACCTCAAACTGAAACTCAATCAGAAGATTCCAGCTCCCAACAATAGGAAAGCGGAAAGTTAATGACTCCAGACCTGACTCCAGATCAATTCTCGGAAGTGTTAGACAACCGCAGACTGAGGCGCAATCAAAAAGGGATGAACGGGAATGCTTGTGACGGTTTATTCGAGTTCTAATCTCGAAGTAAACAAAAATCATATGAAGACCAAAAAGTATACATTTTGCTTAATGCTTGCTTGAGTATTCACAAAAATTTTATTCCGAAACAGCCTGGCTACTCATTTAGTCGAAGGTGGGGTCGTGTGTTTCTTAAAATGTCTGTAGCAATAAAATCTGACAAGAAAGGGGTTGTACAAAACAAAAGGAGATACGCCAACTAAAAAGAAAAAAATATAATTTGTTGATGGTTATTAAATCAGCTTACAAAAAAATAGGTATGAATAATCAAAGATTCTCATTAGAGATTAGAGATATACCTTTGAAACGACCGTTTTAAAGTCCACAAAATACTTTCGCTACAAATGTGAACAATTTACAAGGGACAATTATGATAAAAAATATTTATATCGTTGTTGAAGAAACAATTCTTCAATCTTCTAGTTTTCTGTTATTTTCTACATTCAGTATAAGGTTGCTATGTATTTTAGTTGATTTTGAATATTAATAAAACTACTGTTTTAAGTTATTTCATTACAGATTCAAAAGCCATTTATTAAGTACTTTCAATAGGTTCTGGGTCCAGATTGGCGCAGAAACATACATCAGTAGGTACTTACAACTGTTGAAATATATTTGCATATATTAGAGCCGGTTTTATATGTTCCAGTTAAATTGCAGTTCTGGAGAATACTTTCATTAACGTAACTGGTGGAGAAAGTACCTGTTAAAATTTGGTTGAGTTTGAGTTTGCGCACTAGATGTAATCACGAACGACTTTCAAACTAAACACAAGAGAAGCTATATTTGTGTTATGTTAGGGATGTTACATTACAGCAAAGGGCAGTTGATGAATTGTGTGTAATAGAGTACTGAAAGTAGTGTGTTGTCGTATATATACTTTGTATTTTTTAAATGATAGACGATTTTATATTAATTTTTGAAGATGGCAGAAGAGATCTCATAAATAAAGTAGATGATGAGGCACACCGAAATGTCAGAGAATTTCGAAACAGGCCAGATCACTTTCACCACCGAAACGACATGGAATTTATCCTTCATCTTCAGAGAAGCTTTCCATTTTTTTAAGTTTTCCTCGTCTCCAAACTTTCCGATATTTTATACCTTTTTTTCAGTAGAAACCAAAAATTCATAAACAATTAAAGTAATTTGAAAAAAATTAAAACCTAATCAAATATTTATATAATTTCATTCCAGTCAAGAATAATTGCCAATATGCATTCGTAAAAATCAGAATGCCAACACCCTAACCAAAAATATACTGCCGAAAAACGAAACCTATAAAACGGCCAACTGCAAAGTACTGGTTACCATAATTTCAAACTGCACGTTAAACTGGAGTTTTAACTTCAGTTTAATCTTGGAACATATAAAACCGGCCCTTAATCGACTTACTCCGATCTGCTGTCACCGATATAACAAGGAATCAAAATGGATAAATTTTCAAAATTCGAAACACTAGATGGGATGCTGAATTTCCATTAATGAAAAACCATGGTGTTCGCATATATGGACGTATACAACTTGTACCGAATCGTTACCAGTGAAGAATAACATCCTGCAGAAATCTGTCCCTAAGCATAATCTTCAGATTAAACTCATTGTGTAATTATGAAGGAGAACAAAAATAAATTTGAAGATTGGCGTTATCGACATTCACTGGCTAGGGTATTTCTACTTTCCAACGTTGATTCCACCTTGAAAAGGGGAACATTCTCCATGAAAATTGAAAAATGAAAAATGTGACTTATTTGTAATATCTAACAGAAAACAACTACTTCCACCATTGTGTCTCGAATTACGTGCTTTTCTAAAGCAAGTCATATGTGGAAAACACTATCACTTATTCGACAAACAAACTGATTATTCGTTATATTCACTGAGGAAAATCGTGTTATTAAAGTTTTTGCTAAGATATTTCTTGCTACCATAATAAGAAATTCTATTACTGTAACAAATTTTCGAATAGAAGCAGCACATTGAAATCCTACAGCAGCAAAAACGATTTTGCTGAAGGTGATTTTTCTGCCACAGCAAGATATACTGCTGTAGCTATTAGACAGTCAGTCTGGGACAGTGAGTTTTTCCATTACAAAATTATAATTTTATAGCTGAATAATCACAAGCAGGTTACATGCCTGTGGCTGCAAGTTTTCTGCTTACTATAAGTGGGCAATCGCATAGAAGTTCACCAACTTATGGTAATACAGTTGTCAACCTGCCACTAAAATACTAATCGACAAACCCACTAACATTATTCAGTACCTTGCTGTGGTTATTCGACGTTTCCCTGATATTTCAACGGAAATTACCCCCTCCACGAACCCAAAGATCGTTTAGTGCGAAAAGATTTCGCCGAAAACAAAGAAACAGAAACATTCTGCACGTCGCCGTTGTTCGTCACTTGTCTATACGACCACGAGTCACGACCTATCTTGAATGTGCAGGTGCATACTGCATGCCATTGTGCTATTTGTGTGTGTTACCGGCTAATCTACTCAAAAGTCAAAAAACGGTGTTTGAAGTTTTGGTGATCAAGTTTTTCTTGTGTATACGATTACCTTTACCTAATAATAGGTAAGTAATAAAATGTTCCGTCCAGTGAATAAAAATTGTTTCATTTGATCTGATTCTTTATTTATATCCTTCTACAAATTCTCCAATCCTCGATTCAGTGAAAAGTTATTCAGAAGGACCTGATTTCCCCAAATCAGTACATCATTCTCAACCACTTTTAGAACTCATAAAGAAAAATAATTTTGTTCAATGTTTTTTCATGAAAAACTATGGTTACAGAAATATATCTCGCGGCACCAGCCACAGTGAACCTATCAGGTGCTAAATTTTTTGGCCACTTTTATCGCAAAGGATTCAAGGATTCACAACAGAAAATAATTATAAAAAACTGGTGTTCATGAATTCTACAAAAGTGGTTGAAATTAATGAACTTAATTTATTAAGTGCATCAAAAAATATTGCAACCATTGGTGTACTCCACACCTACATTAGCAAAATATTCCACCTGCGACTGTGGCACTGCCTAATATTTTCAGGTAGGCGCACTCGTTAGCGGTAGCAAAGTTGGAAACCTACCACTGAAACTATTACTAATAGTCAAAGGTAGATGAACTCACTAGCAATAGCAAAGTAACATACCTACAAATATAGTTATAGGTAGATGCACTCACTAGCAGTAGCAAAGTCACATACCTATAACTGCAAGACTGCCTTGTAGTCATAAGTAGGTGCACTTCCTAGTGGTAGCAAAGTAACCTACCTACAACTATAGTTATAGGTAGATTCACTCATGAGCAGTAGCAAAGTCAGATACCTACAACTGCAAGAATGTCTTGTAGTCATAAGTAGGTGCACTCACTAGCGGTAGCAAAGTCCGATACCTACTACTGCAACGATGCATCATAGTCATAAGTAGGTGCACTCACTTGCGGTAGCAAAGTTTAACATCTACTTCAGAAACGTTGTCTAATAGCCATAGGTAGATGCACTCCCTAGCGGTAGCAAAGTTTGAGGCTATAAGTTATTCGGCAATATCTAATAATCCCAAGTCAGTTGTAATCAGCAAAGTCGACTTTATAACCACAGGTGAGAACTCGCTTGTCCCCTATGCTATTAGAGTTTCTTGCTGGGGTAATTCGATTTCCAGCTGGGGTTAGTAAAATTTTTCCTCAGTGTTCTTCTGGTGAAATCCATGATTGACATCAAATGCGAATCGAAATATTACAAAGAACTATGTTCATGGTTATTTAAACGTACAGCTGAGAGGTCCATTGACAACAACAAAGATTCACTCGAAGCAGCCCTACGTTCTCCCGCTAATTCTTCAGTAGCCAATTTTTAACTACACTTCTAGATGAACTGAAAGATAAAGGCGACAATTTGAAAACTTAGCAAAACCTAGTTTATGACGATGTATGTTCGAAACTTCTAGAGTTATGTCAACACCATCATCATCTCAAGATGGTACAGCATTTGTTGGGATGGGAAAAAGGAAGAAAGCAGCCTCCAAAGGAATTTAGCTATTGCAAGGAACGAAAAAAATGGTATACCTACGGGACAATAAAAAATAATTGTAGAAATAAAAAGCATGAGACAGCTAATAATAAAATACTTTGTGATAACTCACAAGATGAAGTAGCGTATGTGTTCCAAAAACTTCATTCATATAAAGGGTTTATAGGACTTAGAAATAAACAGTCAAATTTACCCATATTGGCATTATTAAATCGAAGGCGCTTCAGGATCCACTATCACTGTTACTTTGCATACTGTTCTTTTTTCTTCTGAATTAACATGTTCTTTGATATCTTGGGAAACAAGAAAATCCAAAGGCATAAAAATGAGAGGTGATGAAGATATCACATTATGGAAAAATGGTAAAATGGTCGGCTGGGTAGTGTCAAAAAACAAGGGAAATGTTTTAGAGCCTGATCAAAATGTAGCAAATGTCAATGTTCCGACTTGGCACAGAAGACTGTGTCACGCTCCAGTTAGCCTATTTGCCGAAGTAAAATTTGAAATAAGTTGCAAATCTTGCAGTAAGTCAAAAATAACAAAAAAAAAAATACGTAAAGAAGAGGGGAAATCCATGTTCTGAGATTTGTGAAAAAATACATTCTGACGTGGCTGGGCCGTTCTCTACAAAATCCGTGGGTGGCCAGAACTATTATGTTTCTTTCATTGATGAATGCTCAAGTTATGCAGTAGACAAATTTATTTCAAGAAAGGACACACGCTACAAAAGGATTCATTAGTCGAATCGAACGTAAGACTGGAAAGAAAATAAAAATATTCGAATCCGATAACGCTATTGAAAAGAAAAGTGTTCAAAATTGTTTTTTTCGTTAACCAGCTGTCGTCCCCTTATGAACGGCAGCACTAAAAAGTCGAAACTTGTGCGAGCCAATGATTTACCTTTTAACGTACGATTCCTAGCACTTTCTTGGGCCATCAGATAAAAATCTGTAGTCGCTGAGGACTCGAACTTAGCCGACCAGCAGTCAATGGTTTCGAACGCGAAAATCTCAACCACTGAGCTACATGGCCCTATAAAATCAGAACGTTCTGTTCCACGATTATACCGCATTCGGAACTAAATGATCAAACTCAAATATGTTGTCTGGAAGTCAGAGGTCGCAGAGGCATATTATGAATTTTACCACTTGAGCAATTTATACGTCTGCGTCAAATCTTGCAAGTCAAATTTGTCCCCATTGATTAAATCGAATTATATGAATAATAATATGAAATAGTGGCTCTAAATATGGCCAGCAAAATTTTATCATTTATGGTCCGATTCTATTCAAAATTAGTATGTAGGAGTTTGAAGGATCAGATATTGAGTGCTCGCGAGCACTTTTTTCAAGCATTTAGCACTAAGCCCTTCCATAAAGTGCTAAGAGAACTAAGCACTTAGCACCGATTTGAAAAAGGGCTCCTAAGCACAGTGCTCACGAGCACAAAAGGGCTTGAAGTGCTAAGACAAGCACTCAGCACAGTGTTCGGCACAGCTCTGGATGTTCAAATAACTTTTTGTAGAACCTCTGATCACTTCTCTGGTTTGATATGATTTTATAAAATAATATAGACAAAAAACTCGACATACTTGATAAATCATTACTTAGCAGTTTCGATAAACATGCGCCCATAAAAGTAGCTTGGGTTACTGAACCCCCTACTGCGTGGCAGACCAGAAATTATTGATGAATCAGCGAGATAGATCTTCGCAAAAGTTTAAAAAGTCAAGAATGCAAAATAACTGGTTGAGATATAAAGAACTACGGAATGGTGAGAGCTGAAAAAAAGGGCTATCTCATGTCAGTATGTGCTGAAAAAGATTAACGGGCAACATGGAATGGCTTCAGTAACCTTAATATTCGTGCCAATAATAAATTTGAAATCCCCGAATGTTACGAATAATTTTAATGAAGATATAAAATTTTATAGTGAAAATCTCCATAATCCTGAAAATAAATTGTTTTTCATATTACAACTGTTGAGGAGGTTCGGGAAATCCTATGCAGTATAAAAACGCAATCTCTTGGTTTTGATAAAATATAATCAAAAATGATCATTTATTACAGTCCAGTAATTGATGTTTACAACATCCATATATTATATGCTGTATTAAAAGTTCATATTTTCCTAAGCAATGGAATATCGCGCAGGACAGGTACTGCTTTTTGGCCACCATCACTACTGATATAATTGAAGCTTTTGACAAAGGTATTGTTGCTCATTAGTACTTTAGGATTTTTCAAAAGGTTTCGACACCGTCAACCATAAACCAATTTACCTCAAACTTAGGTATTATGGCTTTGATGATAAAGCAGCTTTTCTTTTTTGATCTTTTTTGTTAGTTAAGTCATAACAATTTTTTGTTTACGACAATTATGGTGCGTCCTCGAATATATCATCTGATCTCCCACAGAGATCTATACATGGACCAATTATCTTTATTATCTACACTGCGGAAATAATTTCATCTGTCAAACACTCTAAAATCCATGCTTATGCGGATGATACACGACTTTACACTCACTTTGACACCGAGGATTACTTGAATGCACAAAAGCATATCAACGATATCATTCAAATAAAAAACCCATCTCATCAGCTCAATACTAAAAATACAATCTTGATGGTCATCTTGAAAATGGTTGACACTGCTAGAAACCTGGTTGTATATAAATTGATGGATGTAGCCGTTACTATGTGGTATGAGATCATCTTGAAAAATGGGAAAAGTAAATTTCTATGTTTTTGTACCACTTTATATTTATAACCTTTAGTTACTGCAGTTTCGTCCTATATGGACATTTTCAAAACTATAATTCACACTATTATTATAGTTTTGAAAATGTCCATATAGGACGAAACTGCAGTAACTAAAGGTTATAAATATAAAGTGACAAAAACATAGAAATTTACTTTTACCATTTTTCTGGTTGTATATCTTGACAACGAACATCTTCCATCACCATATGTAAACAAAATTAAAAAGTTCAAAAATTAAAGCTGTCACTTGATATATGCTAGGTATCAGAAAGTTTGATTCCATCTCATAATAATTTAAAGGAACAAAATGGCTGAGAATGAAGAACCGGAGACTGCACTACCTTGGCCATTTTATATTCAAACTATTAGTTTCTCACCCCACCCAACTACTTTGAGAAAAAAGCTTCTAGCACGCTGCAAGGTACATTCCAGAAATATTAGATTTAGAAATAAGTTTACATCACCTCACCATCACTCAGCCAAGTTTAAGACATTCATTTTCAGTAGTAATAACCCAAGGACATTGATAATTGTTCGAAAAAATTTTATAACAGATTTCGAAAGCTTGTTGCTTGGAAAAAGACCGACGCCGTAGGCGGAGGTCTGTTGCCTATAAGCAACAAGCTTGAGAAAGTTGTTGAAAAATTTTTGAGCATTTATCAATGTTCGAGGGTTATTCGGATAGAAAATTTTTTGCTAATTATAGAAAAAAATACAGAGCAAAAACAATTTATTTGAAGGTGCAACTGACAAAAGAACAATTAGAATATTTTCTAATTATAAAAAAATACTGAGCAAAAACAATTTATTAGAAGGTGCAATTAATAAAAGAAGAATTACATTATTTGCTAATTATATAAAAATACATAGCAAAAACATTTCATTTGAAGTTGCAATTAACAAAAGAACAATTTGAAAAATTAAATGAAGAGCCAGACGTGTTAGTTTCTATAACTGATGAAGATGTATTTCCACTACGCATGCTGTTAATAATTCTATTATGATGTTCTTCGTCAATTTTCAAGTAAGGTTTAATTGAGTTGGCATTGCTATGACCCGTAATTTTTATAAGTTCTTGCTCTTGTACACCACTTTTGGCCAATCGACTGACCGCGGTCGATCTGTTGGAGTGATTAGTAATTTTTTTTTCCTTGGTGTTCAAGCCAATCGCTTCGGCAGAAGATTTTGTCCAATTTTGAATCATATTTCTTCCAATGGGCATATTATCATACCAGTGGTCATTTTCGGCTTTCCAGTGACGATTTGTTCTTAGGAATAATCTGTTGGTTTTAATATTTGGGCCCCTTTTTGACAGCAATTTTTTAAATAGTCTGACAGGACAAATGTTTCTGTTGTTGTTTTCTACTAAAAATTTGCTTTCAGTACACGTTTTCGAACCACCTTGACACGTCTTGCTGAATACAGGGTTATATTCAACTCGATTTGTTACAGAACCGTCGTTGTTTGATTCGATACGAAAAAAGTCAGTCAAGCAAGCAGCAGCTTCCCCACCTCGCCAAGCTAATTCTACAGCGGCTATGTGATAGAATTTCCGTTGCAGCCCTTCAGGGGTGTTTTCATTCCATAAATTTATCATGTTTGCTATCTCTACTGAAGTTAATGCGGCTGAACTTTGTTTCCTTTTACAGGGATCCGATTGAAGTTTTCGTCGTATAGAATCGCGGGCAGCTCGCGCTTCTTGAAATACAACACTTTTGAATGGGTCAATAATAACTTTCATTTCTCTATAATATTTTTCTTGTAACAGCTTACTTGTTAGGTTCCACATGGTTTTGACCGTAGCTTCTTTAAACTCTGTACCATCTTTTTTTCTCATGTTCACAGCCCAATCCTTTAAAATCGACGCCAATTCTTCCACCGTCCGATTTCCATCCAATTGATACTTTCTATCATTGCAGAAGTCCATAAATGCTTTCCACACAAATTTTTTACTGTAAACAGTATTTTTTGGTATATTTGATTGTATAACTTCATTAATATCCTTGTCAGTATTACAACCAAATCGTGACATTTAGAGATATTAAATGTTTATGAAACGTCAAAATCGAAATAAATCAAAATGTATCCATAGTAACGTGATAGAGTGAAAACAGCCCATGGGATCTGTTTTCAGTATAATGTTGTTCTGATTGGTTGTGTTCAATCAAATGACCTCAAAATAATTGATTTCATTGGATTCCTACTTGAGTAAAAAATTTTCAACTCAATAATCTACCAGAGCAAGTGAAAATTCTTAATATTAATAATTTAAAATATAAAAAAAACAATTTCTTTTTAACGACCAATACAAATAATATCATCACCCACACCAATGGAAAATTTTTCCTAAGAGAACCCTGACTACAACAATGTTTCATTAATATTCATGATGAATGGGCAATAAAATCGAATTATTGGTATTAGTATATTGTACAATGAGCATGAAATGGCACACATTTTCTACGAGTAGGTATATAAAATTTTGTAGTACAAGCGTAGCGAGTACCACAATAGTTCATATATCTTCGAGTGGAAAATGGGCCATTTCATGCAAATTATACACTATACTTTTTCTACGAACATTTGAATAATAAACGAATCTGTAATATTTTCAATAACACTTTTCATCATGAACTTTCCTGCCGTCATGATTCCCATAATGCATACAACCTAAAAAAGGAATTGAAGATACAAATATTGAAAATTATAATACAAATCTAACACTAATCGATTTCATAAAAGAAAAAATGTGGTTCATATGGGATTCGACTTCACCCCATTATCCAAATCCTGACTGTTCCTTCACTTATCAATCGCTGCTACGAGCCCACATAATAATATGGTGAAATTAACTGCTATATAAATTTCCTGCCAACTATTCGAAAATATAGAATTCGATTGTCATCAATCTTTATATTGAAGTTAGCGGTGTCAATGTCAAATCATCTTCACCATTACTACTCATTTTCGATTACTTGTTTTTTTAAACGAATTTTGTAAATACTGATGTGAAATGTCAAATTATTTGAACGTTAACAAACTTGATTCAATCTTATATTATTTATGGTCATAAAAATGACAGTCTAGTAGTTCATAAAAGTCATGGGAAATGAAACATCCTGTACTGAAATGATCATTACAGTACAGTTTGCGATGTAGATAGGAAAAAGTGTTTTACAATCGGCCTACTTCCTTATAAATGCGCATAAAATGAGCATATTTCCATGTGGTCGTAGAAAAATATATGTATGCTGGCTATTTGTGAATCTGTGGTCCTAATTTGGTAGGATATGAGTAGCTATAAGCGAGACTTCGCCAAAATTGACCATCTTGTGCAATTTTTGTTTCACCATTCATTCACATTATTAAAAGTCGATTTATTATTATTTGTTTTTTTTATCCGTGAGGATTATCTCAGTCGGGCCCTGTCTTCGAAGTCTCAACACATCTGGAGGGTGCGCTGGCGTCAGTTATCCAGGTAGTCACTCCCCACGTCCGTGGGGTGAGTGATTACTGGGTCTGAGAGTCATGGGCCCTGAGCAGACGGAGTGAACCAAGGATGATGGCCTTCTACATTATTTCTGCTGATTTCTGCCGCATCTCGGCAAACCGGTATGATATTTATATTCGAGAGCAGCACTAGACGATTGTCCGGTAAAATTGTCGATCTCAGACCATCCGTTTCAATTTTGACTACGCAATTTTAATTGTGCGATAAAAATTGACAACTACGATTGTAAATGTATGGGGCCACTTAGATCCATTGAAATATATCGGGTGACCACGAGGTAAGCCCCCAATTTTCCTATAGTTTTAAAGATAGTTACAGATTTCAAGTTTGGTGTGTCGCAATAGTACTTGAATGTGCATATTTTGGAGCATCTACTGAAAATTCACCAATTCCGGTTTAACCGGAAGTGACCCAAAACTTTTTTTTTAAATGACACCTTTTACTTATTTTTTCATTATCCGAAAGAGCAGGCAATTTTTGTTCTTCTGAAAAAATGATGGAGATACAGTTGATTATTCAATCCAACAAAGTTGGCCATGAAATTCAAACTTAAATCATAACAACTGACAAACGACATCAGAAGTTACTAAAGGAAAATTTGAAGTTGAAAAGAGGTTCTCATGTAATTGCAGCTTCCATATATTCCAACAATTACCAAACATTACCTAAAGGTACAATCAGATTCATGTTCCTAAAATTGAATGTTTTTCAACGTAGGCGGCTTAGACTGGCCCTGAGAGAGGGGAGGCAGGAGGCAAATATATATATATTTTTTACAAAACTGCATTTTTGACCGGTTGCATCAAACTTCGAAAACTGATGATATAAATAGTAAAGGAAATGAGATAAGGGCCCAGCAGCATAGTCTGCCCTAGGCCCAATGCTGGCTCTCTCCGGCCCTGGGCTTAGAACATAATTAAGAAAGCAATACACAAAAACTCATATCATTTCAACGAAGTCAAAGTTTGTTCTACTCATTCAATCAATGATGCTTTTTTGTTTCGATTTTTTTATGTTTCATGACCACCTTCGTTGAAGAATATCTAATTTTGAGGACACTCATGTTGAAATATCTTGTATTTGCGATTTCTTTCGGAATTCTTCACACGAGTTATCTGATAATTGATCATTTTTCATCATGACGAAGTGAAAATAACATATTGCCATTTGAGAAATAGCAGTTGTGAGCATTTCTTTATGGGTACTATTCCGTTTTTAGGAAATGTTTGATAATTGTTGGATTATGTGAAAGCTGCAATAACACGAGAAACTCAGTTTTCAACTGTTTCGCACTTCGAAACTTCCTCTGATAACTTCTGATGTCGTTTGTTAGTTGTTATGATTTAAGTTTGAATTTTAACCGATTTTCAATTTTGAAGAACAGTGTTATCACAAATTGTGTGCTCTTTCGGATAATGAAAAAATATGTACAGGGTGTCATTTGAAAAAAAAAAGTTTGGGGTCACTTCCGGTCAATCCGGAAGTGGTGGATTTTCAGTAGATGGGTCGAAAATCCGTATTCAATTACTATAGCAACATACCAAATTTGAAATTTGTATTTTCAAAACCATAGAAAACTTGCGGAGCGTACCTCACCTCGTGGTCACCCGGTTTGTCATATGATATTTAGATGGTTTGACCGGATCTGAAATATGATACTATAAGGTGGTGGAGGCAAATACGGTCCAGCTGGTTATATGGCCCGGTGTATCTATTACCGAATTTAAAGACAGTTTTTTTTTCACAATTTGGCTAGTGTGCACTCTTGCCCAAAGTGAAATCAACATATGCCTGTTGGGCTGCCCTTTCTCGCTCATTTTTTCCCAAACTGCAGCTAGGTGGCCCCACATATGGAACGACAGCTGAATCATAGTAACATATATTAAATTAGGCTTCTCACAATGCGTTAACAAGTCAATCTACTCAGTGGTTAATTGAAGTAGAAATAAAATTATTGAATTTTCAAATTGTTCGACATTTTCTGGAAATATTTCAACAATGTTTCCAAGGCGACATATTCACTTTGAATATTTTACCAATATATGCAAATGATATTGTACCAATATCCCGAAATAATTATAATTTTATCTCGCCAATATTACGTTTGAATATTTTGCCAATATTTTACCATTATTATTACAATATAAGTGTGCTACAGCGATATTGTACCAATATTGCTTAACATTTTGAAGCCAGTATTGCTTCGAGAATATTACACCAATATTATTTTTTGAATATTGGACCAATATCGCCGAATGCTCACATTTTTTTTTCTCGCCAGTATTATTAGTTGAATATTTCGCCAATATTTCCACAGTATTTTACCAATATTGTCCCAATATGGGTGTGCTACTTGGTAATGCTCCTCTATATATAGAACAGTTGCATAATCTATTGGAAATCGCCCAGTATAATTCCCAATCTTGGCGATTTTACACGTTTCATTTAAGTCTATCTATGTCTAAATGCGAGACCTCGTAAACAGAGTTTTTGCTGAATTCAATCTCATTATGGATGAAATAAACATATTCTGAAATAGTAATAATAATAATGCCTTCATTTCACCATCATGTATCTAACAAAAAAATATACTGAAAAAATCAAAACAAAAAGAATTCAGAGACATATCGATAATGATAAAGCAGAAGATCAGCGGTATTGGTTGTATCTACAGGCAGATGCGAACAATTGCTGCAATTGAGCTGTGCGAAAAACAAAAATGAAATGAAAAAATCCATGATAATTCTAGTATAAAGTTGGTATCATACGAACACAATAATACAAGAGAAAGTTTTTTTTTCAGGATATTAGATTTATAAAACTAGAACGAGTATTCAACATGTGGACTCCAAATCTGAAACACACTTTTTCATAAACATAGGAAGGTCATTTGTTTTTTATTTTTTGGAAATGATATCAAGTGAGATTCTTCTCTTGGGCCACTCTGTTTCAAATAATTTGTGGGATACATGGTACCTTCTTGGGATGAAGTATAATAGTCTCAGACATGAATTTTAAAAGACTAGTATTCTTGTTGAAAAGGGGAACATTCTCCATGAAAATTGAAAAATGAAAAATGTGACTTATTTGTAATATCTAACAGAAAACAACTACTTCCCCGGCACAAGCCACGCTGGACATTGAACTACATCTGATAGATATTGTGAAAGGACTCTAACTGAAAAGGAAAGAAAAAATCTGAAAGTGAAAATTTGCATTTTCATTCAGATAGCTGACTTTTTTAATTCTTTCTAGTTTTCCTTGAACAAATCATTAAATTTATTTAATTCTTATTCTTATTTATTCTTTTGAATTCAGCGAATTCATAAATGGTATGACTTTGCCAGAAAACTTTGTTATCATAAGTTTGGATGTCAAATCTCTTTTCACAAATTTGCCACTTGAATTAGTAAAGAAGAGTATCGAGAGTAAATGGAGTGTTATTTCTAATTACTGCCTATTTGATAAAAAGTCATTCATCGGTGTGATTGAATTCATTTTTGATTCTTCTTATTTGGTATATGATGGTAAATTCTATAAACAGATTTTTGGTACTCCAATGGGCTCTAGTATATCTCCAATACTATCCAGTTATGTTTTAGATGATCTTTCAGATCAATGTATCGAAAAGTTTGATTTTGAATTTCCCTTCATCAAGAGACATGTTGATGACCTCATTCTTTCTCTACCAAAACAAAGAATTCAAGAAGTTCTTTCAGTATTCAATGGTTATGATGAGAATATTCAATTCACAGTGGAGGAGGAGAAAAATAATTCAGTTCCGTTTCTTGATATGAAGTTGATCAGAATGGACGATAATGAAATAATAACAAAATAGTATAGAAAATCTATCAATAGTAATCGTCTCATAAATTATCACTCGTATCATACCACTAAAATCAAAATTAATATGATCAACAATCAGGAAAGTAGGGTTGAGAAGTTGACTCACCCTTCTTTGCGAATTGGATGTTTGAATGAACTTAAAGACATATTACTTGAAAATTCTTATCCATATTCTTTGGTTAATAAAATTCTTTTTAGTACTCCTTCACGAAACAATTCCTCTCATATACCGGATATAAGAACACCAAATTCTACCAACATGATCTATTATAAGAGCTTACCACACATCCATGAGTTGACTCCTAAATTAATAAATGTTTTAAGAAATGAAGAAATAAAGATTGAAAAAAGAAATATCACCACAATTTCGAATTTATATTCCAAATTGAAAACTCCAATAGCTACCATTTTCAAATCCAATATTATTTATGAAATTCCTTGCAAAGACTGTGATCAAGTGTATATTGGCCAATCTAAACGAATGCTCAAAGATCGCATTACTTCACATAAGAGTGATTCTAGAAGGAATATAAGATCTTGTGCATTATCTGAACATACCATAGACAAAGACCATCGTATTGACTATGACAATGCGAGTGTTCTTGAAATAATAACAAAATAGTATAGAAAATCTATCAATAGTAATCGTCTCATAAATTATCACTCGTATCATACCACTAAAATCAAAATTAATATGATCAACAATCAGGAAAGTAGGGTTGAGAAGTTGACTCACCCTTCTTTGCGAATTGGATGTTTGAATGAACTTAAAGACATATTACTTGAAAATTCTTATCCATATTGGCCAATCTAAACGAATGCTCAAAGATCGCATTACTTCACATAAGAGTGATTCTAGGAGGAATATAAGATCTTGTGCATTATCTGAACATACCATAGACAAAGACCATCGTATTGACTATGACAATGCGAGTGTTCTTGATGTAGAAAGCAATTTGAGAAAAAGACTTTTTTTGGAAATGGTTCACATCAATAACAAAACTAATACATTCAACAAAAGAACTGACATAAAAGATTTGAGTTCTATATACACGTACATTTTACACAGAAGTAAACAGATTTTCTCCAATAGTCGCCCACCTTGAATTTATTTTGTATTTTTTAGATTTTATTCATCTTCAATTTTTATGTTTTTATCATCCTATATATGTATATTTATCACTCATCTTTCTGTCAGTGCGTTCCTACCTGTCTGTATTTTTCAAGTGTCACTAATTCTTCATGTTTGTTAATGATGTAAATTTCTTTTAATTTCACGTTAGTAAGTATTAATCAACTGTTAAAAAACCATTTATTCATCCATTTTATATTGTAGTTAAAATCTTGACAAAGAAAATAAAGATTTTCGAAAGCTCGATTTAAAAAAACGAAGAATATATAATTAAACTGGTCAACTGACTGCTACCCAAATATTTTTAAAATAACATTGTCACAGTCACGAAATTATTCAATCATGAATAACGGAATGGGATTTTTCCACGATATGCAACAACGATATGGAATTGCTAACGTTAGGAAATTAAAAACATGGACCAAACTCAACAACAAATTGGCATCATTGAAGAACAGAAGAATTTTTCTACTTAAATGTAGACAACATACAATCTTTCCAAGACACATTACTAACGGAATTGAGAATATAAACAGCCTCCTACAATATGATCGAGGGAATATTGGAAATCGAATCCAGAGTTTTAATTTCAAGTTGAGGATGAAGATACTGAATATTGAAATCAGTATAACTAATTGTGATATTACGTATTTTTCTAAAAAGTTATCTGAATTGAGAACCAACTTAGACCATTCTTTTCCTCAAAATATACTCAAAGAATATGAGCGTAGGTTGAATATTAAGTTTAACCGAAGATTCTATGACATAAAAAATCGTAATATTCGCAAATTTGAAGAACTAAAGTTGAATGAGATGAATAAAATAAAATTTCAAAAAAAGTGGTTCAAAAATTTAACTAATGTTCAGATTCCTCTAGAAATTCAACAATTTTTATCTCTTGGCCCTAAATTCAGTATTTGCCCTTCTACTAAAGATATCAAATTAGATTCACTTTTGGCTAGTTTAGAGGACATTATTTATGATTTCAATGATGAAAAGAAAAATGTATATAGAGCGCAATTCACTAACATAATCACTAATTACTTACATCAAAACAAAGGAACCAAAGGACAACTCACCAGAGTTTTCGAAAAATGTAAGTCTTTCCTCAAAGAACATCCGGAAATTTGTTTAGTCAATAGTGATAAAGGTAATGTAACAGTTGTTATGTATAGTAATGAATATAAACAAAAGAGTCAAATATTACTAGATGACCAAAAATATTACAGATTACTGAAGAGAGATCCAACATCTACATGGCAACAGAAAGCTAATAAAATGATTTCACAACTTAAGAACAAAAAAATGTTAGATGAATCGATTGCAAAAAATCTTACAATTAGCAATTCTGTAGCACCAAGATTTTATACTCTTCCAAAAATCCATAAGCCTATCTTATCAATGAGACCCATTACTTCATCGATAGATTCACCAAACAGTAAAATTGCCAAATACATAACTGAGATTTTGACCAATGCTTATAACACCAATAATCCGTATCACGTAGGGGATTCTTTTGAATTCAGCGAATTCATAAATGGTATGATTTTGCCAGAAAACTTTGTTATCATAAGTTTGGATGTCAAATCTCTTTTCACAAATTTGCCACTTGAATTAGTAAAGAAGAGTATCGAGAGTAAATGGAGTGTTATTTCTAATTACTGCCTATTTGATAAAAAGTCATTCATCGGTGTGATTGAATTCATTTTTGATTCTTCTTATTTGGTATATGATGGAAAATTTTATAAACAGATTTTTGGTACTCCAATGGGCTCTAGTATATCTCCAATACTATCCAGTTATGTTTTAGATGATCTTTTAGATCAATGTATCGAAAAGTTTGATTTTGAATTTCCCTTCATCAAGAGATATGTTGATGACCTCATTCTTTCTCTACCAAAACAAAGAATTCAAGAAGTTCTTTCAGTATTCAATGGTTATGATGAGAATATTCAATTCACAGTGGAGGAGGAGAAAAATAATTCAGTTCCATTTCTTGATATGAAGTTGATCAGAATGGACGATAATAAAATAATAACAAAATGGTATAGAAAATCTATCAATAGTAATCGTCTCATAAATTATCACTCGTATCATACCACTAAAATCAAAATTAATATGATTAACAATCAGAAAAGTAGGGTTGAGAAGTTGACTCACCCTTCTTTGCGAATTGAATGTTTGAATGAACTTAAAGACATTTTACTTGAAAATTCTTATCCATATTCTTTGGTTAATAAAATTCTTTTTAGTACTCCTTCACGAAACAATTCCTCTCATATTCCTGATGTAAGAACACCAAATTCCACTAACATGATCTATTATAAGAGCTTACCACATATCCACGATTTGACTCCTAAATTAATAAATGTTTTTAGAAATGAAGAAATAAAGATTGCAAAAAGAAATATCACCACAATCTCGAATTTACATTCAAAATTGAAAACTCCAATACCTACCTTTTTCAAATCCAATATTATTTATGAAATTCCTTGCAAAGACTGTGATCAAGTGTATATTGGCCAATCTAAACGAATGCTCAAAGATCGCATTACTTCACATAAGAGTGATTCTAGGAGGAATATAAGATCTTGTGCATTATCTGAACATACCATAGACAAAGACCATCGTATTGACTATGACAATGCGAGTGTTCTTGATGTAGAAAGCAATTTGAGAAAAAGACTTTTTTTGGAAATGGTTCACATCAATAACAAAACTAATACATTCAACAAAAGAACTGACATAAAAGATTTGAGTTCTATATACACGTACATTTTACACAGAAGTAAACAGATTTTCTCCAATAGTCGCCCACCTTGAATTTATTTTGTATTTTTTAGATTTTATTCATCTTCAATTTTTATGTTTTTATCATCCTATATATGTATATTTATCACTCATCTTTCTGTCAGTGCGTTCCTACCTGTCTGTATTTTTCAAGTGTCACTAATTCTTCATGTTTGTTAATGATGTAAATTTCTTTTAATTTCACGTTAGTAAGTATTAATCAACTGTTAAAAAACCATTTATTCATCCATTTTATATTGTAGTTAAAATCTTGACAAAGAAAATAAAGATTTTCGAAAGCTCGATTTAAAAAAACGAAGAATATATAATTAAACTGGTCAACTGACTGCTACCCAAATATTTTTAAAATAATATATATATATATATATATATATATATATATATATATATCGAGAAAGGGTAGTCTCTTGACTGGACTAGTTGAAAAAAACTCTTTAAATTAAGATATTCTCAACCTGATGAGTAAGAATATCCTTGGGGATGCAGTCAGGAATAAAAGGCCTCGTTGAAGTAACACTCTGGTGTTAAATAGTCAAGCTTTCAAAATTTTTTAATTTCTTTATCAAGACATTAACGTGAGGATAGTTTGAAGAAAATAGCATGTGTTTTTCCCTTGGTCATTGTATACACAATAGGTTTTACGGAGAAGATATGAAAAATATGCACTGGTTTATAAAATCGGAAAAATTAAAAAATGACACAGTGTACATTTTGTCTCCATCGAGAGAAAAGCAAACGTAATACATTAAAACTGAAATCTTGTTGGAGATTTCCTTAGATTAAAAACATTTTTAAAATGTTCTCTCGATCGAGACAAAAAGCACACTGTGTCATTTTTTAATTTTTCCGATTTTATAAACCATATTTTTCATATCTTCTCCGTAAAACCTATTGTGTATACAATGACCAAGGGAAAAGCACATGCTATTTTCTTCAAACTATCCTCACGTTAATGTCTTGATAAAGAAATTAAAAAATTTTGAAAGCTTGACTATTGAACACCAGAGTGTTACTTCAACGAGGCCTTTTATTCCTGACTGCATCCCCAAGGATATTCTTACTCATCAGGTTGAGAATATCTTAATTTAAAGAGTTTTTATATATATATATATATATATATATATATATATATATATATGCCTTGTATGTCAAACAGAAGAGTTACATGTTCAATTACAATTGGGTAGAGTTATAACTCATTATGAGTTTTACATCAGAAACAATCTGTGGAATATATCAACGCAACTGAGAGATTGTGAGACCATTGGAAATAATTCTACGTCGAGTACCTCGTACACACTCTTTTTTTTATTGGTAGTTTGCTGAAAATAAAATCAACATCTACTGCAATCAACACCTGTGTTTCCCGTTTATCTGCAATATACGTGAAATTAACCCAGACAACCGTATTTTCCGAACAGATATAAGAATTTTATGACCCTGCAGCTTGTACACTGTAAATCAAAGAAAATAACAAATTAAATTTGTGCAGTAGAAGATATTTCTTTTGTATCTATTTTTGAATTGTCCAAAAAGGTATACAATTCCATTTTAATGGATCGCGTTCCAAATTGAGAGTCTCCATTCTATATTGTTTTTCCCCATTCCCTTTTCCCTTTATTTCATTTTCAGTTCATGGAATGTAATGACCTCAATAATAAAACTCGCCTTAATTGTTTTTGCGGCGAGATGAATTACACATGAAAGAACTATATGGAATGACGTTGGTAATTTTCAAATTCGTTTACATGGGTTTCAGTTAGGCATCGCAAAAGGATCACAGAATAATTTGATTAGGGAATGAGAACATATTTCATATTGAGAACAAGATCGGGGTAACTGTACAGTTTCGTTCCCTGGCTTGGACTATAAAACATCAGCGTTAACAAAATTTATTCGTAGTAATTCAGTAATGCATGAGTATCTTCATTTTTCATTTACAACGTGAACTGAAGTTTCACGAAAAAATGGAACGAGAAACTGTTTTGATGAAAGTCAATATTGTAATAGAAACGCTATTCAACATGGATATTCGGAATTATGAAACAATTTCAAAAAATCATCTTCACTTCAATTTGGCGGCCAATGCCATTACGGGAGGATACATGTTTCAAATTCAGCAAAATTCATCATCAGTCTGATACAAAGTTATTTAAAATAAAACTATATATATATATATATATATATACATAGAGAAAAGGGTAGTCTTGTTTGCTAACTAGTTAGGAAATGAGTTTTCAATATTTGGGATATGCAGCAGGCCAATAAGAGTACTCTAATACACAGATTCCAAGCTTTCAACAATTTTTTATTGTCATCTTCAGGGAAGCTACAATATGGAAAGACATTTTTGAGATATTGATAAAGAAAAACCAAGAATCAACTTACAGTGTGTAGCGTATATGTTAAAATTATTCATAATATATGGACAGAACTGGGAATAAAACTTCATTGGTAACACATAGAGTTAATTTAAAATTTTTTTTGTTTGTTAGTACTAAAAGCACATGCTGTACCTTGAGGAGGCAAACAACCGCGCAGTTTATTTGAAAATATTCTCTTGCGCGGTTGTTTGCCTCCTCAAGGTACAGCACGTGCTTTTAGTACTAACAAACAAAAAAAATTTTAAATCCATTTTAAAATGTATCATCAGTAATGTGTTCGCACCCAAATTAACTCTATGTGTTACCAATGAAGTTTTATTCCTAGTTCTGTCCATATATTATGAATAATTTTAACATATACGCCACATAACCTCACAACACTGTAAGTTGAAAGCTTGGAATCTGTGTATTAGAGTACTCTTATTGGCCTGCTGCATATCCCAAATATTAAAAACTCATATATATACATATATACCCATTGTCCCATAATATTAGTGTCGAATTGAATCACAGTGGCAAAAATAATTTTTTACCATGCATGGTTTATCATCGAGAAATTGTTCAATGTGAGAGCCTGAATGTTCAATTATACTACCATCTTTATCGTCCGAATACTCTCTCATTCTAAATTTGCGAATCTCTAAATTTTTCGACATCCATTGCTAGATTTTTCAAGCTGTAACTGATGTGTATATTTTCGAATCGTCGACTAACCCCCTCAATATAATTTTTGTTAATGTTATTGTCGGACTCATTTCATGTCAAAGTCGCGGGCCGAAACTACTCGTCCCACAAAAAATCGACAAATTTGCATTAAAAAAAATAAAGATCACTTATAGGGATGAAAATTAGAAAATGCATTGAAATCGGTTGAGTGGTTTCGGAAGTAAGCGTGGACGATCATTGTGATACAGATATTTTCAGAACGTTCTAGAACATTGGAAGGCTCTGTTCTGACTGTTTCCACAGTTTTTTCGAATTTCCCAGAAGCTTGAAGAACATTCAAGAGCTTCCTTTCATAAGAAAAGAATTTAAATCTTGGAAATTTCCATGCCACCTCTCTACTGATCGAATTTTTGAGAAAAAACTTCATTTGACTATCTAAAATTTTTTACTGGTTACTGGTTAATTCTAGGGTTTCTTCGAATTCTCTCGAAGCCCCGAGAACATTCTAGACTTTTCCATTTTATATCACAGAAAGTTCACGACACCTCCCTGATGGCTAGTGTCTTTTCAATACAATCTAAAACCTTTTGGAACCTCTGCTCTGTTTCGTTCCAGAGTGATCTCAAATTTTTAATTCTAGTTTTTTTTCTCATATTCATATTCCCAGGAAGTCTCACCACCACATCTACTCCCTGGTATTCAAATCATCAAGACTTTCACATGACTAACTTCCCAGTACGGTCGAAAACCTTCTGGTTCCCGCTCTGGCTCATTTCAAGGTTATCTCAATTTTTTCGGAACCTTGTGAATGTTTTTGGAATTTCAGGAAGTTAAAAAAAATTGCAGACAAAATCAACTCATTCATTTAAATAATCACCAATGACATCTTTTGAGGCAGGATTTATTTCAAATATTCCTTGTGTAGATTCAACAAATTGCCGCTTTGATAGATGTGAAGAATTATTGTAAGGTCGTGAATAATTTCAGAATGATTGAAACAATTTAGTGTATGATTAGCAAACGACCTTTTGGTATTTCAGGATTAGATTTTGCAAATTTTTCAATGATTTCAGTATGTTGATATCATTACCAGAAATTTTTTCAAATATGTCAAAAAGTGCCGTCTAGTGGGCATATTCAATGTTCCAAATTTCAGAATTATAGCTAGAGAAACAACGAACTACTAATTGCAGGAAAGAACTGAATCAGTTTCGGGACACTTAGGTTGCAAGTATTCCTTCAACAGAAATAATTCGTAATTCTGTATTATGATATTTTTGGCCCAAAATGTTTTGTCTTCCAATTGATTTTTATTCGATTTGATGAGTAAAAAGACGATACTTCCTTGAATCTTTCAATCTGTTTCTATTCTACAAGCTAATGATGTTTTTAAAAGCACTATTTTTATTCATAATACGATTTCGAGAAAGATCACTTCAGTTGAATTGATTTCGATGTCAGGACACAAAGGATTCTGTACAAGCAAACCAACCTTCTTTCATGAAATATTCAGATTTAATTCATTGTTTTGGAAAGAAACAACAAGGAGATATTAATAGTCCTTTTGCCAGAACTCAGATCAAGGGAGTACCTCTACAAACTAATTGCTTTTGAAATCTACAATCTAGAATTCCGGGTAGAGTTGAACAAAGGCATCAGCATCAGCATTTATCCCTTTTCTAAAGGGCCTGTTCCATGAGACCGGAACGTCACTCAAATTGATTATATCAATGAAAAGACGGGGAATCCCATTGAATGTTGTGAAATAAATGTATCCCACAAAAAAAATGAGATCAATGAAGATATGATTTCACTAAGCGAAGTTCGGCAGGGCTTTTTTCTCGCTCAACTAAGTACATACAAGCATACAGTGGAAAAGTAATATGTGGAATATTGGAACAATTTACTCAAAAAGTTGATTATTCAGAGAGACAATCAGTTTTGTCACAATGGTTATCTCTTGTGGGTGAGTGTATCTATAAGTATTGTAATGCATGACATTAGTGGAAACTTCTTGCGGTCGTCTCCAGTTGAATAATACGGGGTTGTACTTGACACGAAAAGGAAGGAAGAAAAATCAAATGAAGCCAAATGTTTATTCAATGAAAATTAATACATACAAATTATATATGTATATCAAAGTACTGCTCCTGGTTCTTCTTTATCTGTAGGATTAGACAAGCTATGGGTTGCTTCGCCCACTTAGCCGTTTCCCTTCAAGCAAACGTATACCTGGCTTACCGAAATTAAGACAGCAGTTGACGCGTTAACAGGGTGTCTACACATTGCCAGATATTCAGAAATGAATTCGAACACAGTTCGAAAAGTGTGCCGGAGAGTTTCGAATAAATAAAACAAATAATTTCGACAAAGTCGAATTACTTACCCTTCTTCGCACATATTCTCACAAAGTGGAGCATATGAGGCAAACATACGTCAGATTACATCTACTTCCCCCTACGACCATTCAATTACTTTTGACATCTATGTGTGCAATGTTCCTGCAGGATAACACTATCGCGAGTGCTTTTTCTAATTAACCATTGAATATTTCCCCATCTATCTGAGAATGATCATATGCATAATTATGGTATTGTACTTTGTAAAAAGTATTTGTTTCAATAATTTGGAATTCTCCCGCACACTTTTCGAACTGTTCTAATTCATGCATTAACTCTTCTTGGGATTTATGCTACCAATAATATATTTTGCTGTTGTGCTTTCGATGTAGCGATTCGTTGGGTGGGACAGGATTACTCTAATATTGTCTGACCTATCCTTGCACTGATGAGAGGCAAGAATGCTAGATGCAAGTAGCTTTTCCCAACCAGATGGGGATAATATGCAATACTCAATCACAAATAAAACTTGTAATACTGCCTTCCTAACGGACCATTGCACATATGAAGTGGTTTTTTGATAGATATTTGCTTCATATTTGCCACTTTGCGGTAACGTGCGGAGAAAAGAGTATTTCAATATCGAAATCATTCGTTTCAGATATTGAGGGGTGATCTGAGTGATCTGATTTTCTGTCCCTGTTGACTAGAGCTGTGTCAAGCACTGACAAAAAGTGCTCGCCTGCACTTAACTCTCAAAAAAGTGCTCGCAAGCACTAATCATTAAGCATTTTAATGGTGAAATACTCGCGAACACTAAGCACTTTCAAAAGGTACTTAGAAATTTTGAGCACTAATCACTAAGCACAAAGCAATTTTGAATAATTTTGAAAATGGAATAATCAATATTTATACGTAGAAACTTAGTTATAGACTTGTTCTCAATCAATCCATTATCACTGAGTGGAAGGTCTTCAAGAGTCCATCTGAATGAAATGACATTTGTTTTTGTTGTATTGAAGGATAATAAATTTGCATCACACCATTCCTTGATTTTTTCATTTCAGTAGATATTAAGTTGGGTAAGATGTTAGAGTTATTGCTATTCCATAGTATCGTGGTGTCATCCGCAAAGAGTGTGAATTTCCCAGATATGTTTAAGGAGGTCAGGTCATTAATGTATAATAAAAACAGAATGGGACCAAGTACTTTAGGAAAGTAGGATTGAAAATACACTTGTTAATTATATGTGTAACTAAAGGTATAATGAAGGGGCAACACAGATGAATGATAGTTATATTGATATTATCTGTTCCGGTTGTTTAGATTTTATGTCCAAAATGATCTCAAATACAGATTCCTCATCGACAGGTTTGAATGAAAAAACCCATCAATGTTCTTTTTTATATTTGAAGAATAATAATTTTATACAGCATCATTTACTATAGGACGTTGAATAGGGAAGAAAAATGTTATTGGCTTTTTCAACATTACTAAAGTGAGCAGGAATGTCTTACTTTTTATTTTTAGTAACATTGGGTTTCTTTAGTTCGTTCCATGATTGTTTGGAATTAGAGTGGTCGTATTATTGTCGTAGGTAAACCTTCTTTTCGGTTTTTATAGCAGAAGTAGTGAAGTTCCGGATTTGTTCATAGTATGACCAATGTTCCTGAGTACGGCAATTTTTGTATTTATGTGGTGCTTTGTTAGTGCTTTGTCGCGTATGTTTTGCAGAAGCTTGATATTATCGGTAATCCAAGGTGCATATGGTTTTTTTCGGAAAAAATATGAGAATTGGCGCATGAATATCGATTAGGAAATTGATATTGTGGTTCAAGATAGTGATTTTTTTATCAATATTTACAGTTTCATAAATTGAATTCCAAACCATAGAAACAAGATCGTTTTGGAAAGCATCTAAGTCAATACGATTGAAAGGTCGATAAGATATTTTCCTACTGGGTACATTTGATTGCGATCAAAAGTACATTTAATGAGAAAATTATGAGAAATATGATTGCCAATCACCTGGGTAAGACATTTATCTGAAGGTATATTAGTGAATAATAAGTCAAGAGGTGAGGCACTAGTGGGTTCCATGATTAGAAGATGAGTCAATAATTCTCCCCTTCCACTGATCGGGTTAACATGAAACGAAAAAGAATGACTAAAGGATCCCATTGAAGACCCAACATTTTTGCTGTTGACCTACTGTCGGAGTCGAATAAGTTATACTGCAAACTGGGACTACTGTCTGGGTTTAAGTGTCCCAGAAGCGAAGGTTCCTTTCTAGCCCATTTACGGAGTTCAAACCCTCCATTTCTCAGGAGCTCTATAAGTTCCTTTTGCAAGAAGGGGGTTTGACAGGGATAGTCTTCACCGATAATGGTATCATCCATATAGACATCAGTCTCTCATACACGAGAAGCCAGGGGGTATATACAGAGTTGTATTCTTTGCTTAATTGCAGCAGAGTTCAGATGGCTTGAAAGGGAGAGGAGTTTATCCATAAAAAAGGTTGATTGCCTGAAATCTTGGAGAAAACCGCCATAAAATCTTCTGATAATTCAGATGTCTCCGTGGGATAAGAATCTGACGATACATCTGTTTATTGTCTGCCGTGAACACTATAGAGGGTAGTCGAAACTCCAAAAGGATGGAGACTACATCTCTTTGGAGCTTGGGTCCTGTCATGAGCGTATCATTAGGGAAATATTATTTTGAGCTGAGGCAGATGCATCAAACACTACTCTCAACTTGGTTATTGAGCTCTCGGGCTTTATCACACACAAGTGAGGAATGTAATACGATGGGAGAGGAAGTTGATCATCGGTCACGGGTTCCATACGACCCCAAGAGAGGTAATCTTTCACAAACTCATTATATCGAGAGAACAATAATGGGTTCTTCAACAGAATGTTGATAAAAAGCGCCTCATAGCTACATTTCTTGAACCTTTGAATGTGGGTTCTGGAATTCGAATTTTTTTTTAACAAAAAGGTGTCCGGAAAATTATTCTCCGCCAGAATATCCTCCGGAGACAAAGTTGGGGCAGTTGGTACCTGTTCAATTTCCCCAAACTTCTAAATAGTGCTTTGTGAGTTTTCGAAATGTGTTAAAAAGGTATTGGAGATGGTTGCGCGGGAGTGACAATAATTGATTTTACCCATGATTACCCAACCGAATTTTGATATACTCATAGACGCGCCTGAAAGAATGTACCCAGATATGTCTGCACCAAATAGCATATCCACTGCTCCTGATATGTTGAAGTCTGGGTCAGCTAATTCCAAATCAGAAAACCGAGTGAAGCAATTTTTCGGAATGTCTACATTCGGCATATTTGAACAAATGTTAGCTAAGATAACACAATCGATAACAAATTTGGGTTTATTGCTCATTCGAGATTTCATTGTACGTACCACCTTCGAGGATTGTGTGTTCACTCTGCCAATACCAGATATGGTAACTACTGTGTTTCTTTGTGGGAGACCTAATCTATCAACACACTGTCCAGTTATGTGACTGACTAGCACTGTCCAGAATGACTCTGATTGTTCGATAATTACTGAATTCATCTTGGATATTTATTAGAGCTGTTGATAATATAATAGAACCGTAGATTTAAAATTGTTAAACGAGTTGGTTAAGAAATTCCTAGCTGAATTGAGTTGCTGCTATGATCGTCTATAATAATAAATATCGCTTGCTTGTGTTCGGTATAAAAAAAGAGAGAGATGTTGGTGCAGTAACAGTGAACCAAATGAGAGAATTGTGCTCAAATGAATGATTATATTTTTTATCCGTCCACCTTAGCTGACCTCCAGGCAAACATCGAAAATCGTATGACATTGATTTATTGAAGAGAACTGAAGGGATCCTTCCACACATTTTGTGCATGACGGTAGTCTTCTCTTCACAATTCTACATCATTCAATTTGTTGTAAAATTTTTCAATGGGCGAAAGTTGGGGATCATTGAATTTTTCCACATTATTCAAATTATCATAGGGAAATGCCCCCTTTCTAGTAAACAGTTTGATTCTTTCCTGATCTTTATCTTCAAATTCAGATTTTAAATTTTGAAGATTGTTCATTCCCAAAGTGGATACGAGTTCATCAATACTTGTACCTACCATAATTCTAAAAGAGTCTATGAATCTAAATTTTATCTTGCTATCACAGTCACTGAGAGTTGTTTAATGGAAGCACGCTCAGAGAGTCTCGTTTTGATAAATCTTGAATTGAAAAGTGAGCATCATAATGTGACATATTATGGCAGATAACTGGTACAACAAATAAGTTTTTGAAGAACCTAAAACGTCTCCAAATTCTTGTATTCACATTTTGATTCGCTTGATTTGTAGATACGTTATCTTCAGGATACAGATGTGTTTACTACGTTCATCATTCTGAAACATTTCGATAATGAATTGAAAAAAGAATTGGTAGCGGATGCTACTCCATGATTATAATTGCGACTTGTGAAGGATATATTCGGTTAAACTCTTCAGCTACTTCTCTGCTACTATGAGCTCCATCACCAAATAACCTTATTATTTCAATTTTCGCTCTTGGACTCAGGCGTATTTTACGATTATCAACAAATACTCTACACAATACAATGCGGCTTTTAATAGTCCCCCCTGTTAACTTTAACGGGGGGGCATCAATTAAATTTTTTTAAATGTTATGGGGGTCAAGTGGTACATCGTCGAAAAGGAAAGTCCATTCTCTTTACGGATGCGGATCTGAATACTAGTCATACCTCGATAAATTTGAACGGTTTGATGTGGAACAATGAAACCAAAAATTTTTTGAAGGGTATTTTCGATACTACTTTTTGGGAGAAGAAACATTGCAATAACTCGACAGATGGCGCTGGGTGCACATTACGAAAGGCATAAATATCGAAAATATCGAAATTGGGAAAAAAATTATAGACAGAATTCAAGAATATTTAAATCCCCCGATGCCCCCCCGCGGCCCCCATCGAGCAATTACCATATCTTTCATTTCAAAAAGTAGTATTGGTGAAACCCTCGAAACGGGTTTTTATTTTATTTTTCTACGTCGAACCGTTTTTTTCCTTTTTTCCATGATTTTCTGTTAAATTGCAAACCAAAATTGAAACCGTGTGTGAACTTTGACTAAAATATACTGAAAAAAAATGAGAATATTTGAAACTGGAGATCGAAATTTTTCCCATGATTTTTTTTTTTTAATTCTCAACGCGATGTAAAATACGGAGAATGAGCCCTATTTGGGAAGCTGCTGTTGTTGCTGTTGTCTCAGTTACTTAAATACAAGTTGGTTGTCTCGAATTGTACGTCTTATATAGGACTACAATGTGCCAAAGCTCAAGTATCACTTGCTTTGTATATTATGTACTAACATTTCTTTAAATCTGTCTCCTACGAATACCTGTTCATTTCGATCGTGAATGTGACATAAATTGAACTTATGTAGGTATTTTGGTTCTTGCCTAAATTTCTGCTCCGTTAATAAAAATGCAACGAGAACTCCTTGGATAAAATTAACTGTCCGTTACGACATCTACTGTCACTATAAAATGCTATCAATTTTTAATGCAGCCTCATACTCTTCCATTAATCATAACCTAACTAATGATGCGTCAGGAACGTGCGAATCGTTAATTCGTATTTCAGAATATTCAATTACATCTCTGTGATATTAATTCACATTCATATTCTGCTCCCAATTTTAGTCATTAGACGATATGGACTGTCAACTGCTGTCACACATTCATATACACGGAAGGTAAAAACGATGAAATTGCTAAACGAGGGGTTATACGGTACTGTTCGGCCAAGTGGATATATGTGCAATAACTATTTGAGTGCAAGACGGAACATGGAGTAAAATTCACATTGGTAGCCCTGTATCTAGCTTCTACCTGCAAAACAATCGTACATAAAAATGATAACCACAGCCAATATAGTTATTTTCCTAACAAGTGCGTAAAGTGTTACTTTTCCGCGCGCCAATACAGTTAGACTAACGACGAATGACGAGCTTCATATCAGATAACAACAAATATTTAAAAAATCATGATTCAGTCAGTAATATTTAATTGAACTCGAAAGAAAGAAATAACTCTACAACAAAAAATTACATATCAGTAGGTTGTTCTGGTTTCGAAAATACTAGTTAGAGTGCCCATCAGCAAAAATTTCACTCTCATATAATTCTCTACAAACTTTCTGTATGGCTTGTTTGGACCTAGTCTGCCACGGTTTTCCTCTGTGACTTTTTTGTTTAAAAAAAAATTCTCATTTTTTTAAATGTGTTTCCTAATTTCAGTACGAAACTACAGAGGGTGATTCGCTAGTTCATTTTAAGAAGAAAGTTTTCATGGACATATTTATGTCCGAAGTTGATTCGTTTCTGATATACAGAGCGTTTTTTAAATAAAAACTTCAACAATGTTTTACAAAACGTGGTGTGTCGTGTGTCGTCGTCGTTGAGCATTCAATCGAGCATGGGCAAGCAATAAAATAAAACTAAAGAATGGATAACGAAAAACTACTAGCTCTTTTATTTCGGAAAAAATTTAACTGCGTAAAATAGAAGTGAAGAACTCCATCGAAGCATCCGAAACTCGAATTCTATTGAATATCGAAACAATAAAAAAACGAGTGAGTGAAATTGAAAAAGAGAATGATATCCTGAAGGATAAAATCGAAAACTTAGAAATAAATAGTAAGAAGATAAATCTTATCCTATTCGGCTTAAATAAACATGCCAGTGAGAGAAGTATCGCTTATTTCTGCAAACTCATCAAGAACTTGCTTGGCGTCACTCTAACAGAAGACCATATAAGTGACCTATATCCCCTAGGCAAACATAACGAAGCACCATTGAAAGTCGAACATTTATCATTAGTGAAGAAGAAAGACATACTGCAAAACTGCCCAAAACTGAAGAATACCGGAATTGTAAGTAATATCAAACGATCTTACGGAACAACTAAGGGAAGAAAATAAAATTTTGAAGAACGGATAACACCATTGTAGGAAAACAACAACCGAAAGAAGTACATAAAAGGGAACAAATTATACGTGGGAGACAAGCAATAAACCGCAGAAGAATTAATTGAAATCGACCTCAGTGAAGACGAAAAGCCGAAAAGTGCCCCTTCAACACCAGATATAAGAAAGCATTCTAGAAAAGAAACAGCACAAAAACCTTCAGAAACACCAACACATACAAAAGAGTCCATACAAAAACCCAAAGAACTGCACAATAAGAAACAGCTGACGCAAAAACAGGATTTCAAGGTAAATATGACAAAGAAACTCATTACCACCACCCAACAGCCAAGAGAAAAATATTCAACCAGATTATATTCTACTTCTGACAGTGCTAATGAATAAAATATAACTGTAGGCCCATGTACTGATACAAATAATTTATGGCTAGTTCTTTTTATCGAACCCCTTTGAAAACTTAAATTTCGTTATTTTTATTTTGGTCTGTTATGGATCCGTATCTACGTGACTTTAAAGTGAACATTATAAATACTTTCAATATAGAAGAATGTCATGAGTGTAAGGAAGTCTTAGATGTTAATAAAAATCAAAATTTCACCATCCTGCATAATAACATAAGGAGTCTCAGCAAAAACTTTAATGATTTTAAAATATTATTGGATAACATTAATTTCCAATTTGATTGTCTGGTAGTGACTGAAACCTGGCACCTAGCAAATCCTGAGTTATATAATATATTAGGCTATAATTTAATTTACAATCAAAGTCAATATAACCAAAATGACGGCACAGTAATATACCTGAAGAACAATATTACATTTCAACATTCAATTGTATCAAAACGTGGTATAAATTTTCTTGAGGCCCACACTGGGCACGAAAATATTAGTATAACAGCTTGCTACCGTTCGCCAGCATCTGACATAAATTACTTTTTCCGAAGTACACAGGAGTATTTCGAAGAAAATCAAACACAAAAATGTGATTATAACATCTTCATTGGTGACATGAACATTAACATTTCAGAAAACAGTGTGAATAAAATAGAATACATTAACATACTGAATAAGTTCGGATACATTTCGATGATTAGCAACCGTACAAGGCAAAACACATGCTTAGATCATATCTTTTTAAAATCAAAAAACTATCACAGAGTTGATATGACTATCCCACTGATACTAAAATCTGCAATCACTGATCATAATACAGTCATTCTACAAATTATATTGGAAGAACTGAAAAATCAACCCAAAAACAATTATAAAGAGTACACCAACTATGACAAATTAACAAAAATTTTGCAATGAACCTCATGGAACCTTGTCTATTCACAAGAAGATGTAAATGCTTCAACAAATGTTCTCATAAATATAGTAAAATTAGCAATGGAAAATTGCAATGAAAAAAGTTAGTAAACCGTAAAAACACGCCCTACGCACCGTGGCTCACAAATAGTGTTTTGAGAATGATTAATAAAAATAAATAAAATGCACGATGAACTAAAGACCTATCCTGAAAATCAAACCCTAAAAAACGAATATAAATCATTTTAAAATAAACTCTCAAATAAATTGGAAGAAACTAAAAAAAATACTGTGAGCAGCAGCTTAAAAAAGTAAAACAAACACAAAATATTTGTGGGACATGGTACGAAAACTCTGTGGAAGGAACCAAAAAAATAAAAAAAATTGACACCATTGCGAATGGCAATGGAAATCTGCTAACAAACAATGAGGATAAAGCAGACGAATTCAATCGTAAATTTGTAAGCTTAGGAAAAATTCTTGCGGCTAAAATTGAAAGAAACCCCCACTACAAAAGCACCTCAAAGATCCTACCTTATACTATGTTACTAGCTCCTACCAACTCCACAGAAATCTACAATCTGATAATGAGCTCAAAAACAATAAATCACCCGGAATCGACGACATAAGAGCAGAACTTTTTAAGGAAATTGCATGCCATATTTCAACCCCACTAGCATAAATAATAAATAAGAACATTGAAAAATGAATATGTCCTGATGCAATCAAGAGATCTGTTTTTGTGCCGATATTTAAAGATGACGATAGAACATCCGTCAGTAATTATAGACCAATTTCTCTTATCAGCCACTTGGCTAAAATATTTGAGAAATTTTTAGAAAAGGGAATAACTTCATTTATAAATAAGTTTGATTTGTTGTCTGACAAACAATTTGGATTTAGGGAAAAAATCTCAACAGTGGATGCTATACTTGACTTAACAAAAAAACAAGATGAAATAAAATATTTAGCCGTATATTTAGATCGGCATCTAAGGTGGAATAGACATATCAACTACGTGATAAAAAAATTACGAAACATAATTTATTCATTCAGACGTATGAAAGAATACCCACCATCGGAAAACTTAAAAACGTTGTACTTTGCACTCGTAGAAAGTCATTTCAGATATGGAATATAGGCATGGGGTGATGCTGCACGATCATACATTAACCCACTCGAAATCCTTCAAAAGGTTCATAAAAATAATGTCAGACCTTTATAGTACATCACAGATTATGGATATTCGTCAGCTCTTCTATTTCAACACGTGCATAACAGATCATTTCAGTACAGACAAAGCACCTCAGCCATGTCATCAGTATACAACCAGAGGGCGCCAATTACTCACACACCCCTTGATGAAAAAGTCATTAACACAGAGGAGCTACTCTTATATTAGAACTAAAATGTATAACACTATCCCAGGAAATATAAAATCAATTACCAACAAACAAACATTTAAATCGCACATGAAAAAGTTCTTACTAGAGACTCCCAGATCACGTTTTCTTACCATGATAGAATCAAATGGTTGATTGAAAATAACTATAAATGAACATCTTGCACACTATGTAGTTCATATATTGTATTGTATCAACTCTGTTTTAATTGTACCATTGATAATTATTGAATTTTACTACACATGTTTCAATTGTAGATATATATACTTTTTTTTTCGGGGAAACAAGTGTCTGGTATTTATCCCTGTAATACTATATTCACCATGCATGTATCCATTTAGTCTTTAAGTTGTACCTATTCACTCTGAATAACGTTATATTATTATTATGATTATTATATTACCTATCAGTAAAATTTTTGCCGATGGGCACTCTACTATAACAAGTCTTGGGACGTCAGTATCATGCGCAGTTTAACAAAAGTGAACAAATATGAACAATTAACACTTCGAATCTAATGCGCTTGATCCTGGCATCCTAGAACTAATATATTTCAGTTTTCAGAAACAGAACAAACCTCATGTGTCGAAGTCGACCAACGCACGCTTGACAATATCATAACCATTTACCATTACAAAAGGTACCTAAAAAAATAATAGTTTATTTTCTTATTTTAAGCTGATAATTCATCTGTCGAAATTACGATAAGAAGGTGAAAAATCAAGTCAAGAATCGGATTTCCTCCACAAAATCAAACTTTTAATCAATATTTACAAGGTAAAACGGTTTCTCACATTGCATATAATAGTCTACAGCTACCAAAATGAATAAAAAAATTCTGTATCAATGTGATTTTTGAGTAGTTTTACTTTTTCGCAGAAAACCGACATGCGGAAAAGTGTAACTATGCGCACGCAGATGTATACAGAAAAGTACTACTTTACGCACGCTACTAGGAAAAATATATATCCGAACTACTCAGGTTCCCTGAAGTAACAATTGAAGAATTCGAAGGGAGTCATTCGACTTTCTGTTCTGAATGACCAAGAACATATATGGGTAACTAGTAGAAAAAAATTTAATTTCAAAAAATGCACCTTCCTACTCTCAAGAGCCACATAAGGAACGCGTATATAAATTCAGAAAATATTTCGACGGTTTCAAAAGTCGAAAATCACGGCAAGTGGGACTCGGTACTCCTATTTTTTGAAAAAAAAAATGCCAAAACTCACGAGAATTGAATCTGAAAATTTTGTAAATACGACTAGGGCGTTAAGTCCTGCTTTGATAAATTTGAATAATGGCCTACAGTCACGTGACTTAAGCTATCTATCATGAATGTCCTGTTGCAACTTGTAGTGTTTGCTGTTTTTCAGTATTGACTAACTTTCTGATATACCTACAGGATTTTTCCGGAATTGGAGCAATAAATGAAATGGGAAGAAGAAAATGACAATACAAAATGAAATGGAAGAATACATTTCTGTCGAAAAAAAAATTATTTTGGGAGATACTGAATTTTGAAGTTTTCAAATTTTTTTGGGAATCACTGATAAGAAGCCTACAGCCTGCGCATATCGCGCTGAAGCACTGCCAGCGGGCAGACATGCTGTGGCCTGGAATATCAAACCAGTGCCTTCCAAACAAAGGAAAGCTATTTCATAAAATTTTAAATTCTTGCCATTTATGGTTATATTATGTTTCAAATGGCAACCCATTTTTTTAAGTGCTCCAATTTCGGAAACATCCATCATTAAAAAAAAAATAACTGTCACAAAACTGTTTGATACCACCAATTTCATCATGCTATCAAATTTAAATTCTGCGTTTCAATGAAACCATCTATTTCTTCAAGAAAATGAGAAAACCATTTCGAATATCTGTTTCACTTGATGCAAAGTTGATGTAGCACAAGATCCAGGGGTTTTAACCTGACACTGAATCCAATAGTTCTTGAGAAGTAGGTAATTTAAGGGAAAAAAATGTTTGCACGCGAACACCTATGGAAAGTGGAGAAAATTCCCTAGAAAACTCGAAGGTTTTCCATCAATAAAAATCTATATAAAAAAGGTCTTCACATATTATTTTGAAAATAGCGTTCTATGAGGGATAATGAGCTTTAACTGATATTATCAGATTTTCGTGGGAACAACTCGGTATATCATAAGATTCACCCCGAAGCTAGGCTAAAATCTCTGCATTTCTCTTGTTTTTGGTCAAAAATTCATTCACAACGGTGCTTTGAAGAAAAAACTTTCAACAATTATCGTATATAGCTGGCGGGTTTTGGCATTGTCAGATATATGGGAGCTTCAGGCGAGCAAAGGCTGAGCACTCCATATAACATGGTCAGATTTTATCCTGCTGACCGCCAATCATAAGGGTGAGGATCCGCTCGGAGAGCGGTTGCGGTGGAAGGGGGAGGGGAGTGTCCGAGCATGTATCATATGCTGGGGCTTTTATTTTCTCCGGGCCTTAACCTTAGGGGGTGCATGGTGTGAGAAGTAGTCTTATCTGATATTCTAATTGGTAATAATGAAATTGGTAAAATTACATGGTTTATTTATAAAAGATCATTATTTCACATTCGAATATCAAATACAACCTCCTCTACCGACACCCGCCAGTTAAATATGATAATTGCTGAAAGATTTTTCTATTAAATACCGTTCAGTTTATGAATTTTTGACCAAAAATAGAAGAGAAACAGAGATTTTAGTCGAGCGTCGTGTTAAATCCGAGTTGTTCGCGTGGAAATCTGAATATCAGTTATGGCTGATTATCTGTCAATGGAAGCAATTTTCGAAAAAATGTTTAATCACCTTTTCTTTGTAAATTTGTACGTTCTACAAATTTGTTCCTTTACATCATATAGAGATTTCTAACCCCTTTCAAGTTATTGATTTTCCGATCTTTTTGGGGAATTGTCCACTCTTTCTATAATAGGTGTTCTTAAAGTGCTCTACAAAAACCATCTGTGTACCATAGTATATTGAAGTATAAGTGGATGAAAAGGTCTTTCAAACGCGCGCAATTTTTTGAGCACGACGGCATAGCTGGAGTGCTCGAAATATAGCAAGTGTTTGAAAGATCAGTTATCACCGAATACTTCACGATATTTTTTCAATTGGTGCACTTTGAAATCATAAATAAATACTGGTTTCATGGTTGAATTCGTTATGTGACATCAGTATACCTTTCGTTAATGTTTCAATAAAAGTTTTTAATTTGTTTGTAATATTTCATTTGACGTTACAAGGTACTCCTGTCAGATAAGAATCATAACATTGTCATTCTGTCTTCACTGTTCTCGAATTGTTAAGGTAGCCATGGTAACTTTAAAAAACGCGCGTTTTTCAAAGTTCAATTTGCACACTCTGAGGCGTGCTTCAAATAGGTTAAAAAGGGCACCAATTGAGGAAAAAGAACGTTGCCGACCCTACATCGGTCCTTTCATGGAGGAGTTTATGACCATTGGTGTAGTGTATCCCGCGTCCAATAGTTTGGTGATTAGACCATCGTGCCATACTCTGTTGAATGCCTTGGAGACGTCTAGGAATAATGCTTCTGCTCTCCAGCTCTGAATTCACTAAGCGGGTGACCTGGAGTTCCGTGGAGTGCTCGTGCTTGATTCCGAATTGTTCGTCTGGAAGAACGTTCAATTCTACCGACATTGCCTTCAGTCGTGACTGGTTCACTCTCTCTGCTACCTTGTTCATGGCTGGTGTTAGGCTGATGGATCGGTAGTTCTGCGGGAACGTGTGGTTCTTGCCAGCTTTCGAAATCATGACTACCGTTGCTTCGTTCCAGTTAGCTGGAAAATGTCTAAGTCCCAGTATTGCGTTAATGATATTGTCAAGGCAGCTAATCCTTTTCTTGGTAAGGCTTTAACCGTTCTGACTGGTATGTTGTCTGGTCCTGTTGCTTTTCTTGTCTTGGCTAGTCTGAGTATTGCCCTAACTTCCACTGGAGATGTCGGCTTCAGCAGGATGTCTGAGTCGTCGGTTCGTCTTGGTCTTCTAATTGTCTGCTTTGCGTGCGTTTCCGCCTATTCGATTTCGTCGGTGGAATCGACATATTTTCCCGGCATTGATGTTCGAAGGAGTCATCAAAGGTTTTGCCATTTCCATCGTCTGTGAAAGTTATGCCCATCTCACCATCGAGGGGAGGCAGGGTTTCCTCCGACTGTGTCGCAGTACTTTCTGCATGCTCCATATTGGGTGGTCCTCAGCGTTCAGTTCGTTAACGCGGTCAGCCCACTGTTGCTCTCTGAGTTGCTTCAGTTCTGTTCTCAGTTGTCTAACTGCGAGGTTGAACTGTCGCTTGTCATCAGGTGCCAGTATATGCTAGTAGCGTTTTTTCAAACATCTTCACTGCCTGATCATCTTCTTGATTTCAGGTGGGAGTCCTCTTTGGAAGTCGAACTTAGTTGTCGGTATGTCCTTTGAGCATTGGCCTATGGCTGTCAGTATGGCTTGTCTTAGTCTGCTTACTGCCTCGTCTGCTTGGTGTGTTGTGTCTATCCGAGGTCTATCCGGGGTCCCACTGTGGAAACTTCGCGTGTGGCTGCGGCTTTGATCCGTTTCGTGGGGCCGGTACATGTCTGGGTGGTTTTGGGTGGTGGCGGTCCTCGTCTGGACTGCGGTGGCCCTTGTCTGGATGCAACCTTCTGCTTCCAGAAAACTGGGCCTACCTTGTAATATGCCGGGTGGGTGCCGCAGCAATTTGCACACTTCGGCAGTTTCTCCCTTGGATCCTTACATTCTTGCTTTGCGTGGTAGCTTCCGCACTTTACACAGCGTGCTGGTGTATGGCAGTACTTCTGTGCGTATCCGAACCAATGGCACTTGTGCCATTGAGACACCCTTTCCTTTCCTGACTTGTTTTTCAACCTAGATTTTAGGATACAGTAGATCTTTCAGATTGATGTTTCCTGGTTAGTTCTTGGGACCTTAAGCAGGACATTCGATTTTTTCACTCTCAAAAAATTTGGTGGCCGCCCTCCAGTTAGCCTCAGTGTTAGTTTACGCCTGTCCCTGAGGGCGGTAGAAATTATCAACCATCTTGCCTTGACTCTAATTATTAACGCTAGCGGCTTTTCTAGCCCTTTCTCTTGTATGGACATCTGTGTTGTTCAGTTGTTCTCCGTTGAAATCGTTCGGGGTCGCTGGGTGCGCCATGGTCTTCTCCGTCGGCACTAGTGCCACGGGGGTTTTCGTCTGTATTGGGCGGTTTGTCGGGGGCCTTTGAAGTCTGTTTCGTCTTCGTTTGCGTGGCCTTCGCTCTCATCATGCTCTGATGAGTCGGCGTGTTGGCGTTTCTTACCTTTTTGGAAGTCTCCTCCATAGTGATGACTTCTATGGCTTCTTGGACGGCTGCCTGAGACTTATTCGGAATCGTCTCGGGCGAAGGGGGTCGCTTGGTGGCATAGGGGATAGCACCATTCCGTCCTTTATGGCTTCGCGCTTTTTCAGCTCCGCTATATTTTTTCTAATTTCAGCCGTGAGTTCTAGCGTCTGGCTCAGCTCTTTTCTGTCTGTAACGCTGACTATTTGATGTGAAGCGCTCCTTGTTTGCCCTGTGGCGCTCCTTTTCGCCCTCTGCGGCTCTTAGCTCTTGCTTTAACAGCTTCCACAATTCCTCTGCAGGGAAAGAGGACTCATAGCTGCTCTTACTTACCATCAATCAACCCTTTCGGGGGATTTTATTGTCTTTCTCACGAAAATACCGCGTTATCAACCTGCTCTTCACCCCCAGCCATACACAGGGTGCTCTTGCCATTCTTGACATTATCATTAGGATGGATTAGTTGTGTGCGAATGTAAAAGACATTATAGTAGAAATAAAATTAATCCTTCCCATCGAATTCAATGCTTATTTGCAATAAAAATGAGAAATTCTCAAAATTACTGAAAATTGGTGACGAAAAAGTACCTATTTTTTGTTTCTTTCTGCAATTCTAACGAACAATATATTATTTTCATGGCATCTTGAGGAAAGTGAGAATGATTGAAGAATAGGCTTTTTTAATTTGAATTACAGCTTATTCAAAATGCAAAAAAAACGTTTTTACCAAGTTTCATAATATTTTTTCGCGCGAGATAAATATAAAAAAAATAAAAATCTGTTAATTTTTTTTGTTACGTTGAGAAATGTACAATAGTTTGTATTCATTTTCATTATTGATAAAAAATTCAAAATTATTATCATTACATTATATGATTCCAATGTTTTCAAATATCTACAACTTTTACATCAAACTTTTTTCAGCCACGAATCATAAAAATTCATATCCAACCCTGAAAACGTACATGAGTTTACTCATCCACTCATAACTTATTCTGAATTTTTTGAACATCCACATACTGCTAAGAATTTTATTGTTTCTGAAATGATTGGCTCTGGTCTAATCATAAACAGTCAGTCTGAACATATAGCAGCACACGAACGACGCGGAGTGGAGTTCGGGCAAGCCGTTAAGGGCGGAAAAGACATTTTCCGTAAGAGTTAGGTACAATATTTTTCCTACGACCATCTTATTTATGAAAAAACAAGTTTTTTAATATTAATAAACAAGTTTTTATGATAATGCTACAAAATGGCTCATAAGAGAGAATAGTTACATAGATCATTTAGTTAATCCTAAATATCCTCATTTTCAACAATACAAAAATCGTGCGGAAAAGTAAAAATCATACGGAAAAGTAAAAATCGTGCGGAAAAGTAACTTTTCCGCACTATTTTAAATCGTACGGAAAAGTACAACTTTCAAAACGAAAAATCGTGCGGAAAAGTTACTTTTCCGCACGCTCGTAGGAAAAGTTACTTTACATGTTCGTAATCAACATATTATTATGGAAACTCATTCAGAAATCCATGTACAATATGTTCCGAAATGGTTTGAGATATAATTCTCAACACACTATTATCAGGAATCGTCATCGAGCACATTACAATATTCTGTTATATCCATTGTGAAACTCTATTCTGACACTAGCATTAGATACCATGCATTGTTAATATAGCTCAACTTCATGATCTCCTAATGAATAAACAGAACTATGTCTAGTGTAGAACAACTTATAGCATAGTTTTAATTGATAATGAGGAAATTTCTGTATCAGTAACGCTACTTTGGCAGTCTATTTCGCTGTGATCTTCGGGAAACATCAAGTTAATGAGAGAATGCTGTTTGATGCAGTTATAGCTCTTGAGTGCTTCAAGCATTATCGATATTTTGAATACGACTTGGTGATTTCAAATTCTGCTTTGACGATATCTCAATATGTGTTCAGTTCCTCACGTTATATCCATCCGCATAATAGTAGCGATTCTATTAAGAGATGTTCAATATGTTCAATGATAATATATACAGTGTGACCCACTTAAGGTCGGAGCACCCTTATAAAATCTACATTTTTCAACCGATGGGAATGGTTATTTTTTTTTATTAGGTAGGCACTCAAAAAATCTACTGGGACACCAAAATTCATGAATGAATCTCCATTTACAGGGCCAACTAATCCTATTTTTCAAGATCAAAAATCTAAAAATATAACTATCGATTTTTTTAGAAAAAATCTGACTACATCACTGGATTCGCGACATTTGCGAATGGTTTAATAATTGTAAATTACGTTGAAATGCATCAATCGATAAAAAATTTACAAGAAAATGAAATTTGAAAAATATGCCGTTTAATCAACCCTCCAATTCAATTTCAGAATTTTTATGAGAAATCGGAATACACCACTGTATTTAGGAGGTCTTGATATATCATTGGTTAAAGTTTCATCGAAATCTATTCATAAATAAGAAAATATTAAGATAATAAATAAAGGGATATATAGAAAATGAAATGCCAGATAAAAAAAAAACTTTTAACTAATAAAATTGTCATTTTTCAAAATTAACAATCCTGAAAGAAAATAAAAAACAAAATCACCTGTTATATCCGAAAAAAAGTTTGAGTCATTCATTTTGAATTTGATCAATGAGTGTGTCATTCTCTCCCAAACAAAATGAACTGAATTTGAGGAATTTGTATTAAAAAAAAAACAGAAATAACTGCAAGACGAAAAATATTTTGTTAGTACACCACAAACTCAAAGAAAAAATGTTGAGATTATTATCATCATTTCGAATACGGCTTTAGTTTAAAAATAGAACGAGAAAAATTAAGTATTGAAAATAAGTGGGACGAATGAAAGTGGTAAGAGTACGAGGATGGGGGATAAGATAAAAAATAAAGTGAAAAAAAATCAAATTTGTTAAACTTATGACAATAAAACAAAACTTCAAATAAGATAGTTTGTCGAACCATGTGGACGACCTTAAAACCTACAAGCTACCAACGTCGAGCGTCCAAAATTTGCGGTTGGCCACGTTTGGGCCATTTTTCGAAGGAAAACATTCATTGATTTTATGCACGGCTACATGACTCTTTCGAATTAGGTATTTTGAGGTATAAAGTAGTGGTAGTGGTCAAAATTTAATTATTGTTTTTTCATGTATAAATATAAAAAAAGATTATTTATAATCTACTTTTTCGCTGATTTTCCATACTATAGGAGTTTTGTCAGCAAAAATCGAACAGAAATTAATCCCACTGCCGAATCACCTCTGCCCAATACCTGACGAAGTTTCTCTACATGAATACTATTTGCAATGCTTTCCCTAACAACTACCAAATGTTATTCAGAACATGTGACTTTCTGCATTTCTACCGATCTTCAACGCAGATCCGCTCAGAACGGAAATCTGATACTCATATACGTCTCCTGCAAATGATAACCTTTCGCTTTTGTCAGATGGTTCTACAATAACTTCAGTACCTGCTAAGAAAGTAGTAGACACAGTCAGGCCCGGTCTGGCTCCATTGGTGGCCCTCGGCTAGACGGTGATTTGAGCCCCCCCGCCGGAAATATAACAAGGATACTATGTCCTCTCACGACAAAATAGTTAGCCTATGTTTAATAGATAGATAGATTAGATATCTAAGCTGTGGCTGAGCTGTCTGCTTGAGTCCTGACAGGGCGCAGACGCGCCGCGCCGCTGTCGCGTCACTACCGCTCGCTGAACCGAGCCGAACGGTGCGGCGATCGTTAAAAAAAAATTGTTTTTGCAAGATTATGTCGCAAACTTGTGGCCCCCTTGACATTGACTCCAGCCGTAAAAGCCTCATTTCTATTGTGTTAAACTAGCCTTCGCTGATTCCAAAAAAAATAGCTACAGATATGTATTCAAAGAGATTTGCAGAGTATTTTTTGTGGAATACAAGTATCAAACAAATGAGTCCACTATTTCCAAAAGAATGCGTTTGACAAAAACACGAAAAATGAGTTAAATCACGAACGACATCGACTCCACAAGGCGCGTTTCATAGTGTAACTAGGTTAGAGTCGAAAAAATTCCTTGTAAAAGATAATTGCATATAAATATTAGGGTCAGTTCCAAATCTGTGTGTTTTTTATGGACAGTTCAGACCATTCGAGAAAGACGAATAAAGTTTTTCGTGTTTATCTCAGAAAGACGATTCATGCAAAGGCATTCCTTTGGAAATAGTAGACTCAAATATAATGCAGTAGTCGTACGGGGCAGTAGTTGTTTTCTGTTGGATACTTGCAAATGAATTACTTATTGTTTTGCATAAGATTGGATTATATGATCCACTTTTCATTATTGATTGATGGTTTTCCGTCAAGTAGTGTTATTTATTCTTCAGAAACCATTTATATACTAGTTCAAATTGTCTGCATATCTTCAGTGCAGACCCGGTTAGAACGTAAGGTAATACTTATATCCGTCATCCTGAAATTGATATTCCACCCACTTTTGTCAAGTATACTCCTACGATAGCTCCAGTACCTACTACTGAAGTAGTTAGAACAACAAAGGTAGAGATAACCTACTTTCTCAGCAGTTACTGGAGTTATCCTAAGACTATGTAAAGATTGGCAGAACCGCAGAACTAGGATGCAGATACTCATCTATTTTGATTAGCATTTGCTAGTTGTTACAGGAAGCATTGCAAAGTGTGTTCTTATATAAAAAAATTGTCAGGTGTTCGGCAAAGGTAATTCAACAGTCGTGTATTCATAGGATTATTTTCTATTCGACGTGTGTCCAGAAAAAAAATTAGGTATGCTCAATTCCACTTGTGAAATATTTATTTTCTTTACACGATGAAATAAAAAACAATAATTTAATTTTGAACACTGCCACTACTTTATAACCCAAACTTTTCCGAACCAGTGGTGTAACCATGCATAAAATTAACCAGCCCATTCTTCGAACCAGTGGCACAGCCAGAGAGGATTTCGGGCTGCAGCCCTCCTCCCAAGCCTCAATTTAATACCGTATTCATTATATGACATCTGGTGTGGAGGAGAAAAATAATAAGCTCTGATGCCCCCCACCCCACATCTCCACACTCAAAACTTGTACGGCTGCGCCACTGCGGAGAATTTCCTTTGATTCGGTGCAAAATACCGAAATCAGCCGGAACGTGGCCAAACACGAACGTAGGACGCTCGACAGCGGTAGCTCGCAGGTTTGAAGGTCGGCCACTATCACTGAGACAACTCTGGAGAAGATTACAATCCTACATTTCTAGAAATAAAAACCCAAACAGAACAAGTAAACTTACATTTTACTACAGATGAAAAACTAGCATATAACCATTTCTTCACTATGGACGAACTGGTTCAGACAAAATCCTTTAGGAGTTCTTGAAACACCTACCTACGGACTAGAAAGAAACGTGTTGATAATATTCAACAAAATATGGTACTTCGGTATATTTCCTGAGCGATGGAAAGAAGTGATAATAATTCCCATACTGAAACCTGGAAAAGATGCCACCAAACCTGACAGTCACTGTCCTATCTCCCTCAGCAGCAGTCTGAGTAAGTTACTGGAAAAAATGGTGAAAAACCGTCTTATTTGGTATCTTGACACCAATAACCTACTAGGCACGTTTTAAATAGGTTTCAGAAAATTCCGCTAAATCATAGACCCGCTAGCTCACATAGAACATGAGATACAAACCATTGTCATGAAGGAGAAACACCTCTCGGCAATATTTCTCTAATTGGAGAAAGCTTATGTTCTAACGTGGAGATATGGTAATATGGTATAATGAAAACACTCCATGAATGGAAAATCAGGACTAGACTAGAAGATATTATATCGAATTCTCGTAACATTGCGAATGGAATACCCCAAGGGTCTACATTGAGCGTGACCTTATTTGCAATAGTAATAAACTTTATAATCGAAAGCATTCCAAGAGAGATTCATAAAATCATTTACGTTGATGATTTGGTAATATTTCGTTCCTCCAAATCCATCAACGAAACTGAACAAATTCTGCAAAGATCCATTGATATCCTTTACAGAGAAACTACAGAAAAAGGTTTCAAATTCTCTCTTTCTAAAACTAAAGCCATTCATTTCTGCAGAAAAAGAAAACATCATGATGTTCCAAATCTCAATCTGCATGAAGTTCCAATAGAATTCCAGGACTCGATTGAATATCTAGGCTTAACTTTCGACTCCACTTACATGGAGCCCTCATCTGAGCGATCTCAGGGTGGAATGCCAAAAATCACTCAGTGTCATGAAAACACTAGCTGGAATAAGATGGGGCGCAGATCAAGAAGTCAAAGTCTAACCCTTTCCAGAATTGCTTATGGATGCACAATCTACTCGTCTGCCAGGAAAAGCCGCCAAATTGCCAAACATGCAGTCAAAACTATAGCACATACATATACATTAGCTGTCTGCGTGTCAAGCTTATGCGGTCTCAGCCTATGTCCACAGGCATAACGCGGCGCTGCCGGCGCTACGAGTGTTGTACTATCATCTTCAACACTCATTTGGTGTAGACGAGATACCGGTGTACCGTAATGCGGCAAAAATCTTAGCCTTGGTTTACTCCATCTGCTCAGGGCACATGAATCTCGGACCTAGTAATCACTCACCCTCATGATCTGGATAAATGACTCCAGCACGCCCCCTCCGGATATATAGGGGCTCCGGAGATAAGGCCCGACTGGGATAATCCTATCGGATAAAAAAAAATAATGATCAGAAATTCTTAATTTAATTTTCACCCACTTCCAATCGCTTGAATAACCTGAAACTCGGTAAACTTATTAAGGACCAATGGTAATACAAGGATTCCATAATATTAATGGAATTATAATAATAGATATAGAGCGTAAATTGTATATTTAAATTTTTTTATGAATAAGCAATAATTAATTGATTTATTCAATTTTCCTTTCATAAAATCACCCTGATGGTTATTGCACTAGTAAAAATTCAAACAATTTTCAAAGAACGTCGAAATTCTAATACAAATGATAAATTGTACCAAATTTCGCATTGAAATATCGTTATAGGAATGTCAGAGAGGCGCCTAAGGTGCATATGAGATACTAGTATACTCTTCATGAGACTAGAACTATAAAAGATTAGGAAACAATTTTGTTGTTTTTGTTGTGTAGGTAGCTGTGATTCCAAATCTTGATATTGTTTCCGATTCTGAACAACTTTTCTAAATGAACTTCTTTGATAATATCAAAAATAAGGGTAGATTACTCTTGAACAAAATTACTATTTTTTTGTTCTCCCCTGTACACCGGTTAGAAATTCAGAATTTTGATAACTCAAATATAAGTTTTTTGTGAAGCACCAACTTTTATGAAGAATAAAATTTTCTGACAAGTGCATAATAAAAAAGTTTCCTATATGGTGCAAATTTTTGAAACTCACTATATACCAATTCCAGTCGTATAGCACTATTTTTTTTGTACGGCATATAGTTTTTTTTATTATTGCTATACTAACTAATAAATTATATTCATGCCGTAAAGAAACAAATGACCGTAAAATTGCCCTTTCCAGAGGGAAATAAATTTTCCACGAAAAATGTACGGCATAACAAAAAATTACATATTTTCATAAAAAAGTTTTAAGATCATTGAGTTTGGTGTTGTGTCAAATGACCCAAACTATACTAGTTAGGGTTAGGGGGTTAAGTGCGGTGCTTCCCAACCCTGTACCGGCAAATATGTACGGCATTGCTAAAATATAAATCTATGTAGTTAAACAAATTCAAAGATACAAATGCCGTACAGTAATAAATCACCTGAAGTCATAACAAAAATTTGGGTAAAATAAAAAAAATTGCTGGCTCTCAGCACCGTTCTTTATGTACGGCATTAGGTCCTACTTGATTATTTTTCCGTGATCTTATTATCATTTTGATAAATGCCGTAGAAGAATCTGTGGTCGAAAAATCCCTGCTCTGGATGGAAAGTTTCGTTGACCTGCGTACTCATCTGCACCGCTCACAACTGACGGCACTGTGCCCAAAGAAGTTGTTTCGTATGGCACTATAATTCTGAATATAATTCATGCTGGGTCAAATGACCCCTCCAAAACAGGCCTGGGCTTGTAGTCTATATTGTTTGACATTTTCTATTGTGTTCGATTTGTGATAGGTAATGGAATGTATGTCCAGTTATTTTACCTGAAAACCCAATTTTCCTCGAAAACAAAACATAATTTTCCGTACGCAGTATGTTTGTTGGGAGAGAATAAAATGCTTCGAAGCACGCGATGTTGTAAGAGATTACGAACCAGGCCAATAAGTGTCAGACAGATATCGCATGGTCCGAATAAACTTCGTAGAGAACAATGCAATAATGGAGGTTAAAACAGATTCGCTCGATCGATATTAAAACGCTCTCGCATTTATATTCTGTGTGATCAACAAATCATGTCCTAAGAATGCGAGATTGGAAGCTGAAGTAATACATGAAATTCATTCGGGGTTATCGTAAACTTTTACTGCTTCTCTGACTAAATAAATCGTTTCTGTTACATTCATTATAAAACATCTTGTCAGTTCAATTCAATTCAATTTGAATATAACCAACCTGCAAAGGCGGGAATAAAATGTGTCAATTTGTGCTTCAAATTTCTGACGATGTATCGATCATAAAGGTCGTTCATGAATGAAGAAAGTAACTCAGAAAATAAGTTCATTGTAATTTTTACTTTGTTCTGATGGCGGTAAATACATTTTATTCAAAATTATATCTGAATTCTATTTATGTATTGTCATAAAAGGTTTCCTAATCCTTTTCACATATGTGACAAAAGCGTTCGTCTGTTCATAATGTATTTTTTGTTTGTGTTTGAATAAAAGCGCGACAATGAAGCAAAATACACAGGCAACTAACTGAAAACGTTTCATAACTAATGCACACCAATTCTTTCGGCATGAGGCCCTCCATATAGGATTAGCTTTGAATGTAAGTGGGCTCATTCCAGGTTTTCCACCGCGGCCCACGGTCTATTCTGTTTCACACTATGCTTATATTTCTCCCAGCACATCTAATCTCTTGACGAAATTAATGAATAGGGGAAAGTCGGATATTAGTGAACACTTGAGGAAATATGATCATCATCCCAAAAAACCATGAATATTGCAGAGGTCTGGTTTACCTGCATCGTTAGCCTGCAGCATATGTTTCTCAAACCTATTAGGTTGAGGATTCTATACGTTTATACAAGTTGATGGTAAATAATTTTCCGATGACATACATATACGTTATATATCGTACAAAACGTCGGGTTATACCGCTCACTATTTCCGAAGAACCTTATTTGTGTGAAGTTAGCCACACTTTTCTGGCCACAGTTTCTGACCGTGAGTATATCTTGGGTGGAATTGACGAGTGAACGTTTGTGGTGTTGCCACATCAAGTATTATTTTTACAGAACTGTTCATTCTCAGTTTGTTAGAATATTTTGCAACTAGAGAGAAGGATAGCATTATTATTCAAGGTACTATTGAAATATTTATGGAAAGAAACATGGAACTATTCGAAAAATCCAGAATTGAATATGAAACAAAAATACTATGCGGAAGAAGACTTCCAGAATTGATCGCATATATACAGAAGAAATCTTGATGAGTTATTTGTCCGTGAAAGTTGGAGATAAATAACCATATATAAAAGGCAATCCCAATCTGCCAGATCTATTCTGAGTTGAAAAAGAATTTTAACACCGTTCGATACAGGACATCAGGAACAATATGTACAGGGTGAAGTCAATTTATTTGTATTGTGAAACCGATGATTATTACTTATTTCATGTGAATGGATAGATATATTCCGAAAACCAAAATAGTCAAAATAGCAAAAGATCTCCGAATAAATATAAATACAGGGTCAAACCAACTTGTTCAGAACAGAAAAAATACTTTTTTTTATTTAGACAGTTGATAACTTTGTGTTGCAATCCTCGTAGCACATGAAAAAAACTACAGTTGAATAGAAGGCTCAAAATAACGAAGAAGTGGCATCCGAATCAATGTGTTCGGTCGTCAAAGTGACAGAAAAATAAAGTTTCATTCAGGCAGTTGAAAACGATGTGTGCAGTCCGCGTGCCAAAACGAAAAAAATACAGTTGAATAGAGGGCTGAAAATTACGTGGAAAACGCTATTCCGATGGATTTGTTCGGCCGTCAAAGTGACAGAAAAATAAAGTTTTTTCAGGCAGTTGAAAACGATGTGTGCAGTCCGCGTGCCACATGAAAAAAATACAGTTTAATAGAGGGCTGAAAATGACGTGGAAAACGCTATTCAAATGAATTTTTTCGGCCGTCAAAGTGAAACAGATTTCGATGAAATTAGGCCATTCATATAGGAAAAGCTGATATTTTCCCTACAACCGTTACAGAATTTGCCAATTTTGAAATCAAGTTTGATAACACAATGGTAACATTCTCGCTCTTGATATCGAACAAAGATTCTACAACACTTGCTGTCTTATACATTTTGCGTGTATTTCATTTCATCACTTGTTAAGGAATGAATATTCTTGCTCTGTTGTAGCAATAACAACATTAGCCTTTACTGGCATTATAGCGGTAAGATGTGAATTGAAATATCAAAATAAGTTTTCTTAGGCTCTCCATTTGATCAAGAGTAACATTTGTGATTGTGCAGAAAGCACAGTCTGTTACTTGGTTAGAATAGACATTCGTGATGCTCGTGGTCCCTCGCGCTCGTCTTTACCACTGATAAAGTCTACCTAAAATACATGGAAATAATTTATTCACTTTGGAGTAGATCAAATATTATGGTTCAGCGAATAAGTCTTCCAGAGCGGCATTATATGGCCAATTCTTATTACTATTGAGTCGAATACAGAAAAGCATCCAAGCAAATTCATGATGATATCAATTTCAATTGTATCAAACACCTTGAGATAATGAATCCACGTCATCAGATTGAGCACCGATGACCAGAATCACCTTTGCTTGTTTTGGTTCATACCCCATATTAGTCTCATAGAATATTTGCATTTTTTCATTTGCTTCAAGTGATCTTGAGAAACAGACGAAAATATGAAAATATATTGCTTTCGACTGGAAACATCCAAAAATACAGATAGTTGAAAAATGTACTCATTGCCTATAAATTTCCATAGTACATGAATTGAACTAATTTTTTCGAAATATGATTCGTACTATCAATTTTTTTTTAATGTTCCTTCATGATCAATTGATTAGTGACATCGAAACATTTTTTTGCAGTGCCTCCTGACATACTAAATGAGAACACAAGCGGCGATATGTCCATTTCTGAGGGGGAAAATACTACACTATCATGTAAAGCAGCTGGTCATCCACCGCCTAGAATTATTTGGAGGAGAGAAGACGGACAACCCATCTTGATTAAAAAAAGTTCCAGAGACTACGCAAAAGGTACAGTCATCAAAAATAATACATATTCATATCGTGATGATAGAACCCATAATGAATATTGAATATACTCATTGTTATAGAGAATGCCAAAAATGTCGGACACGCTTTGAAAAAAGTTCTGACAGATAGATATGTACCTATCGAATTAGCCAAATATTATAATATTGGTTTAATTTTTTTAGAAAGCTAAATAGCAAATTTATTCTAAAATGGGAAACTAACAACTCGCTAAAATTCAATGCGAACAAAACACATGCATGTCTTTTCTCTAGAAAGGCTGACCTCAGACCTGCCAGCGAAGTATTGATCCATAATGGATTGATGATGATAATTTTTCAGTGAGAAAAACCACAAGCAACGTAGTCTTTTACTACCAGAGGGTTTTAGTAGAAAACGATGTGAGTTCTTTGGACTATCTTGCCAGTTCCTGATTTTTAATGTACCTAGCAAGCCAGCATTTTTTAGTTTATTAATGGGAAAAAATACAAAATAGCAAAATAATATATCATATTAAATCTTCCTTCTGTAACTCACATAATCTGACCAATCTCAAACCAAAAACAACTTGTGTTATAGCGATAACACCAGCAGGCTTTCAATTCTGATTGGAGGATCAGCTTCGGTATTTCCAACGATGTAACCATGACGAAATGAATAAGTTTACAGTTCGATCAACAATAAATATAGCTATATTTGTCAAAATATGTCGTTTCGATGCAAATTCAAATAAAATTATGAATAAAATCATTATAATATTGATGATTGTAATAATTTGTTTATGTTTCAATACTTCGTTCGTATTTATAATGAAGAAACTTCATTCGTGAAAAAGTCTGATAAAGTTCCACTCGTGAATTCATCAAACCAATTGTGTTTCATTCAAGAATATATCGACAGGCTTATCGCGAAAATGCTCATCGTGGTATTACTATTGATAATATTAAGAAACTTATTCATAAACATGTAACAATGGGGTTATTGATGCATCATATCTTGAGAATAAACTTAAAATCACTACTGAATAAGTATTAGAAAAAATATATTATTCATAAAAATGACAGCTATCACTGACTTATTTTATTAATTTACAAATATAAATATATAATGAAAAAGGGGGGGAATGATCCCACTACTGCATGTCAGTCTATTCAACACGATTAGCGAGATAAAGTTTTTGAACTGCACGTAAAGTTTAAATGAAAGATCTGCTCAATCGTCTCAACCTAAATTCATCTGGAGACTGGACGTTCTTCCACGATGATAGAAAATGATGTGAATATGACCTTCAGAGAATGCTTCGATATTCGACATAAATTTGGTGTGACCAATACTACGATGATATCCCAGTTATCCCACTTTGTTGTTGAAGCTTTCACACGCACTCCACACTATGGAATAACACAATATTTCCACACACAAGCTGTTGGGATTATCAATTTCCGCCTCAGATTGAACCCCAGGTAATTACGAAATTAATTATCGATCACTTTTACGCAAATCAACAGCGATGGCAACACATTATTTTGATTTCAAATATGGTGACTTCGACATTAAACACCAGGGTAAACGGCCTGTTAACTTCTTCACTGCCTAGACACGAAAAGGAGCGTATTCTTCCCTCTCTAACTTCATGTGATATCAACCTATCTTCACATCACTTGTGAACAAAAGATTGCATCTGCTTGAAGAAACCATTCGTCCAGAATTGAGACATGAGTTTTAATCGATACTTCATAGATGTCGCTACCAATATCGATTGATATCAATCCGGTATCAATAGTTTTATGGATTGAATCTGAAAGCTATGGAATGGAATGACAATAACGGATATTTCGTAACAATATATGTCAATGAAAATGGCCTCTCAAATAAATTCCTTGGGAAATGTTTGTTTTATATTCTGATTTCTACGAAAAAGTAAATCATGTTGTATCAGCAAACATCGTAAGAACCGAGGGACAAAAAGTAGGAATTGCGGTCGTCTTCTTGAATTTATACAGAATCTATGCTATAAGGAACACTTCCAGAGGCAGTGGGTCCCAGAGCTCTGTCGTTCGTTGGAAGGAACAATGTGACGACAAATCTCTGTAATCCCTGCCAAAAATGTCTCATAGAGACTGATAAAAAAAATTATAAAAGAATTTATGAGATCCAAATTGGATAGTGAAACCGAAAATCCTTATAGAGCCATATTCCATATTCATTAGTATTTAAAATAAATTACAGATACATATTCCTTCAATTTCTAATGGTATTTTCTAACGTGAATCTATGATATTTCAATGTGTTTTTAGACATAAAAATTTAATACGTTTCTATCAGCGATTCCTGGGATGAATGCTACATGTTCCTATATGAGGGCATCCAGTTTGAAAATAAATGAGAACATATGCGATTTAAGAGCATTTACTTGATTACTAAAATATCAATGATATTCAGCGAGATTGTTCCTGTCACGTTCCATATGAAGAAAATAATTAATAAATCCGATGGATTATTATATGCACAAAGCACGAATGCACAGAAATAATAAAGTCATTTTTCAACGTCAACTGCTGTGTAAACATTCATTTCTAACAGAAACGAAAAGGAAGTATCTAGTATCTGTTATGTACAGATAGTTTTTAATATCATCTGTTCCTCGTCCGTATTATCACAAATCGCATTCTACCGTGGTTGGTTCTTTGCCCACTCTCATCCTGCGCTAAGAAATTTGGTCTAGGCAGCACCATCTTTCAAGTAGAGGTAGAAGTACTCTGAAAGGAGTTTTATGCATTCACGACTTGTAAAAGGAAAGAACAATGCAGCTCATGCGAAAAGAAACGAAAACAGTTCATCAGCGACTACATTTGACATACGAGGGAAATAATTAGTAGATAAATTCATTCTCGATGATCCGATTATGAAAAAAAAATTGACCAGTAGCAACTGAAGTCATTTTGAAATATATTGGCTCTCCTAGAATTTTGCATTTCATTAACCTTGTGTGATAATGATCTTTCTATGATAATGATAATCTATTCGATAGCTAATGACCATAGCGGTCGATGCCAAAACCCCAATGAAAAAAAATTACTCTATTTAAATATTTTGGTGATATTCTTAGGAATATTCAGTTCAGAATATTATATTTGGTTTCATGATGTTCCTACTCTTGCATCTCATGAACTCTCATGGAATTCCAAATACAGATTCGACCATCAAATTCTCAGCCCACTTTTTCAAACAATAACGAATAAGATTATAAATTTTCTGTTTTATCCTCATTCAAAATATTATTGGGATTGAAATTGGAATACCCCATCGAATCGTGTATAGTCTCTTTGCACCACCACTGCCTAAAACAAATTTTTTATATACTTCGTATCCTTCCCTTCTTATCGGCACTCCTAAATCCTTAGTGATTTTTTAGTTATATGAAAACTCATAGGAATCTCATAAATTCAGATAAGGAATTGGCTGATCCACAAGATACCCAATAAAATTGAATACGGAATTTCTGATATAGACCATCGAATCCTGAAACCACTTTCTTCATACGATACCCAATAAGATTTTAAATTGTGAATTTCCACATATTTCTCATACGTTGACAAGCTTGTGAATGAGCATATAATATAATTGTTATTGAAAGTGGAATACCTCATCAAATCTTATAATAACCACTGCCTGATACAAACATGTACTCGAGTATACTTATAAATTACATCTACTTATAAATCCTCATACAACGTTTCAAAAAGTGTATGTGCCAGGGTTACGTATGTGTAGGTTACAGGCTTTCCGTGTTTATCCTTATGAATCTTAGTCTATATTTTTTCATGAGATTTCATGTGATATTTGTATCATGGATGGGCTCGAAGAGTCGAAAAGCATCGTCAGTGAAAATATTCATAGAACAAACAGATCGTCAACCTTTCTACACCGTTCAAGAGAAATGAGGAACCTTGTTAGTGAAGCATCATCTACGAGACTTATGGCTCAGAATCTTAGAGTTTAGAGAACGTGTTTAGGAGCTGCAGTCAGGTCAGAACTGTGCCTTGAAATCATAATTTTGGGAGGCACATTAGGCAATGGACATCACTTGGCTTTTCTAAGAAAGGGTACTGCTGAAGGTAGCATTGAAATGGAGTAATCCATTGGTTTGTGATATGTTATTCAGTAATTATTTTATTTTATTACTGTCCCTTCTAAAATTACGTCATACTTATCATAATCAACAACTTTGGTTTTAAGATGTGTTTCGGTGATTGGCAATTTCATTCTCAGTTTCACGATGAAGAAAAACTCAGTCATCTCCACAATTCCATATAACAACGAAATGTTATGAGATGGTAGAATGATCAGAAAATATCGATCAGTTCAACGGTATCATAGTGGTACATGTTTCGAATCTATATAAGTTTGAATTCTACAATAAAAAGAGAACGGTGTAACTATCAGTAATCTAATACAGTCTAATATTACTTACATGGAGAAGGGAAAATTGTTATGTATATAGAAACTTTAATAAAAGTAAAAAATAAAAAATGTGTCATCACATGTTCCCACTCTGAGTTGAGTGGGCACCAAAACCAACATGTGTTTTATTTGAGAATTATGGAAATTCAAATAAGGCAGGCTTGGAGCCTGTATCCCATTTGTAATAGTAAAAAAAAGGGACGCTTTAAGCCTTTATCCCTGTGACTTCTATAGAAATTGACATCGGTTTCGAAAATTTACTGTGGCTACTCAACGAGTGAAGAGAGAATGAAATTAGCTTATCGTCAAAATTGACATAGACCGATGACATGAGAAAGCTTACACACAGAACACAGATGAAGACGAAACAAATCCATCATCGTAACTGGTATTTTATTTTATAAACTATTATAATGAAGAATTAGGTATAAAACAGATATGAGAAAATTATGGATCAGCACGAACACGACAAAACAACAGGTTCGATCCACGCCCCGGAGTGAGACATCTGGCGACCATCCATGGAAGGAAGACAGACGCAATACATCACAGAAGTAGACAGATCAACTGATGTGTATCCGAACAGAGAATAAAATGACCAGTATACAACGTTTCTTACGTACACTTTGTCCTGTATATTGATCACGACAATTTGGCTGTGAACAAGAAATTCTATAATGTGAAATGGGTAGGTACTTTATATTTAGTATTGACTAACAATTTTGAAATGTAATATGTAGTGTGAAAAGAAAAATTAATGTCGTTACCAAACCTTCTGAAAATATTTGAAATGTCCAGTGAAGCTTTACCTAAATAAGGAATGGAGCAATATTTATTGGAGTTATTAATGAGAATTAAACTACGATTAAGAGATTTAGACCCACGATTGTTATAGATTCTATTGATTAGATAAAAAGTAAAACCATTATTGTGGCCTATTTGCCTAACTCCTGTTGAAATTTTCAGGTGACGTCGGGATATTAAATAATCTATGAAAGAGTGAATTGAACTCTGCAAATTTGTGAGAATAAGGGTGGCAAGAAGAAAATGGCTTTTCACCATTTATTAATAGTATCCACAGACATTGTTACCAAATTATCAGGAGTGGAATCCAGAAAAATGTTTAACACGAATTATAATTTTTTTGCCGTTGTTTCGGAAAGTATAAGATTTATCAAGAAACAATTTCAACAAGGCGAAAGATAATTCAATTCTCCACAAGAAGTATACTTTTTATTTTGGGCACAGCAGAAATTTTGTTAATTAGTTTCTTTTTTTTTAATTTCATCTGGTGTCAAAATAAATATTTTCAGTATCTGTGAAGACTTGCAGAGAATATTATTTTTCTCGAATAACATCAAACTCTTTTAGAATAATTTCGGAATTCGGATGATGAAAGCGCTGTCTTCAAAAAACAAAATTGGATGATTATGATTTTTTCTTATTATTCCAAAAATAACTCTAGGCATTCTTGCAACTAGAATATTGTTACCATTGTCAAAAAAAGCACACGGCATAAACATTATTCATGCAAGATTTGCCATAATATATTTTTATTCAATAGCAAAGCCTCGAAAATATTTCAAACTACTCGAACTAATCGTTCGATATCTATGTATCATGAAAATGGAAAATTGAAAACGCTTTTGTGTCGTTCTCTGCAGCATGTTCCGATATTTCAAATAATCCCTTGGGAAAGCGTGGGTTGCAAGTTTTCCGCTTTCTATTATTAATTAAACGACATACAGAGTAACGAACATCAATTTTCAGCGACAGCTGCTGAAAAAGAAAACACCAAACACAAAGTGGAGCGTGAATGTGGTAAATAACGTTTGATTTTTCATTAAACAAAGGACTGTCACAAAACACAAAAGAGCTTTTCAATTCTTTCATTCTATCGTAACGTCGAACATTCCATGCTATCTGTTTGCCTTAAAAGGTGTTTGATTTTGAATGAATATAAAGAAACATTTCTCCATTGTTCTTTTATTCCTTTTTTATTGATAGCGAAAGGACTCAAGAACTAAACATTGTGTTCAAGTTTTACCGGCAACATTCCTAAAATTACTCTAAAATATAATCATTTGAAATAGCAGCGGCTAACTACGATGGGAGGAAGCCATAAGAAAATGAGTTCGATATCATTTCAAACATTCGAATTTTTATTCAAAATGATGAAAACTGGAAATTTTATTATATTCGCTTGAATTGAAAAACATACAGAGGAGCTACCTACAACCTCAGATGGTGCTGTCACCTGATTTTTGGCATTTTTTTAACCCGGATTGTTATGTGTATTATCAGTTGATATGTACTAGGTTTATGTGGTTGAAGAAAATAAAGACTTTCATGATTATTATGATTATTTTCCGTTAGAAATATCATCGTCGTACCATGTCTCCGGAGCTTCGATACATCCGGAGGGCGCGCTGACACCACTTGCCCAGGTCATCACTATCCACGTCCATGTGGTGAGTGATTACAGGGTCTTAGAATCATGTGCCCTGAGTAGGCGAAGTGAATCAAGAATGACGGCCTTCCGTACTCGTCTAGCTAAGGTTTTGGCCGCATCACGATAAGCCGGTATGATTTTCAGATTAGAGAGCGCAGCATGTTTATCCTTTCACCAAGTACCCGTATTCTCAAATGTCGACCACGCTATGTCGCAGACGACAAAATATTGTCACGTAGTGGGCTTCTATACGGCCTTTTTGGCCTTTACTATAAGCCACAACTAGGGTTGCTACCCTTTGCTACTCTGTGACTAGGGGTCGTAGCTACAGATGGTAGCACAGAGAAACTTTAAATAGTAACAAAATACAAATACTTTATTTAAACATCAATTGGGCAATAGCAATATCTACACAGGGGAATAAATAATAATACAAGATAGGTTTCTTACCATACAATATTTACATACTTACTTCTACTTGGTGCGAGGCCCAAAAGGGCCAGGCCCATAGCCACACTGGCTTTTGAGACTCAATAAATAAATTAACATACTAACATCTTGACTGGAATTTGAATGTGAATTCCTTCCCACCATAAATGAGTCTTCATTTATAGTGGTATATTATTTACATTTGGCCGGTACAGTAACACTGTGATCGGTGTAACCGAGTGTCATGGCCAAGCTGTCATCAGACTCATTCATGGTCGGGCATGGTTCTCGAATCGATCAATTAATAATAACATATCAATGACCGAACATTTCGTACTCCAGCCATATACAGGGCGCTCTTGTCATTCTTGATAATATTTCTATCATTTTTCTCGACCAAGCATTGAAAAGAGATGGAGATATTTTGGCGCATGCGACATAGGGTAGTAGACATTTGAGAATCGGGCCCCAGAATCGTCATTTCAACAAAATAACTCTCGATATTCAATGCAGTTTCCTTACCCTTTTTGGGCGATGTTCGATTCGCCAGGAGCATTATGACAGATATAATTTTACTTTGATGGTCGAGGAAGACTGCATCAGACTTGTTTACTTGTATTTGCCTGAGGGTGGGAATAATGAGTTCTAATAGATTTGGCACTTCTCATTCACAACGACGCAGTCAATATCCACAGGAGCATAAGGCAACACCGATATCTCGTCTATACCGTGTTATAGGTTGAGACAGCATAAGCTTGACAAGCAGACAACAAATACGTTATAGTTTTAGAACTCCCATGGCATGTTTTGCATCTAGTATACCATCACGCGACTATGGTAAATCAGGATGTTGCAAACGCCATCCTGGCAAGCAATTATGAATCCCACGATTTCGAAAGGACCCCAGAAACTTATACTTATGTTGCTTCAGTCTCCGTAGCCCCAATGTGAGCTCTTCGCCAAGCAGGCTCCATCTCAGATACAGAGTCTGGGTTGTCCCGTTCAGAGTCAGAAACGAGACCACGGTCATCTGCTGCACAGACATCTGCAGAGAATGGGCTCTAAACTCCTGTTTACTATACAGGCACCATTCAGTACCATTCTGTTATACAGATACTCCATGCAACCTTTGAACAGACAGTTTGGGATGCAAGATTCTTTAAAGATGCATAATTTTGCTAGTTTTGACGTGTAGTTGTCGCAGCTGCTCTTCTTCGCTCCAGAGGAATGAAGTAGAATATTTACGGAATTTACGGAGAGCATATCACTTGCAGAAACTTTATGTTTCTCGACAGTCTTGATAACTAGATCTGTCAATGTAGATAATTGCCGTGGAGAGTTTCTAACAGTGGTTGACTTTTGGAAGCGACATTGTTCCACCCTTAATCAAGTATACGCATCTTCGTCATGTGAATTTGGCAGTGGTCTGGTTCGGTAGCTATCTATTTATGGAGGCAATGGGGTGAATTTCTGCTGATTACTGAGTGTATATTTCATTGGGCGTCATTCAGTTTGTGTCTAAGTAAATGAAGACAACTGTGGCAAACAGAACACATATTTAGGGAATTAGGTGTGAAACAGATTCAATCCCGTAAATTCAATGTTATCAATATAAGGGATAACTCGAATAACGTTATTCTCAGCTCGCAACGCAGAATTCTCATGTTAAACTCAGCATGAAGGTCACGATTGAATTGATTCAGTTGACCGAAATTTGAAACGTTTAAAAAACAGTGTACTAAGTATCAGCAGGTTATTCAATAAAAATGGAAAATATTGACCTTATCATTTATTTAGTCGATGGTGCGTACCCTCTTTTTGAGGGAAGACAAAAGACCAATAGCTTTCAGTTTCCCAAAGTCGCGCAATCGGTCCCTCATTCAATTTGGTATTTCAATTGTATCCCTCGACATAAGTTATAAATCTAATGATCCTCAGACTGAGGCAGTCTTAGGATTTGGAATCAAAAATGCCAAGATATCTGTAAAAAATTTGTTTCAATCAGAAGAATGGAGTTGGTTAAGGAAATAAATTTTAAAAAATACATAGAGAGTTCTAGATTCCGATGGATTGAACATAATACTTATACGGCACACAAAATTCACGTTAAACATATTACAATTCAAGAAATATATATTAGGTATTATTCAAACATTTTGTGTGCCTCTATCGATTTCCTTCTCTAGACACCCATCTGCTTTTTGTCGCGTTTCCTTTACATTTAAAATAAACTTTCTATAACGGCACCAACGAAAACTCGTATTTTTGGGTGATTATTTTTATAATCTATTGAAGTTTGGGAAAATCTGGGGTTTGTATCGAAATCAGGTACATGATCAAGGTCAATGTTCGATAATTAGTTTTATTTAGTTTCATTTTTTTCTAACTTGGTGACTAGTGAGTCAGAGACTCCACGCTACTGGACAATATCACTTGATCTGATTCCATAAAAAACAACAAGAAGCACCAAAAAACATGCGACAGTTTTGTTTTCGATTCTGTTATCAATAATCAATTAACTAACAGGGCATTTTGAACAACATTGTCTCCGTATTCTTCGCAACATCCTCTTTTGCAATAACCGTGGCACATTTGTCGATTTCAAATTCCATTCCGATACGATGCATGTCTTACACCATCCCACCCTTAAGGACTGATTTAGGTCCTTTTCTCCGGAGGCATATGGGTTGAGGTTATCCATGTGAAATAAAGGGTAACTTCATGCCTTCGATTGCTGGGAATGTCGCAGTTATATCCACGAGGTTTTCTGAATGCAACAGACAATGACAACAGGGAGATGCAAAAAGTAGAGAGCTTAGGAACTTTATCTGGAAATAAACATCGATTAATGCTTACCTGCTTTGTTCGGACTCTGATTCGAACAGATCTTTTTAGTAAAACGAGACCTCCAGAGCATAATCGTATCATTCATCAGGTACCGCAAGGCATCTCAAGAAATACAAGATGAGTCCTTGCGTTCTATCAAATGCCTTGCCGTAATCTATCCAAACCATCGAAAGGTTACGCTTATTCTGTGCGGAGTCATACAGGATACATATATCATATAAAATCCAAAGAAAGCAGCAAGAGATCCAAAAAAGTAGCAAATTTTTTGGAAAAAAAAACAAATTCCACCTACCGGAATTGCAACACCATTATAAGTCTTTTTTGAGCGGTGAAAATACGGGTGAAAACTGGTGGTTCCGTCACATGCAGGCTTCAACAAAAACAGCTGTTTTAAATGATGGAATGTTTACATGAATGAACAATATGCCCTCGGCAAATTTTCACTGCAATTTTTCTTTCACCTACCAATTTTTAATAAGTATAGCGTTGAAATATAAATCCTGAGGGTCAAAATCACCATTGGAAAAATTTGAAAACTATGATTTTTAAATTCTTAGCAAACAATGTAGTACAATGAAAAATAAATAACCTTAATGAAGCATTGATTTCTTTTCTTATTCAAATATTACGATTGTTTTTTTTTTCATTATCGAAATGATTTTTAATATTTCTCTCATTGTTTGAATAATTGTTATAAACAAATGCATGGTTTACAAGACAAGACATTTTTTTAAACCTTATTTTTGATAAAATTAATGATTTTTAAGAAAAAAATGCTTGAAAAATGTATTGTTCAAAAAGTATTAGTTCACTTATAATTTATTCTTGTAGGTAAATATTGAGACTAAGTGGCAATTTTTTATCAAAAAAATCATAATTAATATTATTTTTCAATTTATTAATTGTTAATTTATTAATGTATCATTTTTTATGATTTTTTTTTGATTTTTTTTTATTTTTAACATACATATTCCTGTTGAAAAGGGGAACATTCTCCATGAAAATTGAAAAATGTGACTTATTATTATTTTTCAATTTTCATGGAGAATGTTTCCCTTTTCAACATGAATACCTCCCAAGAGGTTATCTTGAACGATGGAAAATAGCGACTAAAGTTTTTCTTTCAGTCGCAGATGATTCCACAAAAGATTTTATGAATTTCCTATTCATATTTTCGAACTAAAATACATATTCCTCTTTTTGATTTCACTGGAAAATGGTTATATTATTTTGTACAAAGGGAAAAAAATATATCACAAACATTTGTTTATTTTTAACAATCTAGTTTTTCTAAGAAATAACAGTAAATATTAATGTTTATCTCCATGAAAAATTGTTCTTAAGCAATATTTTTAGTTTTTAGTTTTTTAAAAAATCATAATTTTTATCAATGATTAGTTTTTACCAAAAACAAATTGATTTGTCTCATGAACAATAAATTGGTTTTAACAATTATTTATACCATGGAAGTACAAATATTTTCATGTAGCTTTCAACAATGGAAAACAACATAATTCGCATGTCTGGATAAAAAAGTGCTTTATTTAGGTTTTTAATCTTTCAACGTCTCACAATGTTTATAAAAGATTGAAATTTTTTATTATTTTTCTGACGGTGATCGTTTCTTGAGAATTTGAAAAATTACTCTAATCATATAAAAAAAATGAGATTTTGATATAACAATCATCAGGTTTTTCATGTTACTGCTGTTGAAAATTGTTGATTATTAACTAATAGAAAAATTGCGGCATGATTTTTTTACCGGCGGCTTATTGTTTATTCATGAGTTCGGAAAGTAACCGAATTTTTTCATTTTTCAATATTCATATTTCATCAGTCAAAATATCTGTTTTTATTCAAGCGTTCGATCTAGGTGACGTGAAATAACTTTTTGGAATGCTCAAGTCCTTTTTAAAAAAATTTATTTCTATTACAAAACTCGTAAAACAACTAAACTGAGATACATGAAAATGAATGTAAATTGTACGAGTGCTCAACTACCACTGATTCTAACAGAAAGAATTATGTTAACATCTCGTTGGTAAGGCGATACTGCTGCGGCAGCATAATCAGCACATTTCTTGGGAAAGACGTCGAACTCGGTGAGATATTTCGTGCGTGCGATTCGAATCACCCGTTTTCACCTCTCAATTAAAATAAAAAATATTGGTGGTACTCGTCTTGGAAGTGACACAAAAAATTTCGTGCTCTCTTTGGATCATTTTTCCGATTTTAGATATCTGAAATAGTTTTGAGATATTCGCGAAAAAGCAAACACCTCTTTTATTCAAATTGTTTATAATATGCAATTTTGAAGAAGGATTTTTTCTGAAAATTTTCTCTATATGCCATTACGAATCGAATGATATCTTGCTCATATATTTCGGACTCTCCACAAAAATATTTATCATTAAATTAATTGATTAATAATAATAAGTTTATTGGTATATTTTTTTAATACAATTCCATTTAAATGACGGCGATAACAATTTTTTTTTTCACAAATAAACAGAATATACTAATTATTATGTAAATTATATCTAGGAAAACTCGAAGGAGACTATGAAAATGTGACACATACAAATGATTTGTGTGATTGATGACTTGTTTATTTTGTGGAAATTCATGATCACTTTGATGAAACGAAAGAACACTCTTTTGTCTTATTTCTTATATGGGATAAAACCCGAAACCGGTCGTAACAATAAAAATCTAGTGAAAATAAGACAAAAGAGTGTTCTTTCGTTTCATCAAAACATACAAATGAGAAAAAAATTAGAGAAATATTTACGGATTTGAAACGTAATAAATCGTTCATTTCGACAAAATAACAGTGAAAGTTATGATGCTCTTCATTTATAACGAATTGATAAAAGTCCAGGGAAAAAAACGTTCGACAAGTTTCCGAAGAAACGGCTGATGTGATGATTCATCTCGTCGTGTCATATGTATAAAAATAAAGTAAATACTCACAAGGATAAGGCAGAATGAAAAGCAAATGCTCAGAGCAGAAGGTAAGAGTAAAAGTAATTGGGTCATTTAATATGAATAATGATTACCTTATACTTGCAAGCAAATGCTTCATAAAAACGAGTAACACGTCATATCTAAAATATGGAGTAGCAGGGATCTAGGAAATTTCACCAAAAACAATTCACCGAATACAATTTACAGAATACAATTCACCGAAATAGCAATTCACCAAAAAAATAGTTTACCGAAATAAATAAGATAAAATAAATCAATGGGTATGTAAGTGCGTGGAAATTGAATATATATATAATATATATATATATATATATATATATATATATATATATATATATATATATATTGCAAGGAGTACTCAGATCTAACCAGAACTAACTAACATTGTTTTGCTACTGCCGTTACACGCTCTTGAAACCACCGGTCAACGTTGACCATGGCATTATTCAAGCTACGACGTTGTCATAACGTTTACTTAACCGACTAAAAGTAGTAAATATTCTGGCAATGGGAATAACCGAGGGGGAAGTAACTCGTTCATTAGGTGTACAACATAATATTTTCATTACTTCATTACTCATAATGTCCCGAGCATTAGACCGCTTAGCCATTACAGATTCACGATTGAAACGTTTACATGAAAAATGTACGCTAATCAAATCCATTAAAACTTGGGACATAAAACAAACATTTACAAAGGATTTCAAAGCCTCATTTTAGTTTTCTACATATAATTCATAGGTATCCCGTTTAGTTCCCGCTTGAATCGATATCAACATTGAAAATTGTTTATGAAAATATATATTTTTTTTATTTTTGACTTTTGAAATCTTCGCAACAGATTGAAAGCCTGCGTGTTTTTAGCATGGAACAATGGTATATTCGACAGTAAAATGAAATGCGTTGCCAATTTCTGTTTTGAATTCGTTATTTTTCGTTAATATTGAGCATAAAATATTTCAATATTAACTTGCGATAAGAGCTGCCCGAAAGTTTTTTCTCACATTTTAGCTATCAGTAATTATTTGGTTGATAAATCAACTATTTTCTGAACACCATAGAAAATAAACTGTCAGTGTCGCCTGAGAGGGCGCTGGTGTGCAGTTGTTCTTAAGTATATTCAACAACGTTTAGGAAACAGCCAACTGCTACCTACAGTTGCAGTAGAAACGTTGTAAAAACTAAAAAATGATTGACAAAATGGGTTCGAAACAGGGTGACAACGTTGTTTTGACGTCAGCAACGCAACTTATGATTGGTTTCACAACTTTTTCGAACACGTTGTCGTAACGTTGAATTGCTACTTGGAGAGAAAACTGAAAAGTTGTCCAACCTGGACCTTCAACTGCTAGTTTTGCTAGAGCATATAGTAAGTGTAAAACTAATAGTAAACTCAGTATCAAGCGAATGTATTACATTCGCTTGAAAAAGATACTGTGTATCGAAACATGTCGCAACGACAATAAATTTTGTGGAAATTTTAATCGTGTTTTACCTTAGTATGATAACTATGAATTTCCATCAAGTAACGGCCACGTCAATCCAAAAAATCAATATCAATTGTTTTTATGAAGATCTTGTGTTTATCGATTGGGACACTATTCATACCCTTGACATTCTTGATGAAATGCTTAGTTTTCTGAATGAAAGTATTTTGAAAATCTTCAACATACATACCCCTTTTCGCCGAGTAAGGGTTACTAAACCTCCTGCACCATAGTTGACAGGAAACATTAGGGAAATGATGTCTGCTAGGGACAAAGCCTACAAAAAATTCAAACAAACTGAGAAAATGACCGATTTGTTTTAAAGAAAAAAGACTCGCGACAGTTTCGCATACACAGCTCCCAAGTACAACAACTCTTTGCCTATTAATTTTCGGAACTATAATATAATCAACTTCAAAAAGAAACTGAAAGAACTAATGTATGACTGAAATGCTTCTATCAGATATACTCCTGACAATGCATGTTCAATTGATTGATTATATCTCTCTTCTTATAGCTATGACATAGTGGTATTTTCTGTTCCTTTCTATACAATTGTTAAAATTCTTTTCTTTTTCTCAATTTTTTCAAGGGTTAAGTTGTAAAACAGCATCAGCTCACACTTCGCCCATTCATCTATGTCACACAACATAATTATGTATGAATTTATATTTTTTGCAAGATGATTTATTATTGTTATCATTATTATTATTATCATTATGAATACAATAGTTTCTTCACAAGAGAAATCAGTTTATTATAATTTATTCATTTATCTTCATCATAAGTTATTCAGAATCATCTGCTTCATTGAAAAACTTAATGCATTGTCCTTGAGACAATGTTTTGGGCTTTTTGGGCATGCAATTTACAAAATTTCGTTCGAAAAATACTTGAGCTGTATGAAAATTATCATAAAACTGATATTTTCCTCGACTTTAATAGATATTTATGCAACAAGTGCAAAAAGTAGGTGTTTATTGCACTCGACGTGAAATTGTCCGACGAGGCCATCAGGCCGAGTTGGACAACACGTCGAGTGCAATAAACTCTTTTTGCACGAGTTTCATACAATATTTTTTCTACGTTCATGCAAAAACCAGAAAATGTTTCATTTAGGTGGCACTAAACTGTAAGGAAGACATTGTTTGTTTAAATCTATCTGCTAAAGGTAATTCAAAAACATGTGTAATTCAGTTGATATTCGAAGGAAATAATTTTATTTTCAACAAATTGCATTTTCTAGTAATTTCATAGTCTATTATGTAATGAATATGATGAAACATGCAACTATTTAAAACGTAATAAATATCACAGAAAATGGGCTAAATTTGAAGTCAATTTGAAAGTTTATGTCTGTCATGATGACAGAACGCTATAGCAAAATGACAGATGAGTGCAATAAAGTCTTTATTGCACTCAGTGCAATAAAGTACCAGTTTTCCACCAAATGTAGTTCAATAAAGTTTTGTTTTTTGCATGAACGTAGAAAAAAGTGCTTTTCAACATTGAAAATTCAGACCATAGTGTTGCGGCATTTACAATATTTGATCTTTCAGATAGGTAAGTAAGTAGGTAACAAATTTTCTGTTAAGTTTTTTGCTTTCTTACTCTTTTTCCATTTATTGAACAAATCATAGTTTGATTTACACTGACGTTTTATGAAAATTTATGTGAAACAACAAAGTACGCAAGTGACTTCGAACATGTCGGTTTCTCGTCATCATCCATAGTTTCTTCACTAGTGAATGAATCTAAACATTGCGAGAATCTAAAAGTTGCCCCGTTGTTTGTGATAACGAAAGAGATAGTTCTCAGAATGTATCAAATGTGACTGAAAAATGATCACAATTAGTACATTTCGATGATGATTTCAGTGGGCCAACAAACATGTCCACAATCTTAGAGCAATTCATCATCAGAAATCTTGACCATGACTCTTCAGTGTTTTCACTGTCTCCTAATTCGTCGTTGATTCCTGTCAAGATGGGTTCAGGTCTCTCCCTAATTATATTTAGGTCCTCGTGTAAGCCATCCAGTAAGTATCGTAAAAACTCTCGAGCATCTTGCTGAGCGCAACCCATAAAATGAAGTGCAAACCTTTTTAATGAGACAGTATCAACTACAGAGTCTGATGGATCACCTGACCATAGTTTTTTAATCACCATTGCAAAGACTTTAATCAAAGCTCCTATCATACTGGAGATACTGGTGTTTATATCTCTGGTGTAGGCATATTTTGGATAAGCACTGGACAACACTGTTCATAAAGCGATTGTTATCAATATTTCCAAGTCCATTGAAACCGAGTGTTGTGTACCACCACAACCTTGAAGGAGTGCTGCATCCATCAATAATAGTCTAAGAGCTGGTGAAAAGTTTTGAGTAGGTTCTTGATGCACTATGAAAATTTCTGTAAGGGTCCTTGAAAGACCCCTGAATAAGACAGTCAAGGTCTGGCTGAAGGTTAGCGGTCCCCCTTCCAACCCATGAATTTTTTAAAATAATAATTTTTAGATCTCGAAAAAGACTTTACCGTTTTGGATCAAATTTTGTATTCAAATAAGGTTTTGGTTTTTGAGTTTATCCATATGGGCGCCTTCCCTGAAAAAGAAACGCGATTTCAGTAATAATAATGATGTGAATTTTAAAATTCTATTTTCACTCTCCCAGATCATCCGAATGACCTGAAATTTGGCACACATATCAAGGACTGACGACAATAGAAATATTTTGCAATATTAATGTAATAATAATAATTATTAATAAAGTAGAAAACCATAGAATGGCTTCGTGAGGGGAAAAATGAATACAAAATGAAAAATTAGTGGGTAAACCCTCATGATACAACCGAAGACGGATCCGTTTCGGACTCATTAGACCTCTTCAGTACGGTATAGCCAAGTGTGAAGTTGTGCAACACTTTGTGTGATCTTGCGTTCAAGTGTTTTTGAAGAACTCCTTGAAAAAAACAGTCAAGGTCTAGCTGAAGGGTAGTGGCCCCAACCAAAATTTCGTAGTGACTCAAGAACCTACCTCAGACCTTTCACTTCTTACGTTTCTTAATGATTCCTTCTCTTCTCAGTATTTTCATTATTATTATTACTATTATATTAATATCTTTCGAAATTCTTGTATTGTCGTCGGTCCTTGATATGTGTTCCAAATTTCAGATTATTCGAAAGATCTGGAAGTGGGTGTAAATGAAATTTCAAAATTCGCATAATTATTAATATTATTATTACTAGTAGTGAAATCGCTTTTTTTCAGGAAATACACTCATATGGATGAAGTTAAAAAGCAAAACCTTATCTGAATACAAAATGTAATCAAAATCCTTGGAGCTTTTTCGAGATCCAAATTCACATTTTTATTTTTAAAAAAATCATAGGATCCGCTGCTCTTCAGCCAGATCTTGACTGACTCATTCAGGTGTCCTTCAAGGAAAAATGTTCGTAGTGCCTCAAGAACCTACTCGAAATTGTTCACCAGCTCTTCTACTATATTATTTCCGTCTGAGTGGGTCTCTTAAATGGTGGTTGTCTCTGTCATTGGAGCGGTGCGATAACGAATTCGAGTGGAATCTACTTTCTATGGAATTGAAAGGAAATATGGTAGATACTGAGATAATTGGATAGGTTGATAAATCTATCTGCTCTAATTTTTCTTCAAGAAAACTTTTTTTATTATCGATATCATTTTTGGAACCTTTCAATTATTTCAGAACATTCCAGATTCAATGGGAACATTTCATTTCCATTTATTTTCATTTATGTATTTCCTTTTCTTTAGAGCATTCCAAACATGATTGCTTGAATGAAACACCTATGGAAAGACAAAAATCAAAGGACTTCCACAAGTAAAACTTTTCAGACACCACCTATTATAAATTCAAACATTGTTTCACATGCTACCCTCAGAGAATCATTGCATTACATACTGTGAGGACCAAAGGTCCGTCGCCTACAGAAACTACTCAGATATCATCTATTATTTCATCCATAAGCCCAATGAGTGGGCGGGTCAATAAATTATCTCTCACACTCTTTGAGCTTATGAATAAAATATTAGGAGATATCTCCGTAGTCTCAGAGATAACAGCAACAAACTTGGTATTGCTTTGGATTACTTTTGATCATCCCTAACCGATCATTTAAGTCGCTGCGCTTTTTTGAGACACCCTGTATAAATGAAACTTGAACCATTGAAGGGATCTAATGAAACCCTAAAACTTTTAATTGTAATGTAATTAACATTTTTTTGTAATATATAAGTAGAATAAAAAAGTTACGGGGACGACGACGGCATTTTGGTCTTCACGGTATATGTATGAGCGTAATTTTTGTTTTAAATTTTTCCTTTTTATATTTTTCAGTGGAGGTTTACAATGGCTCTGATATGCACTTTTGGAGATTGGATAGACGACAGATGGGAGCATATTTATGCATCGCCAGCAATGATATTCCACCAGCAGTCAGCAAAAGGATATCTCTCAGTGTCAATTGTGAGTATTATCTAGTTTATATCAAGTCGAAATTTTGAAACTTTACCATATAGGTACTTACATATCACAAAATTAAATATAAGTCCTTAAAACCCATAATTATCGTTTTCAATGAACAAAATTACAATATCACCTTGTAACATTGAACATTGAAGTGGTTGATGGAAACCAATTCCCAACAATAATTTCAATAAATTTCTATATTCATTCTATGGATGCCATATTGTAAAGCTAGGAACAAAACTACAATGATACACGTTGTAGTTATTAAGCGATGGTAAGTATATTAAAAGTTCGAAATGACTCATAATAATATATTAACTGATCACAGAAATGGAAGTGAATAGTAAGTAAGGTGCAGTGATATTTTTTATGCAACAAGTTTCTCAAATTATCCATCAACTTCGAATCTCTGCAGCCAGAAGTCCCTCAGGGTTGGGAAACGGGGGCGGGAAGTGCATTAAATTTAAATAAAATAGCAGTACAAGTCAGTTCTGTAATTTGGTGTTGTTATAGTGTTTACCTGTGAAAATTCCGATTGATCATTGCAAACACAAATTGCAAGTGAAAAATAGACCCTTGGAACCTAAAACGCATTCTCGAAGACGGTTTCATCAGATAATTCGGTGGCCCAGTTTATAACAATCTGAATTTTTTCGTACAAGTGCGAAAAAAAATCATCTGTGCGTGAAATCATCAACTGCGTAAAGTAAAATTTTACACACCGTTCACACATTTATTTATTCTTGAAAAATACAATATTTTGCGTCAAATATAACTCGGAAGTTATCATTTGATAATTCGACGACAAATCATAACACATAACATTCAAATTAATGATGCAATTGCTATAATTTGGCAGTATAATAACTGTCTTAGAAAAAAACTTTCTATGGTACACTTTCGTAAATGACTTTTTGGTACTCGCTTCACGCTCATATACCTAAAAGTCCTACTTTACGAACTTGTATCATAAATAGCTATTTTTCAAGCTGACAGGCGATTTCCTCAATTCAGTACAATCTACAAATGAGATTTGAACTCCCAAAACAACAATTAGATGTTCTGTAACGAATATATTAATTATTATGCTCGAAAACATGCATCATCGTTAAAGCCAAAGTAACATTTGGATAGAATGCGTGGTGTCAAACAAATGACTTATGATTATATAATTATATTCAGCCAGCCAATTTATTTCATGGAACTAGTTACATGATACCGCTTCTTGAGGACACAAGAATTATGTACCAGTCAATGATGTATCAGATTTTAGTAGACTGGAGCTATCTACAAAACATTTTCTACAGTTAGTGTTGAGTGTCTATTTAGAAACATCAATTTTATGTTAGAAAATGCTTTATTACATTGACGTATTTGGTATATTTCACTTAATTCAGTGACATGCCGTAAAAATCGAAATATTTTTTGGAGTGTACCTATGTGCTACTCTTGCTGACAAGCAAGATATCCAGTGGGTTGCCCGTTAACAATGAGACTTAATAATAATAATAATAATGTTTATTCAAAGTAATAATCCATAAAAAAAATTGTACATGATTTAATGGAGAATGAATATTGAGAACACCACGGAAGTATTCGAGATACTTGTATGTGATGATGTGACTTGTTAGAGTCTACTGTATTGTTCCTTTGTCCGTGAGTTAAATATTTAAAGCTCGTATCTTTCACCAGATTTATGAGTCTATTCACCGGGTATTTCGAAGACTTTTATCTCGCGCGTTTTCTTTGTCAAGAAAACCTAAATTTTTTTAAACACTGTTTGTTGAACATTGCTTGGTAAATCTAGCAGTGAATGTCGATGAACGTGTGAGATGCGCGAATTTAGAATGAGAAAGTGTTCGGACGATAAAGATGTTAGGGTAATTATTGATCATTCAGTAATCAAACAATCCCTTAACTTCACAGTGCGATGATAGAACTAAAGAGTTGGAAGTCGTACTTGTTCAAAGGACTATTCTGAGCCATTCTGCTACCGCGCATCGATAGGCGTTCCGATTCATTGGGTTGAATGGAAGAGCAAGTTCTGGTTGCGTTATCTCTCCCATGACGTGATCTGAACTTAAATTCGGCCTTTTGATAGGTTTAGTTCTTATTCGTTTATGAATTTGATGTATATTGTTTTCACAAACATGTCAATAAAATCCAGTATTATTATTATTATTATTGCTAGATTTGCAAGCTGCAAGTTGTTCTATTGCTGGTCAATTATTTATAGTGATAATTCAGTTTTTTACAAAGCTAAGATGTATGTAAAACAAGAGAATTACTTTCACTATGAAGTCTTGAGGTAACAATTAAGATGGATGAATATTATCTCATAAAAAATAACGAGTACATAATCGATTTTAGTTCCATGACAGATATTACCTCGTATCATATATAAATTGTGTAACTGTTGGACAAGTAAATCTGCACCACTAGATTTAGTCTGGCAATAAATCTAGTTTAAATTTCTGATAATACTGTAATGAAATTCTTCAATCAGTATTGTAAAATTATAAAATAATGAAAAACTCAATTTACCATATAAACAAATAGCAATAATAATTCTCAATTTTCCTAGCCTAATGTGGCAGTGGATTGAGATGAAAAACAGCCCCATGAAAATCTTTATGACTTTTTCAGCAATTTATTTTATATTTTCTTTTCATATTATCACTTTCTCCCCAGTATCTGTATTTGATAGCTACCGTTAAACCAAGCCTGATTAATACCAGGTTTCGGTCGGCTTCTTCGATAGGGAGTGATCATCAAGCTGACACAACTATCTGTCAACGCATAATGGAGGGTTCAAATGACCTAACTTTACTCCACTTCCCGAAGAACACACATCAAAGAACACGTCAGAACAATTCGCTTAGTCTTTTCACTGGCTCCGTACGGAATTAGGTATGTGATATCAGAGATTATTAATGATCGAAATTATAGCAGTGAATCAGATTTATTTTCGTTTTGTCCTTTCTCACATCGTTATTCCAGGTAGTTAGGTTTGGCAGCTTTGCACATTCCTCTGATAATAGTTTGGATGAACATATATTAATTCAATGAAATATATATTTGAAATTAATCCATCCAGAATCGATTGAATCCCATGCCAACAAAATATCAGAACCAAATACGTCAACCCGAGTGAATTTGATTCAATCACGGAGATTAGGAAATATAAGCTCTCTATATATCTGGTCTATTATACTGGGGAATCTTACTTACTGGGGAATCTTACTTTGAGTAAATTCATTATAGCTGTAATATTTCAGTAGGACTATTTGAATTTTTTAATCATAGTGCCTGGAAATGCCCAGTAATTTTTTTATTTTATTTTTGGAATAATACAAATCAGAGAAAAAGACCTATATTGATCCTTGAGAGGAAAATGCGGAGATTACAGCGAGGATGTTCAGCTCGTAGATGGCAGCAAAAGAGAAATGCATACCTAGGGTAGAACAACGCTGCTCCCAAAAGGTAACCAAATTCCAAAATTCTCTTCGTTGAAATATCAGCACAAACTTTTATAGATCTGGTACAGATAGAAACTGTACAGTTACCAGAAGTTTGGAATCCCTTCTCTGCCTAGTAGGTGTTCATGGAAAAGTAGGAATCCGAGCAATTATTTTCAAGGCAGCTGTTCGAGCGGCTGATGAATTCTGTCCCGTTTCTGAACCATACTTTTTCAGAAAATTGAATCCCATTTGGGAAAGTGTCATATGAAAACTGAGACACTTCTACAACTACAGAAGAATAAGCCAATGTATTGGGTCATCTTCGAAAATACAATACTTTTGCCCTCCTCAGGTCAAGTAGGCTGAAGTCGGAGACTAAGAGATTTATTACTGACCTACCAGATTCATATCTTCAACAATCTGGTGTACCGACACTAGGTACAACGCGTCTCATGAAAAACTTGAATGATACGAATCGTCAAGTAACTCCCAAGTTGTAAAGTTCAAGCCAAATAGTCCAGGGCCAAAACGATTTGCAATACCCGAATTCATGAAAACTCCTTGGCAGTATGTGGGTGGTTGGAAAATTCTGGTATAAGTTTTAAATGAATCAAGAAAACAAAAAGACAACCCAGTGAGAGTTCCGACAGGGGAGTAGGTGTAACTATATACATGATTTGAGGGTTGAATATTAGCTTTTTATGATTTGTGGCTGAAATATGCATCCTGTCGGAAAATATGTGATGCAAGAGTTGTAGATAAATGAAAAATCTTAAACTTTTGTATTTTCCATTTTTCAATTAACGAAAAAAACCCTAAAAACAGTTTTTTTTTCGTTTCAAAAATTATTGGCCCTTGTCTAAAAGAACCCTGTGGTTGACATTTTTTTCTTCAAGTGCAGATGTAGTTCGATAGAGGACTCATAGTAAAAACACCTCCTTGCTCGCTTCTAAACTCTGACTGATTTTTTTTTGAAATTTTCAAGCCAATATTAAATCATTACATGATAACTTAGTGAATAAGAGAGATATATTTCTCTAGTGGATGTAATCCATTTTGTTCATAATTATTTGACACTCGACAATATTGTTGAACATTCAAGTGACACAGACGACTCATAATTTTTCTATCCGTCGAGAGCGGAATACAGTTGTACTAACATAGCTGAAACCATGGAAATATGCACACCCATCATACGCATTCATCGTACAATGGACTATAGTCCATAATATATCCAGTGATAAAGTATGAACGTTCGCGCAATAAAAGAGAATTTCACATGTTCATCTATGTTGGTATAGTACTGTACGGTGGGTTCATCGGTATTTATGGAAATGTTCAGTTTGGGATGTTGTTCCCGGGGTATGAGTGAGGGTGAACAATAGTTTTTCGTAAATAATCCACGGCCATCCCGAATGACGACAGTCCAAAGAACGCCGGAAAAGGGATCTAGATGAATAAATTACTGCTGCCGCGAAAGGTCTATCTATGAAATATCTTGAATATTTCCAGAAATTTCCGTAAAAAAATTAAAATAATGATAATGAAACAAAATATTCATTTCCATTCAGTTCCGCATTTGATTATCTAGAGCAATTCTCAAAATATCATATTGAAAGTATATTATTAATTTAAAGATATTTTAGTATCAGTTTTTGAATTTCTCCAACGAAGAAAGGCATTCAGGGAAAAATTTAACTAATTTTTTATATTAAATACTTTCTCTGATTCTTTCAGAGTCCGATATTATTATAAAACAAAGTCGCTACCTGCGTCTGTCCTCATCATTTCTGACTTCTTCTGAAACAGGAAACGAATTTTGATACTGTTTCCACTGTCCTTCAAATGATTTTTACTGGAGGTTGGTATGTACATGGCTACACGAGAACTCTCTTGAAGTTTTCACCAACATCGTCTTGATTCACATATGCGCATAAGTTTCAAAATTCTATATAACATGCTAAGTATATGAAGTTGTACAAAATTTTGTACTGTATTTCCTCAAAAGGTCACCTCCATATATCCACCGTCTATAAAATATGATTTTTTTATGTTGAATATTTCAAAAACCTTTGATCTTCGATAAATAATTCAAAGTATGAACGGAATGAAATACACGGTGTTCTATTTGAAATGAACAAGTTGATTTATCGAAAGGTCAATGACATATTTTTTATGAAACGGCCTTATCTGGAAACCTAATTTCACAAAATTGCAGTATTCCTATCCGTTTGGATATCGAGACAAGTATAATAGAAATACTTCGTGAATTACCCTGTATATGAATTATAACTTTTATATGGCATACATATTCCTGTATATGTGCCTTGGAGGATAAAAATGATAATTAAAACTGTTCCACAATACTTCCAAATGGTATGTAATTATCTTTACGATATTAAGTTTCTTTGTTAAATGTTCTTTAAGAAAATGTGTGTAGTTTACTCTGAAACATAAAACAGAAACAGCAGGAGAACAGTAAAATTAATTCGTTCAGCTGAATTAATGCTATCTTGCTTGGAAAACCAGTTTTATCATCTTGAGAGCATGGGGTGCAATATACAAGAAGCTTTCTCTGTGCATCTGGCTGAATATGTGTAGTCAGGCCATTTTCGTGAAGTCTCAGAGGTGAATTATTCACTCTGAGATTTATTTCATTACTTCTGAGTTGTTGAAAAGTGGCAACATATCATGTTATAGAATATTAATAATTTTTTTCTACATTCATGCAAAATGCAAAACTTTATTGAACTATATTTAGTGGAAAAAGATGTTATTTATTGCACTAGTGCAATAAAGTTTTTATTGCACTCATCTGTCATTCTACTTCAACGTGCTGTCATCATGACAAACATAAACTTTCAAACCCACTACATATTTAGCAGATATTCTGTGAGATTATCAATACGTTTTAAACAGTTGATATTTTATATTATTTTGTATTGTTAGCAGCCAGAGTTAAACAAACATTGGTTTCCCGAGAAATACTCCATAATCTTTGTTCTGAACCGTCTACCTACATAGATCAAACTGTCTGTACTATGACCACACCTCCTGTTAACACACGCGCTCACGGCTACTATGATTTTTATTTTCATAATGCAACTGTGGTTATAGAAACGTCAGTCAAAAATTATTTCTGACAATTACAGAATAGGAAGTTTCAAAATGAGTTACGCTTTTCATTTTCCTACACCTAGTGCCGAATCTTAATGAACCATTTTTTTCTTTTTGCATGAACGTAGAAAAAATATTGTATGCAACTCATGCAAAAATTGTTTATTGCACTCAACGTGTTGTCAATTTCACGTCGAGTGTAATAAACACTTAATTTTTGGACTTGTTGCATAAATAACTATTAAGAGTTGGATAATTTTGAAAACACAACCGACCGACCGAGCAGGCATCGACAAGTCAAAGAAGCGCAACAATACCCAAACCAATTGGGAAACCGTCCCCTCATACATTAAGAATAACAATGGGTGCTTTTGAGATCAGTCAGGGAGTAGGCAGATGGAGACCCTGATACCCCATCAGATATCGACTTGGGGAGTAGACAACCCCGTAGTCGACACTCTTGAAAATGGCTTCAATAGCCATTAATACATACATATATATATATATATAATATAATATAACTAAGAGTATGACTATCCTCCTTTTAATTTATATATATATAATATACATATAAATAAAAATGTTATTGGGTTTACCCTCAAATGGAAATGCAGTAGACACGTGTTTCGTACTTAAATGCTCATCAGTACGGTAAAATCAAGTGCAAAAGATATGCACACTTGGATGTAAAATCGGAAACGGGAAGTGACATAACAGAAAGCCAACCGCACATGTGTGGCATTTGGTTAGGAGACCTTGTATATCACAAGGCAACAACTAACATAGCCACGGAGGCAGCTGTAGCTACCTGAGTGACAATCCTACTCAGAAAAATATAAATTGAGATGGATATAGTGAGGAGCAATATATGAAAATAGAAATAAAAATGTTGTATCCACGGAAGGTGGCTCGCCATTATAACTTTTTTGTTTTTGAAGATATTGGAATGGAATTTGGAGGATCTATGTAATACATAATACTGAATTTTTCGACAAGTGACACAGCTTCACCGAAAATGATATAAACTTTCGATTTTTAAATGAGACATCTGGTATATTTTCACTTTTTTTGTCTCCATATGACATTTGGAATACAACCACGTATCATTTGTTACTTTTTGTAACAAAAAACTTTCATTCATTTTTGAATCTAGAGGGCTATGAATACGTTCAAATTGTATATTACAAAGTATTGGGAAAATAGAACTTTACTGTTTTCGGTTGAAATGCATTTGCTGGGTGAAATTTAATTTTTAAATTATAATAATTTTGTTTTTTCAAATGGCAACATACTGGCTCCATTAATTTGATACCGCACACTATTAGGTCTCGAAGAAACTTCCATCAACAAACTTAAAAATATTACGGTAGATCTTTCTTTTTGAGATGAATGATAATTTTAAAATTCATCGAGTAACCTGTGACCAACACAAATGATATAACAAAGCCATCAATCCAAAAACTAATATCTCCTTGAATAAGTAATATGTTTTTCAATCAATAGCGTACACAATAGTTTCCTAATTTAGATTTGGAGAAGTGAGGTTCGATAACATATTAACAAGTAATGTTTTTTATAGGTCACAGGTTACCCAATGTATTTGAATCTCATTTCAATCTGAAAAGTTTTATTTTAAGAAACATCTTAAGTAATCTTTTCAAGTTTTTTTAGCGAAAGTTTGTTTGAAACCTATAACAGTGAAGCGGTATCAAAATAAAAGTAATGAAATTCACAAAATTTTGATTTGATTAAATTAGAATCATAAATTCTAAAATTGAATTGTATGTACATAGCAGAAATATTTCGACGAAAAACAATACTCCACAAAAATGTTAGAACTTGCTGAAGCTGACTTACTTTTCAAAAAATGCCCGACCAGCCACTATGTTGTTTGAAAATAAAATAGTAGGAATAAATTTGAAATAAAATTTTACACAGCAGATGCATTCAAACCGAAAACCGTAGAGTTGTATTTTTCCCAATACCTACTTCAGGACTAAAATTAATAATTTGAACGTATCCATAGCCCTCTAGATGGAAAATTAAATATCGAAATAAAAAAAATATGACCACAAAAAGTAACAAGTGATACATAGCTATATTCAGAATGTCATATGGAGACAAAAAAGGTGGAAATATACCAGGTGTCTAATTTAAAAATCAAAAGTTTATATCACTTCCAGTGAGACCGAAATTTGCACGAATCTGAGTCACTTGTCAAAATATGCAGTTTTAGGTCTCATACAGATCATCCAAATTTTATTTGAATATCTGCAAAACCAAAAAAATTATAGGGGCAAGCCACTTTCTGTGAACACCCGGTATAGTTATGAAGAGCACTTAAATTAAACATTACTTCAATATAAAATTGTAATGATGTTTCTTTGAACATTTATCTCAATTGATCTAAATCGGACAATAATCCATTTTCGTCTCTTTGGTCGCCAAAATGTGCAATTTTTGACTGATTGCCAATCTTTATCTATACAAATTCTATAAAGGACAGGGCACAAAACCCTATAAAAATGGCTGTCAGCCCGGCCAACTCCATGGTTGTGGGGTGAAGCACGCCGTCCCTGTGCTATGTGATTTAGACGTTATGCGTAGGTAGAAAAAGCGCGGGAAACAGTAACTAGTGGGCGAGTGTAAACCCGCCCGGTTTGGCAGTAGGCCACTGACTTTGGACCGAAGAGGTTGTGTTGTAGTAGTGTCTGCGCTGTAATTATTATACTACGATTTATGTTCAGTCGTGTCTATTTTATCATTTGTACCGATTGTTATGTTCACTGTGTCTTGTGTTATCCTTCGAATAAAGGGTTGCGTTATATTCATCATTCACCAGGCAGCAATTTTATTTCTTTTAACCCACGCGGCTCTAGAGACGAGCCGGCACATTACATTTGGCGCCCTACCGAGAGGCTACGAATTGCTGCCACGGTGCGTTCGTGTACGAATACGAGAGCAAGTGACCCGTATAGGAGGCTAGGTGGCACTAGCAGTGTAGTTTTGTGAAGTGGTCATAGAACGAGAGAGGGGAACCGCTGCGCGCGGTCGAGCACCTTCAGCGAGCATCTTCAGCGAGCGAACGAGGTTTCGTCGCTGTACAACGGATTTCGACGTGGAGAACTGGGTGAGATCATTTCATTTTATTTGCGAATGGTTACGGCTGATGTTGACTGTGAAATATTTAAACGACGAGTAGTGAATTCTTACAAACATTCCAAATACCTGATTGGATAGTGGATTGAACTTTGTTTATTTTTAATTTCACATTAACTGTTAATTATTTCAGTTCTTAGTTGAAAATATACTATTAAAATGCCTAAAAAAGCTAAAGATAAGGATGCAGGAGTAGGAAATATATCAAATAATGAAATAAATCCTGACCAATCTGAAAATGTAAATAATAATGATGTTCAGGAAGTAGCTCAATATTTTATGAAATCATTTGAAGATTTTGGAAAGGCTTTAAATGCCAATATTGCGGATAATCTGTCAAGTGTAATGTCTCGTTTATCGGAGATTATGGAAAAAAATATGTTAGATATTAACTCTAGTGTTACAAATTTGGCACATGTTATGGTAGGACAGGATAAAAATACCCTCGACAGCGGCAGTAGTGGGTCGGATATAACTGGAAAACAGAACAGAGTTGTTGATCAAATACCGAATAATCCCAATAAAAATTATATTTCTGTCTGGAAGGATTTGGGGGGTCAAAATTTGCATTTTACTCCGAATGGTAGTTTACATCCCGTTGCATTTATAGAAAAACTGAAAACTTTATTGGATGAAGCCGGAATACCAAATGAAAAAAAATCTCTTTATGCAAAAAATTGTTTGAGAGGAAGTGCTTCAGATTGGGCTGAAATTAAAACCTTTAAAAATTTTACTGATTTTACAGATAAATTTCTCGAAAGATATTGGGGAATTGAACGGGAAAGAGCGGCTTTTAATGAAATAAAATTTGGAACCTATGAAAGGGGTTCACAGGCGGATCATTTTTTGAAAATTGTTAAAGATGCCAGATATTTATCTAATCCTATTCCTGAAGATGAACTGATTAAAATGTGTATCAATCATTTTTCACCAGAGGTGCGTCGGGGTATAATAAATTCAGGTTATCGAACAATTGATGATATCGAATCACATTTAAGAAAAATTGATGTTGTTGAGGAAGGAATAACGAGTCAAGGACAAGAGTCCTGGAGAGGTCGTAGAAATTATCAGTTAGATAATCGAGGAAATCGTGGTAATTGGGGTAGAACTGAAAACAGACAATCAGAACGAGGTAGGACAGGTCAAATGAATTCAGAAGCGAATAATGATGAAAGAAATAGACAGGGTGTATCAGCTATATTTAATGAAGATTTTTCAGAAATGTTAGAAGAATCAAACCCAGAATTGCAATCAATTGCAGTTTTGCCCACAGTTAAAATTAATGTGGAAAATAAAATTGAAATTAAATGTTTAATCGACTCTGGCAGTCAGGTGACTGGCATTAGTCAAGCGTTTTTGGCGGAATTAAATGTAATTCATCCGCAAATCCCAAAGATCCCCGCCAAGTGCGTGACGTTGATGGGAGCATTGGGTAACAAATCAACAAAAGTCCGTGAACAAGTGTTCTTATCATTTGAATTGGGGGGTCGTAATTTTGAATATCCATTTTTGGTGATTCCGGGTCTGGCTCGACAAATGTTATTAGGTTGTGACTGGATTCGAGATAGTCAATTAATAATAGATTTTTCCGATAACTGTTTAAAAGGTGTTTTTGATAATATCGAATATCATTTCCCTTTCATAGGTGAACCTAATATAAATACAAGGATTTCAATTACAGAAATTATAGATGATGAAAATTTTGTGGCTGCTAGTGGAGGTCTGGAAACTTACTGTGAAGCAGACATAAAAGGGGTGGCCCTTAAAGCAGAATCACTCGATCCGGAAGATCGTTCACGTTTACTTGATTTGTTGTTACGCTTTCGCTCCATATTTTCAGATCAACCAGGATTAATTCATTGTTATGAACATGAGATTGTTTTATACGACAAAAGTCCCTTTTTCTTTAAATCATATCCAATTCCTTTATGTCACAAGAAAGAGGTACGCCGTCAACTTGACGAAATGCTAAAACTAGGTGTGATTCGAGAAAGTCGAACAGAATATGTAAGTCCATTGGTACTCGTTCAGAAGAAGGACAAATCAATACGGGTATGTTTGGATGCGAGGTTTTTAAACTCCCGGATGGCAAAAGATCATGTGATGCCTCCAAACCCATTGGAAATGGTTTATAATTTTTCTAAAAATCAGGTTTTAACTACAGTTGATTTAAGTGCGTCTTATTGGCAAATTCCAATCTGTAAAGATCATCAGAAGTATACTGGGTTTATGTACGAAGGTAGTACTTATGTTTTCCAAGTACTTCCGTTCGGGCTCTCAACGTCAGTTGCTAGTTTCATACGTGCATTAAATAAAATATTGGGACCTATCGTAGAAGAGTTTGCAATATCCTATGTGGACGATTTATTAATATTTTCTCCAACGCCAGATATACATTTAAAACATCTTGAAATAATTTTCGAGAAATTTAAACACGCGGGTGTTACAATTAAATTAAAAAAATCGCGGTTTGCTTGCAAAGAAGTGAATTATATTGGGCATATAATTTCAGCGGAAGGTATCCGGATGGATCCAGATCGTGTAACCGCTATTCGAAATTTCCCAAGGCCTATAAATGTTAGACAGTTAAAGGCATTTCTTGGTGTTGTTAACTATGATGCTCGATTTTGTGAAAATTTTGCGAATTATACTGCCGTATTAACGCGTCTTTTAAAGAAAAATCAATCTTGGGAGTGGGGGGTTGCAGAGAACGAAGCGTTCAATCAAATTAAAGATTTATTTTTGAAGGTATCGATGCTCAAGCATCCTGATATGAATAAGCGGTTTTATATTCAAACTGATTCAAGCGGCTACGCTATGGCTGCATATCTTTTTCAGCTGGATGATGCGACAGGAAACAAAAATATAATAGCCTATGGAAGTAGAATAATGCAGGGTGCTGAACTGCATTATACAGTCACCGAAAAGGAGGCTGCTGCCGTAATATTTGCTTTGAAAAAATGGAGAGTATTTGTGTTGGGACGGGACCTGACGATTATTACTGACCATAAGGCCTTATCTTTCATTAAATCTTGTAGGCTGCTGTCAGCGCGTTTAACTAGGTGGATTCTTTATTTGCAAGAATACGATTTTGATATTGTTTATTGTAAAGCATCAGATAATTTTTTGGCAGACACACTGTCTAGATATCCAGATAAAGTATTCTCTGATAAAATAGAAATTCCCGAAAACCCCGTAATTTCTATATTTCGATTAGAAAAATCTGAACTTTATCGTAAAGTTATATTGAATATGCAACAATTAAAATCAGACCAGCTTTCTGATCCATTTTGTAATAAAATAATTTGTAAACTGAGCAATGAGAAAACGATGTCGCGAATTGAAAAGTGGTTTTGTCTATATAAATCAATTTTGTTTCGATGCGGCTCGAAATCAAGTCCCAATTATAAGATTTGTGTACCTAAAAACCAGGTTAAGGACTTAGTTCTTCAGGAACACTGTGACCAAGGTCACTTCGGAGCTGAAAAATGTTTTAAAAAGCTTGCACTGGATTATTTTTGGCCTAAAATGCGTAGAATGTGTCGATTAATAATATCATCTTGCGAATTGTGCCAAAAAGCCAAAATTTCTTAACATTGCCAAGGTAAAATGGGTAGCCTTATACCCAGTAATATTAATGAAGTGTTATGCTTGGATTTGATTGGTCCATTGCCTACGTCGAGGGGGGGTATGACCCAATTATTAGTATGCATAGATGCTTTTAGCAAGTATGTTATGCTTTTTCCGTTAAAAAGGGCTACTGCTCCCGCTATTTTGAATTGTTTGGTGAAAAAATGTTTCCCTGTTATGGGAAAACCACAGTGTATTTTGTCGGACAATGGTACCCAATTTACTAGTGATTTGTGGGTTAAAACACTTGGAGATCATAATATAACTATTAGACGTACTTCTGTTTATTTTCCGCAAGGTAATCAAACCGAAAGAATAAATCGAGAGATAGGACGGCTACTACGTAGTCTTTGTCATCATAAGCATACTAAATGGGCCACCGTTGTCAACGAGGTTCAAGTATGGCTCAATCGAGTAATTCATAGCGGAACGAATTTATCACCTGATATTTTACATTTTTCTAAACCACACGAAAATGTTTTTATCCGTGGGGTTGAATTTCCATCGCCCAAATATCCGAATTTGGATCGAGAATATTTGATAGAATTGGCCCATAGTAATTTAACTAGTAAGGCGGAAAAACGTCGGAAGAAGCACGATAATAAAACCACAGTAAAATGCATTTTTAAGGTAGGAGACCAGGTGTTGGTACGTACTCATCCTAAATCCTCTAGTGAATTGAAGGAAATTAAAAAGTTTTTCCTTTTATATTCAGGGCCTGCTAGTGTTGTTGCCGTTAAGGGTAATAATTCATATGAAATAACAGACGAGAATGGGCAATCAAGTATTCAAAATGTTTATAATTTGGAACCGTATATTAAAATGCCTGCTCTGGATTAAATATAATTTTGAATATCATAACATACTTACTTAGTTAAGTTATAACTTAGAATCTTATATAGTATAACACTTGTTTTTATATAATATTTTTCTGAATGTAATAAGTAAGTAAGTTTATATTTTGAAACCATACATTTCATTGCTTGTTCTTATTTAAAATTATTCTAAATATTATAATATATTTAAGTTATTTTTAGCTTGTTGTGATTAAGGTAGGATAATTTGCTACTCAATAGTTCTTATGTTTTAAATCCTCAAAATGAGGTATTTTTTCGAATTTAAAAGGGGGGTAATGAAGCACGCCGTCCCTGTGCTATGTGATTTAGACGTTATGCGTAGGTAGAAAAAGCGCGGGAAACAGTAACTAGTGCGCGAGTGTAAACCCGCCCGGTTTGGCAGTAGGCCACTGACTTTGGACCGAAGAGGTTGTGTTGTAGTAGTGTCTGCGTGTAATTATTATACTACGATTTATGTTCAGTCGTGTCTATTTTATCATTTGTACCGATTGTTATGTTCACTGTGTCTTGTGTTATCCTTCGAATAAAGGGTTGCGTTATATTCATCATTCACCAGGCAGCAATTTTATTTCTTTTAACCCACGCGGCTCTAGAGACGAGCCGGCACATTACAGGGGGTATAGGTGTACTCGATGTCTATTTGTACAATTGGCGACAATCTGCTTCCCTCGAACTTTGATAGCTATTGAGAATTTTGCACTTTGGAGATGTTCTTAATCAGTTATGGGTTCCCAGATATTTTCCTAAGGGTTTTCTCTTCAAAATCGGATAGTTTGAACTTTTTTTGTTCTTAAATGTAATGGGTAACAAAAATTTCAAAACTCACAATTGATTCTTCATGTATTTCAAGAAGTTTCAATAGATGGTGATTATTCCTCTCTTTATTTCTCTTCTGCTGACATGCATAAAAAAACAAACAAAAAAAGAACACGAAACATGGGAAAGGGGAAAGAAGTCCGAGGTGGAATTCCGTGTAACGTTGAATACTCTTCATCGAACAAGTGGAATAACATTATGGTTGGATATATAGGGAGAAATTTTCAATTCTCTTCAATTTATTCTTCAAGTTCTGTTAATGCCTATACAATCAAATTCTTGGCCACTTTTTCGAATTATATTTTACGATATTGTGTCATCTTTCCCTTCTTTTTGCTGTTTCATAGTAGGTAATAGCTACAGGTTTCCGGACATGTACATTTGTCACTATGATTTTTTTTCCAATACTCTAATAATTTTTTTCCCATATGTTATGCACCTTTTTATGGCAGGCACTGTATGTTGATAAAAATGGTTTGATTTTGTTTTCAAATTAAAAAGGAAATATTCTCTTTGCTTCAAAGTGATCGAGTGATACCTTATTTTGAAAGTCTCCTAAAGACTAACCTAGATGAAATGGTATATTTTTAATACAAGGTTTTTGGTGGCCCTCAAATTATATTTTGGAATATATCCAAAGAATTAACTTTCTAAATGAGATAGCCTGTGTAATCAAGATAAAATTAATCAAAATGAGACAGTCAAAAAGAGTAAATAAGGAATTTCACTAGAGTAGAGTAAGTAGTCAGTGGATATTTTCCCAGAGGTTAAAAACGAAAGCGGTCTAGGAATATTCGCGATCAATACATATAAAATATTTAATCAATTTCTCTTGTTGAGAGTAAATTATTATAATTTGACAGACAAAAACTGATTTTTTCTCAGAAGAACCAATTTTTGTGAATAGGTAATACATATATTTTTTTTTTATATTCTTGGGTCTATGGAATGTGAGATAGGTACCAGGAAATAATGTGAAACATTATGATTTCTCCACAAATTTTCTATGCATTTTTTCGATACACTAACTGAATGAGAACATGTAAATTGTTCTATTCCCAAGTTGGAAAACAAAACTTTCGAGTTATATTTCTCGAGCCTTTTCTCTTGTAAAAAGGAAACAAAGTTGAGGAGAGTGCAGATGATCTCGCCCGCATTGACCCGGTTCCGCATAGCATAGCACTCACTTCACCTAATATCATCAGTATTGCAAATCTTTTTATTCGCCGCCTTGAGAAGTAACACATGTTTCGTAATGGAACTTGTAGAACTATCGATTTAACGTTGGGGTATTACTGGGCGTAGCAAAAATAACACATTCAGTATGAAATAAATGGTTACCTCGGTTGAATTCTTTTTAGACAAAATGGGTTCTAGAATAGTTCTTCGAATGACATTTCTTCGAAGGACAAAGCTTTTCGAATGGACAGTTATTCGAATAGACAATTAGTCGATTAGAAAATTCTTTGAAATAAGTTGATTTTATTTCATATAATAAGTGTGAAGATTCAATACCATAAGCAGGTAATTAATAATGACGTGCAGGTAATTTGAACAAAAATTATTTTCTCTATGAATTTGTTGGAAATGTATTTTTTACTTTTTACATGGTATATGTGAGAAAATAGGTGAAGAACTTATTTATAAGATAAATTGCAAGTTATACGAGTTAAGTATTCCGTATGGCAAGGACGTATCCAGAATCTGTCCTGGGGGGTATTTTTTTTAAATTTTGCCTAGAATAAGCGGCATATACTCTAAGAACTTGTAATTGGTGCCAACATTTTTTTGAGGTTACAGGTCAATATTTTTTGTGGGAAATTGGTAGGACTGAATTTATTTATTTTTTCAAGTGAAGTTTCTCAAAAAAATATTCATTCCTTTAGATCCATCGGAAATAACTTAAAATGTTAATGTAAAAATTAAACATGTGGTTTATATTCGCGGATTTTGTTTTCATGTTTTTTATTATACCTGCAAATCCTTGTCAAATGCTCTAAGAAGCATGTAGAATACACTGTGATAGAAGGTTGTTGCTAGGAAACAAGGCCAAGTTCTTAGTTTTATTATACGAAATGTCAAATTAACCTCCATATCAACATCAACAATACGTGACATCAATGTTGTTAAGTTATATCTAGTCATCAAAACAAGCGTCAACCCTTAGAGTAGTGGTGGACCTGGGAGAAAATGTCAATTATGTATGTAGGTCGATTGAAATTTTTTAAAAAAAAAGTCAGCTGAAAAGATAATGTGAGGATTATACGTCGGCTGCTCATACAGTGTCATCGCCAAAGAAGGTATCTTGAGAAAAATTTATTTATTATGTGTTTTTCAACAAAAAAGTTATTTCCTATAAAAGGTTGTGCTTCTTCAACTGAACATCAGCAAAATATAGCAAAACACACGTACTTAATATATGTAGTGAAAAACTTGATTTTGAATAAGTAGTAAAGTACCCTTATTTTGGAAAATACCGATAAATGTTAATCAAAAAGTTGTCCAGTATCACAAAATATATCTAGTAATGAAGTATTTGTTTATTGGGAATATGAAGACATGTTGGCGAACAAAAATAATTAAAGAAAAACCCGAGATAAGATTCTGGCGAACTTTATACTTGAATAGGAATAACATAACAATTGAAAAGGGGAACATTCTCCATGAAAATTGAAAAAATGTGATTTATTTGTAATATCTAACAGAAAACAACTACTTCCCCGGCACAAGCCACGCTGGACATTGAACTACATCTGATAGATATTGTGAAAAGACTCTTAACTGAAAAGGAAAGAAAAAATCTGAAAGTGAAAATTCGCATTTTCATTCAGATAGCTGATTTTTTTAATTCTCTCTAGTTTTCTTTGAAAAAAAAATTAGATAAGGAGAATGTTATTTAAAAATATCACTCACAGAAATCGTTCATTTCATTGAAGCAAGGTTCGCTTCTCTCGCATTTAATACCCAATACATTTTGGTCGAAGAAAATTTATTTCGCTTTGCCAAGCTCTTCATGAGGATTGATATAGGATTGGAATAAAACAGGCTCTTCAGAAGCATACACATCACGGATGGATATGAGGGAAATATTTCTTCTGCGGTGACACAACAGATTTTATGAATGTCCTCTACATATTTTCGAACAAAAATCAAAAAATCAAAACATAACAATCATTTCATACCAACAGAGAATAAAATATACTCTTTGCGGAAAAAACTAAAATTATCCCAGGCGGAATTTTTATAAACTGTTGAATGAATAGGTAGGCAAAAAAAAGCGACCAGTGATAATAAACAGAGTATTTATAGAGCTGAGTGAATTATAATATAGGAGAAGCTGCCAATGAAAATTTAGAATTTTATATTTTATTACTATTATTTCTTTTATATAATCTCTGTATGAACTTCTCATGATTTATCTTTCAAAATTATAGTATTTTATTTCTCATATTATTTTACGTACTGCATAAACCCAACTTTATAACGTTTACCGTTCTCATTTTAATACCTATTTATTTATCAGCTTGTCAAAATTCCGTCTGGGATAACTTAATTTTTTTTCTCAAGTTGTATGTTTTACTCCACCTAATGATATGTGTTCTTTCGATTATTAAAAGGTTAGATGGAAAGGCAGAAGTTATCCCTATTCACGTAAAGGTTCGGCTGAATCTTGTCTGGGATTTTTCTTTAATTATTTTTGTTCGTCCACATGTCTTCATATTCCCAATAAACAAGTACTTTATTAGTAAATTGATGAAATTCAATTTTTTTGATGAACCGCTGTATACATGATGTTTAAATAAACATCACTCATATGGCGATGCTATATTTTGTTATTGATGTTTAGATCGAAAAGCACAAACTTTTATCAGTAATAACTTTTTGTTGAAAAACACATAATAAAGAAATTTTTCATAAAGTGCATTCTTCGGGGATGACACTGTGATCAACCGACGTATAATGCCCCATTACGATTTTTTTTCATACATAATTAATTGACATTTTCACCCAGGTCCATCACTACTCTGAGGTCTGACGAGTGTTTTGATGGCTAGCTATATCTAGACTATCGCCTACACACATAATTTTCGGACCTAAAATCACTATCCAAAATACAACGCTGCCTCCCGAGCTGAATCCATGTTTCCACGTTCATGAATATAACTATGTTTGTGCTTATGGCATTTAATCATAACCCTTGTTATGACTTCACCTGAAATTATAGTAGGTTTGTCAGAAATATCCGGTCTCGAAAAACGAATTCAAAATTTCAGTTCAACTTATCAAACCAATTTCAATATATTACTTTTATCTTTGCACCAAATTTCCTGATTTTTTTTGTGGGAGATGAAAATAAAAAATCAAAACGTCGGTTTTTTGAACTTTTCGCATAAATTTTGAGGTTATGTGAAGAGGTGTTAATACAAAAGTTGTGAATCTTTTTATTACCCATCTAACTTTTTTTTTTATAGGACTCGTAGTTTTGCCTGAAATCGTGAGAAACCTTTTTCCACCCTCAAAATCTCCCACCCGTCCCCTTTCCGACCTCATATCGCCCGTAAATTATTTTTCTTTTCATTGTTGTTATATTTTCTCACTTTTCCAATGGGTATCATACTGTTCTGATATTTTTTGGTGTCAAAAATTGTCGACCCTGGCCTAAAATACCGCGGTTCTCACGAGAGGGTAGATATTCACTCTTCTGCTAGTAGATAATGCTCCTACTGATATCAGTTTCTTCAGGTGTCGTTTCGGTAGACAATAACGTGTTGAGGTTCCTGATGGTTAGTTCGTGGAGTTTGTTTCTGATTGAAGTGATATTTTTGGGAATTCCTTATGTGTGTGAGTAGGAGTATCTTCCCATTATTGTGAAATACTTTGATTCACTTTAGTAGTATAATCCTGTGGAAAACAAGTTGGGCTCATACTCACAGCTGATACTTGAAGTATTTCTGATATATTTTTTTCCTTTTTAATGAATCGAAATGAACAGGTTGTACTATTGTTGCATTAATAAACCTAATCTCCTCTTGATAACAGTATTTCATTGAAGCAAACCTGCCGCGCTCAATATGGACCCAATATCAAACCACTATTTTCAATATAAAGACACGTATTTCAACCATCTCTTGGTACAATTCAATCAAAACTCCATTCATTGTTAGCATAGGTTATCTTCATAACTTAACGATATGTCAAGGTGTTGAAAATAGTTGTTTGGTGTTGATATAATACTCCAGCGTATTCATTACTAGCATAGGTAGGTGCAATTATAAAGTTTCCTCATGAATTGCTTTGATAAAATTACCCAGAAAGCATTCAAAAACAATGACATACTTGTCTGTGAGAAGTGTGAGATTTCTGTTGACAGTGATAATATCAATGATAAGTTCTATTTGAAACTTATTGAAGAACTAAGAACTGAAGGCATTCATAGAAAAACCCCATTTCTATTATCCTCAACGAACAACTCGATTTAAACAATAGCCCTCTCCTGAACCTATACCCAATACCTGCATTATCAAATTAATTGTTTTGTTATTGTATTGATATTGATTCTGAGAATCGATATACCGCTACTAATTAAGGTATAACCTAGGTTAGGCAATATAGGTATAAATATTCAGATTTGGATGTAATCTAGTTAGTTTTGAAAATGGTGTAATGACCAAACTAGTCAACAAATATAAAATTATCGTGGAATATAGACAAAATTGTTTTTTAGGGTATCCTTAGTAATTTTTTTTTTATTCAATATCATTTTTCGATCAAACATACGGTTTTTCGGAAAAAAACGTATGAAACCTTTTTTGCTTCCAATTTTTCTAGCTTAATTTTTGATGTTCGAATATTTTTTCAATTGCACAATCATTTCCACACCACATCAGATTTTTGAGGAATTGATCCTGAAGTAAAACGATTTTTATTTTTTTAAGCGAAAACCATGCGGCGGACAAAGAAAACTCAGGAGATTAAATTTGCTCAAAAATAAATGAGGATCTCAAAAGTTTTTTTTTTCAGGAGAAAGCAGTGGCGTAGTATTTTTTTCTCCAAAAATATTCAATGCAAAACCCGTACGGACGCCACTGGTTGAGAAAATGAAAATGTTTGTGCATTAAAAAATGTACCTTGATGCATAGAAGACATGTACCAAATTTTATAAAAACGTCTACAATATTATTTCAGTTATTATTAAAAAACTGTTTTTTTTTCCAAAACTTTATCACCCTGTATCTCAAAAGTTAGGACTTTTAGGACATACGTTTATAGAAAGTTTTTTCCTTTAAATAAGTCAAAGAATCACCCCCTCAAATATTAGCATGTCTTTAAGAAACACCCTGTATATGTTGGTACCCATGCAAGGTCAGTCATTATGACTGTCCAGATCTTTTGGGGCTGCAGATAACTTATTGTGAGTCGCGGCTGCAGCACGACACAAATTTATCGTATCCACGGTTTTGTGAATCACTTGTATAGGAAACAAATAACTCCTGTGCCGTCCAAACTACCACCCCTGGCACTGATGACAGCCAAGAACTTCGAAACTGGTTTGCAGGTGGTTACCGATTAGAATTATGACAAATTCTTGAGGAACATTGTACGTTTAGTATATATTTTTATTGGATATTTGTCTTTTATTTCTTATCGGTTTGTAGGAGTGTTTGAAGGAAATTGTATTATTGACATTGTGTCGAAATTATTCATTCCATTCAAATCCGTGTTGATTATTCACAGATACGATAGGAAGGACAATGTTTGTCCAATGTTTAACTGAAGAAACCTCTGAAAACTCCCCATATCGATTTCAATACCTCATATTTATTGCATGTGTTTTGACCAGATTTGTTATTACGCATTCCATTCAAGTTTTTCAATTCCACCCTTATATTACATTTTCCCTCAAAATCCAAGCATGATTCATATAAATACCATATATTTTTTTCCTAACCAACGATACCCAATATGAATGATAAATCAACCTCTCTATTTCATTCCGGACAAGATAAAAATATTTATTGAATTTATTTTTTCCGTGATCCATATATCAAGACTCTACGTTCGTAAATCACTCTGAAAAACGTAAATGTAATTTTATAGTCAGAGACAAAGTACAGTTCACGAGACCTAGTCGAGAGAATCCAGCATAAATAATATAAGATTCCTTTGAGCTGTCTGCTTTGACTGCGAGGGGTAAATGTGTCTCATTTAATATGAATAAGTACCGTTGATAACGAAGCTTTAAATTGAATTTGTTTTCTCAATTCAAAAATTGCTACTTTGAATTACTGGACAGCTTATTTTATATTTATGAATATTCACTACTAAGTATGTTATGGAAGGTAGTGACAAAATATTCCTTCATTTAACTATTTCTGGATGAGAACGTCAGTTTTTACTGTCATCATACAGGGTTTTATTGTAGTTAACGTGATTTCAACAAATGCTTCCTTGAACTCGAATTTCAAATAATATTGAACTTGTGCCCTAAACTCAACCGTTAATGTATCCTGAACTCTACTATTTTCGATGGAAAACGCAAATTATTATTATATTAAACGTCTTCGTGATACCGCCAACTATAAAAAGTCATCCTTCCAATCGATGATAGAAAATTCACACTAGAATAGGTATACTAGAACCGATCGTATTAAAATTAATTATGGAATGTGGAAGAATGAAAAAGAAGAGATTAACCTTCTCCAATACATTAAATGCTCCCAAAATGTTCTGTGGGAGAATCGTTCACTTTAGATAATTGTTTACTGGAATCAAGTTTCACTGTGAAATCCTCAGCAACCAGCATCCTCTATGTCTGGCATTTCAGAGAGCATCCAAATCCTGAGCTTTCAAATTTGTCTGTAGTGGCTTATAACCACGAACAGCTTTGGTCCATCTTCACACTTTACCGGCGTGCTCAATTGGTCTTTGTCTGGGAGAAACTTGGATATACAATATGCCAATTTATATAAGAATTGCCACCCCGCCTCCTCTCGTTGCGTTTGGTCTATCATATATTATTTGTACCTTGTGTCTGAATGAAACTGGTAACAAGCCAATATTTGTCCATTCCATTCACCCTGAACATGCATGCCTTTAATTGCATGAAGGTTCATACATCTGGTTATATTCCATAGCATTCCAGAATACCATGAATTTTTGTCGATCATTGTGGGCCTCTCTGAGACCAGCAATTGGGTCAGTTGGTATTGATAAGCTCACCGATAGTCTGATACATTGTTCAGTTGGGTTGATTGGTTTTCTTGAACTCTTGATCGGGATTGAGTGAGGAGGTAAGATTGACTTCTGCTCTTGGACTGTTTTCGTTTTCGTTTATCTGTCTTTCCTTGGCTCTTCTCACCCAAGCATTAACCTCGTGCTGAGATACTGGTACATATCTTGACTCTTGAATAGATCTCAAATCGTTGGCTCTTAGATGTTACATGTAATTCTCACAGTTGGTGGAGCTGGGAGGTTAAACTCACCCACAGTTACAGCATTGCGCACGAGAAGTTTGAGGTTCAGTGTACTCGTAGATACAGTGCTTTCCAGCACAGTCACAACTTCTGATGGCTGTGTAGCAGTCCCTAGAGTTGTCATCTGAAATATTGCGTGAACTCCTTATATACCGTTCTTCCTGACGTCCCACGTGACGAATACTTTAATAGCTCTAATCTTCTATGATGATTAGATTGCAGAATTGATATTGCGAACGGTCAAGAATAGCAATTCAGTTAATCAAGATGAGAAACGTTTGACGTATAGGTATATCTTTCAAATATCAATCAACGTACTGAGCAGATGTAACAATTGTGGAACAGATGAAGGAAGTAGTGACCCATGTTGTCGTTATGATTTATTTCCATTCAAATTACTCCCAATTTTTCATCACTTATAATTGCACGAGAGGTTTGTAATTCACCCGATATCAAAGAAACATCGAGTGTAATACGGCAGGACTATACAATGAATAAGAAAGGAGGGAATGCTTTTGATAAAGAAATTTGGACTATTCATGAAAAAACATTTAAATTATCTCAAATGCTTAGAAATGAGTAATTGTTAAAAAAAATTCAATCTAGGATAAGTTATCTGCCATGTTATGTTCTTATCAAATATTCTCAAAGAATGCAAAGTGGCAACATTGCTCTTGAATTATTTCATTAACTAATTGTCAGAACTGCTATTTTCCATTTATTGTACATTTAAACTAAAGATAAACACATACGCTTTATTGCTAAGAGGTCTATTATATCATATTTTGCGTTACAAACTATGCTCTAAGAGAACTTATTTGAAGATGTTCCGGAATGGTTTGGAAGTTAAAATTAAAAAAAAAAATGTTTTTTTATAGACCTAAAAGTGTGAAAAATATTATGATTGAGAGCAGTTGGCCCAGATAAGCCTTCCCCGCCTTTAGAAACATATCAATGTCAAACTATTTATTTGGACAACCAACACCGCCATAATTTATGAATAAGTGAAAAAACCACTAGTGCATTTGTCGCTATAAAAGTGGCAGCTGACTTTTGCCGCTATCAAAGTAACAATTGCACTGTGGCATATATGTGATTTTTTATACATGAGGTAGGTAAATTGTCTTTCCTCAATTCAATAATTGAAACAATTTTCGGAACGGTCCAGGAATACATTTTTCGGATATTTCAAGTCACAGTCACAATTTGCCATAGACAGTAAATGATCAAATCAACATTTTGAACTGGGTAATAAATAGATCTCGTTGACTGTTTCAACAATAATTTACTATAAAATGAAAAATTGAATTCTGTATGTCAAATTGAAATATTTAATAACACTGTTGAGTTACCTTCACGTAGATGTATATTCGTTTCTCAAAAATCTTGCAGATCACAAAAAACAACAAATGAAGACATCAGGCTAATGCCGAAACGTATAGTTACATCTAGTTCAAACATGACGCTTGATAGATGTATAATCATCAAGACACTATTGCATTACAAGTACATCACAGTCAGCAGTTGACGAAGACGTAGAAGAGCTACAGTGATTATTTTTTATACGATCCTGTCAGCCAATCGTCAAGAGAAAACATTTTAAATCAACCAATAGTATCAAAATTACAGTAATAATTTGTTAGTAGCATAATTACAGCGACTATTCTACTCTTGCAAAAATACCCGGTTTTGATTGGTGGAAATTTTTATATTGATAATTGAATGTTTTCATTTTGTAGTTCGGCTCTTGATTGGCTATTGGTACCCTGGTATGTTTTTGATTTTGTAGTTCGCTTCGTTGATTGTTTTATAAAACACAATTAGGGTCAGTTAGCCAGTAGTCGGACAGTTAATGCAAAGACCTAACTTTTATGTTTGATTTTACCTCCTATGTTAAAGCTTTAACTTTGAAAAATATTTTAACGGATTTTTTAATACATATTTTAACGCCAAAGTAAACTTTTATTATATTTGAGTTTGCCAAAACCCTAAAATAAATTGTTTTCTTCAAAAAGAGCATTTTCGTTAGTAATCGGACACTCTTTGCCATTGGTCGGCCAGGCATGCGCTAGTCGGACAGCATTTCATTGGTTAGAAACTACCAGACCTGTATTCTAAATATTATCAATTGTAATACCAGATGAATACTAGTCATAAGTAAACTCTACATATTTTTATTACAGCGTCTGAAAATATGATTATTTTGTGTTGAAACCTATACTTTTTCCAAATTAGGCACCTATCTAAATAACTTCTATGATTTTAGACGGTAGAAAAAGATTGTTTTAATTAACGAACAACTCGAATTTCATAAAATCTTTTTATTAGATCTACAAACATTTCACTTGAAAAAATAAAAGACCTTTTTTTTATTAGGTAAAATGTGAAAATGTACACCCAATATTTTTCTCTGCTTCAATCTCCGTATCACTTTCTAACTCGTCATCACATTCACCGCATCTTTGAGGGTTCTTGATTATATCAGTTTCCGTGATAGTGTTTTTCTTGTTTCCTTTTTTTTTTAAAGCTTTCTGTCTTCCTCTTCTTCTTGGCATTTTCTTTCTGTTCTTTTTCATTTAATTTTTTTTGATAATATTTTCTCCATGCTTCAGAAGAAATTGCAGAAGGTATTTTCTCTCGTCGTCTTTTTCCACTTTTCTCTAAAGGCAGAGGATAACTCAAATGTTTGTCAAATGGAGAATTTTCATGTGTGTATTTACTTTTACTTTCTGAATCGTCATGTTCATTTTGATTTTCTAGCTCTGAATTGCCATCATTTTTAGATTGATCGTGTGATTCGTCCTCTCTGCCAAGTGTAAGTTCATTTTCCTCTTTTTGCATTACTGCAAAATTATCTTTCTCCGTAGTTTTTGTGATTGCTATTTTGTGATTATCACCCGTTGGCTCCGGTTCTACCATCTTGTCAATATTTCTTTCTGTTGTCTTCTCTTGTACTTCTTGCACATACTTGTCTTGGTAGAGCTGCTTCTTCATAGTAGATTGTTTCTCAGCGGTATCCGAGGTGGTAACTTTAGCGCTAGTATCCACAGTGGGATTATTTTCACCGGGTAATTGAATGCATGACGACTCGGGGCTGTGATGTTTTGTTTGACAATCATCAAGAAGTATATTTTGCAATATTATAACTCCCTCATTGCTTTGGTCTGAAATAGCCTTCCCATTGTCCATAGAAAGAAAACTATCAACCAACAGTATTTCCATTGCATTGATTTCCTAAGATGTAAACATCAAATCTTCGTTATTGTCTTCATTATTTCCAGTAAGTGCCTCGTTTTGAACGAGCGATTTCACTAAACTGAAAATAGTCTCTGTGCAAATTCCAAGCTCTGATAGTTTGGGCTTCAAGCTTAAAAGCACTTTTTCTGTAGTAGCTATATCTGATTCTGTTATTTTGTTTCCATCAATCATCTCCAAATGCGAAAATTTTTCAAGAACATTCTGAACACAATTTTTGTAATTTACCGCATCTGGATTGAAAGGATATAACCTGCAAGCCTTAAAACCATTTTTCATATTTTCTGACATTTTTGGATTTTTAAGTGCTTTTTTAAATATTGGGCAAAATTCAATTTTAGTTACAACACGATTCTCATTGTATGATTGCCATTTTCTCACTTCTTTTTTCCAATACTCCTTCAAGGGCTTAAAAACTGCTACATCAGCGGGTTGCAGAAGGTGAGTTGCATTAGGAGGCAATGCATACAAGATTATTTTATTTTCATCACAAAAACTGCTTAATTCTGGAGACATATGCGACCTATGTCCGTCTACCAAAAATAAAACCGGCTTTTGAATATTTTTCTCTTCCAGCCATTTGTTTAGGCCATTGGCGACGTATTCGTAAAATACATTCAACCTCATCCAACCTGAATAGGTTTTTCCAAGGATCCAGTCAGGAGGCATACGATCTACAAAACTTTTTGGTGGTCGCACATACGGAAAAATTACGAGCGGCGGACAGAGCCTTCCATCTGCTGTGAATGTTACTAATACCGTAAGATTCTCTTTGCTGTTTCCGGTTTTTACAATGTTAAGGTCACATCCCTTTATACCAATAACTTTTCCGGTCTTGGGGCATAAACTAAATCCACTTTCATCTCCGTTTAGAATTCTACAAGGATCTTCTAATATATCTGCAACATTTTGTTCGGATAAATACGTTTTTAAATCCGCGAACCAAGACTTGATATACTCCTCCGTAACTTGGGCCATATATTTTTCAAGCGACTCCGCATTTTTCAAAGCCAAATGTGAATGCCTTTTCATGAATCCACTATACCAGCTTTGCCCTGGGCGTCCATTTTTAAAAGGAGTGTTAAGTTTTTCGTCTTGTACAATTTTTTGTTGCACAATATCAAGTAAAACTTTTTATTGAATAGGAAACCTGCATTTCGCCAAATTTTCTATCCAGGTAATTAATTTATGCTCGTTTAATTTCGTTAAGACAGGATCTGGTCCGATTTCCTTTTTAATGTGACCCTTGACCCGGTCCTATACTGTGGATTTAGGGACTCCATATTTCCTACATGTATCCCGCAACTGGGCACCATTTCGAAAGTCTTCAACAGCTTTTTTTAAGGATTAATTTGAGTATTTGTGAAACTTCCCTTTAGTTTCCTTAATTTTAGTAAATAAATATGAATTGTCCGACGACCGGCCTTGTCCGGGAAACTGGCTAATTCACCCTACCCCACCAGCAAGCTGCTGTGATGACACAACACCGAACTTTGGCCAAAACCATTATGAGCACTAAGTGTTAATTCATATCAACTTTCTACAAATTTTTGACACAACACCAAACTTTGACCAAAACAATGATACGCCTCACTATTCATATTAACTTGACATAACCCACAACAATAAGACAGTAAAAATGCACAGAAGACGTGCTATGTGATTGGTCACTGAAATAGAGGGAAGTTTAAAAAAGCAAGACAGGTGCACGCAAACTGTATTGTTAGTTGCATAGATCTAAAATTTTAATGCGGCATTAATGCGGGAGTAGTAGGCTGCAACATTTTGCTTATTAGTACAAGAAAGGACGAACTCGATATGAATAATGTTGAAATATACATCAGCACTAACTTTGCATTCAATATATTAATTATAAATAAATAAAAATGGTTTCGATTTCTATCATGGAAAAGTCTCAACAAATACAACTCGTGATATGGATGATTATCATAAATTCTTTCTATTTTTCGAAACAAATTATGTAGCTTGGCAAGGTCGAAGGAATACTTATTTCGATAATCACCAATACACTTGTTGTATTACCTACAAATATCCATCGTATATTAAAAAACCATATGAAGCGGAACATTTTCGATCAATTACAGCAATAATACTATGAAGCGGGACTTTTTCAGCGAAATTACATGATTGAAGTCACATGATATGCAATATGAGCGGATATTCAGGGGTAATATAATAAATGGTATGATTTTTACCGATAATTTTTTGGAATATTAATGAATTACAATACCAAAGCTGAAAATTTTCCTGAATTAGGATTGCCAATGAATTGATATTCCAAAACATTATAGGTTATTAATCATACCTTGAATTATATTCAGGATTTGAAATAAATAAAAATCGTGTAACCTGGTAATTGATGCTTTACTTCTAGCCGTATTCAATGGAATACTCTTTTCCCCTGCCTCATCTATGGTTTATCACCGTGAAAATATAGCGACAAGCTAAGTTTTTACGTAATACCACAAAAAAAATTCCGGGAATTTTTTCGAGCTCATGAATATTTTGAAAATTTTCCGAGTCGCAAAAGAGGGAAATTTTATAAAAATATTTATGAGCGAGAAAAAATTTCCGCATATTAATTTGACTTCACGTGGTATTCGGTAAGAAAATTCCACACCGAATTGTGGTGGAAAATCAAATATTTTTAAAATTTATTTTTTGATACTCAACAATGCAAATTATTTTATGTGTGGTCGACTTGATTGTTGAGTTGCCATGATAACTAAGTGAGACCCTAACCTCGAAATTTTTATTTCACTTTTGAAGCTGTCAAGCGGCACGACGTAAAAAAATGTTTCGCTTCAGTCAAGAAAGTAGAAGAAATATTCGCCAGGAGATTGAGCAGTTGACACCCGCGAATACCAGGAAATCGAAGTAAAGCGTATGGAGGCAGTTTACAAACTTCTCCGCAGAAAAATCGTATAATTTCGATAGAGCAGATATACCTGTGGAAGAACTGGCGCTTATTCTTGAAGACTATGGGTTCAACATGCGAAAAAAGAACTCCGAAGACTACAAAGAAATTCTTATCAGAGTTTTATGGAATTACACATCCAAGCAGTTGCAGGATTATTTTTTTGAAAAGTATGATCGCAAATTCAATCCATTCTATGACATACAATTTTTGAATGCAAGAGCTACAAATGGATCCAACCAAGAGAAAGGACAGTTCATCTGCACTATCAGCAGACGAGCTGAGAAAAATTATTGAGCTTTGGGACGAAAAGACTCCAGAAAGACTGCAGAAAAAGTTTTTCCAAGTTGTTGGTCATGAATTGCCGTGGAGAGGAAATGAAGGAGCGGCAGCACAACTCGAATATTTTGTGGAGGAAATTGACAATAGAGGGGAACCAACAGGCCGCATTGAGTATAACCCGGTTTTTTCCCAAGACCACCTAAGGCGGTTTAAAGAAAATGGATGACAGTAAGTGGCTTGTACACCATCCACTCAACGAAAAAATATGCCCAGTGAAACTGTTCAAAAAACTAATAAGCAAGCGATGCCCCTTCAAAATAAAGCGTTTATTTTGGACGCCAAATCCAAACTGAAAGAATCCCAGTTCCAAAGGCTGGCACAAGAACAGTCCAGTTGGACAGAATACAATAGCTTCCTGGTTCAAATCCGCTGCATCATTGATTGGAATTGATGTCAAAAAGATCACAATAACAAGTCATTCTGCTAGGGCCACTGCTGTTTCAACTCTAGCCAAAACGGGAATTGGAGAACAGCAATTGATTAAAATAACCGGTCATGGTAGCAGCCACTCAATAAAACTATATCTGCAAATAGACTCGGGCCATCATCAGGAAATAATTGACGCAATGAGGTCTGCTTCAACTTCGACAAAGACAATTAGAGAATCTCTGAATCAAGAACAAGCAACTACTTCCAATCAATCTGCCATAGTTTATAATAATTGCGTTTTCCATATAAACAATAATTACAGTAGTCAAAATAATATAAATAATTAGATTTATTATCACTTGTAACCATTCATATAAAATAAAAAACTAAAAACTCATCTATTTTTTTGTTATTTTCCAAGTGCTGGGAACCTAGCTAGGCAAATATAACAAATTTACATTGCGTTGAAGTTTCGATACCATCCTCTAGGTATGGGTCTCGAGCCTGCGATAATTCTGAAATTTTTATTTACTGTAGTTGCACGAAACTGGTAACTTAAGGTTCATATAAAGTCAAATATTTCGCGTGTCTGAACTGTAAGATGCACTGACAAGATATGTTTTTTAGGGTCACTGGATCCAGAAGGCTTTGCTTCTACGGGTACGACCAATGGGAGGAGTCTAATAGTTCAAATTTTTTATAGTAGTTCGAATGTCAAAAATAACCCACAAAAGCACCAATAAAAAAGCAACGAAAAAGTTGGGTTATAATATAAAAAAAGAACTCGTGTTGACAGTTTTATTCTTTTTGGTTTTGGTTCAGTATAATAATATTTCATATTTTACTCTTGAATGGATATACACCAGCTACTAATTCTAATTCTGTTATTGATTGAAATTGAGAGGTATAAAATTTCAAAGGAGCGTTGGGCGATTTCCGGGCCTTACCCTATCTTGTGACCCGGTTAGCAGCTATTATGGAACATTGAGATAGAGCCGTCGACAAGGAACTTGAGTACCTATGTTATGATTTTTTAAAGTTCAATAAACACAAAAAGTTGGACTACCTTATCCCTCAATCAACGTAATGAACAGTTTTAAAATTGGCTGATGGACATTGTGCAGATGTCATCATAGCCAAATACTCTGCAAAATTTCGATTAGACTAGGAGAAAGCATCCATGATTTTGCTGTGAGTAGATGGAGAAAGTATGTCTGACGAGGTCCCCGATTAATAAAATGTGAAGTGAAAAACAAATTTAAAAAAATACAAATGATTAGACTGCGGAGACCATATATTTAAAATAGTTTTTAGGAAGCCTTTCGATCTAGCAGGGTACACCTTCCATTTTGAATGTGAGATACTTGGCAAAAGTCTTTTTCTTGCTCGATGTTTATTTAATAATACTTGTTAAGAGTGAGTGAATGGCTTTGGAGGGATCGGTGTTTTTATATTGTCTTTAGTTTCTCATAATGAATCCTAACATCCTCTTAGTTGATTAGACAATTTCACAAATATGATAATCAAAGGTGAGTTTTTGATTTACAAAAATTCCCAGATGTATTTTGACCAGTTGAGTTTATCATCTAGTGGATACCTAAAAGTTTAACTCTATCACCACTTCTGAGGTGCAAAATACATTCAGTATCACAACACAAGATTCCATCAATCTGTTGAGCTGCATATGACAACCGAATAGGTAACTTTTTTTACTATATCAGTTGATAAAAAATAAAATTGGTTTGATCGAATGTGAGAATGTTAATGACTGTCTAGATCTGCTCTATAAAACAATTCACATTGTTGGAACAAGTTATACCGAAGTATCCAGAAAAAGCAACTTCACACAAAGAAAAATGATTTACACAAATTAAAAAAAAATAGTACGGACTCTACGGAAAAACCTAGTGCACTAAAGCAAATTACAAACACATCAAATCAATAATAAAAGAAACATTGCACAAGATCACAACCGTTTTTGGATATTTGTGAGATCCATATCCAGAAGTGGATTGCCTAGAGAAATGCAGCTTGATGACTGAGTCAACAGTAGTGATATGGCAAATGCTTTCGTACAGTTCTTCCACTCGTTTATCAGGTCAATTATCAGGAAAAAGGTCAACAGGCAGAGACAATATATTTATTTATATGGTTATAGCATTTTTACATAAACTACAATTATAATACAAAGCTACGTGAAAGTGTCACTAAATGAATTTATACAGAATACCTCAAATAGTTTGCAGTATATATTTTATATTGCTAGTACAGATCTCAATCCATTCTTTAATTGGTTTAATGCATTATTAACTAGGTCAATAGAACCAAGGTTAAAATTCCGAGGTATTCTTGCCAAGGGACTGAATTGATATGGCACTATGGGTATCTTATTGTCGGTATTTTTGTAGGTTGTCACTGACCAGTACTTCATTTTCATGAGAAAAAGATATATAAATTCTTTTAGTAGAAAGTAAACAATACTACACAACACTATGTTTCTATCAGATCTGTAACAACTGGACCAATAAACCAAGAATTGTCTGTTACCGTATTACCGATTAGATAAATCTTGAAAATATTTTATTAACATAATATAAACTTTTATCTATGAACATGTCATTCCGGATTCCACTATATCCTCCCATTGGCCGTACCCGTAGAAGCAAAGCCTTCTGGATCCAGTGACCCTAATGTTTTTCATACCATAGTGACAGCAATCTTTTATAATATTTCCAAATAAATTACAGTTTTCTGCTGAAATATCTACTGAATATCCAATGGTCAACCCTACTACTACTGCAGTATTGTCAAATCTCAACATTATTCGAAGTACTGCGAAATAGCTCACAGGAGGATTATTATCAGGTGCTATTAATTGTCGTAATGTGGTTCAATGCATTATGTAGCTATATTACGGATAGCTGGATTACTAATAATAGTAATTATTATTACATTTCTTGTTCGTTGTGGAGATAACTTCGTGATTTCTTTCTCTTCAATAATGAATTATTTATCTACTGTATTATCTACATAAGAGATATAGAATATATATTGTTATGAAAAAGTAGAGTATAGAAGTAGTAGATAGGAATTTAAAATTAATTACCATATATAAAAGAAATATATTATTTCATCAAAGAGCCCAGACAGATACTTTTTCTTAATAGATATTACCTTAATTTATCTAATAAATATCACAATTTCATTTAAAAATAGTTAGAAACCTTGCCAATCAAAATTTATTAACAAATTATAAGAGTACGAGGCCAGCAAACGTAATGTACTGAACTCTTTCAAGAACACTGGCATTTCTTGAAAGAAATTGACTTTCTTAACACAAAAACGTGAACTAAGTTATTACCAATTCAAAACAAGTCCAAAAGTACTGAAAAAAGTAGGAAAAATATCAATTTTCAACAAAAACTAGAATTTGAAGAAATTGAATTAAATACACCTTGTATATGAAACTTGTCACACAGGTAGAGTTCTATGAAGCAGGACGAGGAAACAAGAAGGCAATAAAAGAATCATATCAGTAACTGAATGTAAAATAAATAAACTATTTGAAAATGTGAAAATTCGATGAAATTCTATTTAATCAATAATAAAAATATACGATATAGAGATAATTGTAAATAGTTTAATTAATTATAAGAAATAAATTATAACAGTGACTGACAATTAAAAAGTGATCGGGGGTGTATTGTGAAATTAAAAAAACCTTACGGGAAAAAACAAGAGGAGAATCAACAAGAAAGAAAGCGGAAGTTTCGTTTTTTGGAAAAGCAGGAGCAAAATTATGAAAATTCAACCAAAAACACTCATTAAGAAAGAAATTCATTTAGTAACAAGAACAGAAAACTTATGCATTCCAGAGATATAAACTTGCTTGCTGTAGAAGAGATAAGCTGGAATCTGTGAACATCAAAAGGTATTAAATCCATAAACAGTCAAAGAAAACTCTTCCAACAATAATTCCAGTGCACAACTCAAAATTCTCCACATCACGAACTTTCAATCTCTACAGTCATAAAAACTTTCAACCGCGAAACAGTGCACATAAACTTTTTCACTTCAGGACTTTTATTAATCTTATCAGTTATTAGAATCATTATTGTTCGAATCAGAATAACCATATACTGTTTTGCAAGTATATAGGTTAGGTAAATTCCATCAAAAGAAAATATTACTCAAGGGAAGTGGCTGTAGACACGGTTACGGCACCAAACCCCGAATATTCGTAATATCTGTGTGATTTTGCCTATTATTGATATCTTTAGAACATAAGTAATTTTTCGTAGGAACAATTTGCGCTGGTGAATGTTCAAAAAATTGTGTTTACAACATACCTTGTTCGTGTGGTAAGAGTTATATAGGTGAAACATCAAGACCAAAATACCAAAATTTTATTGAGAGAATCAAATCAAGAAAAAAGGAAGTTGAAGGAAACTGCGTGCATTCTTTTATCGAACAACTGCTTCTCAACCAATTCCATCGAAATGGACCGCACCTGGTTACCCCTCCTCAGAGATGAAATAAGAACTAATAGAATGGTGATTGATTGATACCAAACACCCTATGTATCAAGATACCAAATGTCAATCAAAAGAATGTATGACAGATTTCATTTGACTCTGTCAAAGAAAGGTCTTATTACCAAAATCGCAATTCAAATTCAGTTTTCTCAGCGTCTTTCTAAGAAGTTTTGATAACGGAGGCAGATACAGCCTCCGATACGTCAACAGTTTTCAAAAAAAGAGAAGTATTCTTTGTTAATTCGATCTCATTTTTTCAGATAGGCAAATTCAGTGTAGGATTGTGGAAGGTCATAAACCCAAAAAATTATGTCAAGAACAGGTAGTATTAGAAACGAAAAACTACTGAATTATTATGAGAGTGTTCACATTTCATGCCATTTGAATAATAACAATAAAAAGAAACAATATTTGAGTTGAATTGACATTCCTTTCCTGAATTCTACCTTAAGATTGGGAGATTCTCATGTCGCGTACCAACTGAGCAGCTGATGACCTGAAAAGAGAAAGAAAGGTAATATCTAAAAGCAAAGAGAGTAAGTATTTGGCCAGGGGCATTCTGAAATACTATTTGAATACTATAATTTAACTACTTTTTACTGAAAAATACTTATTACTAATAATAAAAAAAAAACATCAATAAAAATGACAAGCGAATCCTTAAAATAGAACTAATTTCATACTTCAAGAAGGTTGAAATTTTCAAAAACTCTCACAAGCTCAAAGGGACCCAAATCTTTGTAGCCAACGACCTCAGTCCAAAGGATCAGGTAATCCATAAGGCTCTGAGGGGCCACCTGAACAACGCGAAGAAGCTGGGAATAAAGGCCACCATCCGTAACAATCTGCTGGTCACTGATAACTACTCAATATCCCTCGACATTCTTGAGACACATCCAAACTATTTGAACGCATACCTCAACAATATCAGTAGGTATCCAGAAAAGAAAGGAATTATCGTCTCCCGAAGAGAACATCTCGAAAAAAACACTAAGATCCAGAACTGTGTCCACTCGATAAAAACTTCACCTATTTTATTTTACAATTTCATTATTTACATAGTTGCTTACGGGTTATGTTATTATACTGTAATAGGTACATATATTTTTATTGAATATCCATATATTTTCTTTGAATCACCAGTACTAATTCAGAAGCATTTCAACCAGTAAAGTTATCTTTAATATTCTTTTTCTTTTTGCACCGTTTTTATTTTTGGTAGTTATTGTTTTATCAAAACTCTGGAATGAAATTCCTACACTTGAATGTTAGATCTATCTTCTCTGGGTAGAATAGAATAGAATAGAGTAGCTCTTTATTTTCAGGAATCACAATCACAGTAACAGCACATGTAAAATATACATTATTACAGTAAATAGTGTCAGGTACAATTTGAAACAATACAAGAACATGAAGACAAGTATTTGTATTTATTAAAATATTTAAATGAATAAAGGTAACTCGTTCATTTTTTTTTCCTATATTATGTCCCATTTTCACTGCAGGATCTCTTCCTGAGATTATTGTTCCAGATATTCTTGAATAGAGTATGGCTCTATATTCACCAAAATATTGATTACGAGCCTTTTGAGCACCTTTATGTCAACTTCTCGTTTGACTTTTAATAATAATTTATTGAAAAATTTAATACATGGAGTCTTTTCTGTTGATGATAGTCTATGGATTGGAATATTATAATCCGTGTTATGATTTCGTGTGTTTGAACTATGTTGTATTCTATGAGACTCAAATTTATTACGATTTTCAAATAGAAACATTGAGCATTCAAATATATAGGTCCCTGACAGGGTCATTATATTATATTTTTTGAATTTACCTCTACATGATTCCTTATAGTTGAGGCCTAGCAATATCCTGATGGCTTTTTTCTGTAAAATGAAAATACTGTTTGCCAGGCTACTTCCTCCCCAGAAGATGATGCCAAAACGCATAATTGAGTGAAAATTGGCAAAGTAAATGGTTCGCTTAGCTTTATCATCCAAATATTTCGATGTTACCCTAAATGCATAGCAAATAGATGACAGTTTAGTGACAGTTTCTCTAATTTGTTTTTCGAAATCTAAGTTTTGGTCAATGTGCACCCCAAGAAATTTTGTGTTTTCTGCTAGTGTTATTCTCTGTGTTTGTACTTGAAGAGTTTCAGGTATGTTATTGTTTTTCATTTTAGTTCTAAAGCAAATATAATTTGTTTTCCCTTAGTTTAGTATGAGTTTATTCATGGTGAACCACTCCTGAGCCTCTTCCAGTATTTCATTCGAGATGTCTAAAAGATTGTTCAATGACCAACCTATTGTTAAAATATGTGTGTCATCTGCAAAATTCACCAGATTAATATGTTCATTATTCACAATATCTAAGGCTAAATCATTTATGTAGAATATAAACAACAAAGGGCCCATGATACTACCTTGACGTACACCTACCACTGTCGTACTTTCCTCTGAGTAATATTTAATGCCTTTGCGATTTATAACTACTTTCTGTTTACGTTGTGTTAGGTAAGACTTTATCCAGTCGTTTGCGGGACCTCTGATACCATATGTCTCCATTTTTGTTCAAAAGAATTCCATGATCCAGGCTATCAAAAGCCTTTGACAGGTCTAGAAAGATACCCATCGATATATTTCTATTCTCATACCCAGAAGTTACTTTTTCTATGAATTCATATATGGCCGTCTCAATAGACTTCCCCTTCAAGTAACCATGTTGCGTGTGGCTCAACAATTTTTTGGTATAGAAATAACTTAAACGTCTGGAACACATAGATGGTAGCAGACTTATCGGTCTATGATTTTGCAGAATTGTTGGATCATCTTTCTGAAACAGAGGTTTGACTAGTGCTATTTTCAAATTGTCTGGGAATGAACCGGTTGAAAAGGAATTATTAATTATGTGGCATAGTGGTATTGCTAATTCCCATGCACGAAATTTTATGACACTATTTGATATTTCATCATATCCCGTACTGGTTTTATTCTTTAGTTTTGAACACAGTTTTATTACCTCATCAATTGGTAGCGGTATTGAGAAAAATGAGTTTCTACTTAATGATATATTACTTTTGAATTCAGTATTCGGTAGTTCTTTCAATAAATTGGGGGCTGCATTGATAAAGTAGTTGTTGAAATTATTACCAACTGTATATGGGTCACCTGATATTTTTAATTCATTTGTGGCTGTATTTGTTCCTTTGATTTCTTTCACAATCTGCCATAAACATTTAGATTTATTATTGCTGTTTTCAATGCGCTTTCCATACTGTAATTTCCGTGATTGAAACAACATTTTATTATAATTGCGTTTTGCAAATTTGTAATCTTCACTATAGCGTTCATCTGCCCGGCTGAGCATTAATAAGAGATCAAGTCTATATTTACATTCCCTTTGCGTTCTCATAATAATTCGACTGTTTTTTACAATTATTCAGATATTTTTCTGGAAAGCAGTGGTTGAATATTGGGATAAGTGTACTCATAAAAACTTCCCACTGTTGGTTTATATCTTCATATGGAATGGAAAAAATATTTTCCCACTCCTCTTCTGCTAACATTTTTTTGAATAATTCTTTATTTTGTGGCTGAAAAATTCTGCGTTTTATTTTCTCATTTAGTGAATTTTTAATGTTGATGTCAAGCGAGAGTTTTTGACCTGTGTGGTCTGATATATGAGTGCTTGAAACTAGGGCTTCATAGTATTCACAGTTTGTTAGTATGTTGTCTACACAAGTTTTTGAGTTTCCTGCTGTGCGTGTATATTCCAATATCGATGGGGTTATATTAAAAGTATTTAGCAATGATAAAAAATCAGTTTTAACATTGCTCTCTTGTTTTATATCTATGTTGAAGTCTCCTGCAATGAAAATAAGACAGTTTTCCTTAAGAATGTATACTAATAAATGTTCCAATATATTTAAAAATTCTTTCACACATGATAAAGGAATACGATATATGCATTATATCAAACCCTTACGTTCCCCACATTGCACTTCTACTGATGCACATTCAAACACACCCCTGATTGCAATGTCCTCAATATCTCTACGTGCTATCCATTCGGTTCCATTTTTTAAATATATGACTGTTCCTCCATGTTCGCCTTCTGCTTTACAGAAGGCAGAGACTAGACTGAAATCCAGGAAATTGTAATTTTCAAGTCGAGTCTGGCATTGCCAGTGTTCACTGTATGGTTTAGAATTTCTTCTTGTATTACATCCATGCAGTTTCCTATGGACCTTACATTTTGATGAAATATCCTTATTCTATTTTGAGTTTTGTTGTTCCCCTCCCTCTTTATTGACTTGCTCAGCGGTTCTGTAAATTTAGAAACAGGTTCACAATGGATCGCAATGGTGGAACTTTCTTCAACATAAGTTGGGTTGTCTTCTTTTAGGACTGCACATAGCTCATTGGCACAAGTTCCAATGTTGCGGACGTTGTGATGAACTAGAGAGATGCAATTGGAAGCTTCTTTTCTTGGGTTTAAATCATTTTTTGATTTGTGACACGTAGGTTGAGATTTTTCTAAAAATCCTCACTGCGTCGTTGATAGCTCTGGTATTTCCTGAAGTCAAACTGTTTGTATGCCATACTTTTTGGCCAGGTTGAAGGTTTATAAATGTCCTCTATGAGGTTATAGTTTATGCCAAACATGAAACATTTACTTTGAGATTCCTCGGTGGGAAGTTCTTTTATCACCAAGTCTGCGTTTTTAAACACATCTTGTTCTTTTATATACTTGGAGATTTTATCTTCTGTGACCTGGCGTTTTACACGGTGCAGATGAAGGCATACTTTCTTTTCAACACCAAAGTCATCCGCTGTGTCATTCTCTCCGACGGTGGCTTTTACTGGTTTCCTTTTTCTATATGACAGTTTTTTGTATCTATCGTCGACAGGAGTATCATTGTTGTTATAAATAATTTGATTCATCAATTCCAGCTGATCACTTGCGATGTTTTCTATTTGAGATGATTGTGTTTGTTTTGATTGTATCTGGTTGGTTTGTTGTGTTGGCAACCATGATGTGTTTTGAGGAATTTCCATGACTGGTGGAATGTTGAATAATGGTATAACGAACTGGTGGATTACATTTTAGAAGAGAGCATCGACATCGTCGGACTAACTGAGACTTGGTTGAACACGAATGTTTCGTCGTCTTTCAAAGAATAAATCTTAAAAAATGAAACTTTACTTTTGACTTCAATGACGTCTTTCTTATTGTCACTTTTTCAACAACTGTCTTTTTTAAATCGAAAATAATACAGGGTTATAACAAATAATACATAATACAAGGACAAAGAAAATAATAGTTAAAAAGAATATAAACATTCAACATTTCTCCCCCCTGTGACGGAGGTTTCTATCTTCGCTCACAAACTCCAACATCTCTTCTACAAAGCTTCGATACTGGACGTTTCAGGCTTCCATTTGCAGTCTTTACTTGAACCACGTGGATTTTTCCATCTGGCCCGGGAAAAACCGATTCCACTTTTCCTAATTTCCAACTCTTTCTGGGACAATTGTCTTCCACGATGATAACTATATCATTAACATTTATTGGTTTGCCATCTTTATTCCATTTGGTTCTTTTGGTAAGGGTCGGTAGATATTCTTTAGTCCACCTTTTCCAAAAACAATTTTTCAGTGCTTGCGATTTTCTCCAACTGGTACGTAGGTTCCCAGAATTTAATTCCTCGAAAGGAGTCATGACGTTCTGTTCACCCAGAAGAAAATGATTCGGGGTCAGTGATTCCAAATCATTCGAATCTGTTGATACTCTGGTTAGAGGTCTGCAATTTATAATATTCTCACATTCTGAGAATAAGGTGAGTAAAAGTTCATCTTTTAGTGTTTGCTTGTTCAATATTACATGGAAGGCATTCTTCACTGAACGTACTAGTCGCTCCCACACTCCCGCCATATGAGGTGCAGATGCTGGTAAAAATTTCCATTCTGTACCATTGTCAAGTAATGTACGATTTATTTTCTGTTGGTCAAGTTCTTTAATCGCACGCTTCAGTTCTTCAGAAGCTCCCCGGAAATTAGTACCATTATCTGAGTAGATCTCCTTAGGTTGTCCGCGTCTTGCAGCCATCCTTCTTACAGCCATTATGGCAGAGTCAGAAGTCAAAGTGTGGGCCACCTCTAAATGGATAGCTCTGATAGATAGACAAGTAAACAGAACTCCCCATCGTTTTTCTTGTCTGCGACCGACTGTTACATGAAGAGGGCCGAAATAATCAACTCCTGTATAAGTAAAGGCTCTGGTTGCTGGTGCGAGTCTAAAAATTGGTAGTTGGCCCATTTCAGGAACAGTGTTTAGCTTTCAATATTCCACATCTTCTGCATTCAGCAAATACTGACCTAACAGCGGATCTACCATCGATTATCCAGTACATTCGTCGAATTTCATTCAAAACTGTTTCAATTCCTTGGTGAGCAAATTTTGTATGATAGTGATGTAGTAGAAGTCTTGTATACGGATGTTTAGGTGGTAAGATTACGGGTCTACGAGTAGTAATTTCCAAACTTTCAGCAAGATCGGTTCGACCACCCAGTACTATTATTCCTTCATCATTCAACATAGGCGACAAATTTCTTAGTCGACTTTGACTCTTCCGGGGTTTTCTATTCTTCAGACAACTTATTTCGTCCTGAAATGTGTCCTGCTGACATCTTCGTATCCATCTGCACTCCGCTTCTTGAATATCTGTTACAGTTAGTCGTTTTTGAGGCAGACAGGTATTATTCTGGATTCTGCAGAGTACGTTTTTAGTAAATCTCAATACCCAAGCAGTTGCTCTGATAAGTCTAAGCCATTTTGAAAATCTACTAATTTCAGGTAAGCATGAATCATGTTCTACAGTAACTGCGACAATATCAGATGATGAAGCCGTAGACACATTCTCAAACGCTTCAGTATTGGGATTCTTGATTGGCCAAGAGGCTTCTTGTCTCAGGTATAAAAAGTCAGGTCCACTATACCAATGTCCAAAATCTGAATTCCTATCTTTAGATTCACTTCTTGTTGCTTGATCAGCAGCATTTAGTTTTGAAGGAATCCAATGCCAATCGGAAGTGTTCGTAATTTCCTGAATTTCGCCTATACGGTGAGATTCAAATTGTCCTAATTTTCCACCATCACTTTTAATCCAATGTAACACAGTTGTCGAATCGGACCACATGTAAATTTTGTCAATTCGTATCTCTAACGTGTTAGTTATGGTTCTCATCATCCTACTTCCCATTAACGCAGCTTGTAGTTCCAACCTAGGAATGGAAATAGGTTTGGTTGGTGCTACTCTAGCTTTGGCAAATATTAGAGAAATATCAATATGTTCTGGGCTGATTATTCGTAAGTATGACGCCGCTGCAAAGGCTTTTTTGCTTGCATCACAGAATGTGTGTAGCTCCACTCTCTCAGCTATCGGTAACTTGAACGAATAACATCTTGAAATTGTTATATTATCCAATTTCTTGATATCAGTCAACCATGATTTCCATTGTAGGTGTAGTTCCTCATCGATCGCATCATCCCAACCAATACCCGACCTCCAGATTTCCTATATCAACATTTTAGCTCTGATAGTCAAATGAGTGATAAGGCCTAGTGGGTCAAAAATTGACATAACGAATTTCAAAATCTTTCTCTTTGTTGGTCTATTATAATCGTTTTCATTCATGTCATCAAGTTGTATTTGAAAGAAAAACTCATCAGTTTTAGGATTCCATGAAATTCCTAGAACTCTTTGTATGTTGAAGTCACAATGTTGATTTATTTCTTTGGTTTCAGCTATATCTTCGTCTGATTGGCTGTTCATATCGAATTGAAAATTGGATATCCAACTAACTAACTCAAAACCAGCTAATTTCTGTATTCGCCGAACTTCGGAAATTTTGTATAGTGCTTCTTCAATGGTATCAGAACAATCTAAATAGTCATCAACGTAGTGTTTCTTCTTTATAGCATCCAGAATGTCAATTTTTGTTGTTTGCTGCTCGGCGTTCAGATTTTTTATATACTGTGCTGATGTTGGCGAACAGGTTGCACCAAAAATCATCACCTGCATTTCATAGACGTCAAACTTTGCGTTCACATTTCCTTGCCGCCATATGAACCTTTGAGAACATCGATCTTCTGGACGTATAACTACTTGATGGAACATTTCCCTCACGTCCCCACAGAAGGCTATCTTCCGCTGCCTGAATTTCATAAGTATTTCTACCAAAGACTGTAACAAATCGGGACCTGATAGGAGATTTTCGTTTAGACTTGTACCATTCGACCTAGCTGCCGCATCAAAAACGAGACGTAGTTTATTCGGTTTCTTTGGGTTTATCACGCCAAAATGTGGTAAATACCAACATCTTGGTCCATTAATATTGGCCTCTTCGTCTGAAAGCTTCCTAGCATATCCTTTATCTAGATAAGTTTGGATTTTTTGACAATACTGGTTTTTAAAATGGCTATCCTTCATCATTTGTTTCTCTACACATAAAAGACGTTTTATTGCCATAGATTTGCTTTCAGGTAAGACTATTCCATCAGATTTCCAGAAGAGCCCTATCTCAAATCTGTCGTTTACTCGTTTCGCAGTTGTTTGCATGATTTTCATTGCTCTTTCTTCGTCTTTCGTTACAATCGAGTGGGAGTGGAATGGTAGAACTCCGAAGGCATCTGTTGTAAATGATTGCTTGACAAGCTGGTGCAAGGTATCAGTGGAAACATCGGTATTGCAAATATGAAACGAGAAGCTCTGTTCCATAGCACTTTCTTGTTCGGACGCAGGGCCATGCATAATCCATCCAAGATTAGTCTTAGTTGCCATGGGTTCATATTCTCGTCCTGAAGTAACAATTTTTCTTGCAACTGTCAATCTTATCTGATCTTGTCCTATCAAAATCATCGGTCGTTCTTTGATTTCATGTAATGGTAGTTTTCGGAGATGTGAGTGTTTCTCCCAGTCATGTTTTTCAATAACTTGAAGAGGTAATGACAGATTCTCAATAGTTCTCACGTTTCTCATGTTGAAATGTTTCGCTCCACGGTAAATTCCTGAGATGTCGATGTCCACACAACTTGAATTCTGATGACTAGTCGATAGGTTGTTTGTCCATTGTATACAGAGAGGTTCTTTCCTACCCTGTAGTCCAAATTTATCTGTAATACTTTTATCTATGAGGGTTACTGATGATCCTTCATCACAAAGTGCCGTTGTCTCCAAAAATTTGTTATTTGCATAAAGTTTGACTCGTACTGTTCGCAGCAAAACATTTGTATTGCCATGGCCAATGGCTAATACATTTCCGTTAGGAATCTGAACATTTTTTGCATTGTCTTGTGTGATCTGTGTGTTCGGAGGAATATCTTCTTGTCTATGCAATGTTTCTTCCTTATGAAGTAGTCTATGATGAGGTTTTTTACAGTCATTTACCCCACAAGAATGTATGACTTTGCATTTGGACGTCTGATGGTTTTTCTTAAGACACGAAAAACACAACTTTTTGTCCGTCACAGTTTTCCACCGATTGTCTACGTCTTCTTGAATGAATTTTAAACAACTTTTGATGGCATGGTTATTAGATTCACAATATGTACAGTATTCGGTTCTATTATTGGCAACAGCAGTGATCAAAGACGTTTCATGTCTCTTCGTGAAGAATTGATTTGTCGGCTTTGGTCTGGAATCTGTTCTGGTGTCTGTTCTTATAGCAGGTTTCGTTGGAGTGACATAGCAGGCTGCCATAGCTAAGGTATCGATCCAGTTTGAGAAATTTTCGATGTTAGAATTGCCTTCATCTTTTACCACTTCTTCGCCCCACCTCAGCTTCAACGTATCAGGTAGTTTTTTGGACAGCATCTTTCAAAACTTGTGGGTTTTTTAAATGATCTTCACATTCCAATGATTTGATTGTTGCCACTAAACAGCGGATGTAATTAGAAAAATGAATAACACTGTCCATTTGATGCTCTTTAATTGGTGAAATAGCATGAATTTTGGCAATAAGCCGTTCGATAATTTGATCAGGACGGCCGAATCTTCTTTCTAATGTCTTTAACACCAAATCAATATTTTTTGGCGACATCATCATGCCAGAAACTGCAGACTTGGCTTCGCCTTTCAGACACCTATTCAGTTTAATTAGCTGTTCATCGGCTGAATATTGACACAATGATGATATTCGGTTGAATTGCGAAATGAAGATAGGCCATTCTTCGGGATTACCGTCGAAAAAAGGGAAGTCTTTTTCAACTATTTGTCTTGCACTAAACGTATTCTGTTTGGAAGTAGCACCACCTACACATTTGATAGCATCACTGATTGTATGACATAACATTTTGATTTCGGAGTTTCTATCGATATCATGGGTGAGTTCAAAAGCATCTGGAGTCAACTCATTTACCCATTTTTCAGTTCTCGCCAACGGCTCTTCAGTAGAATCACTTTGTGCCAGTTCAGCATTCTCTTTTTGATTATCATTCACTCTCAATGGATTCTTCGATGTATGAATTTTAATTGAAGAATGAACTGATTTTTTATCACGACTACTTCCTAATTCGGACTCATAAATTTCATTTTCTAATTCTAAAATTCTCAACTTTACCTTTTCGATTTCCAATGAACGCTTTTTCCTTTCCACTTCTGATCTCATACTACGATTAGTTGAATGAGTTGAGGTTTTTGCAGTCTTATTCGATTTCGAATTTTCAGTCATTTTGTCTTTTGATGGGACATGATTGTCATTATTTATGGTTTGATGCCATAAAATATCAGCTTCCTCATCAATTCTTGAAACTTCTCCTCGAACATTAGGCATATTACTGTTTAAATCTCCCCCAACTGTTGTTCTTTGCTGATCTTCTTGATTGATGTTCATCTCTGTCACATTCTTTCTCAATCCAAAACTAGCGGGCCATTCAAAGTTTTTGTCTAATCCTCTATGAATACCAGCACTTGTTCTCTTGGTACGAGAGCATAGTTCGGATAAACTGCAACTTTTCTTCTGCATTTTTCTTATCTTTCTTTTCTTGTGTATCTGTTTACTCCAAGAACTGATTTATCCGGCTCGAAGGACCAATGTTTCGTCTTCTTTCAAAGAATAAATCTTAAAAAATGAAACTTTACTTTTGACTTCAATGACGTCTTTCTTATTGTCACTTTTTCAACAACTGTCTTTTTTAAATCGAAAATAATACAGGGTTATAACAAATAATACATAATACAAGGACAAAGAAAATAATAGTTAAAAAGAATATAAACATTCAACAACGAACATAGACTCTAATATAATAAATTTAAATTCCCATAATTTGATTAGAGCTGATAGAACAGGAAGAGCAGATATGGATCTCAACCTCAATCGGAGGTAAAATATTCATTTTTGGGGTGTTATACCGTCCTCCGAATGGAAGTATTCCACTCTGTCTCAGCGAACTTGATGACAGTGTTTCCAATCTACTGCCAACTTGTGACTTTTTTCTTGCAGCGGGTGATCTGAACATTGATTTGCTCAAAGACGATAGATGTCGTACACTTTTCAACAATTTTTGATCCTCCTACAATGTCAAGCAACTTGTACAGAAACCAACTCGAATAACTAACAATAGTCAGACACTGTTAGATATTTTGATAGTGTCGGATGAGGAACAAGTAACTTCTGTTGATGTCTCTGATGTCCACGGAATATCTGATCACATGGCTGTATCATGTATAATTCAAAATTGTATATTAGAAAACAAGGTTAAAATGATCACCTTCCGCGACTTTCATGATTTCAATTATGAGGCATTTTGTGACGACTTGAGGAATATTCAATGGAATGTTATCTACAATTTGAATAATGTTAACGATATGCTTTCTTTTTTTCATCTCCACTTCGAAGAACTTTTTGAAATACATGCTCCTCTCAAAACGAAAAGAGTAACTAGCTAGCTCCATGGCTCATTTTCTATATAAAAGAAATGATCAAACTCCGAGAACGAGCATTCAATAAATATAAAAAATCCCAGTCAACGGTGGATTTCCGGTTCTATAGAAATTTAAGAAATTATACTACGGGTGCGATACGGCGTGAAAAGAAGGCATACTTGGATCATATTCTGCATCAGAAAAATTCTAAATCCACATGGAATGCTCTCCGGTCACTTGACCTACTGAGAAACAAAAACTATATTGAAATACCGAGCAATCTGAACGAAAAAGATCGCATTTATTGTCATTTCAACAATATCTCACAGCAGGAACCTTCGGAAGCGCAGTTGTCACTTCTTGAAGTATATGATAGAACTCAAAACGTAGATAGTTTCAACTTCTCAATTCGTATGATTCATTTAATTGTTGATCATCTATTAAACCATATCACACATATTGTAAATACAATTTTGATTGAAGGTGTATTTCCCGAAGAATGGAAACATGCTTGGGTCATTTCTGTACCCAAATGCAACATTCCCTCAGATTTTTCAGATCTCCGGCCCATCAGCATTCTTCCATCTCTGTCTAAGGTTGCAGAAATGGCAATGAAAGATCAAATTACTTCATGAGCATAATATAATAACTTCTGTTCAATCAGGTTTCCGAGCACAACATAGTACTACAACTGCTCTTTTAGCGATTACTGATGATATTTTCAGGGCCACAGATGACGGCAAACTAACCTGTCTGGTTTTGCTCGATTACAGTAAAGCTTTCGACACATTGGACCATGAAATACTCTGTAAAAAACTTAAATTCTTTGGATTTTCGAATATCGCAGTACGCTTGATACAGAATTATTTAACTGATCGCAGTCAGAGCGTTATTATCGACGGTGAAGTGTCAGAGTCTCTACAGGTGGCTAAAGGTGTACCTCAGGGATCTATACTAGGTCCACTTCTTTTCAGTATATATATTTCTGACTTCCACCGCTCTTGTATTGAAACTACTGTACACCATTACGCAGACGATACCCAAATATATTTCTCGTGCCATTGTGGTAACCTTCAAGAAGCTCAGAATACCATCAATAACGACCTTCAGTCATTATCCGATATTTCATCCGCTCATAAGCTGAAACTCAATCCAAAAAAATCGGTAGCCATGTTATTTGGGCCACAGAAAATGAAAGAATCTACCCTGATATCATTCGAGATATATATTGGAAACAACAAACTGCCTATGGCTGATGAGTGTAAGAATTTAGGACTATACTTTGATCCAGAACTGAGATTTACCAAGCATGTTGGTTACCTATGTCGAAGTTCTTATAACACGTTGCGACAGTTATACCCAAATAGAGACATTCTTTCCACACAACTTAAAATGAAACTTTGTGAATCGCTGATTTTTTCAAAAATTTCATATGGAGATTGCATCTATGGTCCCCCTTGTAACAGTCTGATACCCATCGCCTGCAGCGTATACAGAATTTCTGTCTTCGCCTATGCTATGGAATCCGTGAGTTTGATCACATATCAACAAAAATGAAACAATCCGGTTGGTTAAGACTAGAAAAACTCAGAAATTTGCATTTATTAACGAACGTACATAAAATTTTAGTTTCCCGAAAACCTGATTATCTTTTTAATAGACTGGCATTATTTTCCAACATAAACAGATTTGTGACACGCAACAGTAAAATCCTCGTTATTCCCAAACATCGCACTTCAATATTCACTCGAAGCTTCGTATATCGCACCAAAATATTACAATTCGTTACACAGTGAATTTAGGTCTTACCATCACCATTTGTTTAACTTCAAGAAGAAATTGAAACTACTTCTAATAAAAAATTAACAGAAATAAGACGTGCCTTACCTACTTCATAAACTCGTCCTGACACGACCTCTGGCCTGATTGATTATGTATTTTCTTTTTTCCTTTTTTTTCACCAATATGTTTCAGTTTGAGAAGGTATCAATACACTAATAATAGATTTATATAACTGGCGATATGATTTATGTATATTGATTGTTGATGATTATAATCCATTTTTTTTTTGTTATTGCTGTGCTGACACTCCACCTTTTCACCAAATTCCATATTTATGTGGTCTTTTGTTGAATAAAGTCGATTTATTATTATTATTATTATTATTATAAAATACAAGCAAAAGAGTAACTAATTTCTAACTACTACTACCACTACTTGCTAACTGCCTTTATTAGAACTATAGAACAGAAAACAGGATTCATATATACAAAATACAAAAAATTATATTTCTATTTACAACATCATTTTTAAACTCATCATTTCAATACAATTTTACTATTACTACTACTATTATTATATATTATAAAAATATATATATATATAATATGTATGAGGTCAAGGGCAGTCTTGACTGACTAGTTAAGGAAAAATGCGAATGGATCTTGATGATGCAATCAAAATACTAGGCTGTTTAAAAGAATACTCTCTGTTAATTGGTCGAGCTTTCGGAAATGTTTATTTTCTTTATCAAGACATTAAACATAAGGTTTATAGTGAAAAGTCAACATTGATGAGACGCATCCAATTCCTGTTTTAATAATTATTATAATAATTTCGGTTCAAACTCCATCCAAGGCGAATCTGAGGGCGCGCGCAACAAATTTCCTGAAATTTGTTGACATAACACAGCAAGGGACATTGAAACCGAATAATGAGGCCCCCAAGGTCTCCATCCAACCAAAACCGGACGCACTGCACCTTCCACCAAATTCTCGAAAAATACTCTTCAGAGGCCATTGAATTCGAATAACGAGATCTCCACCCAAAAAAAAAACCAAAGACACTACAAATTCAACCAAAATCATAGACAGGACTCAGCAGAGGCCACTGAATTCGAATAACGAGATCCCCGAAGTCTACATCCAATAAAAAACTGGAGACACTACAAATTCAACCAAATTCATAAATAGGACCCAGCAGAGGCTACTAAATTCTAAAACTTTGTAAGCTGAACTCCGCCTATTATGCCGTTATTCTTTATGTATATAAGTCAATGTTATTTAAAAACAACTGAAATGGACAATAAAGACTCTATTATGATAATTATTATTATTTTTCAATTCTTTTTTGCATCCTGTTTTATTTCCAAAACTCATATTTTGAATCGCAAAACATAAAACTTATTACTTACATACTTCTTCAGTTGTGTCCAAGGACTCCAAGGCTTTAGGCGGACCAATCCAACATCCGACTGATGAACTGACAAACCCCTATCGACTTCCATTTTCGATAAATTAAACAAATTACATAGGTTACCGCTGTCTAGAACTATTGGCAACGCTGTACAGTAAATATGACAGTGACAATAATTCTGTGCAATAGCTTGTGGACAGTGTCAGAACTATTTTTGTCTTTTCGTCCATGTACTACAGAGGAATCACGTACTGGAGCGATTTACCGTTTTTTGTCCGAGGTTTTGAAAATTATTATTAAAAATATAAATCGTTTGATTTTATGTCTGAAAAATAGTACGAATAGTTCCTCAATGTTCAGTCTTCTGAATTTCATATAAATATCATTTGCAGAAGCGATTCTTCTCAACTGTCTTTGATTTTATAAAAATATTTTCTGATTTTTTTTAAATTGTGAGGGAACGTTGAATTCAAAAATTCTGAAAAAAATCTTGATTATCTTTTACTTTCACAATGATACTTATGTCATGATATTTGAAATGAAATCTGATGAATGCTTTTTGTTTAATAACCTCTAAAAATTAGGTTTTTATTTTTTTCAATTTGAATGCCAAAATAGGTCGACTTTTTATCAGAATTTTTTAATTTACCGTTTATTTTGTCATGGATTTGCATGAACCTTATTAAAGCGTAACATAATATATTCTTCTATTTTATATCAATTTTGAATTACTACAAGTGGTAGAAAGTTATAATTTTATCAAATTTAATGTTCTTTGCAGTTTCGGTAATGGCCATTGTGGTGTTCGCTATTTTATTTAAATAAAACACTTTCATGTTTTCTAACACTTCTATTATCCACAGTCTACATGTACGTTCTCGTTCACTCTCCGTATCTGAATGACCACACAATATTGTCGTTCCTCCCGCCTCGTCATTCGGTTATACATATATTACATTACTTATCAATATACTGAATCATCATTACAATTCTCCGCCCAGTTCAATGCATCACATCTCTTCCTTTGTTTTAAACCTAAATTACGAATAAACTAAACTAAATCAAAATAATTAACAAACATTAATACGTTCGACAGTAATAATAGTACATAAGTAAACATAAGATCTAACCCCTAACTAAGTATAATATATAATTAACAAACTTTCATTAAATAGATTTGCCAATGGGAAATAGATACATATGAAAACCTAATTCAATTAATGCTTTCATTATGATAATCTCCCATCAACTTTTAGAAGAGGTACATATTGTTTTGTCCTTTCGACTAAAACTAAACTTCATCTCATGGTTCTGATTTGTATTGTTGTGCCCTCACTTCCTCTATCGTTTTCAAGTGATTTTGCTAATTTAAATGTACAGGGTGTGCCAAATACCAATCAGACATAAAATTTTGAAAATATGAGTTCCAATAACAGTCAATTATTGCAATATTCTTTAAGTGATTTGCGTAAGCTTTCACCCGATTTTCATGGAGAAAGTGATTTGCAGCCACTAGATTTTTTACAAATTTTGGAAAGTGTGAATTTTTCCCAAGTTCATTTTGATCATGTGAAAATTTTGCTTCGTCAGAGTTTTAAGAACTCTGCGAAACTTTGGTGGGATGCTTTTTCACAATCATTCAATAGTTGTGAGATTTTCAAAATTGAATTTATTGAACAGTTTTGGAATGCAAAAAGGTAAAGGAAAATTAGAGATTACCTTGAAAGAGATGAATATAGAAATGGTCTTTTTTGTGATCATATCAATTATTGAATTTCACAGACTAAACATTTGCAACCGAAATATCCACCAGGCGAACTTATTGATATGATAGCACCGCATTTTCCCCCCAGTGTGTCATGTGTATTGCTAGGATGTACCACACTTTCTCAAGCAGTGGCTCGTCTTAGGCATGCAGATGAGTATTACAAAAATGTTTCAAATGATAATAAAACAGTCTACAATGAGCATAAAAACAATTTCGTTTTGAAAATAAAAAATAATTTTTTGGTGAATATAAAAATCAACAATATCATGAGAATACAAATCAACATTACCATGAAAATAAATATCAACATAATCATGGAAATAAAAACAACTCTTTTGATAAAAATGATCATGTGAATACAAACAGAAATATGAGTGGCCTCAAAAATTCGTCAGGTGCGCCACCTAGAAAATATTTTTATTATAGTGCAGGAACAAAAATATTTCTAATTTAGAATGTGAATCTGACGTTGACAATAATTCGGGAAACGTTTGAAACCCCCATATTTGAATGAAAATATGGGGGCAAGTGATTGCGTTTTTTTGGAGAACAATCCTCGCAATGATTTGTTAAATGAAAAATGTGATGCTGATCATGATTTTGAAGAAAATCGTTGTCCCTTAATTTTAGTCAAAATCTACAATTATTTTTATCTATCACTCATTGATACTGGGAGTAAAGTTAGTGCAATTTCCATGGAGGTGTGGACACAACTGAATAATTTCACAAACATCATACAACATTTTGCTGTAACAGGTATTCGAGTTGTTGGGGCATTCAAAACTAAATTTCAAATGGTATCGTTGCAAGCCCAGTTGAAGTTTTTTATTGAAGAAAATTAATTCATGTTCGAATTTTTGGTGATTAAAAATCTTTCTCATCCAGTAATTATCGGTTGTGATTTTTTGAGGTTATGCAATGCTAATATATCATTAGTTGAACAGAAAGTAACTTTGGTATATGGAGGAAAAGTAATGACCTTTCCAGAAGCAAAATTCATTCACAATTTTGCAGCACCTGACACTTTATCCATTCAAGCCCTTGTAAATAAAAGTGAACTGAGAAATAGTTCAGATGATCTGGGTAATAAATCGAACAAAAATTTTCATGAAGTATTGAGTTCTTGTGGTTTGATAGAAAGTGAGAAATTGAAGTTTAATGCACTCATTTTCTTCAGTCTTTTCGGATAAACCTGGCAGGACTGAAAAATATTTTTATGAAATCAAACTGAAGGATAACGAAGAGTTCTTTATTAAGCCTTATCCTATTCCAATGGCTCACAGAGTTGCTGTGCAGCAAACCATAGATAAGATGGTTGCCTGGAACATTATTGAGCGGGCTCCATCGAAATATATCTCCCCTTTTATGACCACCGTTAAAAAAGATGAAACAGTACTAGTGTGCCTAGATGCACGTCATTTAAATAAAATAATGGAGCCTGATTATGAGCTTCCTCGTCCTATTCATGAAATTATCAAATTCATGTCAGGAAAGTGGGTTATGAGTTCTCTTGACATGACTCATGGATACTGGCAATGTCCATTGCGAGGACAGGACAAGGATTATACTGGTTTTATGCATGGAAAAAAAACTTACAGGTTTTGCGTTTTGCCTTTTGGCATTAAAAATGCCACAAGCTCTTTCACTTGTTGCAAGGATAAAGTTCTGTGACCTAGTTTTTCTGATTTTGGAGTTGTCTATGTTGATGACATTCTGGTTATGTCTGAAAGCTTCGAGAAATATTTGCATCATTTATCTTTAGTTTTTCGACGCCTTGCTGAAGCTGGACCTACCCTCAAAATGAAAAAATGTAAGTTTTTTCGGCAGAAAATATTATATCTTGGCTATGTTCTTACCTCAGAGGGAGTAAGACCTAGTGAGGAGCGTACTTAAGCCATTAGTGATTATCAGAGACCGACTAAAGTAAAGAAATTACAAAAATTCTTGGGGCTATGTCAGTATGACAAAACGTTTTCACCACATTTTGCTGAGTTGACTGCTCCTCTATTCAAACTTTTAAGAAAGAAAGTGCCCTGGAACTGGGGATCACTTTAAGAGGATGCTTTCAACAATTTGAAAAACGAGCTGAAAAAGGATATCTTGTTATAATATCCTGATCCTGGTTTGCCCTGGAATGTGTCTTCCGATGCCAGTGATGAAGGAATGGCTGGTATTTTGTTTCAAGTGGTGGATGGTCAACAAAAGATTATTGCTTGTACTCCGAGACTCCTTCTGGACCGTGGATGATTCAACAATTAGTAATAAATTGTCCAATATGATGAAAAATGATTGAATAATTCAGTAAATAAAATATAACGCCTCATTTCTTCAAAAGGTGCACCATTTTGTTGAAAATATATTTTTATGTTCGAAAATATTTTTCGTGGACAATGGCGGCCACTTGCAAACGCTTGCAAACGCTCAAGCCTACAAATAAATATGGCGTTGGGTTGTGTCGATAAAAACGTCAAACAAAATTTTAATTGTATAAGAAATCCTATAAAGCCTATAATTTCATAGAGTTGTTTTGATAGAACTATAAAACAAAAACATACCTACCGTAATTTTAGTTATTTCAGAGATTGCCGCATATTATTTTTTGAGCCAGCTTCAGGGGTGCTCATGTAAATACAGAAATTTGTTACAATTCAACTCTTCAAGATTTTATGAGACTGCAAACTTGGGCACTTGAATGGTTATTATAAATATGTTTTATATGGTATTTATTGCGCAAACACCATGACGATTTTTTTTTAATGCTATTATTTTGTCCCCTAAAGTGAGTAAGCGACGCCTTTATAGGTAGACTATAAAACAATTTTATATCTATTTTATAAAGCAACTGTTTTTGTCCTAAAACACTGTTTTATTCATCATCTCATTAAGCTATTATACAGCTCGTATATAACTGTTACAAAACAGTTTTTTTTTTCAACGCAGAAATTAAAGCTGTTACACAGAAACCATATAATTATTTTAAATCACTCAAAACACTCTCCTAAAACGGTTTTAAAGCGGTATTATAATGTGCATCAAAACTATTTGAAGGCAAAACCAAGCCTCAATTTTATAATACGAGTTGTATAAACAATTATGTAACAATATTATAAAAACATTTGTTTACAAATACAAAAATGTCGCAGTTGAACTCAATAAGTAATACATAATCTAACTTCGGCATTATGAGATATTTATAAAATATTTCAGTTACAGCAATTATTTTGCTAATTTTGATCTGGTTAACATTCTTGTTTGAATTAAAACGTTGAAAAATTTTAAAATCAAGAAAATTTGTAACAATTCAGTTTCTTTAAGTTTCTTATAAGAATGTAAACTTGGGCACTTAAACGGTTATTATAAAAATGTATAGTATTTATTGAGCACATCCTGTAAAGATTTTGTTCCAAATACCACTATTTTGTCATCTGTTTATAACCGAGTAAGCGACCGACGCCTTTATAGGTAGACCATTAAACATTTTCATACTTATTTTATAAAGCACTGGTCTCTTTGTCCTAAAAACTGTTCACCTCATAAGGCATATACAGATTATATAAAACTGTTACGAAACACTGTTTTAACGCAGGAATTACAGCTGTTATACAGAAACCATATAATCATTATAAAGCACTCAAATCATTCTTTTGAAACGGTTTCACAGCGGACTCATAATGTATTTTAAAACTATTTGAAGTCAAAACCAAGCTTCAATTTTATAATGCAAGTTGTATAACAATTATACGACAATGTTATGAAGAAGTTCTTCTACAAACATAAAAATGTCGCAGTCAAACTCACTAAGTGATAAAATACTCCCTAATTCGGCATCATAAGATACTTATAAAATATATTGGCATATATGAAGCAATTATTTTGCTACTTGGGTATGATGGCACTTAGGGCTGAGGTTATTATTTCTATAACAGTGTTAGTATATCATTCTATCTCTAGAAATATAATGGAAGGAAGCTTTTAGATTCCATAGGAACAGAAGTGTGTACAATTCTGGTACAAAATTTGATTTTAGATTTGGCAAATTTCTTGATGGTCGTGAACAGTAAAACTTCGATATTTTTGCCTTTTCCGACCTCTATCCCGGTTCAAAGCACCTTCATTCTGAAAAAATAATACGTTCGTTATTGAATTTGCACATTTATCATTTTCTCAGGAACTTTGTATGTAACAAAAAAATTATAATGTTGCAGTCAATCCGATATTTGACCGGTAGCTGCAGAAGTATCATATTCGCTGTACCTTTTACCTAGCCTTTTTCTGTACAAAATAAGAATGGATGTAACTAATAATATTATTTCAATTTTTGGGTTAAGCTTTTGTCATGTTGAAAACTCATATCGATCTGACACCGTCAAACTTTGTTTGACACATACAGAGACTTACAATTTCGTTAGGTATTGATATTCCAGCTTTTATTAGGAAACTAGCAAAATTACAAATGGCCTTATGACTAAGCATTATCAAATGCCTCATCAAAGTTATTCATATAGGTATCCTTGATCCAAATCCTTCATTGTGAATGAAAATTCAATATTCTGTCACTCTGCTCGTATCCATTTATCAGCGACTCCAAATCGTGCGAAAGCAAGTAAACAGCTGCAACACTCAAACCCACCCTTCAACACGTCTTTCTCAAGTCTTGATAACAGCTCAAAACAATGTTCTCGAACTCCTAAGTTCTGCTTTCTGCTTCATCCTCGGATTAAGGAGTACGCTTCAAGTTATTCCTGCTGGTCAGTTATCGTTTCTGTTTGAGTTGTTGGAATCAAACGTGAACGTGTCCGCAGCACGGCTGTTTTCACTTCGTTTTGTTAGCGACTGACTTCCTAATGCAATTATCAGACTCTATTTGCAAAACTCTTCTAGAAAACTACGAAGAGTGTTTTTCGGACATCCGGAAATAGTTTTCCGAATATTGAAGAAATTAAGTGTTTTTCGGACATCCGGAAATGGTTTTCCGAAGATTGGAGAAATTCAGTGTTCAATCACCTCAACTTTAAATTGCCTCATTTCACCCAATTCGTATTTCAATAGGAACGTTAAAGATAATAACACAGTAATGATAATATTCCGGTAAATACTCACATGACTGTACCCAACAGAGTTTGTAGGGGTAGGTGACGGTTATTATGTTATTATCATTCCAGGGTAGCTTTCCTGTGCGATTTTATGATTATTGGTAGCGCATCCACTTTTCAGCTGTAGGAAAATTCAGATAAACACGAAGCACCACACTTGGTAGCATGAGGGTGCATATTATCACCGATACATCAGAAAAACTTAATAAAAATTGATGTATATCAAGTCTAATCAGATCAGTGCCTGAGGACTTAACTGCTTGGATACCGACTTCCTCGAAAGCAATTTTCTGTCAGATATTTGAATCATATCCAACCTCTCAGGATCTGTTTGGAAAACGGTATTTCGTATGTATGTAGATGCCACATACTGATTGAGTATGTGGCATCTTTCAATCCGTCGGAAAACATCAAAAACGCAAAGAAAGCCAATGATAAATTATTAACTGTGATACATATGAAAAATTCAAATGATCACAAATTCTCTAGTCCAAGATCCCAGGGCCCTCAGACATAATCTATTCTCTAAATGACAAAATAGGAATGTATGTACTTTCTTCAATGGCTGATTTTTATATATGTTCTATGGAATATTATCACAAAATAATAATTAGCACTGCAGGATACCAAATGTTCTGGAAGGGAAAGGGCTATTGGGAGAATTAAGTGTACTTGTTTGAAGGGAGCATGATTATACAGTGTCCGACATAAAGTTCGCAGTATATGGAAAACTTTCTTAAGGCAATTCTATATGAATTATTTAAATATTAAAAGGTAGAATACTTCATTGTTATTTAAATTTGACTAACCATAAAAATAAATATTGAGTTACATTACTTGTATTCTCTAATTTTGTGCAGTTGTAGAAAAAGTATAGTGTGGAACATGTGGGGAAAGTTACTTTTCTCACTCGTCTGTTTGTTGAACTTTACTCAATTGTTGCACAATATACTACTGAAAAAAGAGCATAGCATCCTGCTGCGGCTACATATTTGGAGTTCAAAAGGAATAACTGCCAGCGATAATACATCTCTCATCAGAAATAGTTATTTATGGTACTAGTGTGTTATGTTGAAAATAAGTCACGCGAAAAAGATTTATACCACGAAGCCGTCAGGCCGAGTGGTATAAATTCTCAAGTGACTTAGGAAACATAACACACGAGTGGCATACAATGTTTTATCCAACACATAACTGTCACGTGTTGGATAAAAGAATTCATATAGACATTCAACTGAATAGTTATTTCATTGAAAGTTTCGTGGCATGGTACACAGCATGTGATTTCGAATATAAAAGTACTCAATAGGTGCGATTCCTACCGGTAGTAACTACAGTTGCATTGTTGAATTAATTTTCTAAGAATAACTTTTTCTCAATTAATTGTACAAATAACAATATATCTAATATTACATATGAAAACTGTTCTTAGATCTGAAAGCTAACATTCTTGTTTCATGGCATGTACCACAGCATGCTATTTCAAATATAAAACTACTCAATAGGTGCGATTCCTACCAGTAGTAACTGTACACTCGTTGGATTAGATCTTCATTGTCTCTTTGCTATAGTTTTCACCGATGCAGCGAAGGAAGAACCATTCGCTGACTTCTTCGAACGCCAATGGCAAGAAGACAAAGTCGACTCCACCGAGGAAGTGGAAGACACAGAGACGCACGTCGACAGGACAATCAGACAACTACGGAGAACAAACGACTCACAAAAAACCCAATGTTATGTTATTCTTATAACATTCAGTTTCACCATAATGACGACAGTTTTTGTATGACTTGAACCAAAAAAAGTTCAACTAAAAGTCATTAGTTTATTGAAACTATATTCGCTGAATTATTCAACACATAATATTTTGGACCCGACATCACCAGAGGAAATCAAGGCCATTCTCAGGTACCTACTCTAACGCTGGGAAAACACCAGAACCGGATGGAATACCCGTGCGAGACCTCAAGGAGTAGTCCAGGGAAGGCATCGCCGCCCTGACAAACTTCGTCAACGCGTCTCTAAAACTCAAGCACTTTCCTACCAGCTGAAAAGAAGATAGATACTGTCATTATAATACGGAAACCAGGCAATAACTACACTTTCCCGTAGAACCACAGTCCAAGAAACCAACGCGAAAAGTCTCAATCGGTGATCACGAGGACTCATTTTGGACCAATCAGTGTCCGGGCAAAGCCACGCCAGACGCAGAGGTAACGCCAAACATACTTCAGGGCGTTAACATAGTCGTGGAGGTAACACCAGATGGCTACTAAAATACCCATCATTCAAGTTAACAGACTGGCTCAATGTCGGAAAAGTAACAGAAGGAAGGCAACTCAAGAAGAAAAGGAAGCGACAGAAAACGCCGAAGAAAGGTAAATACACACATTCAAACCCTGCCAGAAATATCACATGAGATCTCATGAAAAAATATAGACTAATTATGAAAATTTATAAGGATCTACGTGGAAAGTCTGTAACCTACACGTACGTAACTCTGGCACATACACTTTTTGGAAGGTTGTATGAGAATTTATAAGTAGGTGTAATTTATAAGCACACCCGAAAACATGTCAAGAGTTTGTATCTGATACTATAAGATTCGATGAGGTATTCCACTTTCAATCACAACGATATTATATGCTCATTCACAAGCTTGTCAACGTATAAGAAATCTTATTGGGTATCATATGAAGAAAGTGTAATTCAGGATTCGATGGTCTGTATCAGGAATTCCGTATCCAATTTTATTGGGTATCTTGTGGAAACAGTGGGATCAGGATTTGATGGTTTGGATCTGGAATTCCTTATTTATATTTATGCGATTTCTATAAGTTTTCATACACATCAAAATCACTGAGAATTTACAAGTGTCGATAAGAAAACAAGAATACAAAGTATAAGAGTTTGTTTTAGGCAATGGTGGTGCGAAGAGAATATATACGATTCGATACGTCATTCCAATTTCAATCACAATAAAGTTTTGAATGAGGATAAAACACACAATTTTAAATCACATTCGGTATCGTATACAAAAGTGGATTCCGGATTTGAATCTGTATTTGGAATTTTGTTCCCAATTTTATGCGAATCCTATGAGATTTCATGAAATCCAACAGAATATTACCAAAATATTTGAATGGATCATTATTATCATATTAAGCAAGAATATTTCAAAAATATTTCAGAAAGATCACTATCACACAAAATCAAAGAAATGCAACATTTGAGGAAAAGCTTTCAATATTGCTTAAATATTTGGATGGATTATTATTATCATATTGATCTGTGTTTTCAAAACATGATATATGTTTTAAAATGACTGAAATTGTGAATGATCAATTTTTTTTATCGTAATCAGATCATCGAGAATGAATTTATTTAAAACAGTTTTTACAAGTCGTGAGCAGAAAGCTCTGAATATCTGTATGTCAGAATTCGTATCACAATGAAAATCATGACATACCTCAGTTTTCATCTCCTGCCGTGTGGTAGCGATTTGCGGGGCCCCCTTCGAGATTTTGGCTGATGCCCCAGGCTGGGGGCACCACCGAGAAATGTCCCCACAGAAGAGGGGGCTCGATAGAGCCCAAGGGGGGCAAGATTTCGTCAATAAAGGCTCTTTATTTTCATACGAACGTAGAATTGGGTAACTGGGATCGGCTGGGGGAAAGTGTGGTGGTGGGGCCGATGACGAGGAACGTCCCCAGAGAAGATGGGGCCCGCTGGAGCGCCGGGGGCCGAGATCGGTTTTTTTTATGTCTTTGTCTTTGAGAATGACGCGGTTACCTGCGGGGCGGGATGGAGGGGGAGGGGGGATTCCAACGCTAGATATTGGAGGGAGTGCGCTGCAGCGTCCAGTTTAAAGAAAGCGCGAGTTCAGACGTACTTGTTGGTGCTAAGTAGTGAAATTGTATTTGTGATTTTGCCGGTTTCATTGCAAAGGTGAGTTTTTGTCTGTACATAGAGTGAATGTACGCGTGTGTGTCAATAGAAATCGTTTGAGCGTTTTGATACTGTTCATTTCGCCTTGTGAATTTTTTGCTATTAATTTTTTTTGCAAATTGTTGCGTCCATATATACAGCGTGTATGGAACAAAATAGTGTTAGAGCATATATACAGTGAGTATCAAATTTTTCCATTTCATATACAGCGTGAATGAAATAGATTCCATATATACAGCGTGTGTGGAACAAAATATATACAGTTTCCACTTTATATATACAGCGTGAATGAAACAATATGTTGTTTGAATATTTGAGTGAATTATTTTGCTCTTTCGCAGATGTCTCACATCGATGAAATTAACAAGGTTTGTTTGGCCCGCAGGAAGGAGTTGAAGAAGCTGGCCGAGTTACCGTTGGACGCGGAGGTGAAAATCACTAGATTCGGAGAAGCAATCCTTGTCGAGTTGGTATACTTCAAAGTATTCTTGCCAAACAGAGCCACCACTGCCCTCAAGAGCAACTTGAACAATTCGTCAAAAGTAGTTTAAATCAAGATGGTGAAAAAATCGACTTCAAATATTTCAGAACTAAAAACGCTGTGGTTGATAGGGATACTGATTTAAAAAGGTGGTTCCTCGAAAACGTCATAGATCAGGTGCAAAATAAATTATCCGAATTCGCTGAAAAGGAGAGCGGCTGGGGTCTCCAAAAATCATCAGTTTGGAAATAAATACAAACAAATCCGGCATCGGCAATGGTTTGTCTTACATCGAGTTGCCAAAATCCATTGCCAAAAAGCGAGCTTGCATCGACATCAAAAATGATGAAGATGCATGTTTCGCGTGGGCCATAGTTTCGGCTTTGTATCCGGCACAAATAAACATAGGTTTAACATCATCTTATTCCCACTATTCAAGTATTCTAAATTTGACAGGTATGGAATTCCCGATAAAATTTAGGCAAATTGCCAAATTCGAGAAATCAAACAACATTTCCGTGAATGTGTACACTTTGGAATCAATCCAGCTCAAGCCGAACAAAGAGGCATTTTTCGTCACGGTTCCGAGTCGACTCGCAAAACAAAAATTAGATCGTCATGTCAATTTACTGCTAATTCAAAATGAATATCATCCAAAATTGAATGATTACGAAGCAGTGCCAGATATAGAAGATCAAAGTGATATACGCTATCATTTTTGTTGGATCAAGGATTCATCTAGGTTGGTCAGTGCGCAACTAAGTAAAAACCATAATAAAAAATTCATTTGCGACAGGTGTTTAAATTATTTTACAAGTAAAGAAAAATTGGACAGTCAGTCAGTGCCGGATTTTATTTCAATTGTGCGTTCGACGACATTTTGTCATCGAGGTTGTTACGGGTTCAAACTGATATGAATACTGTCAAAGTAGATTTCATTCCATATATCCCTTCTGCTCCGAGTTGGCCAGCTTGCCCTTAGAGCTGAGGCCACATTCTGTAATCTTCTGAAGGTCAAGGATCGAACTTACCTTTTGTCTCAGTTATGATATGTCTTTCTCTTTTCTCTCTTTTTGGTAACCTTAATGGAAGCATGTGCTCATAATCACGACAAAGTGGATTTTTGTATGCCAAAAAAGAAAGAAACTACAATAATTTTGCATTTTATATTATCTTTGGTGATAATTTACCATTATATTTGGGATTTCGCAAATTAATAGTCGAACTGACTTCTACGAGGCCACCCACCACCTAAGGTAAGGACGCCGCTGCCATGTCATATAAGAAGCTTACAGCTTTCTTTGTAGCACCATTCTTATACCGCTATTATATGTATTTTAGGCCTTTTTGTGCTTCTCCTCCTTCCTTCCCTCTGCTTGCGCTTCTGTAGAGGATTCGAGCTCTCGTCTACCACCTGGGAAGCTCCAGCTTCCACCGTCCAGTCTCCACTGACACCTGGAACTGAATTCAGCATCATTGGTGATGAAGCTAATATTTATTTCACTCTTACGCTTATTTGCATGACGCTTGCTTAGTTAGAACTCTACTGAAGCCATAACCAGCAGACACCGACCTGCCAAATTCCCAGGAGACCGCAAGTAAGATCATTCCTTATATGCATGGCAAGATTCAATCTTGCAAGTATTAGCTTTTCATTAATTGAAACCGCAGCACCTCACTATCCCTCAGAGTTCTTCATCATACCATCGTCCTGAAAAGAAAAGATAGTTAACTCACTTGGGCTATTTGAACTACGTTATAATCAGTACAAATCCAAACACTACATTATAATCAGTATAAATTCAAACCGTGTAGGTTAAAAGGGTACTTACCTTCAATAATTATATTTGTCAACCTCAAGTATACTTTGGGTGCATTGTTAGCTGTTTGCTAACGGTGCTATATTTCTGTTAATACCTCTATCGCCTACGATTGAAGTAGCTACTGTATAAAGTACCAATAGACCTCCTACTTGTAATATTATCGATACTTTGTCTCATTTATTATTTTAACCCAGCATCCATCTCCGACTTGTTCGGGACAATATAATAAAGAACTCTATTGCTACCCTCCTGCTAACTTACTAGCAGCCCAGAACGTAGCAAATTGGCGCCCAACTGGATTTTTTCTTCGGGTTTTCTTATTTTCTTGTTACGTTTCACTTCACCCGTACTTGCTTTTCTTAGAGGTATTCTTGCTGCATTTGTATGATTTCTAAAGCCTTCAGGTGAGTTGTACGATGGATTCGATGGATTGGTTTTCGCAGCGAATGGGGGACATAGCCAAGATTGTCGAAGCCAAAACTTTGAATATAGTTCCCATGATTGCATCACCTGATGAGGTGAACGCGCCATCTGGCGACAAAATTGTGAAATATCATAATCACTACAGTGGTGCCTTTCGCGGATATACGCATTCGCAGTGCAACTTGTCATACAAAAAGTCTTTCGTGGTGCCGATCGTTTTCCATAATTTATCCGGATACGACAGTCATTTTATTATTCAAGATATAGAGAAGAGGGGGCGAGTCAGCTTGTTGCCTATAAACAAAGAGAAATACATATCTTTCACCCAGTATGACGACAATACAGACATCAAGTTCAGATTCATCGATTCGTTCCATTTTATGGGCATGAGTTTGGACCATTTGCTTCAGACTTTGACAGTGCACGATTTGAAAATATCCAAATGTGACTTTGCATTAACGCAGTATTCGGGAAAACTATGGAAAACATACGGAAACATCGTGTAGTGAAAATGGTCTCAAAATGGGAGTGGCGATTTGGCGCGAAAAATTTAATTTCCAGCCCGAATTTCAAGAGTCGCACTATTTTCGATCAGGACCACGTCGATATCGAGACGGCAAAGACGGATCTGTTGTTCAATAAGCCCTTGTACATTGGAATGTCAATACTTGTACTTGACATTTCCAAGGTGTGTGTGTATGATTTCCATCATGGCTTCATGATGGAAAAATACACGAGCGATCAGTGCAAGTTGATGTACACGGATACTGATTCGCTAATTTACGAGATCAAATCCGATGACATTTATCAGAAATAATTGAAATCAAACATTGAAAAATTTGATACAAGCGATTACCCCACCAATAAACCTTATGGCATTCCCCTTGCAAACAAAAAAGTCCCCGGATTGATGAAAGACGGTGCGAATGGCAAAATTATGACGGATTTCGTGGGACTCCGTTCAAAGCTGATCCAAAGGAGTTAAATACAGCGTTGTCCAAAATAAAATCACTTTTGATGACTACATAGAATGTTTGGAAAATTAGCGTGAGAAAGTCACATCTCAACGCTGTATTCGCTCTTTTGCGCAAAACGTTTTTAGTGTTGAGCAAACGAAAATCGCTCCGAGTTCACATGACGACAAATGGTGTTTGATTGCCGGCTCTCATAATACTGTGCCATGGGGGCATTACAGTTTCATGAATATATAAAATTGGTTCAGCCCCCCACCATGGCACACTCTATGCAAAATTTGAGTTATCAAGAAATCATCAGAGTCGCATCATCTCTAGCACAATTTATTGAGACTTCACCTTTGCCGTGGTCCATCACGGAGAATATTGTCAAAATATTGTCCGCCGAAAAATGGGGAGAAATAGTAGACCAGACTTGGGGCGATCGACCTTTCTACAGTTTGGGGCACTTGGAGTACACACGAGAACTTGATGCCGCAGGCAGAAAAGATGCACTCGCCACCGAAGACTGGTCTATAAATTTCACTGAAGATGTCTATTGCGTATGGATGAACCAGTTCTATATTCAGAACTACGGATTACGTCTGTCTTATAGTTGTTTCAAGCCTTCAGAAAGGTCATACACCATACATTTCACAGTATCAGAGACCATAAACACATATTGTACAATTCGAATAACTTGAGCGAATTGTATCGAAATCCTTCATCATAGTGTCACAACAGATTTGACGAGGTACTATTCACGCCAAAAACAAGCGATTTATGTCATTATGACTTACATTCATACGATTACAAAGGCCATCGTTTCGAAATGCCTTCTCCATATAACCGCTTCATTGGCTCTGGCGGTGGGGATTCTGATCTTTATTAAATCAATGCAAAAACATACGAAAATGTGCAAAAAATTAATGGTGGAATTGTGGAAAACTATAAATTTATTATTATTATCATATTGTGATTATTATTATTGTATCAATAGATGTATACAATAAATTTTCTTGACTTTTCTTTTGTTGGACGAATGAGAGAGAGTGTGTTCATTTTTCAATCAAAAAATGCATCATTTTGATGGTAAAACTGATTGCCTTTTTTCGACAAAAGTACTCAGCGACTGAAACTTTCCACTTAAATCAAATTTCCTACGCTTTGCTTATGGGGCCCGAAAATTCAGTGAATTTCAGTGAAATGTCAGTCACTGAATTCAGTGGCACTCAACTGAAACTCAGCCACTCAGCCACTGAAAAAAAGCACTGTGAATTATAATATCTCAGAATCCCAACATGGCTTCCGCAGTAAAAGATCCATCGAAACGAACCTTCCATCTTTTTTAATGATTGTCATGGTTATAATAGAGGAGCGGGGGGCACAAGTGGATACCATATACACTGACTTTGCCAAGGCTTTTGACAAGGTCGATCATTCTATTCTCATATCCAAACTTAGTATGTATTCCTGATGACATCTGACAGATTCATATATGACACTGATGTATTCCACTCAGAACAAAGAGTGACACGTGACCAATACATCTGACAGACTAATAGATGTTACTGATATCTTCCCCTGAACGAAGAGTGGCACGTTCGAGCCTCCTGTTATAATATTGATGAAAACTACTGCCAATACAACCAAATGGCGTTTTAAGGAACGATAAATGGCGCTGATAAACCCCCAGAACGAAGGGTGGCAGATGACACTTCAGGAGCAGTTGGTGCTGATATTCCTGCAGACTCACAGAACACTATAATGACTTGTCATCTTTGTTTTGTGAACTAGCGCTGTGTATTGTTTATACCTTGGAGACACTTGGTTTGCTGCTCGCACGTTACCGGCATGAGCAATTTGTAGAGCATCAATTTTGATACTTCTCAAAATATATGTATCTTAGAATATTTTCGTTTAATTTTTTATTCAGAAAAATCGATATTTTTCAGCTTCAAAAATGGACAGTTTTAAGCAAAAAAGCGATCATATTCAGAGTGGAAAACGATGCTCTTGTTGAGTGAAAAAAGTACTCATTTTCAGACTTAAAAACGGTGCTTTTTGAGTAAAAAAAGTGCCCGTTTTCAGACTCGAAACAATGCTCTTTTTGAGTGAAAAAACACACACCAAAATTGACATGGTGGCGGTGCGTTTTTTCAGTTGCTGAGTCTCAGTTAAGTGTCACTGAATCACTGCACTTTGAATTTCACTGAATTTTCAGACCCAATGAGAAGAGCATGGAAAATTTGAGTTGAGTGAAATTTTTCAGTATACGTTGATTCGGCAGCAAATGCCACTTATAGAGATGACATATATGAAGTGAGAAACGGGGAAGTTTTAAAAATATCACACATTACAGTCGCAGATATGGAATATGCTTTCCAAAAACTGAAACCAAAAAAATCGTCCGGGTCCGATGTCATACCAGCTCACATGATTAAAGCATGCAAGGATTACATAACGTACCTGCTAATACTGATCTTCCAGAACCCAATACGATCTGGAATTTTTCCTGATACTTTTAAAGAAACTAGACTAACACCCATATACAAAAAAATTAAAAAACTTTGATTGCTAACTACAGACCCTTAGCCATACTCAATGGTACTGCTAAGCTATTGGAATTCATAATGTATCGAAAAATCTTTTGGCATGTTGTGAATAATGATATCTCAGAATCCAAACATGTTTTCCGCAGTGAAAGATCCATCGAAACGAACCCTGCATTTTTTTCAATGATTGTCACGGATATAATAGAGGAGCGGGGGGCACAAGTGGATACCGTATACACTGACTTTGTCAAGGCATTTGACAAGGTTGATCATTCTATTCTCATATCCAAACTTAGTATGTATTCCTTCAGTAATTCACTCACAAGCTATCTTTTCAAAAGAATTCAATTCGTCTCTTACAGGGGAGATGAGTCTGACAAATTCCTTGCGAAGTCTGGTGTACCTCAAGACTCTAAGTTGGGTCCCTTTCTCTTTCTATTGTTCGTTAATGATCTTCCAGACCACATGGCAAGTCACTTTTTATTATATGCTGACGACTGTAAAATTTTCCAGAAAATTTCAGATCAGTATGACTATAACCTATTGCAAAATGGTCTTCATTCACTTTATAATTGGTGTGAGAAAAATAGATTATATCTGAATTTGAGTAAGTGGTGCATTGATATTTTTTGCAACTCTGAAAATTTTTTAAAATTGAGCTATTTCGTAGATGATCAAGAGCTGGAAAGATGCTATGAAACTGTCGACCTGGGTGTCACCTTCCAACCTTCCTTAACTTTTGAAAAGCAATAGAAAAAACAGGATAGAGAGTCGAACAAATTTTGGGATTCGTAAAACGATTCACATGTGAGTTCAAAAATATTCAAACAATGAAAACTCTTTATTTCGCTTTTGTTCGAAGTCGTCTGGAATTTGCAGCAATAGTTTGGGATCCCGGTGAAAAAAATTTAATAAACGCCTACACTACATTTCACTACAAACAATATGGCAACTCCCCGGACTTCCCATCGTATGACCCACTAAGACTAGGATTCAATTTACTGAAACTTGAAAATAGACGGTTCATCCAAAAGATAATTTTCATTTATAAACTATTGACCGACAAAATCAACTGTGCATTTTTGTTATCCTATCTGAAACTGTACGTGCCAAGACTTCGACCGAAAAGCATAGTATTTCATATTCCCATAATTCCCCTGTTGATTGATGAAGTTTGTGTCTGTCAACAAGTTTATGCAAAAAACACTACTGTGGATATATTATTTATTGTTAAATTACCTCGACTAAAAAATGAGCTTCATAAACTTTTCCCACCTGCATGTAATTTGTTATTATATATCGAACCTATGGGTCATGTAGCTCAGTGGTGGAGACCTTCTCGTTCGAAACCAGTGACTGCTGGTTGGCTAGGTTCGAATCCTTAGCGACTACAGATTTTTATCTGATGACCCGAGAAAGTGCTAGGAATCGCACGTTAAAAGGTAAGACCTCGTTAATCCTTGGCTCGCACAAGTTTCGACTTTTGAGGGCTGCCGTTCGTAAGGGGGCGACAGCTGGTTAACGGAAAAAACAATGTTAAACAAAAACAACAATATCGAACCTACTGGTTGATTCTGAATAAATCATTAAGTAAACAGAACGTGCAGTACATTACCAGTTTTCAACTTGTGAGATATATTAAATTTGTTATAAGATATATCTGTTCGGAGCTATAAATAGCAGTTCATTGGATTCAAGCTAGCGTATCTTACCAAGTCTGATGAAAAAAAAATGTGTTTTTGGTATGAGACCGTTGGTTTGGAGGGATGATATATGCAAGGTTCAAGCTTCGATATAAACTTCAATGAAAGAAAATCTTAACACTGATAAAAAATGTAATATAAGGCCGGTGGTATGGAAAAATAAAATTTTTATGTGGAAAGTTTTGAGGCAACTCCGAACAATATGCGTGATTTCAAGTTATCACAAAAAAAAATAATCAAAAAGCATAATTCCGAACTCTGATTCGAAAAAATATATTTCGACAGGATGGCGTCGGTTTGGAGAGACATTTCCAGCGGAGCAACTTTGATATGAACTTATATAATATGAAAAATCTCAAGTTTTGACAAAAAAAAAATTTACATCATCATCATCACATCAGAACGTCAGAACGTCGATGTCGGGAGATGAAATTCCCAATGGACAATCTTCGTTAATTTGTGGGATACAAATGAAGAAAATTTTAATTTCAAATTTTATTAGGTTTTATATCGATTCTGAGTTACATTACCTAACAAGTTCTTCGAAAGGAAAAATTAAAATATATTTGGGAAAAAAAATTCGAATATCTGCTTCTACAAGATATAATATTTACCAAAAAATTTCAAATAATTTCGATGGTTTCCTCATCAAAATCATCAAAAATAAAATTCGAGTTTGAAAAAAATAACCATTTATTTGAATTTTTCTGATAAATTTTAGAAGTGTTTACAGTATTTTCAATCACTGGATCGATTTCACTCCAATATTGCAATAGCTATAAAAAAGCAACAGTTTTATATAATTTAAAAAGTTATTTTGAAAAATAAAACTTTATGTGACGTAATAATGTTGCACCAATGCGAAGTTCAGTCTTTGCCTATATTCAACGTATATTTGCTATCACAGTCACAATAACACATCACAAATAGGAAAACTTGTGATGTGGCAGCAACATTCAGCAGACGACACCTATTTGACGTTAACAAATCTACCAAGTCGTGATATCACATTCAGACATGAATAAGAAGAATATTATAGGATACACACAATCGTGGCGTTCGAACTCGACGATAAGTTCAGTATTTCTTTTATTTCTCGATGAAAGGGTGTTGAGCGTTATTTAAGCGAACATAAAGCTGCGTACGCATGCGGTGAGCAGCCTTGCATGCGCATACGTATGCAAATCTGGACGGTATTTTCGTGGATTCTCGCGGAACGCGTTACCTCTCGCGGAGGCGTGATCGGCGCATACCGTGAGCCAGATTAGTATCGGTTTTTTAACACATATCAAGGAAACATACGTGTGCTTTCGCGCTTAATTTGGACGGGTGCTTATGTCGTTTCTCTAGAAACTGTTGATAAATAATTGATTTATATAAAAGGCACCCACCTTTCATTATAGAATCCAAAAAATAAGTTCTTCGTACTCAAAAACAAAAAAAAAACAGATTATTTGCAGAAATAGACTCAGCCCGACCCTTTTTCAATTCCTTGAATTCATCATTTCCATTGTCCTCCACCGTACCAAATGAACTCGAATACAACAAAAGAGTTTTGACACACAGCACCGAAATGCGACAAAATAAAACCATGCCACCCAAATCAAGCAGAAACTTCGCGCGAGCCCACTCACGCAGAAAGTGCGCAAACAGCATCATAAATGGCATGCAAGGAACGAGAGCTTCAGTTTTAGTTGATATTTCGCCAATGGTACTGCTGCCGTTGCAGTCGAAATGTTTGTAGATTTTCACCAAAGAAGACCACGGCAATACCCGAAATCCAACTAAAATATTAGAGCCAGCCGTGAATGCCTAGAGTTGAATATACAGAGTGTTCCATATGAAAATCAAAGTTTGTGATCATTTTCAGAAAAACCGAAACTCGACAATGTTGAGTCCTTCACTTCATGATATTCGCATTCATATACCATTCATCCTTACAAAATTTCATCAAATTCCATCTATCATTACAAAAATTATATTGGTTACTCATAAGACGGGTTACTCGTCAATAGGTAGGTGGGCATTCCAATTGATTGAATGGTTTGCGAAAACATAGCGTACATACGTGCCTATATGGGTATAAATTAATAAAAATATTACCACAAACAGCTTTCGACTTTACACAAAGAAGCTTGTGCGGATGGAGGACGGTTACTTTTATTAGCCATGGCGCTCCCATGGACTGAATGATATTTGGTTGATGTCGCATATGAATTATTTTTTTAAACTTTCTGAAATAACAATCTCTTTCTCGAAGTTTTCGGGGCATACATTTCAAAAGTCTATAATATTTATATCATCTTGTTGTCATAATATGAAGTAAGTTTGTTAACTTTCTGCTGAATAATTTGAATCATCAACAAAATATGTTATTCACAAAGAGGCTACAACGTACGATCCGTGCAACACTAGAAATTGAACTGAAACACATGGATTCCGATTGAGATGTTGCCATTGTTGGAGGTCACAACTAACCAGCTGCATAAGGGAGTTGATAACGTTATATTTCACGCAAATATGAGTACGACACTAGCGCCAGTCATATACTGTCGAACTAAAAATGTCTTCTGTAGGCATAGGGGGATCCAAGTGACCTCCAGAAGAATTTTTGGTATAATGATCCTTACACCCTGTAGAACATTTCTGACTAAAAATCAATGAAAAACGTTGTCACCTCCGAAAACGGAGAACACAGCGTTATATATGAGGTGACAACGATGTTAGTGTTTCCTTTTTTGAGGTGGCAAGGTACCCTTTATCAATATATATATATATATATATGAAATAACAATATCCGCTATATTGTTTAATTTTAATGCTGCGGAAACATGTAAATAGGTCCTGTATGTTTATTTGATAAATAAAAAAAAATAAGATAATTTTGCCTTGACTCCTTCTTCCACTACATTACCACTACCCCAGTACACTTTTCAAATTTCCTACCAAATTTTGAAGTCTGTGTAAGATATGCCTTCATTGAAATATTACGTTCTCCAACTTGCTTCAAATTTTTGATTATGTCTACGAACAGATCAAATACGGTATCATCAGAATTTCACAAATTTGAAGGTATTTTTGTGCTCAACATGTTGAGTCTTACGGATTCTAATTGTTTCAACCCGATTTTTGTTTCCCGCCATATTTTAACCATGTCCGCATAAATAGTGGTGGAAAGTACAGAATTAATTTTCTCTTTATTGATTGAAAAAGTGATTTAGAATATGCGTGGAAAATTGAAAAACAAAACTTACTACTTAAATAATAATACTAATACCTAATTATAAATGTATGTTCAGCACGTCTTGATGACCTCAAACAAATGGATTGGGTTCGGTAGGCTGCTCACCTGTTAACCTCGACAGACCAGCGTATGAGTGCTTCAAGATGGGTTTCGATTCCACCGAATTTTTGCCTTCAATTATCGAATGCACCAATAATAACTGATTCTACCACATTTCAACCTATTATATGAACACAAACGAATATAATGTTGCAATAAAAGCGTAGCGATATCTAACGTGAATCTTTTGGAATAAAATCGACATCATCAGTCACTTTTGAATCAGTGATATGAACTCAAACGAGTACAGTATTGTGACATAAGCGTAGGGCCATCTAGTGCGAACCTTTTGAATTAAAAATTGAATAGCATCTTCCAAATTCAAATCTATCTGATAACCTAAAACAAGTATGGTGTAGAGTGCCATATTCTCTGGAACACTACAAGAGACTTGTTCAATTGAATTCGATCTGATTGTTTGGAAGGCTCTGTCCCTTTCCAAGTATCGCACAATATATGTCACGACCCCCGTCGCTACGGGACCATCTTGGTGTATTTGAAAAAACACAGAGTTTACTCAAAATTCTTCCAAGTCATTATTGTCTACAAGTGTTGGACGTCAGTTCCAACGACGCAATACCCTCATCACTACGAACCTACTATATGCCAATCAAATATTACGTTTTTGGGTTTTGGAATACGAGACTCACGCTGAATAACTGTCTGTACTGACTCTGGACAAAAATCTTATCCTTGAGGAACACCACAGGTGAGAGATGTGACTTGCGTCACTCACACACTCCTGAAATGCTGAATTTTAGGACATACGAACTTGTAAAATGCGTTACTCTTCCCCAAACGTATATGCATCATTTTTCTTAACCTTGAACAAACGGCATTGGGTCGGCGATAAAGACAGACATAATAAGACAAGAGTTGAAGTTAGATGCTGTGCACGTCTTCATGATGAGCCGCGCTCTCTCTAACACCTAGCGTTCAATAATACCCCCCCCCCCCCCCACTCCACTCGCCTACAAACTAAGTCTTGTCATGCGCTTCAACGTAGAGAAAGTCATGACCCCCGTCGCTATAGGACCTTCTAGGTGTATTTGAAATAATACAGAGTTCACTCAAAATTCTCTCAAGTCATTATTATTTTTAATCTTCTCGTCGGTGATTTGTTCTACTCGAACTCACTCATCTTTATGGAACACTGCCGAAGGCTCATTCAATACACCTGCCCCTTTCCATGTATCGCATAATATATAATATGTACATACATAACATGTGCTACGGGACCATCTAGGTGTATTCGAAATAACACAGATTCCGTATGACAAAGTCCTCCTACACAACGCCATCTTTTCCATAATTTCCACACCTAACCTACCTACTCCTCACTTCCATATTTGAACGGCAGACAGCCATACTTATACACCATTTTTTGTCCTAAGAATGCATCACGAACGACATCTTTCTGGGTCCACTTGCAACGCTCGTATCCTATCGCTACTGGCAACGCTCCTGTCATACAGCGACTATGGAATCTGCTGTGCCATCATGTCCTAGCTTCCATATCTAGCCGGCAGACGGCCATACTTAAACGAATTCACCAATCTTTTTTTTCCATTATGATTCTTACGTTAACATCACATTTTTCCTAGAAAGGACCCCGCACAAAATGAATATAAATTGGGTCCCGCTAGATTTGGCTGAAATTTTGATATGTTATAGTTCTCGACACTCTGATTAAAAGTGTCCATGGCCCAAAGTGATCCTATGGATAGTTTCAAAGATATAGAGGGGGATGTGTGTGATATTGGCCATAGGCTTGAGTCACCGATTCTGAGTCTGATATTTGTACTCACAAGATGAAGGGTTCAATGGATTCCAATCAATGGATATATGAGAACAAAAAGTATTTTACCCCTTCACCACACAAGTAATTTAATTACTAGATGCGCATTTCTTTCTTTATCTTCATCAGTAGGGATCCCTACTGATGAAGATAACTTTGTTATCGAAATGTCAGTTATACAGTGGATTATAATCCATTGGGCTGAAGACTGATACCACGTGACTCAGAATACACAGTGGTAATAAAGGGGAGCTAAAAAAAGGCTCGGCGAAGAAGTAAAAATACGTATACGGGATACTACACGCTAAAAACACATACTCCTATGAAATCTCCCTCATAATAAAAGGAAAGAGGTGAAAATAAGACAGGAAAAATGATCGTGATGGCACCTCAGGAAAGTACCAGAGCACTTTGGAAAGACACTCGAATTTCAGCAGCTGGTACAGGAGGAAACGAAATAGATCTTTCTTCCCAGACAGAAACGGAAACAGTCCCAGTTAAAAGCACGGGATCAACATATGTGAAACTCCTGAAAAATAGACACGTTGATCGTGAGTAAATCAAATAAGAAGCTGATACAAAAGCAGGTGTGGATGGAAGACTGTGTGTGTTGAAAAAATAGCGGCGAGAAATGGATACCTGAGCATATACCTAGGCCATTGTTGCCTGATTGTCTTGTACATCTCACCAAACATCGACCTAAAATAAATAATAAATAAAACTTCATTCTCCCTTAAATTTACATTTCTAAATGTCGCTATTCTATCCTAATGACACACTCCCGCACCGTTGAAATAAATATCTCTGGGCAGGAGAAGGGGTAGGGGCCAAAATGGAGGACGGCTGGTGTGCACCACGACACTCGGGCAGTTTCCCGCCCGAGCCCCGCGCACCTTGCCAGGTGGAGCCGAGAGACCTCCAGGGCGCTGGATACCATCCCCACAGTTGGACGTGAATAGGTAGCACTAGGATGGAACGTGGGTTATCCATTGCATTATATCCAGATAACTGAAAGAGCTTGAGTTGTTCAAGCGAATTATTTCGATGCATTCCTGGAAAAAGCTAGAAGCCAACAACCGGGTCATTGTACTGGGCGTCGTAGATTCAACTTAGGTTCCTCAGGGAACAAGGTCTTTCCAGCGTTCCCAGAAGATGCGCAGCGACTGATAAAGAACACCGCCGTGTTTGCGGTATTCATGGTAAAAAAAAAAATTTTACATACAGGGTGTTGATTAAGTACGTTGACAAACTTCGGGAGGTGATTCTTTAAAAGTTTTTAGGACAAAAAGACATCGACAAAAATTAGTTCAAATGAGGCAAGTACAATCCGTTCAATAGTACGTACGATACAAAATAATTAATTTCTCAAATAATTCACAGGGTCCTCCTTTTTTGAGAGTCAAGCCTTGTTCAACCCTTCACTGACATATAATGAGACAGAAATTATCAATGTTGTTTCATTCAACATATTTTTGTTCTCTTGTAGTTTTTCATTAACTTTTACGGTTCATGAGCTACAATGAAAATATTAATGCGAACATTTTTCAGTATCGCATAACAAAAAGAAATTTGAGAAGCAAATATTCTCACAAACGTCGAAGGATGATTCATTGAAAGTTTTCAGGACGAAAAATCCATATAAACATATGTCCCAAACGGCTTGGTTTTCGGTAGACAGGGTGATAAAAATAAATTTTATTCAAGGTTTTTTGGAGTAAACTTCGACATTTTCGACAATAATCAGTTTGAATTAGGCAAGTACAATCCATTCAATAGTACGCGCAATAAAAAATAATTAATTTCCCAAATAATTCACAGGGTGTTCTTTTTTTCATAGTCAATGCCTGTTCAACCCTTCAGAATTTTTATTCACTGACATATTATCAGACAGGAATAATCAATTTCATTTCATTTAACATCTTTTTGTTCAAGTCAAGCCTTCTTCGACCCTTCAACCTTTCAAATTTTCTAATGTTATGGGACATTGTAAAATGTTCGCATTAACATTTTCATTGTAGCTCCTGAACCGTATAAGTAAATGAAAAATTTCACGAGAACAAAAAGATGTTTAATGAAATAAAATTGATTATTCCTGTCTCATGATATGTCAGTGGCGGTGGAAAAAAAAAATTCTGAAGGGTTGAACAAGGCTTGACTCTGAAAAAAGGAAGACCCTGTGAATTATTTGAGAAATGATTCATTTTGTCTCGTCCGTACTATTGAATGGATTGAACTTGAACTGATTATTGTCGAAAATGTCGAAGTAAACTTGAAAAAATCTTGAAAATTATGTATTTTCATCACCCTGTATCTCGAAAACCAAGCTTTTTGGGACGTATGTTGAAATTTTCGTCCTGAAAACTTTCAAAGAATCACCTCCCGAAGTTTGTCAACGTACTCAATTAACACCCAGTATAGTGGAATGGAGTCAACGCCAGCTAGCTCTCGTAGCGCATCCAATCGGATGGATCTGTCACTGTTGGTGATGATATGGAGTACCTTGTTCTGCATGATGTCTAGCCTTTTGAATTGAGACACAGAAAGATCGTAGAACACTGGACAGGCGTATAACAATGCAGCCTTATAATTTGCTCATAAATGATTATTTTGTTGGTCATACGGACTTTGGAGGTTCTAGCAATGGGTATACGCGATTCAGTACCGCACTGGCCCGCTGGATTGCCAGCCTTATGTGTGGGTTCATTGTTAAACGCCGACCCAGTCGGACTCCCAGGTATTTCACCAGGCACGCCTCCACCACGACTTCGTCCGAGATCCTCAGTTTCCGAAAGTTTTTATATTTTCTCGTGAAATTTATGACCTCGGTCTTAGCCGGGTTTATCACAATCTTGTTCTCGGCTAAAAAGGGCAAGATCTTCCTATCCAGATGAATCTGCACCTACGTAGTAGCGGTGACGCTTGAGAAAGAGTGGCAATATATTGCGGTATCATCCGCATACATTGCCAGCTTTATTCACTTGCAATGAGCATGATCGTGCATATGTAGCGAGTACAGATGTGGGAATAGAGACGACCCCTGCGGAAAACCTGATTCAATTGCATACGATTGCGAGAGGGTACTGTTCACTCTCACTGCAAAAGTCCGCCTTACCAGGTTGAAATCTATGAGCCTAACCTTGTATTGTGGCATTTTGGTGATAAGACCATTGACGTAGACCGTGTGACAAGCTTTTTTTCATGTCCAGCAGACTCATGACTGTGTTGAGGCCGTCGTTAAATGACTGTTTCCTCCCATGTACAATCCGCACAACCTGGAAGGTTGTGTTTTGACCCACTCAGAAGTCGAATTGCTCTGCAACCTTCTCAGTAAGATTTTATTAACGATCTTTGCAAACAAACTCACTTCATAAAAAATCGTGAATGCCGTAATGCCGTCAAAGAGAACCAGCTGTGATACCCTGCTCACCTATTTTTTCGGTAAATACAACCATCAATACTTTGCGTATATTTTGCGAAGTTGACATTTTTGATTGGTGCTGTCCAACATCCATAATCAAGGAGAAAATTGCCATTTAAAAAATATTCGAAAGTGGCGGTTCAAAGTCATATTTAAAAAGGGGAAAAGGCAGTTTATAAACTATCATTTTATCAAAAAAAGAAATAAAAATTTTAATCGGTTCAAACGTTAACAGGGTTTCTTTATGAACAGACTGTATATTTTTTAACAAGAAAATCTATTCAGAACAAGCTCAGCCAAGGTTATTAGAATGGAATTGAAGATCAGTAAAATAAATTAGTTTCTCACCAAACAACCCAATTATAGGGTCTAATGGAAGGAGCAGCCTTAAATTACGGTGACTATTTACACGCAACAGTGCCATAATAATACAACAAAATAGGGTTGCAGATTCGCAATCTAATCACATTGTTTCAGCTATATGGCATGGGTCCAGGGACAATGAGTTTTTGTGCCGTGAAACTTCGTGATAGAATCATTTGGCGTGATGTATGTGTTAACTTCAGTATGGGAGTTGAGAAACTGTGTTCCATAGAGAATGGACAGATTTTAGTATTTCATGATATAACCCTATCGTTAAGATTCTGTCCTGATATTTCATTCGATGAATAAATACACTTCCGAAAATGACATCAAGTGTGAGAGTCATTCTGTTTCAAATAACTTACAGGGTATTCCAAGAAAGGGGGCACAAACCAAATGGTTTATCCACACTTTATTTCAAGCCTAAAAGTTCGCATGAATAAATCCTCTAAAATAAGTAACATGGTTTGAAAGTGGCAGAAAAATAAATATGTTTCTCTGAATAACTCAATAACGATTCAACTTTCCACGATGAAATTAGATATGCTAGTTAGAATAATTTAGTACAAGATTTCAATGTTAATTGAATGTTTGTAACCTCAAACAGGGCAGATGGGTACCCCTCTTGGCCCCTCCCCAACATTTACGCTACTGGAGTAATCGATTTCGTTTTAATCAGTGGGTGCATAAGTGATATGGAGACTCATATTTGATCATTTGGTTGGGAGTTAATTCGTCCTCTGTTTTGAAAATCGGGTATTTTTTTATACAGTGACCGCCAAAAAGTATGTATCATATGGAAAAAAAGTTTATTATTAGAGTATTGAAAAAAAGATTCTTGAGAAAAGTTTGTGCATGTCCGATAAACTAAAAATCGATTTTGACACATGTCACGTGATCACTGGTATGGCGGCAAATTGAAAAAAATTACCATGAATAGTCAAAAAGTCGGATAAAATGGTAAGATATCGAAAAAAGTTATTTGAAGAAGTTGCTTAGAATTCAATTTTCTTCACATGTGCAAAGTTTGAGAAAATTATGTGGGAATATTGAAAACAGCAATTTTTTTTAAATAGTTTTTTAGCTGTAGAAAAATATCAAATTACTTTCTTATGAATTGCTTGACCATACTGAAATATTTGTATACCAATGATATTAACAAAACTTTCTCATTTCCTCCACACCAGAAAGCACTAAATTGAAAAAATTGAATTTTGTCAGAACCCTTGCTGTTACATTGGTTCGTATCTAATAGATATATCACAATTCCACTATTATTGCGATGATAGGGAGATCCAAAAATATCGTGTTTTTCAGATTATAATCAATTTTTGATGATAATCGTGCGTTTCACTTCGCACATAATCTTAAAAATAGTGCGTCAAATTAAAGAGGCTTGAGTTTTACAACATTGCATGCGAAGTGAAACGCTCTGGTACGATTATCACCGAAACTTGATTATAATCTGGAAAACACCATGTTTCTGGAGTGTCATCACAATGGTCGTGGAATTCTGATATAACTGTAAGATACGAACCAATGTAACAGCCAGGGTTTTAACAAAATCCAATTTTTTTAATTTAGTGCTTACTGGTGTAGAGAAAATGAGAAAGTTTTGTCATTATCATTGAAATACAAATGTTTCAATATGGTCAAGCTATTCATATAATAATAAGTTGATATTTTTATACAGCTAGGAAAATGTTGTTGAAACAAGATCAATCCTTTTTTGTGAAGAAAATATTGAGAATTGAGAAAAAAGTGATAAAATGTATATCAATCAAGTGGCGTGCGAGTTGAGGAGGGGCAATAAGAGGTACTCATCATCAAAAAAAGAGGTGAATTGCATTGAAATTTTAAATTGATTGCTTTAAAATGACGAACCTAATAACATGGAGAAATGTTGAGCTTTTATGGATTTACTCTGGAGTACATATTTTTTAAATACTTTCAACACTCTGTAATTCAGCTACTACTCATCTTAGAGGATATGTCCATTGAAACTTTCAGTCTTGAAATTAACTGGTTACCATCATTGAAGTTTGCTTCCTCAATTCTGGAACACCCAGTATAAGATGGTGTTTCCCTTTTTTTGTTCAAAATTTCCAAAGACTTAAAAGTTATCGAAATGCGCATCTCAGAGTGAATATACTTTTATGGTGGATGGAATAAATTCCATTTGTTTTTTATACTATCGTTCATATACACACTTTCTTGAGCATGTGTATAAACAATTAATTGTCTCAAATTCAAAAAGTTAAGTTATACTTAACAAAAATGCAGATGGAAACAGTATTCTTCATACATATACACACGACATGAATAAAATATGAATAACTTTTCTTCTCATGCTGTGTGAAAATAGTGGTTGAACATGATATTTTTATTTTCAATTCCGCATGTGTGCAACACAAATTGAGCTTGAAAATGGGACCCGATCTCTGACGGCACATGGCTAGTGGATCAGTTCTTTCAAAGAGACTTTTTATTTTCTTTTTATTTGAGGGAAATGTCTACACATGTTGAATATTTCACTTGAGGGAATTTTTATAGGCACGCATATACAGGGTGTTCACAGATACTCCAGTCATGGAAAAAGTCAACCAAGAGTTCAAAGATCGCCTCACCTATTGTCATGAGATGGTTTTGCTCATGTTACTTGACTATGCTGCCCTGCTAAGTGAAAGTGCCGTATGTACAAAACAGCCATTTTGAGATATGAGACTTTTTAAATTTAACTTTGGCCAAACGACCCTAAGGCCAATTGCGTGTTGAAACATGTGTTCCTTGAGTAATTTTAATATTCTGAATTGTTTACGATAGTCATTTTTCAAATATAACACTTCTGTCTGCTATAAAATGCATATACTGCAGAAATTGTATTGTTATTACTAAGAAAAAATGCCGTATGTGCCCGTATATACTGCTTTATTACTAAGCAGCGTTCACATACTGCATTTATTCCTAGTTATACGTTGAATAAAACCACAATAATATATGATTACAATTTCAATTTATCTTTCATTTTTCGTCTGTCATTAAAAATTGTAGGTATTGAATTTTTAAGGGACTACAGACGTAAAACGATGTGATGAAAAAATGTGACGAAAAATGTGATGATATTTTTAAGGAACTACAATGCAACATAATTTCATTTCTTTATTAAAATATAAAACACTTTTATTGATCATGAATTTTCGTTAATTTAATTTCCTGGCGGTGAAGGACTAATTTCCAACTCTTCTCAAAATTGTTTCCTGTTACTTGGAAGTACATCATTTAAATTTTTCAGAATACTCTCCCGTTTCTCTATTGACACATGGTGCTGATAAAGGAGATGGTGCTGCCATTCCATTTCTTTTCATGTACTTTTTACACAGACAATCTAGTGTTATGTAATTATTCTCTGCCAAATCAGTTTTACATTTCAAATCATAACTTCCCCTCTCTGCTTTTATACTGACAATGTCTGCTAAGTATATTTTGTTTTCCGCCTTTTTCAGTTTTTGTTGAGACGTTCCAAAGAAAAAAATCGGTGTATTTCATTTCTTTTACGTCTACTTTCGACTTATTAGCACTTTGAACAGCTTCTGAAAAGTCTCTGAAATCGTAGGTCTTTCTCTGCTTTTTCAAAGCAGCCTCCTCCTGGTGGTGGAAGCTATCGGCCGACATAAATGTGTGACCCGGTACAAAGTACTGTATATTTATTTCGTCAATGGCCACTTCATCTGACTTAACGAGGTATACCAAAAAACTCAAAAAACACCAATTCTTATTTTGGCTGGAGCAGTTGTCCAACCACACAATAATACGTGGTGAATCTCTATATTTCAAGAAGAATGCGTAAAAAGTACTTATAATGTCTTCCTTGTTTCGGCCATACACACGCGAGTGGCTTTTGACTTGATTTTTTCCCAACTAGAACAAAGCATTCGTTATATACAACGATTCTTTTTGTGAAAATTACTTTTTTGAAACAGTCAACACGTGGCAACATAATTACTTTTTGTAAATCTGCTGAAAAACACAGTGTGCCATCTTCAAATGACTGTTGAGTATGTTCGCGATACAAATTTCGAGCTTTGGTGGCTTTATCTATGTGAATTTTCCAGCTTTGGCATTACTCACAATCGGGTTGTAGATTATCGTCCGAATGACCATGTAATTTAAAACACTCACAATCTTCGCATTCTTCGTGACCTAGCAATGCAAACGATATACGCAAGCTCTTCAGTTTTGGTCGGTACAATTCATGAGACAATTTCAAGTTTGGATATTTCTCTTGAAAATCTTGATGCATTTTAGAAATATTCACATCACTAGGTAATTATCTAGTCTGCGGTGCATGCTCACGGCGATAATGCGATATTGTAGGATTGAAGGATTCAATATGCTGTGTTAGTAAGTCTTCGTGTTGGAATTTATTGTGCTTTTTATGTTTCCCGCGTCTATCTCGATGTGGTTGAAGGCTTCCCTTTTCAGTTTTTGACAAAACTTCCGTTATTACCCGATCATTTGTTTTCTTATAACCTAATGTGGTCAGAAAAAACACCTTATAGACTTCATTACTTACTACTGCCTCAGTTATTGAATTTTCGTCAGGAAAGAAATACTTAAACGTATTTTGCTTTTTCTCACTTTCTACAGACTTGTGTCGCCTTTTCACTGCATAACGTTTACAATTATTAAAAATAAATGTTCGTCTTTCTAACCATGATAATTCCCAGAACTGCTTATTGATTTCAGAACGTCGAAGCTGAGAGATTTTAATGTTGCATTTCTTCTTGCACTTCTCAGAATCCCACGACGGCAACAACTTGTTGTTTTATTTTCTCTAGTTTCATACGTTTTCGTGTTTCATTATTCACTTTGTATTTTTTTCGTTTTCTTAGGTTTACCTCTTTTGTGTATAAATCTTCGGTTTTGGGTGCATCTTCTATGATGTTCTTTGCTAACACTAGGACTTCAGGTGGATCATCGTTTAATTCACGCTGATTCTCTGACATATTATTATCACTAAGCGCAAATACATTTTCAGAATGGTCCCTTTCAATTTCTTGAGGAGTACGTTGCACAATTATATAATTGGTAGTTTCGCTCTGTATCAAGTCATTTTCTACAACAGCATTGTCTATCTGTAGGGTTTCGTTTCCCGTTGCAAGTACAACTGGTAGTAATTCTATCCACTGCATAGAGTCATATTAATTTAAAAAGCTTGTATAAGTCGTAAGGAAAAATAGGTTCACCGATAATAATAATAATAATAAAACTCCCTAATAAACACTCGTAGAGTCTACCCAAAGGCATAGCCTGTGCGGGTAGAGGACGGCTATTATTATTATTCGCCGTAGCGCTCCTGCACTACCTAATTGAAATGTTGCCGAATCAAACAATCATATTCAGTGACCTCGCTACCTCAGAATACATGTTCTTACGACACGATGCCCATAAAGCTCCTCTGCCCCTTTCGGGCTTACGATGCCCCTTTCAAACTCATGAAGAGGTCCGACAAGACATTCGTCATACGTAGACATGGTCGCGACGTCACAGTCTCGGTAGAGTGTCTTTAGCCAACTTTCATTGTATCAAAGTATCTTGAAATCGATGTGGACTTATTACGACTCCTAAAACAAAGATTCTTCATTATCAAACCTCCCTGACATAATATGTACCCACCCAACATGCACCGACCCATTAGGGTACAATCCGGACTCAACTGCAGTCCTCGGACCACCATATCATTTATATATAATATATTCCCATCAAATGAGCAATGGCAATAACGTTTAATATTTCATATGTTATCTAAAAGTATATTATGTTAGCAATCTCGATCAGGAGAGCAGAAGAGCTCCCTGCCGAAGCGAATCCAATTTCCCCGCGAGAGGGCACTGTTGTCCGTCCGCGCTTGTGTTAACGCTAGGCCGGACATTTCAACATATTATGATTACCTATTCAGTGTGGATAATGCATGTACCAATTTGTGAGGTAGTTGGTTCGATGTTTTTCTTGCAGGGATCGAACCTGCGACTTCTAGATTTCTAATCTGTGCTCTAACAAACTGAGCTATCAAGGATCATCGTTCACATCTACATCTTATTACTTTTCACTTGAATTTCATCTCATCAGGTTAGCGTTAGTCAGCGTAACTGACCTGTTTAGTTATTAATGTTTTTCGTTCTTTCTTGTATTTCCAGAAAAGTCTTGATACACGCTGTTCAACAATTTTTTATTTAGTTCTGATTTTCATCTTTCCGTCTGCTATCCCAAAAATCATTTTCGAGTTTAATACGTTGAGTTGTTTCCTCCAACTGTGGCGTAGAAGGTGAGACAATGTATCGAAAATGACGTAATCCTAATAAGGCATATAAATATGTAGTAGTTGATCTAAGTGTACCTACCTAACTCTTTCTAAAGTTGACTATAATTCGTGTCATGGATTTACAAACTAATGGTAAGGTCCGTATATATACTTGGTAAGTCTGGTTAGTAATTTGGCGGTCCGTATATACCAAATTCCTGAAATTTTGGTGACAATATCACTCACTATATGAAAGTCGCGTCTCCTGCGATATGAGGACCAATCAGAATGGGATTTCGCGAAAGTACACGCTTCCTTTCGCTTCCTTTCTTTCCGATCCGGAAAGACAACGTCGTCAAGTCAACCACAAATATAAACAGCAATGATACATCTTGTAATCTAATATGACATAAACGTCAGGTTGACAGACTTCATGTTTATTATTCATTAGTTGCAACTATTGAAGAATTCACTTTGTTTACTCGATCAAATTTCAAATAATAACTTGGTTGGTTCGTGAAATTATCTCAATAAATACGACTCGTGCTCACAATACAATCGATAATTCTGTCAGAAATCTTCAACTCGGGACTCGTGGTGTTACCAAGCAATTTGATCTGGTTGATTTCTGACAGAATTATCGATAGTATTGCGACCACTCGTGGTATTACCCCCGACAATTTCCTGAAACTTCGGTGATTTATCTGTCACTAGAGCAACCATACTTTTTCCTTGGTAACTCGGGAACTGTTTGTCATTTGTCAATTAGAATAATTTAAATGAGTGCCAGATTTGATATTTCGGATCAAAAATCTAATATTTATCTCAAGAAAGGTCTTTGGGTCTGAAAGCATCACATTTAATTGTTTTTTAAAGAAAAAATTATATTTTTAACAAATTCATTTCAAATTATTGACTAAAGACAAGTATATGTGCAACTTGAAAACTCAGACACCGCTACTTACCGATCTGAAATTTTCTGTGATATACGGACCATACCCTAAAGGCATAACTGAAATCTATAGTTCATGTTTGCTACAATAGTGAATGAATTCACCTCCATTATGGAAGTGTTCTTGACGTGCAGTATAACGGAAATATCAAACAAGGACAATTTCATTTACGAACATAAGATAAATAGTGCATAAACGTGAAATATCTCACCGAGTTCGTCTTCTTTCCCAAGAAATGTGCTGATTATGATGCCGCAGCAGTATCGCCTTACCAATGAGATGTTAACATAATTCTTTTTGTTAAAATCAGTTGTGGTTGAGCACTCGTACAATTTACATTTATTTTCATGTATCTCACGAGTTTTGTAATGATAATAATTTTTTTTAAAAAAGGACTTGAGCATTCCAAACAATCATTTGGCGCAGTCGTTATAAGGATTATCCGGAGTTCCGCGTATCGAACGTGAACTTTCCGTTTCTACGATTTACTTGATATTTTGAAACTTGGTAATTCGTTGTGTGGAGGTGTTATATTAGCGGCTCTTCAAAAATCAAGAAACCGAATCTATCGCAGATACCAATTCCAACCCATCATCAGCGAGATCGGAATTTGGGACACAAATTACTAAAATTCACGGAGACGACTCACACTGTAAAGACAAAAATAGCAGATTTGTTGGTCATCTTCATAGTTAGCTCATAGTCGCTTTTATATTTATGTGAGTACAATTTTATGGAAAACTTATTGATTGGTTTTGAAAATTTGAATATTAGCAATCCTTCAGCTGACTCTCTTTTCCAATTACCTTTTTCAAATCAGAATTCTACATCCATCATTACAACCCCAACCTTCAAACCAGAGTACCTACAATGTTTCCCGAAATTCGATGGAATTCCCAACGAATTGAATAGAAATATTTCAACAAATGAATCTTTTTTTGCATATTATTTTGATACGGTACACCCAACTAATTTCCAAAATACATTTTTTAAATTCTATTATCTCTAAATTGAAACGCAATGCTATATTTTTAATAAATATTCAAATTATTACTTCATGGGACAAACGAAGTCCACATTGATTCCTAATTTCACAGATCAAAGGGACGAAGCCTGTATCAACAGAGATTTAGTAATGCTGAGACAAACTCCCAATGAAAAACCCCAACAATTTTTCGACAAATGTCTGAATATCCTCAATCTTTTATGCAGTTACACCGATGTACACGAAAGTACAGTAGAGGCGAAAACTTCAAAAGAGGTTTCAAATAGCACTACAAAGACCCAATAATGTACAGTATTCACGGTTTGATTCTCAAACATAGAACAGTCAATTCAGACAAAATACATTTCCTTCACAACCGATCAATCAACCACAATGGTTTTTTACGAACGCCCAAGTTTTCAAACAGCTTGAAAACAAAAACTCTAACCAGACCTTTCCTAAGCCAATACCAATGAGCGTCATAATCAGAAATACTGCAAATTTTGCTAGACAATCAACTTCATATCAACATCAAAATCAGCCATTTAGGCCCACGCCTATGATTATTCCAACAAAAAATACTAATAATTTTGTGAATCCTCAAAGAAATTTTATATCGGAAGAACTATTCAATACTGAAATTGATCAAGACAATGTCAATCATTATCAAACAGATCAATTACCTAATCAAGTAAATATCGATCAGTATCATTTCGAAAACAGTAAAATTTTGAGAGATTCGAAGAAATACAAGATGTTGATGTGAACGCTGACAATTCGGACCAACATTTTTCAGAAGTGTCTCAAGACCACCGCTATACATAGAACCCCAAATCATTTCTTTCAATACTACTAGTCGCAGTTTTTCAAAAATCCGCTCATAGGTAAATTCAGTGTTTTGGTACCTGCCTCAAAAATTTTCAAATTGCCTGAAAACAAATACCTTAAATTTTATTTTTTTTTATTTCCATAATGCCCTCGATGGGCGTATAGGGCTCGATTACTTGAAATATTTACAAGCTACTATTGATTTTAACGAAGAATATTTAGTAAATCCGCATACTAAAATTCAACTTCTGTTTCAACCAACAAAAAAAGAGCTCAATCTCATTTCCGTGAACCCTAGAATCCAACAAATTATCAAAATTAGAACTTCTTTACCAAATGGAGAAATTATAATTCCTCACCAAAAAATTCATAATTGTCTCAGTATTGCAAAAAATGGTGGAGCTTTCATAACAATATTGAACAGCACTACTACACGAGTGACCCTAGACTTCTCAAAACCGATATTAGTTGAAAAATTTGATAGAGATGAGTCAAAGTTTCTATTTGAATTGTATTGATGGCAGTCCACAACAAAATTTCGACCTCCAAAATATGATGAAGAAAGGATGTCAATACTTACAATGAATATTCCGACATATTTTACCATGAGAACATGCCTGTAACCCTCACCAATAGAATAAAACATCAAATAAAGACTACTGATGAAATGCCCGTTCATTCAAAGAATGCTAGATCCAAAATAATTCAGCGTAGTAGCTCACCTTCGTTCTCCCCAATTTGGGTGGTGCCAAAGAAAGTGGATGCTTCTGGTAAGCAGAAATGGTGAGTGGTTATCGATGATAGGCAATTAAATAATAAACCAGTATACGATAAGTACCCTTTGCCCAACATAACTGGCCTGTCGGGGTGCCAATATTTTTCAACTCTCCATTTGTCGAGTGATTTTCACCAAATTGGGATGACCAAGGAAGATATAGGAAAAACGGGATTTACTACCGAGAATGGTCATTACGAATTCGTGCGCATGCCGTTGAGGCTAAAAAACGCCCTGGCATCGTTCCAAAGAGTGATGGATAATAATATCCTCAGAGGTATTCAAAACAAGCAATGTCTTGTCTATCTTGACGATATCATTTTATTTTCTACATCTCTCCAGGAACATATTGAACGTCTGAGGAACGTGTTTCGGTGGCTCAGAGAATCTAAACTCAAAATCCAAATGGATAAATTTGAGTTCCTGAGAAAGAAGGTTGCCTACCTAGGTCATGTAGTGACTCCTGAGGGGATAAAACCCAACCCAGACAAGATCAAAGTCATCAAACAGTTCCTCATACCGAAAACACCAAAGCAGATGGGAGGATTCCTGGGCCTTCTTGCAGTATCCCGACCTATCAAAACCGTTCAACTTGACCACAGTTGCGAGTAATGTAGCCTTGGGCGCCATACTCTCGCAAGGACCTACTGGTAGCGACTGACCAATAGCTTATGTATCTCGCACCTTAAATGATGAACATAATCAAGTTTTCGAAAAAACAATAATAGAAACAGCAGTTAACTATGGATTGAATCAAATTATAATCAGTTCAGTATTGCATTCACCTTGTAAACCAAGAATTAAAATTATTTTCGGAAAAAGGAAACGTATTCTCGTTCAACCTTCAAAAAACAACTTCAAGAAAGATGTAATCGATTTTGTAAAAAGTTACATTGATCCTGACCCTCAATATTACCTGTTTTTCGAAAACCCTGAACTCTACGAAACTTTCTCAAGAGTCCTTCACCAATACTTCAAATCATCTCCCCTAAAACTGAAGAAGTGTACAACAAAACTCATCGACGTTACTAACGATACTGACAAGGAAGAAACCATAGAAAATTATCACGAAGAAAAAACCAACCACAGAGGAATAGACGAAACACTTCAACGCATTGGAGAAAAATATTATTGGCCATTCATGAAAAATTCCGTATAAACCTTCATAAACGATTGTGAAGTTTGCCAACAAAGCCAATACGAACGACACCCTGTAAACATCAAAATAAATGTCACCCCCACTTCCACGAAACCTTTTAAAATCATACATATGGATACCTTCACTATAAATAAAGTAATTTCTCGAGAGTTATTGATATTTTTTCGAAATATGCTCAGGCATATCATTTCAACTCCCTATCAAGTACAGAGATAGTCGATCTTCTGATCCAGTTCTTCTTACATCACGGTGTCCCCGAGCAAATTATCGTCGACAACGGCACTGAATTTAAAAATTCTGTAATCACGGAACTACTCGGCCTGCACAAAATCAAATTACACTTTTATTCGCCTAATCACCCTCAATCGAATGGCGCAATTGAACACTTCCACTCGACCATAATTGAACGTGTAAAAATTCTCAACACCCGAGGTTTCCTGAAAACTTCGGTTCAAATGAAAATGGTGTACTCGATCCTCTCCTACAATCATTCGTTACACTCTGTAACGAATCGCAAACCGATTGACGTTATTAATGGTCATATCAGCAGCAATGACTCATTTATTTGATATGGAAATTGAAAAAAATTCAATGACTATATAAACGACTATCAAGATAAATCTAAATTGATATACTCTAAAATTAACAAAGATATGATTTAAAAAAAAACGCATCAAAAATGTCAATAAGACTCGTGACGATCCCGAAATATATCAACCAAATCAAAAAAAAGTATCCGTAGAAAATCCGTAAAAGGCAAAAAACCGCTAATAAGTTCAAGAAATCTACCTAATTGAGTCAGTAAATATTCAGCAAAAAACGGTAGCTACTAATAATCGAGAAAAAATCCATAATTTGAAACGTCCCCTGAAAAAGACTTTCAGATTCAATAATTGAATATCAATCCATATTTTTTTAGCTCACTCACCAGGCATCTTCGAATCGCCGGAGGTAAAAATTAGAAATTTATATGCGAACCCTGGTATAACCCCACTGAAACTGGGGACAACAAACATTCGAGAAAGCTCCTACAAACTAATTTATTCTATGATACAACCCATAGTTTGAGAGATAAATTTGTTGAATAACCAGGCTTGAAAATTATTACTAACGATAAATAAAAATGCACGGTACCTCAATGACTCCTCAAATTATGTCAAAATCCCGAATTTCATAAAAGAAAAAGTGGCATACAAATTAACTTAAGTTTTACCCCATCCCAATAGAATCAAACGCGGCCTCATAGATGGATTAGAATCAATTTTCAAAGCTTCTTTAGGAAATTTAGATGCAAATGATGGAGAACCATACGAAAAACTGTTAGAAAATAATCAAAAGAATTAGCAATGAATATCAACTTGAGAAATTCCCTCTGTATTGAAGTAGTCAATAAATGCAATCACACCGTTCAGAAAATAAGCCACAACGAAATCTAATCAAATACAAAATGAACTAAATGCTAAAATTGTTGAAGGTCAAGTATATCGAGGAAATTGATTGTATATAAAAAATGTTTTTATTGAAATAATTAGCATGTATGAAATGATTTTCTCAATCATGCAGGACATTGAAAACTCTATTATGTTTTCTAGATTAGGCATAATGCATATAATGCATATAATAAAAACTTCTGATTTTTTTCTCCAAACATGTGTATTAATAAAACAAACTCAATAAACACCAGCTACCTCTAGAGGTTACCCCAGAAAATGTACTTCTATTGGAGAAAATTGTGGAAATAGAAAGCTATACCATTCGAATTCGATTTATTCCACTTGTATTCCACTCCTATTCCTAAAAAGAGTTAATTCAAGGTTATCGTATCAAAAAACAAATTTTTGGCAATCAATAAATTGTACCACGCATATTCGAACGACCACTACAAGAAAGTTATGCCTCAATCATACCTGTTTGATGATGATGATGATGATGATGTGTGATGAAATGAAACCCCAAGAACTACAAGAAGAGAACCCCTGTGAAGTCCAACTTCTGAGCCTGAAAAACACCTCTATATACCAGCAAACGTACGATCTTGTGAATCACAGTATATTCAAAAGACTTGGAGAATCCAGCCAATGGGTAACCAATAACCATGCTAGGAGAAGAAGAAAATGAAGATCAGCTGCTGCAAACAAGAAGAAATCGTATCAATCAAGGGTACAAACCTATTCGACATTCCAGTAGGATGCCAAATAACTACATCGTCCCGCAACATCACCATTCAGCACGATGTCACATACCCCTAGCATATGGATCATGCTTTTGTATGGATTTGTAATTATATTGATTGGGTTTATCAGATACAAGAGAACCAGATCAATATGGTGGAGAACAAGAAAAAAGAAAACGAGCAACCACCACTAAATCTTTCAGATGTTCAAATCACTCGCTAACCCTGTGGATTTGAATCTTCTAGGGGAGGAAATATCTAACCAAGTTTGTCGTATATCCTAAGAAATGTGCTGATTATACTGCCGCAGCAGTATCTCCTTACCAACGAGATGTTAACATAATTCTTTCTGTTAAAATCAGTTGTAGTTCAGCTCTCGTACAATTCACATTTATTTTCATGTATTTCAGTCTGGTTGTTTTACGAGTTTTGTGATTGAAATACATTTTTTTCTCTTTCCAGAAGAGTTCGTCGTTTACGAATATTTCGCGTCGGATTCGGAACAGTTCAACTTAAATCCAAGGGAAAATATGAAAGGCAGCATGCATATAAATGTAGAATTTTCAATCTGAGATTATATAAGTAAGATATAAAAGAAAACGAATAAACAGTGCAAGGCAAAGTCTTGAAAAGGGTTGTGAAGAAAATCCTCAAGTGCTTTTCACATTAGAAAATCTATCAAGAACTGAGTTTTGGATACCCCCTATCTTGAAATAAAGCTCTGACTTAAAATAATCGGTTAAGTATGAAGCATTCCTCCGAGTCAATTGCTCCGAGAAGAGTGCACATGAAGAATTTTTACATAGTGTAGGAAGTTAACCGGTCTGCGGTCTGTGAAGGTTAATTCGAATGATTCCAACAACCTTGGTAAGCTTCTAATCCCTGAAGGAAGGATGTGTTGTTCAGATAATAACTGCTTCCTTGGTTCATAACACAATGAACATTGAATTATATTCGACAAATATATGTGCCATAATCACTCTAGAGCATACTCCACGAACAATTATCTTTGGCATCTTCACCGGTCCCCGTCACCCTGTAGTGTACAACTTCTGACAAGAACAGTGGTTTTTATAGTGACTCATGAGCAAAAACTCCCCACCCGATTACGGCAGCCTTCGCGATCCATTACAATTTTTGCACCGAACGATAAAGGTTCCAATGAGTACAAAAGTGAGAGTAATAACAATATTGATACAGTTTAGTTTCTAAAAAACGAAAGAAATTACAGGAAATTAAAAACGAAAATGAACACAGTTAATGTCAACGGAAACAATAAAATATTTTTATATTTTATTTCCTTCAATCCGACATTAGCAGATGTGGGGAATATAATGGGCATACTTTATATGAACAGATGCATAAGAGCCCCAAATCTAGAATGAACCTTGTCGACTGATGTGCATGTATAATCTTCAATATTCATGATACAATGAATCAGAGGAAGCTGAACACAGTAGGTGTGAAAAGATATAATGAAATATTTTCATTCTTTGATTCCTTCAATCCCACGTTAGCAGATGTGGAGGATATAATGGACCTACTTTGTGTCAACAGATGCATAAGGTTCCCAAATCAAGAATGAACCTTGTCGCGCCACATTGACAGATGTGCATGTACAATCGTGAAGAATGGTTTCCGGGCTTTGAGGCCGTGGTCGGTTCACCTCCCTGGAGGCGGTTTCTTTGGACGTTTCGCTCACAACTGCGGTGAGCATCTTCAGCATAGGTTTAGTCTTCTCGAAGAACGACGAAAAACTGATGACGTCCAAAGAAACCGCCTCCTGGGATGTGAACCGACCACGGCCTCAAAGCCCGGAAACCATTCTTCACGATTTCACTTCCGGCCGTGAAAGCCTTCACTCTATGCATGTACAATGTTCGATATTCAATATACAACGAATCAGAGGAAGCTGAACACAGTAAGTGTGAAAGGATACAATGAAATATTTTTATATTTCATATCCTTCAACCACACATTAGCAGATATAGATAAAATCATGGGAATACTTTTTATCAACAGATGCATAAGGTCCCCAAATCTAGAATGAACTTTGTTGCCACGTTGATAGATGTGCATGTACAATCTTCAATATTCAATATACAACGAATCATAGGAAGCTGTACATAGTAAGTGTGAAAAAATACCAAAACCCGAACAGGGGCGTAACTTCAATGAATTATTAGGCAAAAAGCCTAAAGAATGAGACTCTGCGTCGCCTACTGGCCCTGACTTACAGTTGTACTCACATAGCTAAAACCATAAAAATATGCACGCCCATAATGCACTTTCGTCGTACAACGGACTGTAGTCCATAATACATCCAGTGATAAGGCACTGGATGCGTTCGCGCAATAATAAATGAGAATTTCACATATTTAGCTATTTTGTTAGAACTGTACAAGAAGAAATTGTATGCAGATGAAACAGCTATTTACTAAAAGGTCTGAATATTGTGACGTTTACCATGTAGTATATAATGTTTGGATACTGAACTGCACACTTTGTTGAAGCGATAAGCAAAAATCCCTTTTCTTACTCCATATATCCATGAATCATTCATCACTTTGTCGTGTGCTAGTTTCAACTTAAATAAAGTGATATTTCGACATACAGAAGAGACCCACCAGTGATATGGAAAGTCAGAAGAATAATTAAAAAGACGGTTTGAATCCTTGCAAAACAATTTGATGACCTATAGAAGAAACGGAAGGGATCAAGTGGTTGATGATTCAAGAGGTGAGGAAATAGTGTAATTGACGCGGGGATGAGCATATTTCTGATACTGCTCTGCTAGTTGCAGAAGCCTCGAGTTCCACCAAACGTGGACTTATCATGAATGAAGGAACTTAATTTATCTTGAAAAGGGAAATTTTTGCAAAGTTGTGTTGAAAAAAGCTGAGAAACATTTATAGACACTATTCAAATTTCTCATGCACTTTAATAAATTCGATGATGATCGTTGAATAATGATATCCACTTTATTTAGGCGAATGTATCTACAAGTGCAAAGTTACCACGTGTCGCCAATGCAGTATATTCAGCTAAAACTGAAATCTTTCATATTTCATACATTTCCTGATTGAAAGTTGATGACAGGACTCACTCCAGTCACAAAATCAAGTTTCGTGCATTGAAGTGCATTCAACTGTGTAATGCCAATCGTATCATATCGTCTTCCAGTATCCAAACCTGGGTAATGCTGAGTGATATAAATATCCGCCTTCCAAGTTTGTTGGCGATGGCGGATTTAACTTGCGTCGAAACCATTGAAGGAAGAAAGACGTTGGATGGTTGAGTTACTTTTATTGGAAAACATTAATGTAAATTATCAAAGTGGGCAGTTTTCGTAGTTATTGCCTGAGCGCATATTGTTCCGATTTTCGAAGAAAATTATTATTAACCAATGTCGTTGAAAATTCTTGCCTTATTCGTATATGGTCGGCTACATTTGAAACAAGGCGAGCTATATTTGGAATGCCTCGTAAACATAGCGAAAATAGCACACGCTTTGTGTCGTCAGACGACCACTTTGGCGTAATCTGTAATTCCTATTTTCTGAATTAAATGGAATCCGAAGCCTCTGTCTGCATAACAATGACCATTTTTCTTTTTTTTACTAACCAAAATTACTGGTTTTAAAGAAATTTTTGACGTGATTAATGTTTCCCTAAAAATTGAATCCACCTTAAACTGTGAAGCAGGAGAAATTAAGCGCAGACTCTTACATTATATTCGACTTGGATCTTTATTGCGTTCCATAATCAAGTCTCAGAATTTAATGAGAATCTGTGGCAAACAGTTTATTTCAATGCCAACCACTTACACACACATACGTACTGCCCTGCTAAGCGAAAGCGAATGAGATATTGGGCTAGTTGTATTCCTGGAGCATTCAGCGGTCTCTTTACTACGCGAAAACGCCTTATATGCCGTAGCTAGTAGAAATATTCACTGATTTCGATTGCCGTTTAAACAACATTTAACGTAAATACCAGATAAAAACGCAGTGTCTGCAGTATAATGAATAAAAGTGCAGTATATGCTGTGTATATACTGCAGTCTTCGTTAGCACGTGTTATTTACTGCGTTCTTGCTTAGTAAGTTGGCGAGATTGGGCGTTGCGTGACATTCTGTTTGGAGGTTACAAAGTTACAAAGTATTAGATATTGAAAACTTCTTTTGACGATGTCGAGGCGTAGGGATATAATAATGGCCCTTGCCAAGAAAAACTCTGAACCAATAATAATAAATAGCTCCCATGTGAGTGGCAATAATAAAAATGTTGTTCTGGAAGAATATTCACCGACGATGTTGCCTTGTGGCAAGGAGAGTTCAAATCCAGAGAAACAAGGTAGTATGCAAGAACTACCGGAAATTACACAACGTGGTAAGTTAATATATCCTTCAAATTCGAAATCTGAACTAAAAAATGTAATGAAGAATGGTTTTCATTCTTTATTTTCTAACGTAACTAAGTTTTAAAAACCAGTATCACGTAGAATTTACATTTTTCAGATGTATTATGCAGTGGATAGAATTACTACCAGTTGTACTTGCAACGGGAAACGAAACCCTACAGATAGACAATGCTGTTGTAGAAAATGACTTGATACAGAGCGAAACTACCAATTATATAATTGTGCAACGTACTCCTCAAGAAATTGAAAGGGACCATACTGAATCCAACTCTGAAAATGTATTTGCGCTTAGTGATAATAATATGTCAGAGAATCAGCGTGAATTAAACGATGATCCACCTGAAGTCCTAGTGTTAGCAAAGAACATCATAGAAGATGCACCCAAAACCGAAGATTTATACACAAAAGAGGGAAACCTAAGAAAACGAAAAAAATACAAAGTGAATAATGAAACACGAAAACGTATGAAACTAGAGAAAATAAAACAACAAGTTGTTGCCGTCGTGGGATTCTGAGAAGTGCAAGAAGAAATGCAACATTAAAATCTCTCAGCTTCGACGTTCTGAAATCAATAAGCAGTTCTGGGAATTATCATGGTTAGAAAGACGAACATTTATTTTTAATAATTGTAAACGTTATGCAGTGAAAAGGCGACACAAGTCTGTAGAAAGTGAGAAAAAGCAAAATACGTTTAAGTATTTCTTTCCTGACGAAAATTCAATAACTGAGGCAGTAGTAAGTAATGAAGTCTATAAGGTGTTTTTTCTGACCACATTAGGTTATAAGAAAACAAATGATCGGGTAATAACGGAAGTTTTGTCAAAAACTGAAAAGAGAAGCCTTCAACCACATCGAGATAGACGCGGGAAACATAAAAAGCACAATAAATTCCAACACGAAGACTTACTAACACAGCATATTGAATCCTTCAATCCTACAATATCGCATTATCGCCGTGAGCATGCACCGCAGACTAGATAATTACCTAGTGATGTGAATATTTCTAAAATGCATCAAGATTTTCAAGAGAAATATCCAAACTTGAAATTGTCTTATGAATTGTACCGACAAAAACTGAAGAGCTTGCGTATATCGTTTGCATTGCTAGGTCACGAAGAATGCGAAGATTGTGAGTGTTTTAAATTACATGGTCATTCGGGCGATAATCTACAACCCGTTTGTGAGCAATGCCAAAGCTGGAAAATTCACATAGATAAAGCCACCAAAGCTCGAAATTTGTATCGCGAACATGCTCAACAGTCATTTGAAGATGGCACACTGTGTTTTTCAGCAGATTTACAAAAAGTAATTATGTTGCCCCGTGTTGACTGTTTCAAAAAAGTAATTTTCACAAAAAGAATGGTTGTATATAACGAATGCTTTGTTCCAGTTGGGGAAAAATCAAGTCAAAAGCCACTCGCGTGTATATGGCATGAGGGAATCACTGGCCGAAACAAGGAAGACATTATAAGTACTTTTTACGCATTCTTCTTGAAATATAGAGATTCACCACGTATTATTGTGCGGTTGGACAACTGCTCCAGCCAAAATAAGAATTGGTGTTTTTTGAGTTTTTTGGTATACCTCGTTAATTCAGATGAAGTGGCCATTGACGAAATAAATATACAGTACTTTGTACCGGGTCACACATTTATGTCGGCCGATAGCTTCCACCACCAGGTGGAGGCTGCTTTGAAAAAGCAGAGAAAGACCTACGATTTCAGAGACTTTTCAGAAGCTGCTCAAAGTGCTAATAAGTCGAAAGTAGACGTAAAAGAAATGAAACACACCGATTTTTTTCTTTGGAAAGACTTCACGTCTCAACAAAAACTGAAAAAGGCGGAAAACAGAATATACTTAGCAGACATCGTCAGTATAAAAGCAGTGAGGGGAAGTAATGATTTGAAATGTAAAACTGATTTGGCAGAGAATAATTACATAACACTCGATTGTCTGTGTAAAAAGTACATGAAAAGAAATGGAATGCCAGCACCATCTCCTTTATCAGCACCATGTGGAGTGTTAATAGAGAAACGGGAGAGTATTCTGAAAAATTTAAATGATGTACTTCCAAGTAACAGGAAACAATTTTGGGAAGAGTTGGAAATTAGTCCTTCACCGCCAGGAAATTAAATTAACGAAAATTCATGATCAATAAAAGTGTTTTATATTTTAATAAAGAAATAAAATTATGTTCAATGTATTGTTACTTTTTTTGCATTGTAGTTCCTTAAAAATATCATCACATTTTTCGTCACATTTTTTCATCACATCGTTTTACGTCTGTAGTCCCTTAAAAATTCAATACCTACAATTTTTAATGACAGACGAAAAATGAAAGATAAATTGAAATTGTAATCATATATTATTGTGGTTTTATTCAACGTATAACTAGGAATAAATGCAGTGTGTGAACGCTGCTTAGTAATGAAGCAGTATATACGCGCACATACGGCATTTTTTTCTTAGTAATAACAATACAATTTCTGCAGTATATGCATTTTATAGCAGACAGAAGTGTTATATTTGAAAAATGACTATCGTAAACAATTCAGAATATTAAAACACATGTTTCAACACGCAATTGGCCTTAGGGTCGTTTGGCCAAAGTTAAATTTGAAAAGTCTCATATCTCAAAATGGCTGTTTTGTACATACGGCACTTTCACTTAGCAGGGCAAACTTAACATGAGCAAAACCATCTCATGACAATGGGTGAGGCGATCTTTGAACTCTTGGTTAACTTTTTCCATGACTGGAGTATTTTGTGGATTTCTTCGGTTATTTTGTTGGTGAATTCGACCTTTTGATATAACAGTGGTGTAGTAGAGCAGCTTCAACTCTTTTAAAACCGATAATATAGCGAAAGTGATCGTCACAGACCCAGTTACCGTTAGTGCGATTATGTCCTTAAGCATTCATTAGCAGAATTTCATTATAATATAATTTTAATAATTTACTGCGACATCTGACGGAACAACTAGTAAGAATTATTTGCAATTCGATGTTCTGAATGAATCTGGCGCCGTTATAGTTGTTGAAATAAATGTCAAGGTGATTTGTTCTTCTAAACTCTCTCTAGCATGCACGTGAAGAGTCTTATTGGCAAGGATTTTTTTTCTTTTGGTAAATTATATACACATAAAATGAGTAATTGGAAAATCTTTTGGAGGTAAAAGTCCATTAGAAATAAATTTTTAGAACACTTTTAATCGTCCGATTGATTTGAAATTTGGCAGTTGTACGTAATTCCGGTGACAGTGAATTATGAATTCTTGTTAGAATATAGCGGATGAGTATTGTAATTGTAATTGACCATATTCGCCATATTGTCATGCGACAATACAAACTATCCATTGTTACCAAAGGTTAAGGATATAATGTATCTGTAACAAAACCACGAAAATCAAACTGGGTTTTAATAATGACAACATAGGCACTATAACTTAGTAAAACATTTTGAACTTTGTGTATTTGCTTTATACATGCGGTAACCAAAAAGGTGCTATTTTTGACATTGGCTTCTCTACTTTTCTCTTTTTGTATTACAAATTATAATTTTCTTCTGATGTTTTCCGAAATTCCGAAATGTTTTTGTCCACGGACCCTTAGTTTTCATCTAAAAATTAAATCAACTTGATACTAAAGTCACCCCCACTCTACTAAACATTTTTTGAGAAATGCACTGTCTATATGAATATCATTTTGAGTTTTCACTGACGTATGGAATTAGTAAATTCGGTTATTCTTAGATAAGAATCCTGGGTAAGTTGGCATTGTCGCATGACAATATGGCGACGTTGAATGTGGTCAATTCTACCCGATTCAATTCAAAAATGGTATCTGGTGGTTTTCGGTGTCAAAGATTATGATTATTCTGTCAGAATTGAAAAATTCAAGATGGCGGCTTCATTCTGGCGGAGGATTTTTGTAATTATGATCCGACTCCATTCAAAATTAGAATTTGGTAAATGACGGATCCAATATGGCGGACGAAATTTGTAATAATGATCCGATTTTATTCAAAATTGGTATTTGTGGGTTTTCGGAGCCGGAGATTATGATTCTGTTGTTGAAATTGTAAAATTCAAATATATATGGTCATTAAAAAAAAACTTGACTTTGAAACTTGATATTAGTACTCTCGGATCGCACTCTAAAAGGTAAGGTCCAAAGATAGACTGCAAAGACTAACTTTTCACATTTAATTGAATTATTAGTATGTTACAATGTTTCAACAATTTGAGTCTAGGGGTACCTAATATTTGCTGTGCTATAAAATGTAGTGACGAATAGGTAATACGTGACGATAACTGGGTATATGTCATAAATGAGTCGTTTCAATTACGATGGCGCAGATATGGAAAAAGCGGCCGACGCGAAGCAGTTAAAAATTTTCCCAATTACCATAGTAGCCAAAAGTTTTCCGAAGACACTCTCGGATAAATAATATAAAGGAAAAACTCATATTCGAAGAAAAATCGGACGTCCCTTCATACGTAGCACGGGTTTTCCGGTAAGAAACTGTCAGCTTCTGGATAGTGTCGAAATATTACTTTAATCTCAAAAGAAGCCTAACCCATCTGCTAACAATCGACCAGACTACACGGGCTGGAGATTTTTCAGAGAAGGCCTCCTGAGATACCTATACGAGAGTGTATTAAAAAATTAACCGAAAATCGAGCGTATCTACCTGAGTAAGTCCCTAATTGAATTAGTAAATAAATGAGAACAACAATTTATTATTTATTTGAGTTTTCTTGCATCAATCTATATGGCAAATGCTAGGATGTTAACTGACGATATATCTGGAAATGATGGTAGGTAGGTGCATGAACATGTTGATTCGGAAATCGAATAAAATAGCATTCGAGATTAAAATAAAATGTATGAAATGACTCATCATTGGAAAGATTTTACACGAAAATATTAATAAATTAGTTTTATACTGAGTTTTGTTTTATGAACATCGCTTAGCGTGACGAATACTGGGATATTTTCCTCAACTGTCTTGACCGAAAATGGAAGTGGGCATGCGCGAAATCGACTAAATAGCAGGTCATTTCTCATTGTATATAAATTTGTTTATATTCTGTTTTAGTTGTTTCACCCAAAGAGTGATACATTTAAATATTTTCTTGTAATAACAATACAATAGATCGTGAAGAAATGTTGACCACGATGGCTCTTATAGTTGTGACCACCCTCCTAGCAGATGAAATATTGAAACTCGTTGAAACTCGAGGAATATAATTCATTATTAGTTGACGTTGACTAACACTTTTCTGATTGCTAATTGTTATTTCTTGATTGTGGGTTATACATTTTTAGTTAATTGAGTTAATATCTCCACCATCGATAAATAAAATTAAAAATTCAGACTGCTGAATAAAGAATCAAAATCACTTCGAACGATATGCATCACAACCCCTTTTCTCATATAAATTTTTTGTGATGGAAGCGAACGAATATTTATATGCAAAAATTTTGCGATTTCAAAGCAAAAGTTCATAATTACGCCTAAAATCAATTTATTCTAGGGTATGGTTTTGAGTTCCAGGATATCGGAAGTCTTGTTTGAGGTTGTGTGTATTTCACCTGTTTAATGGTGGATTTATGGTCAGGTTTTGGGTCGTAAGTAATAAGTCGGAAGTTTTAAGTCATAGAAGTCGTAAGGAAAATAATTACCATTCCCAAGTCTTAAGGACTGTCATATCATAAGAAAATGAGTGTATTATTGGTCACTTTTAAACAGTCTGAGAATTTTATAATCAAACTATAATGAACATCACAAAACAAACAACTTATATTTAACAACAAATAACATTCAAAACTCCAATATTATTATTCTTCTTGACAGATGACAGCATTTGCCGCTTGACGCATGCGTATTAAAAATTAGTCGCAAGTTTTATCGTAAAAGATATAAGTTTGCCAACTTTCCTTATGACTTAAAACTTACGACATTGTAATCGACGGATAATCGTTCAAAATATTGTAAATGTAATTCAGCGGCATTAACAAAGTGGATGATGATTCATCTGTACGTTCAGATTCGGTGTATATATAGTTAATTTAAAACAACTTCACTTACAAGAAAAAAGTAAAGATTCCGCATTCCTCTTACTTTCTTCAAGCTGCCTTGGTGGTGTTTTCCTATGCGTCTTTCATTTTTTGACATTTCATGCACCTGTGCATTTCCCTCTCCATGTCCATTGTACTAGGCTGTTATGATCACATAGATGAAAAATTCTTTCATGGTGAATTTAATACGTTATTGAACCAAGATAAGACACTGATCACTGTATAACTGAAATTAACTTGTTTGGTAGATATTCTTCATCAGGAGCCTATTGTGAGTATCTTTAGTAGAAAATTGTTTGGATTGGTCGCTTTTTATCCAACAATTTTTTTTTGGGATATGTCCGTATCATTAAATAGGTAAAAACAAAAAGTTGATGTCTTCTAAGGAAATTTTTATCCAAACTAAACCAGTGACACGTTTTTTAAATACTTATTAACTAACCTTTATCTTTCTATTTATATTTTTTCTTCGATTCCTCTGGTATTAGGACATTTATTGGAATACGCGTCAAATTTGCGCTGAGATTTTATAACGGTTTCAGAAAATTAATATAGCGCCATCAACAGAGTTTTTTGCGGAAGAATGGATTATTTAAATTGACCAATAGTAATGTACTACATTCGCTTGAAAAAGATACTGTGTATCGAAACATGTCGCAAAGATAATGAATTTTGTGGAAATTTGAATCGTTTTTTACCTTAGTGTCATAACTATGGATTTCCATCAAGTAACGGCCAAAAAATAATAATTTCCTGTTTTTATTCTTACTGTATAGTACCTTTCAGTTGTTCACTGTTTGAATTATACTTTTTTTTTCAGTTGCCCCTGTAATAAAAGTTCCAAACCAACTTCTAGGAGCACCGGTCAGTACGGATGTTCAGTTAGAGTGTTTTGTGGAAGCCTACCCTAATACGATAAATTACTGGATAAAAAATAGAGGAGAAATGCTACTAAATGGGTGAGTTTTTACAATAATTTTCAATCTTCTGAAATATGAGTATTAACTAATAATTATTTCCAATTCTTCAACTCAATAATCCGTGAAATATCAGTCACTAATATGTGGGAACAGTTGACAAACTCCAAGAGAATAGAATGAATCCCCTATTATACAGTATCGCATAGTTTTCATCTTGGGTATGGTGTTTTCATGAGGGCGTAAAGAATAGCTTGCTATATGTTGAGAGAGCATTATAATTTCTCCTCTACTCGCTCGAGGAAGGGATATCGACGTGAGCTGTTAATTCGTCGGGTGGGGTAATAGGATAGGCGCACAGTGGTGCGCGTCTCTCATATTTATGTGGTATTATCATATCATTGCGTTTCTTGTTGCGCGCGTAGATATCCGTCGATACCCCAGGTGAAAAGTTTCCGATACTGTATGTGGTCGACCTCCAAGTGAGTTTCTCTTAGCCAATACTGATAACAATCAGAGCTCAATGCGGTCAGTGATATCCAAATGTCAGTGAATCAGTTTGTTGAATACTTCAGATATTGACAATTTCTTCCTAAGGAAAAGTTATCCGTTCGTCGTTATTTGATGGTTTGACATTAATCATTTTTAGACCAATAATATTTTGTAGTTTAAGCTGATATTATTTGGATGTTATCGTTTGAATTAATTAGTGAATGTAGCCTTTACTACGTAGTACGAGATTATTATGGAGAGTGACAATTGAATTTCCTTGTTCTTTACCACTTTATATTTGTTACATTTACATTACTGCAGTTATAGTTAGAGTGCACATCGTCAAAAATTTTACGGATAGATAATCTCTCCAAACTTTCTGTATGGATTCTTTGGACCAAGTCTGCCACCGTTTCCCTCTGTAACTTTTTTGTTTCGGGGGTGTATGTTTCCCTCGTGTTTTCTAACTGTAACAAGCAAATTGTTCAAGTCCTCTGAATCACTAGAAGTCCCAAATTATATAAATAACTATTCTTTCTTAATTGTGTACAAATATTTCGATAAACTTATACTTGAAACGCAAATAAATGCTTATATCCATGTTTGTAAATAAACGACTACTTCAATACTTGGCTATTGATCGCAATTCTGTCAGATTTGTCTGTCACAGAATTTCGTGAAAATGAAGGAAATGTCTTTTCAACCTGAAATGATTTTTTGTGTACAGTAAATTAATAAAACTGGTGAGCACCTTGCTTCTGTCCTTCTGTTCGCTGGTGAATTTCAAGTGCTACGAATTAGAGGCATAATTGCTGTGACTGTGCACGAGACGCCATTTTGATGATAAAATTATTTGAAGATTCTCTCGATTTTAGAGCCATCATATTTCTAAAAGGGACTATTGAAGGTCCCTTTTAGTCCGGGAGTACCTCCTGTATTCACCGTAGTCTGCTGAATTACCTACTAACTCAGTTCAAAGAAATCAGCACTGTATTCACCGTAGTCTGCTGAATTACCTACCACCTGAGTTCATGGAAATCAGCACTGTATTCACCGTAGTCTGCTGAATTACCTACCACCTCAGTTCTTGGAACTCAACACCGAGGATTTACCACAGTCTGCTGAATTATCCATCATCACAGTTCTTGGAACCTAACACAGAGGATTCACCGTTAAGACTCACCACAAAGCTAAGTACACACCATTGTGTTCTCTCAGTGTTTCATATCCATCGTCATTCTAAATTCTAAGTACTGTTCACTCAAACTTCATGTGAAATAAATGTTAACAAATTATATACACTAGCTGTTGCTTATTTTTCTCTAGCTATTCACTCTTGGTGGTGGCGCCCTTTCAAAATAAACATTGTAAGATCTCAATAATAGCAGTGCAGTGTCTACCAATAGTGAATAATTTCCAACCAACCCAACTGAGAAGAGTCTCTGCTATATTTTTGTTTGATGTTCACCTAAGTACTTGAGGAATATACTTCCTACCTGAGCAACTTAAGGTTACATAACCACGGTACGAAACTCTAGATGGTGATTCGTAGGTCATTTTGAGAAAAAAGTTTCTATGAACATATGTCCGGAGTTGCTTCGTTTATGAGACACAGGTTTTAAAAAAAACTTCAACGCCCTGTATCTCAGAACCGAAAAAAATCCGGACATATGTTCATAGGAACTTTTTTTCTTAAAACAACCTAACGAATCACCATCTAGAGTTTTGTACCGTGGTTAGGAAACACGAGGAAAACACATACAAAAAATTCATATTTTTTTTGAAAAACGCCCCTGAAACAAAAAAAGGCACAGAGGAAGACGATGGCAGTCTTGGTCCAGAGAATCCTTACAGAAAATTTGGAGAGAGTATCTATCAGTAAAATGTTTGCCGATGGGCACTCTAACTATAATTTGAAACTGACCAGTTCAATAACGTGTAACAAATATAAATTGGTACGATAACATATGATGTTTTTTTCTGATACTTCATGGTTATCATTCAATTTTCAAGAACAATATTGCGTCAAAAACATTTCACCAATTTTATTTTTGACTTATAGGACCAATATCGTGAAATGGTCACATTTTTTCTTGCCAATATTATGATTTGAATAAAAATATTGATAAATATTGATAAGAATATTGGTTTTTAATAATACATAATATTGTACCAATATTGTGCCAATATAAGTGTGATACTTGGGTTATCCGGCTGAGGGAAAAATTCGAATCGTTGATGTAAAAAATTAAAACGGACCTCTATTTCAAAAACACGTTTGGAAATTGATTGTTTGTGGAAGACAATTATTAGTGGGAGAATGTTATATTCGGTTTGATATTGATGTTATTCAGCTCAGTATATACTAAATAAAATCTGAAATGCAATTGGCTCAAAGGACTATAAAAAAAATATAATTGATGAATGAGACTGTCTTCAGAGCTGAACACTAATAAAAGCAATTACAGGAAAACTAAAACATAGTATACCTTGTTTCTCAATCCAGCGAGAAAATTTGCGATTTTAGTAGCCGCTGAAACCTCGTGTAATAGTATATGTCTCACGTGAAAGATACCGGAGGTCCATCCATAACTCTTCCGGAGAGGATACTTTTTGACAAGGCAGGGTCGAATAATTTTATGTACACAAAAATACAGGTATTTTCAATTGAGCAAAAGTCTATACGCGGTAAAATGAATATAGTTCAATAAAATAATAATAATAATAATAATAAATCGTCTTTATTGTTTGATGTACAAAATAGGCGTAGTTTAGCCAAAGGCTACTCTTACAGTTAACCTAAGATGTACAATTCGAAATAAAAATATAAAGAAAATGACACAAAATTGAGAGATATATATAGAAGTTCAATGACGTTTCAAGTTATAATAATTCGTGAAAGTGGCATATGAATACTATCGACTAGGCATTTAAATTCATGTTAGTATTGAAAAAGTGTTTTTTTAGAACGGTTCTGATTTTTGTTCTTGAACATTGCATGTAATTGAATAACAGTGAGTTGTAAAATTTGATAGACAGATAAGTGAGCGATTTCTGAAACAGTGAGGTATGATGACGAGGCACATGTAGTTTATTTTTAGATCTCACATCAAGAGAATGTATCATGGACCTTGGAATCAATTTATTGTAAAGTGAGAAAGGAGTTCTGGATTTTAATACTTTGTAAATGAAGTTGCATAAATTATAGTAAGTGCGATTATTCATAGTTAGCCAATTCAATTCAATGATTTTGTTGGAGACATGATCGAATTTTCTCAGAGAATGGATAAATCTACAGCAGAAGTTCTGTACTTTCTGTATTCGATTTTGATTAAATTTGCTCAAGAGATTACCGTACACAATATCACCATAGTTGAACCGCGATAAAACCAACGAATCTGTAAGAAGTTTCCTGATTGCTTGACTGAAACATTGTCTATTTGAATAAATCAGTTTGAGAGTACTAAACGTTTTTTTTTAACACTTCATTCAAATGCAGGTCAAATTTAAGGTCAGAATCAAAAATAATACCAAGATTCTTGATGGAATTCACCACAGGTAGAATAGTATCATCAATTTTTATTGAGAGATTTTGTGAAATAAGAGCTCTATATTTTTTATTACCAAATAGCATCAAGTGACATTTATTTTTGTTCAGTTTTAAGTTATGCTGATTAGCTAATTCAGTCATGGTTTTCAAGTCGAGGTTGATGAGTTTTTCAACGGCTGCATAGTTGTGGATATTCAGGCTGGTATATAATTGTATGTCATCTGCATATGCTTGAACGTTAGAGTGTTGTATTGAAGTCAAAATATCGCTGGTATAAATTATAAAGAGAAGTGGCCCTAAAATTGACCCTTGAGGTACACCGGAAGTATTATTTCGTGTTGACGACATATCATTATTATAACATACTGTTTGATAGCGATTCGTGAGATATGACATAAAAATAAAAACGGTTTCATCCGAAAATCCATAATATTTTAATTTGAAACACAGTAAAGTATGATTTATAGTATCAAATGCCTTCGAAAAATCTAGGGCAATTAGAGCTGTCAATTCTTTCTTATCTGTGTTTCGAATTATGTCGTCTGTAACCTGAATAAGAGCTGCTGAAGTACTATATCCACTTCTGAAACCCGCTTGACAATCAGGAATGATATGATAACCAAGGAGCAGGAGCCTTTGTCATACGCGCTGTCTTGATAGGTGCATGTTTATTAAAAATAGAAAGAATCAGCACAGTAAATAATTCAACTTTACCATCAATATCATCGATTGCATAAATATTTTGAAAAGCTGCATCCTCTAGATCTATACAAAACTGATTATAATCGAAATTCTTGAAATCTCTGTAGGTGTAGATTTTTGGTTTCTGTTTAGGATATTCTATATGCATTTCAGCAAATACCAAGCAGTGATCAGATATACTACTTGCATCTTTCACACCAGAATTTCTAACAAAATCCCCATTCGTTATGAATATTGGATCTAATAACGACATATAATGTTGAACAATTCTAGTGGGTTCATTGATCAATTGTGAGAAATTGTAGCCGGCAAAAAACTCGCTTACGATATTGTTGAATAACAAGTTAACATTCATGTCACCAAAACAGATTATTTCGTCCACCATAGGTACTATTTGTGACAGAGAATCATCTATAGAGTTAATAAAAGAAGCTAAATTACCTTTTGGTGGACGATATGTGTTACCAATCGCGAAAGAGAGATTTTTTAATTTAATTTTTATCCATAGCTGTTCACAATGTTCATTGATACTATTGAAATCAAGTATGTGTGATGAAATATTATTCTTAACATATATACCTACACCTCCACCTTTAGTTGGTCTATCCAATCTGAAAAAAACATATCCAGGAATTGTAATAGTTATATCATCGACTACATCACTCAGCCATGTTTCAGAGATGCCCACTATATCATATCCATCAACGAGATTGACAACTTCTGCAAAATGAGGTAAAAGTGAACGAACATTCAGTTGACACATTTTTAAATTATTAATCATATCAATTCACTGCTGCTCCAGTTGAGAGAACATCCTGTATAAGGAAATAATAAAATTCAGTTTACTTGAGTTAATTTATAAAAAACATGGATTGTAAAGAAACCAGAAACATACGCAAAAACCTTCGTTCGAATCTCAACAAATAAGTAGGTCAATAAAAAATTTACTGTTTTTTTTTTTTTCTAATTATACGAAAACAAATGAACCTAATCGACTGAATATTCAATGCCTTGTAAAAAATTCAAAATTCACAATTTATAAAATAAAGAATAAATTACAATACCTGTTATACGATTGAAACGTTCAAAATGATAAACAGAAAAAATCAACAAAAGAAAAAATGCCTTTAGATGCGTTTGATGTACAAGAAACATAAAGTTGAAACAGCTCAAATAATACAATAATAATTTATTTATTGTATATCATTGCAATTCTTAAGCAAAAGTTTCACACCATTATTTTGAAGGATATAAATTTTCCCGTTCTGTGACCATACCTTGGATCTGCCAAACTTTTCTTTTGCCAACAGAAGTGCATCGTACCTGAGTTTAGTTAAATCTTCACTCATAGTAATTCTAGACCCCTTCAGTTTCTTCTTGTTGTGAAAAACATTGTTGCGACCTTGGACAGAGGCGAATTTTACTAAAATTGGCATAGGTTTGTTTCCTCTATCATTCGAAGTGGATTTCATGCGATAACAATGTTCAACTTGGAAGTCAGTTTCCCTGAGTTTCAGATTATTGATAAATATGTTTTGAACAACCATCATCACGTTTTCATTATCATCTTGCTTCACACCATATAGTCTTAAGTTGTGGATTTTTTGGTTTTGTTCCATATCATCAATTTTATCGAGTAGTTTTTTATTAATTAATGATGATTCATCGTAGTGTGTACTCACAGTCTTAACTTCTTCTTCCAGCTTTTGGATTCGATTTTCAAGTTTAGATATCACCAAACCAGCCAAATTTTCGGCGAAAGCATTCATTATTTTGTCATCACGTAAACATTCAATTATTATTTGCTTAATATCTTGCCTTTGATCCTTTGTGAAGACCATTTTCACTTGCTAATAACACTATATTACAGTATATCGGAACGAACGGAAAAATTGCAATTGATACACAAACGTAGTAGGGTAGCGCTGAGCCAACGATATACGTCTACTCTCTCTGAGTGCCCATGAGTGTCTCCATTCAAACGTTTGAAATTATATGTAAACAGTGTCAGATCTGATAGGTGCCATGAGAATGCACCAACGGGATGTCAAGTTATTTTTGGGTTGTGAATATTTGAGTTTTGTGATTTGTTCCATCGATTTTCATTGTTTGGAGTTTTGCATATTATTATATCCAACCGATTGGAGACATAAAAAAGTCCACTCAAAATTAAGAAAAAATATTACATGCCCGTTCTATGCCTTCGTAGATTTTTGAAAAAAGTCTGGTCAGTAATATTTCCTGGCTCCGATGGTGTAGTAGTAGTTGTGTCTGATAAATAAAAGTTTGAATCGGTTAAAAAGTATATGATTTATAAATATCAAGTGTGTCACACTATGTGTATGTGTGAGTAGGTGGTCCTTTGCCCATAATGAACTCCACTGTATTACCGAAGGTAGCAAAGACACTGAGCAACCATGACCGACCGTTAACGACCATCCAGGTACAACCAAAATTTTCGATACACTTGTTGGATAACATATAGCATAACTCACACTTTATAATCGTCCTCGACCGTCTTCAAGTGGTTTTCAAAGACCATGTTTGAAATTCTAATCTTCTGGAAATTTTAACACATGTTTATGATGAACTTTTCAACATTGTTTATGTAAACTGGTATATTTTTCGATAAACTCTTTTGCTGGTCAGAAGATTCCATATTCGTATATTCCAAACAGCGGTAAATGAATTCCGAACGGTATGAATTATCGGATGGTCGCGCTGGATCTCTAACAGCGATGCGAAGCACTCTTGAAGCGAATACACGAATCCAGAAAAGTCTAGGGAAGGTTCTTTCCAACAATAAATGAGGTCGCGCGAGTCGCTGCGGGGACGAGTCGGAATTCTGATTGGGAATTCAACATAAGGGATACTCCCTCTGGTGTCAAGTTTTGACACTATAGATAAGTACATTATAATTACTGTTTTCGTCAAAATTCCTAAAATTTTGGCAATTTTTTATGTGCATTTTGTTGAACCTGTAATCATTATTGATAAGTGATGAATTTCTGGTACATATAAATGGTGAATTCAGTTCTTCTGTTGACATAATGTACTCGAGAGTAGTTCCATTTTTGCCACTTTGGCGCTGGCATCTAATGTTGAATCCCCAATTGCAGAGTGCAGATAAATAATAGTCCAGTGAAGGTAGTGCATATAAATTATCAGTCAAGGTGAAATAAATGAAATAGTATTCTCCAAGTACTAAATGGATCATTCAAGAGGGTTCAAGTGAAAATTCTTCACACAGTATTTTGTACCCCGTTTTATCGGTAACGCCCAGCAAGATGCTCAGTTCTTAGGATATCACTAGAAGGTTTGCACGACAGATCGTCGGAGAATCCAGAACTGATTTGACTAATAACAGTGAGAAGGATGAGAGTCGTTGACTAGATACTAGAGCATGAACAACTTGGTGATTGTAATAGTATATTAGGTAACAAGTGTTGTCAAAAGCACGAATGGAAAAATTATGCACGAAGCTGGTAGAGTCTTTTATCAGGATGGACGAAACATTTGTTAAGTAGCTATGTATGTTAGCTTTTTTGACAACGGCTGTCACTTGATTAGCAGCAGTAAGTTTTTTGGTGAAGATAACTCCCAGGTTGCTATGGCTGTCTACTTCGGGAAGGCGTCTTTTCTGAAAAAAGGTCATTTTACTAATAATAGTAATATGAATTTTTGGATCTCCGGAAACGGCACACTGTATATGGCCGTAGGTAGATTATAGTACGTAATGCGTGTTGTGAAGGAATTTCGCACTCACGGAATTACGCACTCGCCGCTACGCGGCTCCGTGTGTAATTTTTCCATGCGTGCGTAATATGCCTTTTACAACACTTGTTACGTAATATAATATTATCTATGGCCACTGCAGAAAATAGACAGAAACACACGACTCACAGCCTCAGTAAATAGCTCCTTACGCACGGTAAACAAATCGCACAGTTTTCATAAACAAAACGATATATCTCGGAAACGGCTCAATGGATTTGGGAGAAATTTCGTATGTAGATAGGGTTTTGCTTTTTGAGGTTATCTATATAGGCGTCTTTCTTGGAAACACACGATTTCACTAAAAATATTAATAATAATGATTATTTTTGGATCTCGAAAACGGCTTCAACGATTTGGATCAAATTTTGTATTTAGATGAGGTATTACTACTTAAGGTCATCTATATAGGCGCTTTCCATGAAAAAATGTGATTTTCCTCATAATATTATTAATAATAATATGAATTTTTGGATCTCTGAAACGGCTGTAATGATTTGGATCAAATTTTGTATATAGATAAAGTTTTGCGTTTTAAGTTCATCTATGTGGGCGTCTTTTTTAGAAAAAGGCGATGATAATAATAATAATAATAATGTGAATTTTTGGATCTTGAAAACGGCTTCAACTTTTTGGATCAAATTTATTATTCAGATGAGGTATTGCTACTTAAGTTCATCTATATAGGCGTCTTTTATGAATAAAAGTCATTTTACTCATAATAATAATGATATGAATTTGTGGAACTCGGAAACGGCACACTGTATATGGCCGTAGGTAAAGTATAGTACGTAATGCATGTTGTAAAGCACTTACGCACTCATGGAATTACTTCGCGGCTTCGTGCGTAATTTTTCCATTCGTGCGTAAAATGCCTTTTGCAACACTTGTTACGTAATATACTATACATACATACATTATTATTTTATCGTTTTGCTTCCTTTCATCTTATATAAAATCATGTCATTTGGTAAACTCATAAATTCATATTTTACTGGGCATAATAGACTATGCCTCTGCCCTTGTTGTATGAAATAAATATAGATGAACTTACTGCGTAAGAAGATTTTTACTGAGGCTGTGAGTCTGTTTTTGCCTATTTTCTGCAGTGGCCGTAGGTAAATAATTTTTTTCACAACTGTCATTAAAAATGCCGTTTTTAATTAATTAACATATGAACCAAAAACTGACGTTTTCACACTAGTGTTAGTGGGGTTGCTCCACTAGCTGACGCTTCGCAATATTCCCCACTCACAAAATAAAATGCCACTTTTAACACTGGTATCATAAATAACTATTGTTGGTCAACTAAAAATTTTCTCTACCACTACTACTCGTTATTCAAAGCAAAATTATCTAAATCATTATTCCAGCGTTCTATTGGGTATGATCGATTAGTGTGACTTAGAAAGTTTTCATGGACGGTCACGGAAGGTCGGTCGTTCAGTGTGTTTGATTGCCAGCAGATAAATTTGTTTGAATAATCAAAAAAGTTCCATGCTTTTGACTTTATTTAATTTGGTGGGAAACTGAATAAAATCCCTACTACTTTTCCTGCTTGCTTTCTTCGTACAATACTTTTATCACCAAGAACTCGGATTAAGATTGAAAAAATCACCCACCAGATGCCGTGAACGACGAGTAAATTTTTAAAAATCCAATAAAAAGAGACGTTACGCTATTCGTATTTTCAGCTGATAACATCGTAATGCGAAATGACTTTCAACAACACACAGTGATCCCATATTTCACCTGAAATAATATCATTATCTATATTACGAGAAAGACCAAGGAACATTTCTTTTATAAACCTGGTGGAAGATGAGAAATTTAGTAACCTTATTAACGGGCGAGGCAAACAGCAGGAAATGAACTTTGGTCTTTATGTTATAAGCTTTGTGGGAAGCAAATTTATATTCGATCTCCCTCATAAATTACGAGTTCAAGATGGGTATTTCTGGCATGACTTTCAAATCTTTCTGTTATTCAATCGTTATAAATTGGGGCCTAAGTAATATTACTTCAGTTGGTTAACTTCTCTTGATATTTTTAAAAAAATAAGAGTTTCCTGGTGAACTATGATTTCTATATGAGCTGGGACCAATTCAACCAAATCTGATGCAGAAGTAGAGATGAATAGATATTTAGGTTTTTGAACTTTCAGTGTAAAATCCCAAAATTGAATAACGTATTAGACAAACACACACGGATATTCAACATATAGACCTTCCACGGAAACTGTTCGGTAGATTAATTCGAAAATGTACCTATTGATAACTGAGTACCAGATCTGGCACATCCCCATGAATATTTTATATTTTCGAATTCTGTGTTGAATGGTGATGTAAATTTTTTTGAATACCCTTCACATGTACCAAAAGTGTACCTATGTGAGAGAAATATTTTTTCATTATTTCAGGGTTTTTCAGCTCAATGAATAATTTGAATCTAGAAAATGGAACCCCTAGAAAAAAATCCGGAAAAATAAGAAATAAAATCCCCCTGGAAAAAGAAATTTAGGAAGAAGGAGTAATTATTTAGTCTGATTCAACCAGAACGAACTAACTTTTTTTCTATATTTTTTTCCTTGGGGTTTTTATTCTAGGTGTGTTTTTTCCGGTGGGGTTTATTCCAGGTGTGTTTTTTCCGGTTGGTTTTATTCCCGTTTTTTTTTTTTTTGAGTGTTTTTGCACGTTTTTTTTTTCTCGAGGGTATTTTTATCGGTTACCGGAATAATTTGCATAGTACGTATCGAACTGATATGAAAAATTAAAAAAAATTAAAAAAATTAACGTACTTATCATGTTTTTATAACGGACTAAAAAGAATAAAATAATTTCTCTAATCCTTATGAAGGACAAACCGCATACAGATTTCTAACTTTTTCTAAATTATCCTGACTATTTTATTGTAACGCAAATAATATGAACAGATAATTAAGTTATTTTATTGATAGCTACTCTCTACACTCTTTATAATTATCTATTGTATGTGCTCCATGTTTTTCGTTTCCAATTTTACAAGTATATTTTAAAAGCTATCAAAAGTTACCAAGTCTAAATTTTCAGGATAATTTAGAAAAGGTTAGAAATCTGTATGTGGTATTATCTATTAGGATTATCCCAGTCGAGCCCTGTCTCCGGAGCCCCGAGACATACGGATACATACGGAGGATACGCTGGTGTCATTTACCCAGATAGTTACTCCCCACGTCTGTGGGGAGAGTTATTACTGGGTCCGAGAGTCATGTGGCCTGAGCAGAAGGAGTGAACCAAGGATGACGGCCTTCTGCATTCTTCTTCTGCAAGACGGTAAGACAGTATGATTTTTAAATTGGATAGAAGCGTCTTCATCATTCTACAAAGGACCCCTATGAATAGATTCACCATTTTAACAGAATGGTTTGGGCAGAGCTTGCGGAGTTCAAAGAGTATAATTGGTCCGAGTTTCCCCCTCTTTTCTGACGATGTTCGTTTCGCCAGGAGCCGGAAATTCTCTAACGGAAATTGACCTACTTTAACGTCGAGAAGGCTTACATCAAGCTTATTTGCTTGTATTTGCCTGAGAGTGAGAGTTCCAATAGATTCGGAACTTCTCATTTTCCAAAACGGACTCAATATCCCCCAGAGCATAAGGCAACACTGGTATCTTGTCTATACCGTACTAGTGTCGTAGATGGTAGTACAACACTCGTAGAGCCGCGTTATGCCTAAGAATATAGGCTGGGACCGCACGCGGACAGCAAATGCTTTATGGTCTCAGAGGAGCCCCACGACCCGCTCTGCATCTAGTGTCTGGGACCTGTATACCCATAACCCGAGTACGGTAGACCAGAGTGTTGAAGACATTTTCTTGGCAGCCCATTATGTATTCCTCGGTCTCCGACTTCAGCTCACTTGACCTGAGAAAAACGAAAGTAAAATTTTTGGATAAGCCAAGGTCCTAGATGTTCTTGAAGAAAATCCCATGCATTAGCCTATCCTTATGCAGCTGCAGGAGCCCTCCAGTCTCCGCAGCTTTAATGTAAACATTTTGGTGAACGGGTTACAACTTGGTGACAGAGTTTAGATTAACCCGTTCAAAGTTCATCGACTGCACGGTCTGGTGCCTTAGAAAGAAATGCTCCGATGCCTGCTTTCTCATGGTCACAGCCAAACAGAAAATGGGATCTGAACTCCTGATAACTTTATAGGCTCCACTCAGTACCATTATGTTATGTAGACACTCCAAACTCTACGGCCTCCCTGCTGTCTGGGAGGATATAACCGTGAAACGGATGATTTAGGATGCAAGTTCCTATTGAGATGCATCATTTTTCGAGTTTCCACGTCGAGTTGTCTCTTGAGTCCATTTATCATTATTATTATTATTATTATTACATAAATATTATGAAATTTTTGTATTGTGGTCGGTTTTGGAAATGTGTGCCCAGTTTTAGGTCATTCGGAGGATTGGTAGAGGATGAAAGTTGAATTTGCAATTCTCATTATAATTTTTTTTATTATTATTCTGATGTTTGGAAGTAGGTGAAAATAGAATTTGAAAATTCACATCATCATTATTATTATTAGAGGTGAAATCGCGTTTTTTCAGTGAAGACGCCTATATGGATAAACTCAAAAAGCAAACCCTTATCTATATACAAAATTTGATCCAAATCGTTGAAGTCGTTTTCGAGATCCAAAAATTCACATTATTATAATTATTAGTGAAGTCATGTTTCTCTAAGAATGACGCCTATATGGATGAACTTAAAACGCAAAAATTCATCTTTATACAAAACTTGATCCATATCGTTAAAGCCGTTTTCGAGATCCAAAAAATCACATCATCATTATTATTATTATTTTAAGTAAAGAAGACTATATAGATGGACTGAAGAAGCAAATCGTTATCTAAATTCAAAATTTGATCCAAACCGTTAGAGCAGTTTGCAAAATTCAGAAATTTACATCACCATTATTATTTTTAGAAAAACCATATTTTCATGCACTATTATCCAGAGCTATGGTCCAAATTTCAAGTACCTATCTAGCAACAAAATTCCACCCGGACAGACATACATGAAAGCGAGTGGATAAAAACATGTTAACATGATAAAATAAATATACTGGGGAAACTCTGTTGATGATGAATGACAGTCTCAATTTCTACCAGCACTTCAATAATGCATAGCTTACTTCTTAGAAATACAAAGACTAAATTACTTTTTCCCGCTGCCGACACTGAGTAAATAGTCCATACATGCTTAGCAACAAAACAGGTAAATGGTCTACATCATTCGTTTACTAATTCATCTTGACAACAGAATGTAAATAGTATCATTTTCATGCCTAGGGTAATAATGACTTTGACTTTGACAAGTAATACCTTCAGCTTCAAATATATCAATTCTTAGGTTATGAGACTTTTTGAATATTATTTTTGAGTAGTATGTCAAGGCGGATTTCGCCTCATTAATTTGAATTTTCGCTCTCGATGGCATCTGGCCATCGAGATCTCCGCCATTTTGGTTCTTCGGCGAAGTTCTTCAGCAACCCCAACGCCGAAGAAGGTGGGGGGAGGGTTGCGGAAGAAAAAAAAAATTTTTTGTCCCCGATTGGGGCTTGAACCCACGCCCATTGGCATGGCAGCCGAGTGCGCTACCAATGAGCCATGAAGGTCCCATACTAATGTCGATTTAAAACTCGTAGCTTTGATAATGGGAAAAAAAAGCCGATTGGCGGCAGTCGCAATAAACATGGCGGTGTAGGGTGTAGCGTGTGGGGGTTGAGAAAAATTGCAGGTACATGATAGGTGTAGAGAGCAATTGGGTGTGTGGGAGAAGAAAAAAACGACCTCATGTGATTCGTTGTGTCGAAAAAATGGCCGTCGAAGCAACGCCCCCCTGCGGTACATGATAGATGTAAAGAGCGGAAAGCGGGGGGCGGGCGGGCGGGGAGATCAAAACGACCTCATGTGATTCGTTGTGTCGAAAAAAATGGCCGTCGAGAGCCCCACGCCTACGATAGCAATGGCCGCCGAAGCATCTCTCTCGACTTAGAACAGGCAGCAACATGTCCAGACTTGAGTTGGAATTCCGACGCTCCACAGCTTAAGTAAACAACCACATCCGGTGGTTGTTTACCCAAGTTGAAATTCCGAGAAATGTCCACTCAGCATTTTATTACTGCGTAGTTTGGGTTTTCCCCCCAGCATATTCAGCGTGGGCAGACGGCGTGGGTCACGTGACCATCGGCGTGGGGTCTCGGGGACAAAAAATTTTTTTTTTCTTCCGCAACCCTCCCCCCACCTTCTTCGGCGTTGGGGTTGCTGAAGAACTTCGCCGAAGAACCAAAATGGCAGAGATCTCGATGGCCAGATGCCATCGAGAGCGAAAATTCAAATTAATGAGGCGAAATCCGCCTTGACATACTACTCAAAAATAATATTCAAAAAGTCTCATAACCTAAGAATTGATATATTTGAAGCTGAAGGTATTACTTGTCAAAGTCAAAGTCATTATTACCCTAGGCATGAAAATGATACTATTTACATTCTGTTGTCAAGATGAATTAGTAAACGAATGATGTAGACCATTTACCTGTTTTGTTGCTAAGCATGTATGGACTATTTACTCAGTGTCGGCAGCGGGAAAAAGTAATTTAGTCTTTGTATTTCTAAGAAGTAAGCTATGCATTATTGAAGTGCTGGTAGAAATTGAGACTGTCATTCATCATCAACAGAGTTTCCCCAGTATATTTATTTTATCATGTTAACATGTTTTTATCCACTCGCTTTCATGTATGTCTGTCCGGGTGGAATTTTGTTGCTAGATAGGTACTTGAAATTTGGACCATAGCTCTGGATAATAGTGCATGAAAATATGGTTTTTCTAAAAATAATAATGGTGATGTAAATTTCTGAATTTTGCAAACTGCTCTAACGGTTTGGATCAAATTTTGAATTTAGATAACGATTTGCTTCTTCAGTCCATCTATATAGTCTTCTTTACTTAAAATAATAATAATAATGATGATGTGATTTTTTGGATCTCGAAAACGGCTTTAACGATATGGATCAAGTTTTGTATAAAGATGAATTTTTGCGTTTTAAGTTCATCCATATAGGCGTCATTCTTAGAGAAACATGACTTCACTAATAATTATAATAATGTGAATTTTTGGATCTCGAAAACGACTTCAACGATTTGGATCAAATTTTGTATATAGATAAGGGTTTGCTTTTTGAGTTTATCCATATAGGCGTCTTCACTGAAAAAACGCGATTTCACCTCTAATAATAATAATGATGATGTGAATTTTCAAATTCTATTTTCACCTACTTCCAAACATCAGAATAATAATAAAAAAAATTATAATGAGAATTGCAAATTCAACTTTCATCCTCTACCAATCCTCCGAATGACCTAAAACTGGGCACACATTTCCAAAACCGACCACAATAGTTTGGGTTTTCCCCCCAGCATATTCAGCGTGGGCAGACGGCGTGGGTCACGTGACCATCGGCGTGGGGTCACGTGACCATCGGCGTGGGTCACGTGTCCATCGGCGTGGGTCACATGACACAGAGAGTTTATACATACGTTCACAGCGCGCGCCGATGACATTTGATAGCCTGCCTCCGAAGCAACAACAAGTGTTTTGTGCTGCTCATCTGCCTCTCGCTCTTCATACAGTTTTATTGTGAGTGCCATTCATTCGTGATTTGCAAAAGGTTAGTAGATTTCACATATGTTTTCGCGAGTGTTTCAAGTGTCTATGTCATTCGATTCAGTTGTTATAAAGTTCATTTATCTCATACAGAGTGTCTCATAAATCGTCATATTTTTCTCATACAGTATACATTGAATATTTTTGTCACATTTCTCGTACAGAGTGTCTCATAAATCGTCATATTTTTCTCATACAGTGTAGATTGAATATTTTTGTCACATTTCTCATACAGAGTGTCTCATAAAGCGTCATATTTTTCTCATACAATGTACAATGAATATTTTTGTCACATTTCTCGTACAGAGTGTCTCATAAATCGTCATATTTTTCTCATACAGTGTACATTGAATATTTTTGTTACATTTCTCTCATACAGAGTGTCTCATAAATCGTCATATTTTTCTCATACAGTGTACATTGAATATTTTTGTCACATTTCTCTCATACAGAGTGTCTCATAAATCGTCATATTTTTCTCATACAGTATACAATGAATATTTTTGTCACATTTCTCGTACAGAGTGTCTCATAAATCGTCATATTTTTCTCAAACAGTGATTTTTTGCCATATTTCTCATACAGGGTGATTCGAATTTTTTTGTCATATTTGTCGTACAGGGTGAATCACAATAATGTTTTGAGAGAGTTATACAGCGTGTATCAAAAAAAAAAATCTTCATTATTTTGAAACGTGCATGTTTTTCACAGATGTCTCATCTCGACGAAATTAACAAGGTCTCCTTGGCTTGCAGGAAGGACCTGCACAAACTACAAGAGCTGCCGAAGGACGAACCCAAATTGATCCTCGACGCTCAAACCAAAACTACAAAGTTTGGGGAGTCAATCCTTGTGGAGTTAGAGGACTGCGTAGTATTCCTTCCGAATCGAGTGACTGGAGCATTGAAAGCGAACCTCGACAAATTGACCGAGGCCCAGCACGTGCTAATATACAGGGGTGAAAAGAAAATTGCCAATCGAGCTCATCCGCAGCAGCTGTTTGAGATCGCCAAGGCCTGAAGACGTCGCAGCCGTTGGAAAAAGAGAGAGTAAGTTTCTTGTATTTTCATTTGACATTTTCTTGAAATTTTGTGTTGAATCATGTCATCTGACGCCATTGTTGAACAAAGTGTGGAGATGGTGGCAAAGTTGCTTAAGGCGGTAAAAATCCTCAAAAAGGGCTGTTCCGATGAAGAGTGCAAACATTGGTTGGCCCAATGCCAGCGCACCGCCCGCCTTATTAATAGAGCGATCGCAGCGGTGGAAGGCATAGGCTCTCTGAGAAAATTGCAAACTTTATGTGGTCACTTAAAAATTATCCGAAATTCAATCAAAAATTCAGGCCAACAGCCAGTCGTCGTGGGGGAGGGGCTCAAATCAAAATTGACATCTCGAGTAAAGTGGGAGGACTTGAAATCGGCATTTTCTTCGCATCTGCGCACAGGTATAATTATAAATTTAAAACATAAAGAAATTGGACAATTTTTCGGGGACGCATTCTCTCTATTCAAAAACAGAATTCAAAATTTATTGAAAAAACATTCACTCATTAAAGTCAATTCGATATTTTGAGGGAAATTCGTGAAAAACTCTTTGAATCAAGAACAAAAAATCGACTTCAAGTATTTCAACACTAAAAACGCTGTGATCGATAGGGGTACAACTTTGAAAGAGTGGTTCTTGGAAAATGTCATCGATCAAATTCAAAACAAACTTTCTGAATTCGCGGACAAAGAGAGCGGATGGAGTCTCGAGAAAATCGTTAGTTTGGCAATAAATATCAACAAATCCGGCATCAGCAACGGTTCGTCTTTCATCGAGTTGCCGAAATCTACTGCCAAAAAACGAGCTTGCATCAACATCAAAAATGATGATGATGCATGTTTCGCTTGGGCAATCGTCTCCGCCCTGTATCCTGTTCAATCTGGTAAAAATACTGATAGAACATCGTCATATCCGCATTACTCAAAGGCATTGAATTTGGACGGAATCGACTTTCCCATGAAATTTAAACAAATCACCAAATTTGAACAATTAAATAACATTTCCGTCAATGTGTACACTTTGGAGTTAATTCAGCCGAAGCCGGACAAGGAGGCATTTTTTGTGACTGTTCCAAGTCGACTCACGAAACAAAAATTAGACAAACATGTCAATCTTCTCCTCATTCAAAATGAATATCACCCGAAATTAAATGATTACGAGGCACCGCCACTGATCGACGATGACACTGACGATTCAGACATAAAATTCCATTATGTTTGGATAAAGGATTTATCTCGCCTACGTAGTGCACAACTCAATAATCATGGTAACAAAAAATTCATTTGCGACAGATGTTTGAATTATTTCACAAGTGAGGAAAAATTGAACAGTCATACTGTTGATTGTCAAAAACAAAACACATGTAAAATTTCTTTCCCCCACTACGATCATGTAGAATTTCGCGACTTTGTACATAAAGAAAGAGTGCCCTTCGTAATATATGCGAATTTCGAGTCGATTTTGGAACCGTTCAAAGATGCCGCCGGCGCCGGATGCAATTCTCAAACGGAAAAGTACCAAAATCATATTCCGTTCAGTGCCGGATTTTATTTCAAGTGTGCATATGACGACACTTTGTCATTTTACGATAGCCATCGAGGTCTCGATTCGATGGATTGGTTTGCGGAAAGAATGGGGACCATAGCCAAAATTGTGCAAGCCAAAACTTTGGACATTGTTCCCATGACCGCATCACCTGATGAGGTGAACGCGCCATGTTGCCACATCTGCGAAAAACCTTGGAAAACTGACGACAAAGTTGTCCGTGACCATAATCACTACACGGGTGCCTTTCGCGGATATACGCATGCGCAATGCAACCTGTTATACAAAAAGTCTTTTGTGGTGCCGATCGTTTTCCATAATTTATCCGGATACGACAGCCATTTTATTATTCGAGATATAGCAAAGAGGGGGCGAGTCAGCTTGTTGCTTGTCAACAAAGAGAAATACATATCTTTCATCCAGTATGACGACAATACAGACATCAAGTTCAGATTCATCGATTCGTTCCGTTTTATGGGCATGAGTTTGGACCATTTGGTTCAGACTTTGACAGTGCACGATTTGAAAATATCCAAACGCGAATTTGCACATCTGACAGCCTCGCAGTACGAATTACTCACTCGAAAGGGCGTATTCCCATACGATTTCATCGATTCGATGGAAAAGTTGGAAGTTGAATGTTTGCCGGCGCTCCATCATTTCTACAACAAGTTGAACGATTGTCACATTAGCAAGGCAGAATACGAACATGCGCAGAACGTGTGGCAAACGTTCAACTTAAAAACACTGGGCGAGTACTCCGACTTGTACATGAAAACAGACATACTGCTCTTGGCTGATATTTTCGAGAATTTTCGAAATATCGGTCACGTGACATATGGCCTGGACCCCGCGTGGCATTACACCCTACCCGGCTATACGTGGTCGTGCATGTTGAAGTACACCCAGTGCAAGTTGCAGATTTTGAAGGACGTCGACATGCTCATGTTCATCGAGCGAGGAATTCGCGGAGGCATCAGTCAGTGCTGCAACAGGCGCTCCACGGCAAATAATAAATACATGGGTGACAGGTATGACGTCACTCAGCCCTCCACTTATTTGCTATATCTCGATGTAAATAATTTATATGGGTGGGCCATGATGGAATATCTTCCGTATGGGGGATTCAAATGGCTCGAGAATGTTGCCGATTTGAATGTGCTCGAGGTGTCAGACACTTCGCCGATTGGCTATATTCTCGAAGTCGATTTGGAGTACCCCGAACACTTGCATGACAAACACAAAGATTTTCCATTATGCGCCGAACACCGTACTCCGCCAGGCTCAAAATTACCCAAATTAATGACCACCCTGTACAACAAGGAAAACTGTTGTACACTACAGGGTGTTGAAACAAGCACTGACGCACGGACTTGTACTTAGAAAAATTCACAGAGTTCTGCAATTCGACCAATCAGCCTGGCTCAAACCGTACATTGAATTAAATACGAAATTGCGCGCAGAAGCAAAAACCTTTCGGCAAAAATAACTACAAATTAGCCAATAACGCAGTATTCGGGAAAACGATGCAGAACATACGAAAACATCGTGTAGTGAAAATGGTCTCAAAATGGGAGGGGCGATATGGCGCGAAAAATTTAATTTCCAGCCCGAATTTCAAGAATCGCACTATTTTCGATGAGGACCTCGTCGCTATCGAGATGGCAAAGACGGATATGTTGTTCAATAAGCCCGTGTACATCGGAATGGCGATACTTGACATTTCCAAGGTGTGCGTGTATGATTTCCACCACGGTTTCATGATGGAAAAATACACGAGCGATCAGTGCAAGTTGATGTACACGGATACTGATTCGCTGATTTACGCGATCAAATCCGATGACATTTATCGAAATTTATTAAAGTCGAACCTGGAAAAATTCGATACAAGCGATTACCCCATCGACAACCCGTATGGGATTCCCCTTGCCAACAAAAAAGTCCCCGGCTTGATGAAAGACGAAGCGAATGGCCGAATTATGACAGATTTCGTGGGACTCAGTTCAAAGCTGTACACCTATAAGATACAGGATGGAACATGCGTCAAAAAATCCAAAGGAGTGAAATACAGTGTTGTCCAAAATAAAATCACATTCGACGACTATGTAGAATGTTTGGAAAATCAGCGTGAGAAAGTCACATCTCAACGCTGTATTCGCTCCTTTGTGCACAACGTTTTTATTGTGAAGCAAACAAAGATCGCTCTCAGCCCCCACGACGACAAGCGCTGTATCCTCCAGGGCTCCCATGACACTCTGCCGTGGGGCCATTACAGTCAATTGGATATTTAACTATGCGCATCTCGCATACAAACGCTTCATTGGCTTAGGAGATGATGATTCGGAACTCGATGACTGATTCAACGCACAAAATCTCGATAAAATGTCAAATGAAAATGCGGAAATTGTGCTCTTGTTTGTTCCCACACATCGTATATCATATAATCAAATGTATATATCAATGTTTGAATAAATCAGCATGTAATCCATGTTTGAATATTATTTCGTTTCACCTCCACATTAAAAAAAATAAAAAATCCCCACAATTTTTGGGTCATTTCTAAGGTGAAAAAACATACACTTTTTACATCAAAAAAGTATGCATTTTTAGGGTTGAAAAAGTATCGTTTTTTGACGCGAAAAGTGCAAGTTTTTCACCTCAAAAAGTGCCTGTTTTTGGCCTCAAAAAGTCACACTTTTATTGAATGGTGGAAAAAGCTGGGTGAACAGTTTTTGCTTCACTCAGCCACTCAGCTTCAACTGAAAATGACTCACTGAAATCGTACCACCATGTCAATAAAGTGGTCACTTTTTTTCACCCAAATTTACATGTATTCTTATGGGAAAATGGTCATTTTTTGATAAAAAAAATGACCGAAAATTGACATGGTGGAAAAAGCTGAGTGACGGCTGAGTGAAAGCTGAGTCACTGCTGAGTGACTCAAAAACGACTCACTGAAACCGTACCACCATGTCAATTTTGGGTGTTTTTTTTACCTTAAAAAGTGTCACTTTTTGACGTCAAAAACATGCTCTTTTTTACCTCAAAAATGAGCATGTTTTTGACTTTTTTTTGGGACCGAAATAAAACAAATATTCTAAGACACATATATTTTTAAAAGTGTAGTGATGGGTGCTCTACAAACTGCGCATGTGTCGCACCTGATGGCGCACTGCGAGCAGCTCACCAAATGTCTACATGGCATAAACAATACACTTAGTTCATTGACAAGACAAATACGACAAGTCATCACTGTGTTCTGTGAGTCTATGCTGGCAGCATTGACATCTGTCTCTTTGTCCATGTCACCTGTCACTCGTCCCTCTGCAGGAGCGCCATCTGTCGGTGGTGGTTGCGAGGTGTCATCTGTCACTTGTCCTTCTGGAGGAACGCCATCTGTCGGTGGTGGTGGTGGTGGTGGCGAGGTTTCATCTGTCACTCTGCTGTCAGCTGACACTCTTGGTTCCGGAGGAACATCATCGCCATCTATCGGTTGGATGAGTTCCTGATTGTGGAAGAATTCACAATGGGGGCTCCATTCACGATGGTCAGCCATAGGATCGTCATGGGGCTGCCATCGGAACCCTTCTACTCGGCACGAAAGACATTTAACTATGTCTTCCGAGCCGGTATACGTAAAACCGGCTTCGGCTAACTTACTTGGAGGAAATGCCGAAGTCCAGCTTCGAAACGTGTCGAGTCGTGACTGCATCTCTCTCTCTATCCGAACACACACTCACTGCATACTGAAATGAAATTGCCAACATTGTTCAATATATACATTTATTTCGATTCATAATCAAACAGTACTTTGTCAGGCAAATAATATAGGCATTCACGAAAACATAGATGTTTATCATCTTTGGACGATATAGTACACAATGTTATAGCCTCGTCAAATGTCAAATCATTGTTTCTAGCAAGAACTCTGGCACTAGCTAATATATCATGGTAATATTGACAAAAGTTCATATTCAATAAATATTCAAATCTTCCCGCCAACACTGTGACATCCAAATGCAGGATTTCCTGGATTTCGAGCTCCGTCAAGTAGAAGTAGGTGTCATCTTTGGAAACTCGCACTGTTGCACTATTTCCATAAGTGTGTAATTCCAAGTCCATGACATCATCCCAATCGAGTTTGATTTGGGCGGTCTTGTTGTCGGCCGCATTCGAATCAGCTCGGTTATTGTAAAGCCGATTAATGGCTCCCACGAAAATGGCCCACTCGAACATGCTGAAAGGCAGGCTGAAGGAGATGGTGTGCGGGATTGTGCACACAAGTCTCACTGCAGGCACGAAACTACGAGCAACACTTATTCCACATTGCACAGACAAAATTGATGTGTTTCGGAACTCGTAGGTGGCGCTGCACACGTAAAATCGTTACTTCTTGATGGCGTCTTTGTACATGTCACAAACACGGTCCAAATCGGCAACACGTTCTGCCCACTCTCTTGATGATGATGATGACTCCGAAGAATCCTCCTCGACAGACAATAGGGACGAAGACATCGACTCGTAATCGGACGTAGGATCGTTAGACTCGAACTGCACTCCACCAAGCATGATGATCGACTGACTCATCGTGCCGCTGAACGGTTTGAAATATTTCGCAGCCGGCTGGAGAGAGGGAGAGAGAGACGAAAGGCCCCCAATTTTATGCGCTAATGTGTCTATTTTCCATTGAATTACAAGCGATTTGTCGAATCTATCCAGGAATTGTGAGTACTGTCAAAACCCAACCATTTCACCAGGACTTTTCGGCCTTTTCGTCTAATGATTTTTTCCACGAGATAGACGTCGGGATTCTTCGTCTTTTGCAATTCCTGTTCGTAGAAAGCGCCGCTGATTGGTCGCCCCTCCAAGTCCTCCAGCAAGTACGTGAGTGGTTGGGTGATTTTCACTTTGACGACTTTAAAAATTTCAGTCGTCCAATTGGGCGTATAGTGTATACCCCTTCTCGAACACATGTTTGGCCTTGCTAATTCGCACAAAGTCTCCAATTTTGAACTTTTTTTGGCCAGCTCGTCCCACATAATCATACGCATACTTGTACACTTTGTCTTCATTGTCTTTGGTGACGTCACAGGGTTTCATGCCGATCGTCCGATTTTGCGCTGATTGTAATTTTTGGCCGGTAAAATGTCCAGCCACTTGTAGGTGCCGTTCAAACTGAAATATTTGAAGAGTTTTTCTTTTAGCGTGCGTATCATTCTTTCCGCAATAGCTGCTTTGATCTTCGTGTACGTGCTGTAGTGTTTGATGTTGTACTTTTTCATGAGGGCCTGGAAGCTGGCGTTGTAGAATTCAGTACCCAAATCAGATTGTAGGAACGTAGGACTTCTGTTCGCTTTCGATAATATGTCCCCCATCGCTTCGGTGACGTCTCGACCACCTTTGGTCTTCAAAGGCCGCACCCATAGGTATTTCGAGAAGGTGTCAATCACCACGAGAATATAATTGTAGTTCTTATTGACTTTCGAGTATTTTTGAAGGTCAGCCAAGTCCATCTGCCACAGATCGTCGATTCCTTTGATGATGGTACGTCTGCGGGGAAATCTCTTTCTGGCCGGAGCATGGAGCTCATCGACCAATTGCTTTTTGGCTGCGGACGACTCCATTTCTCCCAAACAACTGCGCAATGCTAATGCGCAGCTCCATTGTTATACTCTGTACTAAAGTCCAGAATCGTTGGCGTTCTCGACATTTATTTAATCTGCTTTTTCAAAGTATCGTGTTTTTTCAACGAAAGTGTCATGAATTTCATAACTCGAATGTCCAAGGCCTCGTGAGCGTGTTTCTGCGCATCCAATTCTGCTCTGAGCTTCACTATGAAGTCATCAACGTAGTTTTTGTTGACAACATCATTCGGAGTAGTTGGCGTTTCGACATTACATATTTTCACATGTTCAGCGTCAATGTCCCCGTTTGCCGTGTAGTTGAGTATGACACCGGGGAAATGATAAGGCTGCTGCTGAGCGCGGCGAGCTGAGGAACTTTGACCGAACTTGTTGATACTCATGATGGAACTGTGGGGTGCGAAACGTTGACGCTCGTATTTATCTAATATAGCCTGCTTCTCTCAGCTCATTTATGATGGCCACGATCTCGTTGTCGGTAGAGGTGCTGCCAGCATTCTTAGCTGCGACGAGTAGCCTATATTTGTCAACTAGCTCATTGACGTCGTCCCAGTATACGTATTCTACAGGCTTCGTATTATATGTCAATTGATCTGGGATACTGCCGCCGCCCATTTTCGATTGACTTGGGTCTTTGAACAATGGACGAATCAGAGTCTCGTATTTACTCGTCTGAGACGGATTCAGCCGTCCTTTCGCATCCAAATGAGCACCTGTACTCAACAAAATTTGCTTGTATGCCACCAAGTCTTGTCTCTGGTATTTCGGATTCTTGTAGAAAATCAAACTATATAATCCCGGAGTACCCTGGTATGTTTCGCCATCAATGCGAATGTCCCCCGTATCTTTATCCAAGTCCATCAACTTGTTGCCGAGTATCCATTGCGCTCTGGGTCTGTCGTAAATGGGGCCGTAAGTCACATCGATTTTGCCCGATTTCGCACGATGTTCATTCACGAATTTAGATGCTACTTCGGGGTAAACTTCCAGCAATTCTCCATCATCCTCCTCATCGTCGTCGTCGTCAGACTCATAGTCATCTGTGTGATAGCTGTCTTCGTCTTCTTCTTTCTTCATGGTGGTGGTGGGGGAAGGGGTCCTCGATGATGGCGGTTCTTGTTTCTCTTCTTTTTTCACCTTCAGCTGTCGTCGCTTAGGTGGTGGGGGCATTGCTGCATTCAGTCTCTTCAGCGGCACCGTGATGGGTTTGAATAATTTATTCAGCGCTTCATCCTGCTCGGATTTGCCGAGTTTCAAAGACAAATACTTTTTTTCGAACAACTTTCGCCAACTGACTGACTTGCCTTTTTTGGTTCGACTTTGGCAATTTCGGAGTCGACACGTGATGTAGTCGGTGCCATTGCTACACACAGAATGACATATTCGAGACACTACATTTGAATATATCTGTCAAAACCCAGTCGATAGCGCCCTTTGGATACATCAAAGTCTTTGGCTATGACCAAACATCCGAATTTTTCCTTCCAACAGGTGGCGCACATGCGTCGAAATTCATCGAAGGTGTAGTCCGGAGAGACGTGCTCGTCAAAGGCGTGCTTCAGGTTCACATCGTCTTGCCGAAATAGCACTATAATGTTGCAATTGTCTCTGATCAACTGTTTGGGTATTGTCGAGTAGGTTTGACATAAATATGCAACGTCCACGGATTTATGACGTCCCATGGCATAGTACTCTCTGATTTTATCCTGTTTGTCGCACGAAACATCATCAAATATAAAAATTGAGTGCTCCTTTGCCATTGACGGCTCGATAATCTCCTCGTTGTCCCTGTATGGATAATAGCCCACTCCTTTGACTTGTTTCAATACATCGTGCAACAGCTGATATTTCGGCTGGTACAGTGATTTTGAATATACGTAGACATTCTCGAAGCGGGCTCCGTTCGGGCTGAATAACAAACTCAGTACAGCGTTGGTCTTGCCACATCCGCTGGGACCACAAATTATCGCTCGAAATGAATTCGGTAGCAGAGGACCGTGTTTGCGCACAACATTCAAGTTGCCGCCACCTACGAAATCCAAATTGGCTATTTCCAGGGTCGGCTCTTGTTGCAGCACTTTCATTGTATATTTGGAGAAAAAATGTTACATGTGACCACGCCCACATCTGGCGTTCGACTGACAGTTCGAGTGCTCGAGCGGCGGCTATGTAAGTAAGTATGCAACGCCAATCGCGTCATTGTCATGTTAACCTTCGAGCACGAAGGTCGTGGAGTGGTTAACTCTGTGATAAATCGTCTGCCATTCGAGCTACATCTGCCCGGATACCAATACTGCGGACCTGGCACCAAATTGAAGAAGAGGTTGGCACGCGGAGACGCTGGTGTGAATCCCCTAGACACTGCTTGCAGATCACACGATATCGCATACTCGCAAAGCAACTCTCTAGACGATAGACACAAGGCTGACTGGGTGTTGGAAAATCGAGCTTGGGAACGTGTCAAGTCCAAAGACGCGAACATCGGCGAGAAAGCTGCAGCTTGGCTAGTCACCACAACTATGAAGGCGAAGCGTAATTTGGGCATGGGTATGAAGTCATCATCAATGGCCTCTGCTTCTGGTGCAAAACGGTCAACGAAAAAGAGGTCGTTCAAGAAGGATGTTGTGTCGAAAATCACCAATCATCTGCGGAAGGCACTGAAACCTGAACAACTCAAAGATATGAGTGCGAAGGCTCTGCGAAAATCCTCGTTGGTAGCACTGCGTGCAGCCCGAGCTCAAGTCAAAAAATTGGGCGGTCGCAAAAACATCAAAGTACCTCGAATAATACCTTTCGAAGCAAAGAGTGGAGGTGTGCTGCCTTTGCTTCCCATCTTCGCAGCTTTGGGAGCACTGGGATCGTTGGCTGGTGGTGCCAGCACCATAGCCAGGACCATCATCTCCTCGAAAAACGCTCAGAAGAAATTAGATGAAGAGAAGCGCACAATACTGCGATGGAGAACATCGGAAAGCAGGGATCTGGCCTGTTTATGCGCAAAACAAGTCGCGGAGGCTATGGTCTTTTCCTCAAGAAGTTTGCAAAAAACTCCCAGTGAAGCTGCCCAATAGCAAGCGACCTTTGTACGATGTGGACTTGGTCAAGTATGCCAAACGTCTGAAAATTCCTAATTTCGTTGGGGTTTTCATGCGCGACAACCTACCTCAATCTACGCCCATGTACAAAGAGTGCGCCATTGTCAATCTGGACTCGATAAAAAATCGTGGAACGCATTGGGTAGCTTACGTGAAAAGTGGACTTTGTGTGAAATACTTTGACAGTTTCGGTAATTTGAAACGGCCAGTGGAACTCGTACGATATTTAAATGGCGGTGGAAATGTGAAAATCTACTACAACAACGATCGCTATCAGACATTCGATCAAGCAAATTGCGGCCATTTGTTTCTGAAATTCCTCTACGATCAAACTCAACACAACGATGGATAGGGTCGTCAACAAAAAGACAGTGACCTTTAATGAAGAGCGAAATACGGTTCATTATATGGTTGTGTGGCGATTTGCGTACAACACTTCGCGCAAATCCGATTGGCAGCGTATGGCTATGGACAGGATCCGTTTCGCTAGGCGAATCTCCAAACTTGCCTACATAATTGACCCCATTTTGGATGTGGAACACAGGGAGCGAGTGTGGAAGTCTTTAAATGAGAGTGCATAACCCCCAAAGTGTCAGTCATGTCTTTGCTGTTCACCCTGACAGGTCACACTTCTACGCTGACCGCAGACTTTGCTCCGCCAATTCAATTGGACGAACACAGCTCTAACGGCTTGGCTTTGATTGGTTTTCATTCGTACAACAGCATACCGAACATAACCAAGGGGAAGTTCTATTACTTTGCCAACGGAGCGCCATCTGTTAGCACCATCAGCATACCCACTGGCTGTTACGAAATGAGCGACATTGCCAAGTTTATTCACAAACACATCGACAAACCGAGAGAGGTGAAGAAGAAGAAAAGAGAAGTGGACATCGAGAGAGACAGCAACAATAACGCTAAGGCAGCAGTGTTCTCTCTCAAACCCAATACCAATACGCTACAGTGCGAAATTTACAGCAAGTACCACACCATAGACTTCACTCCAGAGGACTCTATCGGACGATTGTTGGGTTTCTCACCTCGAATTCTCCCAGCTGGAATTGTTCACGTGTCTGACCTGCCCGTCAACATAGTCAAAGTGCGAACAGTTCACATTGACAGTAACGTCACATCGGGTGCTTTCTTCAACAACCGACCCTCCCATACGATATACGAGTTTGCCGTTCGAGAAGATCCCGGATTTGCCATCGACGAGACTCCCTCGAATCTCATCTATCTGCCTGTGAACAAGACGGAAATACACAACATAACCTTGAATATACTCGATCAGGACTTTTGTAGTGTGAATTTCCGTGGAGAAACCATCATCGTACGACTGGTGTTGCGCAAGCTGTCAAATGGGGTTGGTATTTGATTGGAACGACAACCAACAGCATAAAAGTACTGAGAGCGCAGACGTCAGTTCAGTTGCGCAGACGCAGTCAACGAGAGCACACACCAATCATACGCTCTCTCTCTCGAGCATACAATTCCTCATATCTCAAGGGCATCATGTTGTCAAAACAAGTGTTCGACGTGTACAATCATCCAAAATTCGATGAATCCATCCAGAGAGTGGAGACTCGAACGTACCACCCGTACGTCAAATCCTTCCAAAATAATGACATTGTCGAAATCGTCATTCAGCAAAGTGACACATGGATTCTGATGAACGACGCTATCGTCTGTATAGAGGGCACTCTAGTCAAGACCGCAGGAGATGGCAATGTGCGATTCGTCAATAATGCTGGAGCATTTTTCTTCGAATCAATGTACTATGAAATCAACGGCAATGAGGTGGACTCTGTTCGTTTGCCGGGTATAGTGAGCACCCTGCGAGGATACACCTGTTACGCAGACGCCGATTCTAGACACTTGGCTACTGCCGGATGGACATATCCAGGTGGAGCTATTCGCAACGCCAACGACGGCTCGTTCGCCATGTGGATTCCGCTTAAGCATCTGTTTGGCATATTTCACGACTACAGATATGCCACAATCGGACGACGACGACGACAACTGCATGGTTATAGAGGAGATTGCGAATCCGCAGGTCGCAACCACAGCCACCCTGACGATCAATAGCATCGTGCTCAAAGTCAAAAACGTCATTCCCAATGACGATATTCGCTTGCAGCTGCTGCAATCCATAAAGACTGACAAACCTGTGGTTATCTCGTTCCGCAAGTGGGATATGCACGAACTGCCTGCACTCACGCCTGGTTCCACCAAAGAAATATGGTCTGTCAAAACTTGTACGGCAGTGGAGAGCCCCCGATTCGTCATTGTCGCCTTCCAAACAAATCGAATGGACAACGTTGCACGAGATTCCAGCTACTTTGACCACGTTGACATCAGAGACATACGCCTAACGTTGAACAGTGACAATTACCCGCATGAACGCATGCGCTTGCAATTTGACAGAAACAGCTTTGTGGAAGCTCATCGCGCCTATACGGAATTCTACCCAAGCTATGCGAATTGTTCCCAGAAACGCCCTCTGCTGGATTACGATGCATTCAAGGATCGAGCCGCCATCTTCGTAATCGATTGCTCACGGAGAGCGGAATTCATGAAATCGTCCACCGTCGATGTTAAACTTGACATAGAAGCCACAGTTGGGTTCCCAGCTAATAGTCGTGCGTACTGTGTAATAGTGCACGATTACATCATAGAACACTTGCCTTTAAGTGAGATCGTACGTCGTCTGTCATAAGACACAAAACACTTCAAGTCATACGTCATCTGTCATATGCCTGCAAGATCGGCGGGGGAGCGCTGGTTGAATGCGCGTCGCAAGGAAGCATAAGCCTATGGATAGGAAAACAACAAGAAGAGAGTGGGGGTGGTGGGGGAATCCTCTCTCCGCACAAGCATAGACAGGTTTACCGTTGCCGTCAGCGCAGTTCACAGTCAGACTTCCACGATGAAACTTGTAGCGTGCGATATACAAGGTTTCACCATAGCCGGCGAGTTCCAGCCAAAAGAACTCGCAATCACCGACGGTCAGTGCACGAATCACTGCATTTTCAAACCGGGGGTGCCGTTCCGAGCCCTGAGTGTCGCTGACAAACAGCAAGTGCGATACCTCGAAAGAAATCATCACGGAGTGCCATATTCCTCCGGGTGTATCGACTTGGAGGAGTCCCTCGCCGAAGTGCTCCAGCCCATTGCCGATGCCGACTTGGTCTATGTGAAAGGCAGCCAGAAATTTGATTTTCTCTTGAAATACGTTAACACGTTAACCTCGAAGAAACCTCACATCGTCGATATTGGGGCCACCACCAACAGCACGCTACAAGTTCCATTATTCGAGAAAGTGGCCCCGCTGTGCCTCCATCATACTGCCGCAGTATCCAACAACGAAGTTCACTGTGCCCTGCGACATTGCTTTACGGTGTGGTCATGGGTCTCGAATCAATTGATATGGTAGTGGATGGCCCCAATAACAGAGGCGGTGCCCCCGGAGACTCCATACAGCGTCACATAGACAATCTAAGGATTTTGAAGTGCCAGATCGCTGAATACGAGAACAAAATAGAGACTTTCAAGCGATTCAGTAACATACACATCAACGATGGCAAATGGGTTTTCACCGAGGGCCGAAAAGACAGCTCATCACCGCCCCCACGAGCCGCCAAAGCCGCCACGAGCCACGACGAGCCACCGCCGCTGAAAAAACGACGTATTATTTGATTTTTCATATGTATTGTAATTATAATTATCATTTTATTTGTTAATCAATAGATGTATTAAACGAATTTTCTGGAATTTCATTTTGTTGGATGAATGACAGAGAGCGAGAGCGAGTGACAGTATATCTTTCCATCTTATTTCACTTTGCGGGGAAATGTGCACGCCTTTCCTCACAAAAATGAAATAAGTTCGAAAAATATACAACGAGAGAGAGAGAGAGAGAGACATTTCGTGTGTTTGTTTCAATATGGTTTCAATCACATACACACACATGAAATGTCTTTCGAGAAATTTCTCTGAGAGTGTGTCGGTGAGTTGTAGACACTGATAAATATGTGCGTATTTTTCCTCATATATTGCGTAATGTTTATCAGTGTGCTCCGAACCACCGCCATTTTTTTTTCTCTCTCAAGGTGTAAGTGAGTGAGTTGTACACTGATGAATATATGTGCGTATTTTCCCTATATATTCATGTGACATGCGCATTGTTTATTAGTGTACTCCGAACTACCGCCATGTTGACAGGCTACGTAATTTTGACAGCTGTCCTGTCGAACGTACTGTACATTAGCCCACCTTACGAGGCAGGCGAAATTCTTGTTTCTTTTTTCAATCAAAACAATCAACAAATGAATAAATGGACTAAAATGTCGCAAGATCTCATGAACGATGGATATTTGTCTGTGCTAAAGGCCGAAATTCCTCCAAATGCCAAAGCATACAAACTGAGAAAAGTCTTCCGCAACAACACTTGCGAAGACACTCGTATGATGCCACTAGCATCGCCGACAGAGGTGATGACGACCACTCAAACGACGCCTAATGTGCCCCGAATGCAGATGTCGACGACGACGCCGACGAGTTCCTGCCCAAAAGACGTCTATGACGGATTCACGTTCTTTGTGAGTTTGGCGCTGATCTACCAGTTGGGCGAGTCATTCTACAAGTTCCTGATTTTAATCAAGCAGAGATACGCAATTGCCAATGAAAATGAAAATACTTATATCGATTATGGTACTGATGTGTAATTTTCAAGCGAAAAATAAATGATTTTTCACTGTATTTTTGCATTTTTTTTATTTCAAGTCTCAACACGAACAAAACAATCTTGAATTCCCTGAATTCGTTTGTTTATTCAACTCTCTCTCTGTGTCGAGTCGAGAGAGCTACGTGACAAACGAATAACCTTGGAAAAATCTCCCAATATTGCGTTTCATTTTAATTCCAACAAATAAGTCTCCTCCGAGTAACCTCGAATCTTGAATCCCCCCGCCGCCCCGCCCGTAGCATCCTGCCCCGCAGCTATCCGCGTCATTCTCAAAGACAAAGACACAAAAAAACCCGATGAGTTAGAGTGAGATGCCAAACATGTCTTATTTCGCTGAGTCATCATTTCCTAGAATCACACACGCCGCTCGCCAGTAAACACCAGATGTTCATTCATGGTGACGTCACACACGATTCTCGGAATTCCAACTCAAGTCTGGACATGTTGCTGCCTGCTAAGTCGAGAGAGATGCTTCGGCGGCCATTGCTATCGTAAGCGTGGGGCTCTCGACGGCCATTTTTTTCGACACAACGAATCACATGAGGTCGTTTTTTTCTTCTCCCACACACCCAATTGCTCTCTACACCTATCATCTACCTGCAATTTTTCTCAACCCCCACACGCTACACACTACACCACCATGTTTATTGCGACTGCCGCCAATCGGCTTTTTTTTTCCATTATCAAAGCTACGAGTTTTAAATCGACATTAGTATGGAACCTTCATGGCTCATTGGTAGCGCACTCGGCTGCCATGCCAATAGGCGTGGGTTCAAGCCCCACTCGGGGACAAAAATTATTTTTTTTTTCTTCCGCAACCCTCTCCCCACCTTCTTCGGCGTTGGGGTTGCTGAAGAACTTCGCCGAAGAACCAAAATGGCGGAGATCTCGATGGCCAGATGCCATCGAGAGCGAAAATTCAAATTAATGAGGCGACATCCGCCTTGACATACTACTTTTTTGTCTCTTTATTCGGTAATTTAGTTATGCGCACAAACAACTTAGAATGAAATAGCGGAACGAATAATCATGAAAGAAGGGTAAGAAAACAAACTTCAATCTAGGCAAATTTTGAGAAATGGCAACAAGCAGTGGGAAAAACGTAATAAGTAACACGGAATGTATTGTCTATTGACTGACTTTCATTTTCACAAGTCGAGTTATAGGTTTACCGCAGGAAAGTGATGTCACAGGCCAGCTGTCAAGGGAAAACAAACAATTATTGTCATAAAAGACAAAATATAAAAATAATAAATAAATAAATATTGCTTTGGTTTAATTCGGATTATGTGCATACTTGGACATTAAAACTTCATAAGAAAGAGAATATATTTATTCATCTTTATTTATCCTCAGAACTTGACTGTTTGTGTTCAATAGTTGATGAATGTGATTATTTCCGTATGTTGTCACTGGATGTCTAGGAAATAGATTTGGACAAACTAAAACAAATTTGGTGATTGTAGCAGTGATGTTGAAATCTTGGCTTTCTACACATTCAAGTCTGAAGTCTATAAGATTCAATAATTTATACTTTGAATTCAATTATCGAACTTTGAAAATGAAGTTCTTCATTTTGAAAGCACAAACAAACTATACAAGTGAAAACTGCTTTAACGTTAATAAAATCACAGAAAAAATACGAAAATATCCCAAATCAAACTTACGTACTTGAAAGTTGACAAAATAAAATCTTTTTTCTACGTTCATGCAAAATACAAAACTTTATTGAACTATATTTGGTGGAAAAACTGTCTCTTTATTGCACTCATCTGTCATTCTACTATAGCGTTCTGTCATCATGACAGACATACACTTTCAAATCGACGCCAAATTCAGCCCATTTTCTGTGAGATTGTATTACGTTTCAAATCGTTGCATCCTTCATCATATTCATTATATAATGTACTATGAAATTACTAGAAAATGCAATTTGTTAAAAATAAAATTATTTCCTTCGAATATCATCTGAACACAATATGTTTTTGAATTACTTTTAGCAGATAGATTGAAACAAACAATGTCTTCCTTACAGTTTAGTGCCACCTAAATAAAACATTTTCTGGTTTTTGCATGAACTTAGAAAAAATATTGTACGAAACTCGTGCAAAAAGAGTTTATTGCCCTCGACGTGTTGTCCAACTCGGCCTAATGGCCTCGTTGGACAATTTCACATCGAGTGCAATAAACACCTACTTTTTGCACTTGTTGCATAAATAACTATTTTCGTTGACTTCTACAAACAATGACATTTTACGTGCCTACCGTAAAATGTGGTGAATAGAAACTGTTTTCGAGATTTTGGACTTCGTTACAAAGTTGATATTCCCTTCATCAACAAGGAAAAATTTTAAAATTGTGTGTCACGGCGGGATGAATAGAAACTGCGATAGTTTTGGCACGTAATCTGCTACTAAATTATGCAAGAGGCAAAAATAACAAGTTTTTAAAAAATTAAGGGATTTGCTCAATTCTAAATTCAAAAAGAATACAAAATAGCTACCAACAGCAGGTGAATAGAAACAACGGGTCAGTAGAAACAACAAGTGAATAGGATTATGAAAAGTGACTTTAGGTACCAATGAAAAATATCTATTAGAAACTACTCGATATATCATAATTTTTCATGCAATTACGTTAATGGGATATATTGAGCTATTTCAGGACCAATTCCTAGCTTGCTACTTGATGTTTTATTATCTTGGCACGTAAAGTTTATATTGCGACGTACACGTTATACGATCGTGTGTTCAACTGAAGTAACGCACACACAGTGTTTCTAATAGCAAATCAGTGAAACTCAGTGATTTTATATTGTAAAATATGCAATATTTAAATAACTCAGAAGTTGCAGCCTGTCGGATGAACTCGCGAAATTTAGGATTTTTTTTCACAAATGATTCACTTTTGTTTCTATTCACCCTCCAGTTTTTTTTCACCCTATTTTACGGTACTAATTTCCAGACGAAAAATCTTCTATTTTTGAAGGCAAGTATTTTTCGTCCTCAAACACTTTTCGCCCGAAAACACTTTTCGTCCGCTGTGGCCTGCGGATGAAAAATGCTGCCTTAAAAAATAGAAGATTTTTCGTCCAAAAATTAGTACTGTTAAAATGGTCGATTATTGATTCGCAAATCGGACATTAATTCGTAATTCGTAGAGGTCGACGAAAAAAATGTAATATGCACCTCGGCGAAACACTCTATTGTTTCACCTACTTGCTAGCCTCGGCTGCGCCTCAGCTATAAATTTGCAGGCTTGACAATAAAATAATAATTTTTTAGTATGCATAAAAAATACCTTCGAGAACAAAATGCTGAATTTGGGCAAGTAAACAAAATGTTGTAAGAATTGTCAATGTTATCACGTCTTTTTTTACGTTTCCGTCTCTGCACACTTTGTATATCGTTAAAACTCCTTCTGTAGCCGTAATATTGATTAGGTACCCAGTCATTCAATGCTCTGTTTTCCTGAAATGAAAAAATACCTAACTAGTTTAACTAGTTTGGTTCCCCGCCGGGGCGAGCTTTTTTTAATTTTTCTGAATAATTCAATCCTCCACGATTCAGTTGCGTTAAAAATTAACAATGCTGCTCCTAAAGTGTCGAAAGGAGCCTACCCAGAACACGTGGCTAATGACCGTATAGCAAAAAAATGCCTACCTAATATTTATTTCACCTACTTTATAGATTATTCATATTGTAACTCCTACAAAAAATTTTCTTTAGTTGCCCGAATCCACAGCGTGCGTCTCTTTTTTGAGAGATGATTATATTTTTCCTGTTATAAAAATTGACGGGAATCCATGGACTGATATTGTAGACGTTAAAATCCTAAGAGAGCTCTTCGATTACGATGTGCCGATGGAGGTGTAGTCACAGCATCATGTATATTCACACACAAACCTAACCTGAGCAAGCTAACTTAGCCTGCGAGTTAAACATACGTGAAATAGTTTTTTGCTTGCACTTGACACACAAACCTAACATGGGCAAGCTAAGCTAGCTTGTGAGTCGAAACCTATAGCTTGCACCTAACAGCACCTAACAGCTTGTCCTAACAAATTGGTATTTACTGAGAATAAATACACGTCAACTCAGGATCGCAATCTAATGGTTGGTTATAACAGGAATCATTTTAGTTTCCAGATATGTGACAAAAACATAAATAAGTTTCAACAGGGAAATTATTCAAAAATCATTATGAGGCCGTAACTATCATATGCAAAGGTACGATTTCATCTGAGCAGTAATCTCTGAATCATGATTCAAAATGATCTTGATAATTGTAATATTGTTACAAAGAAAAACAGCTTTCTATTTTCTAATAGCTATTTGTTTATCAAGAGACGAACATTTCAAATGCGCGACGCGAAGAAGATGGTAGTAATAAACCAGAAAAGGATATGCGTCCTTTCCTGATGAGTTGAACACAAAGTGTTTTTGACGTTGTCTATTTGCTTTTAAATCTCATAATGGTATTTGCTTTCGAATTCAAATATAGCTGTCATAGAAGGAATGTACAATATGCGTATATCAACTATATAGACGAATGAATATACAAGTAAAAGAGTACTGAACTGTAAAGTGAAGGAACAGAAAGAAATATTCACTTGGGAACAATTTGACAGCATAAAACAACTATTATGTTTATATTACAAATATATAATAGTAACAAATCGTTGTTAACACGATTTTGTCATTCAACCGCATACAGAACGAAATTATAAAACATGACGACCTCGAAAGCCATATACACCCCAGGATAAAATAAAATCATGAATAAAACCATCCGTGGGAGGCAAAGCACAATTTTTCTCCCTTTCTGCCGACTTGGCAGACGATCCAAATGTAGTAAATCGTTCTGCGCTGAGAGACTTGCAAGAAAATAGCGAACAGTCACCTGGAAGAAGAAGATCGAGATGCAACAGTAGATATGTGGAACGTATTCGTCAACAATTTCCAGAGGAGAGAAAAATCTAGTCAGCTGCTACTTCGAAAGTAAGTCATTGTTCATCATCTAACCAGTGCAACGTGGAAACTTTGTTAAGTAATTTCGAATTCGATGAAATTATAGTGAGGGGAGCCACACTAGTTGAATCGGGTATAATTTATCATTTATTATTGACGCTATACCAGCAGATCAGAGTATAGTAGTAGTCACATATCTGGGAACGTTATCTGCAGAACTTAATAAGAAGAGTAATCAACCGTTTTCAAAGCTTCTACAATTATATTTGAGGAGTATAAAAAGAATAAATGGATTGAAAAAGCCAACGTGCGCCCTAATGTTCCATACAAATTCTACAAGTGTGGACCAAATGGTCATTAAAGAAGTGAATGTAAAAATATCTATTCATATAAATGGAAAGCAAAATGAGCGTGTTTTTTTGCACCAGAAGTGTGCAAAAAACTAGCAATTTTGTAATGTGTTATATACAATTCCTTTTGTAATTTCGTCGGAATCTTCATTCATATAATATAATGTATTACACTGAATACAGGGATAGGGGAATATCAATTTACATTGACTTGCATAACACGAGTCAAAAATAATGATGGTTGTGATAATGTAGAGTAGACACTGCCAGGATCTTATCTTCAGTTGACAAGTTGTCACGATTAAATTATACGTCATTCGAACAAATTTATTATTTTTCAGTTATTTATTTTCCCGAAAATCTGCAGCGGAACTAAAAGAAGTGATTATGATAGATACTGAAAATATTCCTATTTATATTAAAGCTGTCCTAGAGAAGTTAATTTTGAATGTATTACCGCATAAATCTAAACCAACGATCTTCATGTTCACACTATAATTATCAAAGTGGACCTCATATTCACACGTGTGCAGATATGACCGTCATTTTGACAGGAAAAATGTAAACAAAAAGTCGTCATATTAAAATGAAATTACAAAATAGCTATATATTATAACAAGTTGCAAAATTGGAACATTGGAACACGATCGTAGCCATTTTGCAATGTGTAATATACAAATATTTTTGTAATTTCGTAGGAATTTTCATTCATATAATTTGATAAATTACACTGAATAGGAGCATAGTGCAATAGATACATTTAGATTGAATTTCATAACACGAATCTTGAACGATAGTTCTGATTATGTTGCCGAGTAGACGGTGGAGACACTCGCAGGATCTAACTTTCAGTTGACAAGTTGTCACAATTGAATTGTCTGTCGATGGAATTTATTAGTTTTTGGTTATTTATTTCTCCAGAATTATTATTTCATTATTTCAAGATTAAAGTTGAAATTTCGAGATAAAAGTCGAAATTCAAAATTTCGAGATAAAAGTCAAAGTTCAAAATTTCGAGATAAAAGTCGAAATTCAAAATTTCGAGATAAAAGTCAAAGTTCAAAATTTCGAGATAAAAGTCAAAATTTCGAGATGAAAGTCGAAATTTCGAGATCAAAGTCAAAATTTTGAGATGTAAGAACGGTTTCATCAGCCGGTCCGAAATTACGTAATCAAGAACCTTCGAGGAAATTGAAAGGACGGTTATTGGTCTGAAATTGGGGGGATAATTTCAAATATTTTTGAGTTGCGTACAATTTTGGGGTGGGAATACTGAACCCGTTGGCTCCATTTAGACGGTCCGTGCTTAAAGATCTCTGCGTGAAACCAGAATTCATGGGTATTGTTAAATGAAAATCCATCGAACACTAAGTGGAGATTTGCATAAAATGAAGCTCGATAACAGATTACAGAAGGGACAAGCTATTCAACGGATATTAGGCGAAAAATCAGTGGAATATATTTTAATATCCTTTCTGATACTCTACGATAAATAATACATACAGGGTCTCCCCAAAGTTAACGACATCTTTTGGAGGGCTGATATTCCAGTTCATAACTGAACAGATTATCAAAATATGACATCAGTAAAATATTGATAGTTTTGGATATAATTGGCACTTTTATGAATTTCGTGAATATGAAAACCTTTGATCAGTATTTCGAGTGCCGCAACTACAAAACTTCATATTTTATCATTCTAATTTTTGTTATGAAACCCTTAATAACACTCCTATTGATTACAGTCCGAAATAAAATGAACGCTACCATACCTTTGGAGAAAAAAGGTGTTTGTCAGATTCAAGAGTTTATTCATTTTATTAACTTGGACTCTTCATACCTTGTACAATACAAAAAAGATCTTTTTGAAGGAGATGCGCTTGCATTCGACTTGGTGGCAGGCAATTTGAACACACATCCTTTAAATAAAAAGTTGTCAATAAATACCTGTTTTCCTTCGAATTTTCAATATTTATTGAAATAATTTCACAATGAGCTTCTTTTGCAGTAAACTAGCAATATATTTTTTTCTCAAGTGGATGATAGTGAATGTTGTATCATGCCAAAAACTACACTGAAGAGTTTAAGTAATCTAATAACATAAATTGACTCGTGAATCAGCAAATATGTTTTTGTTTCTACAAAGGTATGGCACCAATGTTTCTATTTAGGATTATAGTCAATAGCAGAGTTATTCAGGGTTGCATAATGAAAATTAAATTGAAATAAAAAGTTTCGTCCCTGCGGCAATCGAAACAATGATCAAAGGTTCTGAATTTCACGAAATTCATAAAAGTGTCTATATCTCCAAAACTATCAGTAGTATGTCAATACAACCATGGCAATAAAAATCGTGACATACCCTCGCTTTATCAACTCCCACCGTTTGCCCGCGCTTTCATCATTTTGCCAGGTCGCCACTGAGTTTTAGTTATTGGGGGTGGTGCTACAGGCCGAGGGCGTCACCGAGAAACGTCCTACAATGAAGAGGCACGCTAGAGCTCCGGGAGCCGAGATTTCGCCAATTAAGATTCGTGATTGCCGAAGTTGTATAGAATTGGGTGATTGTAATCGGTTGGGGGAAAGAGCGGGAGGTAGGGGCGTTGACGAGGAACGTCCTTGCGAAAGATGGGGTGCGTGGGAGCTTGGACAGTCGAGATATTACGATTTTTATTTTTTGGCAACTTGAGCATATGTTGACGCTGGAACTGGTAAGTGCCGCCGCCACTGGGTTTTGTTTACGTTACCGGTTCGTTGGGTTTGTTGACATAAGCGGAGTACAATAAGAGATAAGCCGTGCGTCAGAGGAGTGCTTGTGTTCGTTTGAGACGAAATTCGTGAAAAATGTATCGTCTGCCGGCATTGTATGGAAGCTGGGAGCAATAAAATTCAAGTCTAATTGGTAGATCAACGCCAAACTCACAAAGAACATGAAACCGTCATAAAAATCTTTTGGGCAGGAACTCTTTTCATTCAGGGCACAGTAAGCGTCCTTTGAGTGGTCGTCACCTCTGTCACCGATGCTAGTAGCATCATACGATTGTTTTCGGAAGTGTTATTGCGAAATAATCAAAAGTCAAAATTACATAGCTTGTTAGCCTGAAAAATACAGACAATTCGTATGTGATTGAATTTGCTATCATCAGTTTTTATATTTTGAAAGCGCCTGAAAGTCTGTATTTTGCGCTCATATTCGGCCACTTGACACTTTCAGATTGTGTAGGTTACGCTGTATAGAGTCTCTGGGGGCACTGCTGCTGCTGCTGCCGGCGGGGTGGTTCACTACCAAATCAGTTGATTCGAGACCCATGACCACAACGCATGGCAATGTCTTAGGGCAACTTGAAATTTGCTGAATACTGCGGTGTTATGATGAAGGCACAACGGAGACCCCTTCTCAAATACTTGAACGGACACCGTACTGTTGGTGGTGGCCCCAATATCGACTACATGTGGTTTTTTTGGAGGTTGATGTTTCCACATACCTCATGACAAAGTCATATTTTTGGCCTTTGGCCTTTGACATAGACGAAGTCGGCATCTGCGATGGGCTGGAGCACTTCTGCGAGGGACTCCGCCAAGTCGATACACCCGGCGGAATATGACACTCCGTGATGATTTCCTACGAGGAATCGCACTTGCTGTTTGTCAGCGGTACTGAGGGCTCGGAACGGCACTTCCAGTTTAAAGACACAGTGATTTGTGTACTGACCGTTGGTATCTGCGAGTTGAGGAACATCCGAATATCGCACACTACAAACGGAGAGAGCGTTGCCCCACCACCCCCACTACCGCCGATTCCGCTGTCGTCACGCGCCAAACTATGACAGCTGAGGTATGATGTCACTTGAAGGCAAGGGTTTTGTATTATGACAGACGACGTACGATCCCACTTGAAGGCTCGATCCTTGAATGCATCGAAATCCAGCAGGGAGTGTTTCTGAGAACAATTCGCATAGCTTGGTTAGAATTTCATATAGGCGCGATGAGCTTTCACAAAGTTGTTCCTGTCAAAATTCAAGCTCATTTTTTCATGCGGGTAATTGTCACTGTTTGAGGTTGGGCATATGTCTCTGATATCAACGTGGTCAAAGTAGCTGAAATCTTGGGCAATGTTATCCATTCGATTTGTTTGGAAGGCAACAATGACGAATCGAGGACTCTTCAATGCTGTACAAGTTTTAACAGACCATATTTCATTGGTGGAACCAGGTGTGAGTGCAGGCAGTTCGTGCATATCCCACTTGCGGAATAATGGGATGACCACAGGTTTGTCAGTCCTAATGGATTGCAACAGCTGCAAGCGAATGTCATCATTGGTAATGACGTTTTTGACTTTAAGCACGATGCTATTGATCGTAAGGGCGGCTGTAGTTGCTACTGGCGGATTCAAAATCTCCCCTATAACCATACAGTTGTCGTTTCTGCTTCTCACCAAACTAATGCACTGTCGTCCAATTGTGGCATATCTATAGTCGTGGAATATGCCAAACAGATGCTTAAGAGAGGACAAGGAGCAAAAATAAGTTCGTACTGCAGCACCTCCGCTGTTGCTTTCGTTTGAGAAAACTAAATATGTTAGCAATTTTCTGTAAGGGGTAGATCATAGGAAAACGTTGAGGCGATGCTTATTGGTAAACATGAAATCAAAGTTATCAACTGAGAAGTCAGGAAATATAGACAAAATATATCTTTTTCGGTAGTTATCAGGATTTTTTGTTCACCTACTCGAGAATAAATTACCGACATTAACAGTCACCGTTTAAACCTTCAACTACCTGAAAATCATTTTTATTGGTCAAAATATTCAGTGGTTTTTCCAAACGAAAGCAAGAGCGAGAGCTCTACCGATCAAGAAAACTACTCAAATTTATCCTGATTTATGCGGCCCTCTGGTGAAGCACCTTCTCTTTTATTCCTGCTTCATTCCAATCGATGGGGCCGACTCGTCCCCGGCCGACTCGTTCAGAAATGAATCGACAGACTTATCGCGAAAATTCAATCACTACTGACTATTTCACTCACTTGCGGAATGAACCAATCAGAAGCTCTAGTCAAGTTCAGATTACCGATAATACCAAACTTGACTCTGATTGGCATATCAAGTTCGGTGTTTTCAGATTTGTTTACAGTGCATGTGACAGTTAAACGTCAAATATAAGTGCTGTGCACGCATTCAAAAATGTTTGTGAAATAGTCTAATAAAATTCCACTGGTGATTGAATTTTTCTCATAAGTCTGTCTTTCATTCAAAAATAAATCGACAGACTTATCGCGAAAATTCAATCACTTGTGGTATTACTACTGAAAATACCGTTACAAACAGTATATTTCCGCACGAAACACTGTTATTGTATTTCGTAGAATAACAAATAACCAAATTACAACCAGTTACTTCCTTTTCATTTCCACCGGAAAACCACCCTGTTGTGCGACCACTCTTTATGGTTGCGAAATTATTCTTTTCACATACTCACAAAATAAATTAAAAATCACCATTATTCAAGAATCATGTATCCGTGATTTGTCCTGTGATATTTGAAATAATCATGAGACAAACAAACGAATCTTACCGATTTAAAAAAGTCATAAAAACTGCTGAGAAGTGTTTGCCCTAGCGAGGCGCGAGGCAGCATTCAGCAATTTGCAATTTGCAGTGACGCAATTTACTACAATTCATTTACGTCTCTGCGTCAAGCTGTTGCTTTATGACTTTTTTCTACGTTCATGCAAAAAACAAAACTTTATTGAACTATATTTGGTGGAAAAACTGTCTCATAATTGCACTCATCTGTCATTCTACTATAGCTTTCTGTCATCATGACAGACATAAACTTTCAAATCGACGCCGAATTTAGCCCATTTTCTGTGAGATTGTATTACGTTTTAAATAGTTGCATGTTTCATCATATTCAATATATAATGGACTATGAAATTACTAGAAAATGCAATTTGTTAAAAATGAAATTATTTCCTTCGAATATCATCTGAATTACACAAAATGTTTTTGAATTACTTTCAGCAGATAGATTTAAACAAACAATGTCTTCCTTACAGTTTAGTGCCACCTAAATGAAACATTTTCTGGTTTTACATGAACGTAGAAAAAATATTGTATGAAACTCGTGCAAAAAGAGTTTATTGCACTCGACGTGAAATTGTCTACTTTTTGCACTTATTGTATAAATAACTATTTCCTACGAGCGTGCGGAAAAGTAACTTTTCCGCACGATTTTCGTTTTGAAAGTTGTACTTTTCCGTACGATTTAAAATCATGTGGAAAAGTTACTTTTCCACACGATTTTTACTTTTCCGTACGACTATTACTTTTCCGCACGATTTTTGTATTGTTGAAAATGAAGATATTTAGGACTAACTAAATGATGTATGTAACTATTCTGTCTTATTAGTCATTTTGTAGCATAATTATAAAAACTCATATATTTAAAACCTTATTTTTTCGTAAATCAGATGAACAAAAACACTCGTAGGAAAAATATTGTACCTCACTCTTACGGAAAATATCTTTTCCGCACTTGTTAGGTAAATAACTATTTTGTTACCGCCCACCGACCATTCCATTTCATCCCCGTAATCGCAAATTTTAACAGTCTGGAGCGCCTTGTCCATTCTTAATCGGAATCCACATGGCGAACGGGCCGTTGGCATTGCGAATAGCTCCACCTGGATACGTCCTTCCGGCAGTAGCCAAGTGTCGAGAATCGGCATGTGCGTAACAGGTGTAACCTCTCATGGTGCTCACTATATCCGGCAAGGAAACAGTTGCCGTTGACTTCATAGTACATTCCTTCGCAGGAGAATGCTCCAGCATTATTGATGAATCTCATAGTGCCATCTCCTGCAGTTTTGACTAGAGTACCCTCTATATGCTGAATGAAGATTCAGACAATATCATTATTTTGGAGGGATTGGAGGTACCGGTGATAAGTTCGAGTCTCCACTCTCAGGATGGATTCATCGAATTTTGGATGATTGTACACGTCGAATACTTGTTTTGACTACAAGATGTCTTTGAGATATGAGGAAGTGTATGCTCGAGAGGAAGAGAGAAAGAGAGAGAGCGTATGATTGGGGTGTGCTCTTGTTGACTGTGCCTGCGCGACTGAAATGTCGCCTGCGCTCTCAACAATTTATGCTGTTGATCGTCGTCCAAATCAAATACCAACCCCATTTAACAGCTTGCACAACACCAGTCGTACGATGATTGTTTCTCCACGGAAATTCACACTACAAAAGACCTGATCGAGAACTTTCAAGGTTATGTTGTGTATTTCCGTCTTAATAACAGTTATGTCTGGTATGCTGTTGTATGAATGGAAACCAATCAAAGCCAAGCCATAAGTGTTGTCTTCGTTCAATTGAATTGGCGGAGCAAAGTGACGTGTCATGGTGAACAGCAAAGACATGGCTGAAACTATGCACTTTTATTTGAAGACTTCCGCACTCGAAACAAATCCTGTCCATGGCCGTACGTTCCCAATCGGATTTGCACGAAGTGTTGTATGTAAATTGCCACACGACCATATAATGAACCGTATTGCACTCTTCATTTAAGGTCACAGTCTTTTTGTTGGTATTTGTACTATCCACCGTTTGTTTGATAATAGAGGAATTTCAAACAAAAATGGCCGCAATTGGCTTTATCGAATATCTGATAGCTATCGTTGTTGTAGTAGATTTTCACATTTCCGCCACCATTATTCAATTATCTCACAAGTTTCACTGGCGGTTTCGATTGCCGAAGTCAAAGTATTTCACAAAAAGTCCACTTTTCACGTAAGCTAACCAATGCGTTCCACGATTTTTTATCGAGTCCAGATTTAAAATGGCGCACTCTATGCACATGGGCGTAGAATGAGGTAGGTAGGAAAACCCCAATGGAATTAGGAATCTTCAGGCGTTTGGCATACTTGACCAAGTCCACATCATACAAAGGTCGCTTGCTATTGAGCAGCTTCACTGGGAGTTTTTTGCAAACTTCTTGAGGAAAAAACCATAACCTCCACGAGTTGTTTTGAGCATAAAAAAGCCAGATGTGTGCTTTCCGATGTTCTCCATCGCAGTAATGTAACGCTTCTCTTCGGCCTATTTTTCCTGATCATTTTTCGGGAAGATGATAGTCCTGGCAATGGTGCTGGCACCAACAGGCAACGATCCCAGTGTTCCCAAATCTGCGAAGGTGGGAAGCAAAGGCAGCAAACCCCCACCCTTTCGGAAGGTATTATTCGGGTACTCCGATATTTTTGCGACCACTGCATGCGGTGCTACCAACGACAATTTTCGCAGAGCCTTTGCACTCATATCTCTCAGTTCGTCAGGTTTAAGCGTCTTCCATAGATGATTGGCGATTTTCGAGACAACATCCTTCTTGAATGACCTCTTTTTTTTTCGAAAATTTGATAAATTTGATAGTCCTGGCAATGTTGCTGGCACCACCAGGTAACGATCCCAGTGTTCCCAAAGCTGCGGAGGTGGGAAGCAAAGGCAGCAAACCCTTATCCTTTTGGAAGTTATTATTCTGGGTACTTTAATATTTTTGCGATCGTTGCACGCAGTGCTACCAACGACGATTTTCGTAGAGCCTTCGCACTCATATCTTTCAGTTGATCAGGTTTAATCGTCTTCCACATATGATTGTCGATTTTCGAGACAACATCCTTCTTGAAATAAAATCAGAGAGTATTATGCCGTGGGACGCCATAAATCCGTGGACGTTGCATATTCATACCAAACTTACTCGAATATACCCAAACAGTCGATCAGAGACAATTGCAAGATTATATTGCTATTTTGGCAAGATGATGTGAATCAGAAGCACGCCTTCGACGAGCACATCTCCCCGGATTACACCTTTGATGAATTTTGTCGCATGTGCGCCACCAGCTTGTTTATAGACTGAGTTTTGACAGATATATTCAAATGTTATACCTTCAGTATGTTATTCTGTGTGTATCAATAACACCGACTCCATCACGTGTCGACTCCGAAATTGCGAAAGCCGAACGAAAACGCATCACGGTACCTCTGAAGATACTGATTGCAACAATGCCCCAACCACCTGCTAAGCGAAGGCTGAAAGTGGAAAAAGAAAAGAAACAAGACATCATCGGGGGCCCCTTCTCTCATCACCCCCATGAACAAAAAAGAAGGAGACAAAGATAGCTATTAATAGATGATTACGAATCTGACGGGGATGACGGAGGTTTGCTCGAAGTTTAACCCGAAGTAGTATCTGAATTCGTAAACGAACATCATGATAAATTCAGCAAAATGGATGTGACTTACGGCCCCATTTACAACATACCCAGAGCGCAATGTTGATGGACTTGGACAAAGATACGGGGGATATTCGCATCGATGAAACATACCAGAGTACTCCAGGACTATATAGTTTGATTTTCTACAAAAATCTGAAATATCAGAGACTCGACTTGGTTGCATACAAACAAATTTTAATGGGTATTGGTGCTCATTTAGATGCGAAAGTTAGACTGAATCCGTCTCAGACGTATGAATACGAGAATCTGATTTGTCCACTGTTCAAAGATCCAAGTCAATCGAAAATGGTTGAAAGTGTCCCCCCAGATCAATTGACACCTGTAGAATTCGTGTACTGGGACGAGGTCAATGAGCTAGTTGACAGATATAGGCTACTCGTCGCAGCCAAGATTGCAGGCAGCACCTCTGCAAATAACGAGATCGTGGCCATCAATGAGCTGAGAGAAGCAGGCTATATTCGATAAATACTAGCGTCGACGTTTCGCATCCCACAGTTCCATCATGAGCATCAACAACTTTGGTCAAAGTTCCTCAGCTCCCCGCGCTCAGCAGCAGCAGCCTTATCATTTCTCCGGTGTTATATTCAACTATACGGCAAACGGGGACACTGACGCTGATTATGCGAAAATATGTCGAAACGCCAACTACTACGGATGATGTTGTCAACAAAACCTACATGCTTACGAAACCTTGGATATTCGAGTTATAAAATTCATGAAACTTCCGTTGAAAAGCCATGAAATTTTGAAAAAACAGATTGGAGAAATGTCGAAAACGCCAACGATTCTGAACTTGGGTACAGACTATAACAATGGAGTTGCGCATCAGCATTTTGCAGTTATTGGAGAGGAATGGCATCGTCCACAGTCGAAAAACAATTGGTCGATGAGCTCCATACTCCAACCAGAAAGAGATTTCCTCGCAGACGTAATATCACCTAAGGAATCGGCGATCTGTGGCAGATAGATTCGGCTGACCTTCAAATTACTCCTAAGTAAAAACCACAATAATATTCTCGTGGCGATTGACACCTTCTCAAAATATCTATGGGTGCGACCTTCGAAGACCAACAGTGGTCGAGACATAATCGAAGCAATAAGGAACATACAGAAGTCCTACGTTATTGCAGTCCGATTTGGGTACTGAATTGTACAATGCCAGCTTCCAGGCTCCTATGAAAAAGTACAACATCAAACACTACAGAATATACACGAACATGAAAGCAGCCATAGCTTAAAAAGTAATACGCATGTTGAAAGGGAAACTTTCAATATTTTTCAGTTTGAACGGATGGAACCGTGTGACGTCATCATCAGTATCAGCAAAGTGGGTAGAATGTGTTGCTTATTGGACCGTGTTTGTGACATGTACAAAGAAGCCGTCAAGAAGGAACAATTGTACGTGTGCAGTACCACCAAGAGTTCCCAAACACACATATTTTGTCTGTGCAATGTAGAATAAGTTTTGCTCAAAGTTTCCTGCTTTCAGTGAGACTTGAGTGCACAATCCCACACACAATCTCCTTCAGCGTCTTTCAGCATGTTCGAGTGGGCCATTTCCGTGGAGGGCATAAAGCAGCTTTACACAAGACCACTCGAATTATGCATGATTAGGAAGATGTTATGGACTTTCAATTACATAATTGTGGAGAGAGTAGCATAGTGCGAGTTTTCAACCTACTTCTACTTGACGGAGTTCGAATTTTAGGAAATCCTGCATTCAAATTCTACAGTGTTGGTGGGAAGATATGAATATTTATTTATAATATGAACTTTTGTCGATATTATCATGATATATAAGATAGTGCTAAAGTTCTTGCTGGGAGCAATGATTTGGCATTTGATAAGGCTATAAATTTGTTTACCATGTCGTCCAAAGATGATAAATATGTATGTTTTCAAAAATGTTCATTTCATGTGAGAGACAAAGTGTTGTCCGACAATGAATCGAAATAATTGTATTTATGGAACAGAGGTGGGTGACATTTTTATTTCAGTATGCATAGGGAGATGCAGCAGTACGAAGCAAAACTCGAGACGTTTCTAGGCTGACTTCATTTTCGCCTAGTGCGTTGGCCAGAGCTGGTTTCACGTACACGGATACGAGACGTTGTCTTGTGTGTGTGTGTGTGTGTGGTGTTGAAGGCTTTCAATGGCTGCCAAATGACAATTTCGTTGACCATAGCGAATGGAACCCAAGTTGTGAATTTGTTCGACATTATCGTCACATCAACAATCAGTGGTGGCAGTAGAACCGACAGATGGCGTTGATATACCTCCAGAAGGGAGGCCGGTGCCAGATGACACTTCACAGACAGTTGGCGCTGATATCGCAATGCGACGAGTGAAAGATGAAACAAGCTGACAGCTGACAGCTGAGTCCATGAATGATGGCAAAGCATACTCACCGCAAAGCAATATGATGATGTGCCGTGTTTGTTATGTGAATGGGCTCTCTGTGTTGTTTCTACCTTGTAGAAACTTGATGTGCTATTCATGATGTGCCGATCTGTGCGACACATGCGTAGATGTAGAGCACCAATTTGGATGCCATTAAAAATATATGCGTCTTAGTACATATTTGTTTTATTTTCTTATTCGAATAAAATCAAGCTTTTCAGTCTCAAAATATACCCTATATGTTATAGGTGTACAGCTTTGAACGGAGTCCCATGAATTCCGTCATAATTTGGCCATTTGCTTCGTCTTTCATCAAGCCGGAGAATTTTTATTTGCAAGGAGAATGCCATAGGGTTGTTAGTGGGGTAATCACTTGTATCGAATTTTTTTATGTTTGATTTTAATAAATTCTGTTGAATGTCATCCGATTTGATCTCGCAAATCAGTGAATCAGTATCCGTGTACATCGACTTGCACTGATCGCTCGTGTATTTTTCCGCACCCCTTGGAAATGTCAACTGTCGATAATCCGATGTACAGAGGATTATTAAACAGCAGATCCGTTTCTGCCATCTCGATAGCGATGAGGTCCTCAACAAAAATAGTGCGATTCTTGAAATTCCAGCTGAAAATTAAATTTTTCGCACTATATCGCACCACTCATTCCGAGACCATTTTCACTACACGGTATTTCAGTACATTTTCTATAGTTTTCCCAAATGCTGCGTTATTGGCCAGCTTGTAGTTATTTTTCTCGAAATGGGTTTTTGCTTCTGAGCGTAATTTTGTATTTAATTCAATGTACGGTTTGAGCTAGGCTGATTGGTCGAACTGGAGCACTTTGTGAACGTAACTAAGCACAAGTCCACGCGTTAGTGCTTGTTTCAACACCCTGTTTTCCTTGTTGTACAGTGTGGTCATTAATTTGGTAATTTTGAGCTTGGCGGATTGGGGTGTTAGGCACACAATGGAAAATATTTGTGTTTGTCATGGAGGTGTTCGGAGTACTTCGAATCGACTTCAAGAATATAGCCAATTACCGAAGTATCTGACACTTCGAGTAAATTCGAATCGGCAGCATTCTCGAGCCATTTGAATCCCCCGTACGTAAGAAATTCTATCATGGCCCACCCATATAAATTATTTACATTGAGATATAGCAAATGAGTAGAGGGCTGAGTGACGTCATACCTGTCACCTATGTATTTATTATTTGCCGTGGAGCGCCTGTTTCAGCACTGACTGATACCCCCGCGAATTCCTTGCTCGATGAACATGAGCATGTCGACGTCCTTCAAAATTTGCAATTTGCACTGGGTGTACTTCAACATGCACGAATAAGTATAGCCTGGTAGGGTGTAATACCACGCGGGTTCCAGACCATATGTCTCGTGGCCGATATTTCGAAAATTCTCGATAATATCTTCCAAGAGCAATATGTCTGTTTTCATGTGCAAGTCAGAGTACTCGCCCAGTGTTTTGAGGTTGAACTTTTGCCACACGTTCTCCGCATGTTCGTATTCCGCCTTAGTTATGTGGCAAACGTTCAACTTTTTGTAGAAATGATGGTTCGCCGGCAAACTTCAAACTATCAACTTTTCCTTCGAATCGACGAAATCGTGTGAAAATACACCCTTTCGAGTAAATAATTCGTACTGGGCAGCCGTCAGATGTACAAATTCGCGTTTAGATATTTTCAAATCGTGCACCGTCAAAGTCTGAACCGAATGGTCCAAACTCATGGCCATAAAACGAATCAATGAATCTGAACTTGATGTCATCATACTTGATGAAAGATATGTATTTTTCTTTGTTTACAGGCAACAAGCTGACTCTTTCTCTAATGATAAAATGGCTGTCGTATCCGGACAAATTATGGAAAACGATCGGCACCACGAAAGACTTCTTCTATGCCAAGTTACAATTTTTTCGACAGATTTTCACGGTTTTTCGAAAATATAGCAACATGGCGCATTCACCGCAAAAGTTTTGGCTCCAACAATTTTGGCTATGTCCCCCATTCGTTGCGCAAACCAATCAATCGAATCTAAACCTCGATGGCTATCGTAAAATGACAAAGTGTCCTCATATGCACACTTTTTGTTACTTTTCCATTTGGGAATTGCACCCGGAGGCATCTTCGATTGGCTTCAAAATCGACTCGAAATCCGCATAGTTTACAAAGGGTACCTTTTTTTATGTCGCGAAATTCTACGTGATTGTAGTGGGGGGTCGAAATTTTATAGGGATTTATTTTTTGGCAATCAACGTTACAGTATGACTGTCCAATTTTTCTTCACTTCTGAAATAATTCGAACACCCCTCGCAAATGAATTTTTTATACTTATCTTTACCAAGTTGTGTATTGAGTACCCGAGATAAATCCTTGATGGCCCAATGTCATCGGAAATTCGATACCTGTAGAATACTTGAATAGTGGGGATAAAATTATGTTCAACCTATATTCATTACTGCCGCATTCGAAGCCGAAACTATAATGGCCCAAGCGAAACACGCATCATCTTCATTTTTGATGTTGATACAGACTTGTTTTTTTGGCAACGGATTTTGGCAGCTCGATGTAAGACGAATCGTTACCGATGTCGAATTTATTTGTATTTTTTTCCAAACCGACATTTTTTTGGAGACTCCAGCCACTCTCCTTTTCGGAGAATTCAGATTATTTATTTTACACCTGATCTCTGACGTTTTCGAGGTAACAACCTTTCAACTCAGTACCTCTGTCAATCACATCGTTTTTAGTGCTGAAATACTTGAAATCGATTTTTATCTTTATTCAGACTACTTTTGACAAATTCCCAGCAAAATGTTGCATTTTCCTTAATCATTTCTTGTGTTTTCAATAAATTTTGTATTCTTCGTTTAAATAGACTGAATGAATCCCTGAAAAATTGCCCAATGTCTTTATGAACCAAATTTATGATTATACCTGTACGCAAAATGCAGACTTAAAATCATTACATGACGAACTCCGAAATTTTTATTGGAATTCCAAATCATTTTTAGGTTTCTCGCCAAAGTTTGGAGACTGCGTAGAGTCCCGAAAGACTCCTCAGCCTGTATGGCAGTACTCAAAAGAGGAGAAGTTCTTTTACAAGTGCTAACCATGTTTTTTGTTCATCGACGGTAAATTTCTGTTACAAAATTCTTCTCGCCTTCCTCAAGGTTTTTATCATATCACTGGCCAAATTGGCAATAGCATCAAAATTCATCTTTATTTAAAAGATACAACACACAAAAGTTTGCAAAAAATTAATGAAAATTCAAGAAAACTCACTTTGTGGCAAATGTGTGTGGAATGGAGCACTACGCCTTGGCTATCTCGAACAGCTGCTGCAGGTGCTGCTGCTAGATGGACTTGTCCGTGGCCTTCCCCGCAACTTCTTCACTTTCATATTACGGAAATTTTTTAAATACATTAATTGTAGGGTTTCATTCGATCTCTTTAATGGTTTAAGTTTCATTTAAACAGAGTGCCTCAATAAAACACAGTGGCATAAAAGTTTATTTTTTTAAATAGAAGACCATAAGAAATCCAATAATTCCAAATTTGATGATGTTATATCCAAAGACTACGAAGATATCGCTTATTATTTTCCATAAGCCCAATGAGTAGAACAAAGAAAGTGATTGCGCTTTTTGAGACACTCAGTATAAATGAAACTTGAACCATTAATGAGATCATATGAAACCCTACAACTTCTATATTCAATATTTTTTTGTAAAGTCCCACGCACCTCATCTTTCGCGTCAACGCCCCCTACTTTCGCCCATCCGATTACAATTCTATACAAATACGACAATCACGAATCCTAATTGGCGAAATCTCAGCCCCTGGAGCTCTGGCGCGCCCCTTTTCTGTGGGGTTTCTTGGTGACGCCTCCGGCCCGTAGCACCACCCCTAATGCCGAAAACTCAGTGGCGGCCCCACAAAAATAAGAGCGGGGCCAAACGACGGGAGTCTAAAAGTGAGGCTATGTCGTGGTAGTATTTACATACTGCTACTGTCGATATTTTACTGGGGTCATATTTTGATATTTGAGCCATCCAGTCGTTGAGAAAGATGAATTCAAAATTTAAATTTTTTGTATACCCCATAAACTGTATCGATTTTCATAAAAAAACTTAATGAGCATTCTTTCATGATTACTTAATATTACTAGATATTTCGTAAATTATTTCATCCAACACATGACTGTTATGACCGTCATTATCAATGTCATTTTAGACAAGTAGACTATCAACTAGTGAGTTATGGATTATAACACACAAGTGAGTTATGGATTATAACTCACACAAACTATCAACTAACAAACTATGAAATAACACACTAGTGAGTTATGGATTATAACTCACGTTCATATTCAAAACTTATTGATTATTATCTCATAAAAAAGCAATTTCCTCCACTTGTTGGATAAAACATTGTATGCCACTCGTGTGTTATGTTTCCTAAGTCACTTGAGAATTTATACCACTCGGCCTGACGGCATCGTGGTATAAATCTTTCTCGCGTGACTCATTTTCAACATAACACACTAGTACCATAAATAACTATAGGCATTCGTGTATAATGACTGATTTCACATTTATATAAATTGCCTGAAACACTCTTTTGACCGCCTATTCAGGAAAGTTAAAACTATGTGTTCTATGGTAACTCACACTACTCTGCCTGAAAGTGACAGCTTTCTTTCAATCATATCTGAATCATTTGACAATATTTGAACAATACTTCTTCCACAGTAATACATTTATACATATTATATTGATTATTTTTGTTTTCCACGCCTTTTTCGTAGTATATTCTTAGAGTTTTTTTCCTTTTTTTCACGGCCCATTTGTCTTTTGTATATTTTACGGGCGCACAAATATATCTAATGACTTGAGCGACTTGAATATAAATAATCTGTCTCTCTGCTCCACGCTCCGATCAAGTAACACAACTCCACGAAAGACGATAGTGGAAATCTCTTCAAGAATGCCATACTAAACATCGCTTTACGGTATATTCAAATTGAACACTTTTTTTTTTCAGACAAAAACATAATAGAGTCAAGCTTTCCGCTCACTTATGAAAGAGACCAGATGCACAGAGGGGCATTGTATCTGTAATATTGTCATATATGCATGCATTAAATAATGGCAACTCATATTTTTGTTTTTCAGATCCAAATATACAATAAGAGAAGACAGGAGTGGCTATAAAGTTTTCATGTGGCTGGTAATTCGATCTTTCTCTTCGGCGGATATTGGAACTTACAACTGTGTTTCGACCAATTCATTAGGAAAGGCTGAAGGAACACTTCGTTTATATGGTAAGAACATTCAAATAGAAATTAATACAAGCTATGTCAAATTCGATCCCCAATATTAGAATTGGAAATATAAAGATGGTTAAATTTCTTCATTTATAAATTACAGCCAGACTAAAGAGCAGTATTCCAAATGAGGCGTAACTGGGGCATTGTATAATAATTATATGGCAAATGATTGTTTCAACCAATTGGAGAGTTTTTGACTGAACTGATTAAATGTGGGAATTGTACCTGTAACTCCCAGATCTGTAATTAGAGATACTGAATTCAGTTCTGTGATTTGGTAGGTAGATGAAAACAAGTGGTTATTTACTTCTATGAATGCGCATAATGTGATATTTGAAAACATTTGAATTCATAAGATTATTAGTACCCCAAATGCCCAGATTATTTGGGTCTGATTGAGAATTTAAAGCATCGTTCATTCTGGAATCTCTGTGGAACCCCTGTGGAACTTCTGATGTTACTGCAATTTCTTCGGTAATGAAGTGTTTTACTCTGATGATTTGCTCACTATCAGTTCGATAGCTATGTATCCAGCGTGAGAGTGAGTAAATTTTACTCAGAAACCAATAACAGTGTATCTCACTTCTCATGGAAACAACCTTGCAACTTCTATAAAGTTTTACGTAGAATAGTGAAACCAGTATTATCGATAGATACTAATCCAGTACGATTGGGTTTTGAGACGAGGATCGATTGTAGCACCACCAAAGTTGGTATGCTAGTAGTTGGAACCATGGTGGACAAGAAAAATTGTTAACCGAAATTCCAGGGGTGGAACATATTCTTGTTTTTCGTTTAAAAATAAATAAATATATTTTTGCTGTAATCTTGGAAAGTATATGATTTATCGAAAAAAGAACTCAACAAGGTAAAGACAATTCAATTCTCCACAAAAATTATTCCTAGTAATTTCTTATGAAATGCGCTCGTTTTCTCAGAAAACGTGATTGAACACCGACATCTTTCTAAAAATGAATTGGAGAAGAAAAAGGAAAAGTTCATATCGTTTCTGAAGACTCCTACCTTCTCATGCAAACATAATATGCGAGTATTTATGTACCTTAAATGTGTTTTGTCGCACTTCACGGAGATGTTTGCGGATGATCCGAAAATCATGAATAATTTAGTGAATATGGAATTAATTACCTTCTGAAAAAGGTCAAAGTGAATTTGCGGTAAAAGGGCGGGGAAAATATTCCAAATGATAGGGGCGGACTCTCAAAATAAAAGAAATCTAATAGTGTCTTACTTCAACTCATTTCGGAGTAAAATAAAAATTACTCATAGTCATAGTAAGTTTAACCTTGAACGCTTCGAGGCTGTGTAAGTAGGTACTCAAACGCTCGCCGCTTTTTACCACTCTAGCCGACTTGATTTTATTACATTGTCCAGTATTCTCTAAAAAGAAGAACTCAAATATGGGTAATAAAAATTAAAATTCTTGTTTTGTTCATTGGGATCGATATTTCGTACATTGATTGGTATTGGTATAACTTATGAAAATATGTGTGGTTTAGGCAAACATCATGATTAAAAAATACAATTGAAAAATCGTGTCTATCAACATGTAAATAGCAACACTGCAAAAACTATTCAAATTATGAGAACACCATCCTACGGGTCTTTATTAAAGATATTTATGGAAAATTTCTATGAATAAGTCCGCGGTTGCATTTTGTTCAATTGCACTGTAAAAAATAAGTAGCGCAATCAGACGTGAAAGAGTTACATATAAATGTCAATTCAGTAAATAATTTTTTTATTTTGGAAGTCATTGCATAAATCTATAGAAACAGGGATAAAACCGAATACATAGTAGGTATACTATAGGTGAGTTAGGATTGGTTATAAGGAGTGAGAGTGGAGCTAAAGTGGATAAAGACAGGTGGCAAATTTTGAAGCACTGCGGTTTTCTGTGTCCGAAGTTCCCGAACGACTTTTTTGATAATAAAGAGAACCTGTATATCAAAGTGTATATCTACTAACACAATTGATCACCTATTTTCAAATAATGATTTATCGGTGCTTCGACTTGACCTTGCTCGAACTGCATAACATTTTTAGGTTAAAACCAGAGACCCAGAGAGAAAAAGAGCTGCTCTAGCTTGTGCCCTCATAGGTTGAGGTGGTACTTTTGGAGTCACTTCTATCCACTCCCGTCACAAAACCCGAACGCTGAAATTCGCACTCCTTGGACGCTTTTCATTATACCCGAACGCATATGGTGCTTACCGAGTGAATAGAGTCAAAAGAGTGAGCAAGCCGAACTCAGCTTATGTAACGATCATATTGACACGAGACGTAAGCGAATGTTATAAATTTCGTGCGACTGTCGTTAATCTCGTGCGCGTGCGTTAGTAGCAATCACATGATCTTTGCATATATTATTCTTTCTACGACCAATAAACACGACAAAAAACAAATAAAACAAAACTGTATTTCAATCTATATTCAAACTTTACTTCAATATGAATTTCAATACGAACATTGTGTCCACAAAAAAAATTTGAGTTTTTTTGAAAGTTCTTCAACGTAAAGTAAAAAAATATAAATAAATCTTTTTTAAATCAACGATCCATAATTCTCTTTATATTTTGAAATATATATAATGAAAATCCATGTTAACCTAACCTAACCTAACGGTGGAACGATTGATGATATTTCGGAAGAGCATCATCCATGAAAATATATATAAAAAAGAGACAGATCGGCAAATTGCCTGCGGTGTTCCAGAGAAGTGAGCGAGATTGTGAACAGAGTATCACCGACGAGAGTTTCAATATGTGTTTGGGTGCTTCACTCATATATTGAAACCCATGTATACAGCGGTTCATCAAAAATCATCTAATATTACAAACTGCCCAAATATTAGTTTACCTGTGGTAATTTCGTTTTTGAACTGAAGTTAACTTCAAAATTTTTGGTACAAAGTTGTTTTTTTTTTTAACGACTAAATTTGCTCAAAATAGTACAGTAACAAGGAAATGATGCTGAATAATAAATATCAAGTGATGAAAAAATCAAATTAAATTATTTAATTAATTTATTAATGAAGTACCTGTTTATTTGGAATATGGAGACATGTACGAGAACAAAAATAATTAAAGAAAACCCGAGACGAGATTCAGCCGAATTCCCTACGTGAATAGGGATAACTTCTGCTTTTCCATCTATTTTTTTAATTATTAAAAGAACATGTCATTATGTGGAGTACTACATTAACACATTATTTCATACATACTAAATAAAACATCACGCTTGAGAAAAAAACTAAAATTATCCCAGGCGAAATTTTGACAAGTTGATAAATAAATAGGTAGGAAATGAGAGCGGTGGACGATATAAAGTTGGGTTTATACAGCCCCCAAAATAAAATAAAACGAGTGTTTATAGAGCCGAATGAATTATAATGAATGAGAAGCTGCCAATCAAAATTTTGATTTATATATTTCATAACTTTTATTTTTTTTATTTTATAACTTTTATTTCGTTTATTTTAAGAACATGTCATTATGTGGAGTACTACATTAACACATTATTTCATACATACTAAATAAAACATCACGCTTGAGGAAAAAACTAAAATTATCCCAGGCGAAATTTTGACAAGTTGATAAATAAATAGGTAGGAAATGAGAGCGGTGGACGATATAAAGTTGGGTTTATACAGCCCCCAAAATAAAATAAAACGAGTGTTTATAGAGCCGAATGAATTATAATAAATGAGAAGCTGCCAATCAAAATTTTGATTTATATATTTCATAACTTTTATTTCTTTTATTTTATAACTTTTATTTCGTTTATTTTATATCTGTATAATATTCTTATGATTTTCTTTTAAAATATAGTATTTTATTCCTTATTTTATTTACGTGCTGTATAAATCCCCCTTATAATGGCCACAGCTCTCATTTCCTACCTATTTATTTAAAAGCTTGTCAAAATTCCGCAAGGGATAATATTAATTTTTTCTCAAGTGTTATATTTTATTTAGTCCTGGGGTCATTGCTGTTCGAAAATTGTTTGTTTCGGGTACAATTTTAATTAGGCGGAGATTTGCATGTTTGTAATGAAATAACAAAAATAAAATACTTGGAAAACCATTGATAAGTCGTTAGTGTCAATGGATACGATCAAATATATTCATCAATTTTATGAACTTGAATTTTATTGACAGGTGAAAATTAAAAATTGTCGCCAATATTCATTCACCAATAATTCATGAATTTCAAGGCAATTTCTAGTAACTTTCGGTCTGTTATGATACCTGTTCGTTGGATAAAAGTTGTTGGGTTGAACCATTTCATGTCATTATGTTGGTATACCTGATAAACCAACAACAATATTGGCGAATAAATTGTCGTATGTAAATACAACCAATATTCATCAATTTCAGTAGTTATTCATTCGACATATTCTAAACTTCAATAATCCCATTTAAAACTTCTATTGGTTTCATCTCCTGTGCTAAAATTTCGTGAATAGCTTCAGTATTATTTCCAAATTCAATGAATGAAACAACAATCATTTCAAACATCCATAGTATCCATGTAAAAGTACATATTTATGCGAGGGCACTCGAATCAGTGAAGAAAAGAGATCCAATAGGTGAGTTCGGATTGGTTATAAGGAGTTGGAGCGGAGTGAGAGTGGAGCTAAAGTGGATAAAGACAGGTGGCAAATTTTGAAGCACCATGGTTTTCTGTGTCCGAAGTTCCCCAACGACTTTTTTTATAATAAAGAGAACCTGTATATCAAAGTGTATATCTACTAACACAATTGATCACCTATTTTCAAATAATGATTTATCGGTGCTTCGACTTCACCTTGCTCGAACTGCATAACATTTTTAGGTTAAAACCAGAGACCCAGAGAGAAAAAGAGCTGCTCTAGCTTGTGCCCTCATAGGTCGAGGTGGTACTTTTGGAGTAACTTCTATCCACTCCCGTCACAAAACCCGAACGCTGAAATTCGCACTCCTTGGACGCTTTTCATTATACCCGAACGCATATGGTGCTTACCGAGTGAATAGAGTCAAAAGAGTGAGCAAGCCGAACTCAGCTAATATTGAGTATGCAGGGGTTCAGCAAAAGTCACTTTGACGGTGCGATTTTGAAAAAAAAATTACCTAGTGAGATAAAAATAGTGAATCTGGTCAAATTCCTGCAATTCTTTCATGGTCATTTTTAACAAAAATTGAAGAAGCACTCCGAAAGATGCCTAGATCCAATCTTTTGAATACAGATGGTGAAAAAAAATCTCGAATTCATTGAGCGAGCTCCGAGTATTTTGATTTCTCCTGCTCCTTGCTTCACCGATAGCCACTAATAGGGTTAACCCCTTCTTAATATACTGAAGCAGCAACCCATACCCTCTTTGAACTATATATGCAACAATTTCAAAGTAGTGTGACAGGTCCTACTTATACATGCCAAAACAAAAACCTTGTTTTACTCCTGCCTTATTTTCAACTTACCCATAAAACCGGCATTCTCTTCAGTAAATGTTGAAAATAATCACTTATCCATATCCTGTATATATGTTTAATAATACTATTATGTGAAGTGCAAACCTCAAGCTTGAAATCACATACTTCATTTTTCATGTAGGATGTGTATGAGCCATTATTTTCAACATTTAGTGAAGAAATTGCCGGGATTATGGGTGAGTTGAAAACTGAGGCAGGAGTAAAACCCAGTTTTTTCTTTGGCATGTATAAGTGAGGCGTTTCTCACTAGTCTAAAATCGTTGCATATGGTCCAAAGAGGGTACTGATTCTTGCTTCAGTATAACTATTTCATATCAACTATTGGGATTTGGTATTGGTAAATATGGATGGTGACTGATGCGCTGTGACCTAATTAGATATATTGTGCCCCATCTTCTTCTGCTATCACAAGGTGTTCTTGTTTACAGCAGCCCTTTAAGCCTCAATTCCTTCAGGAATTTTAGGATTTTGAGGGAGTCTACTTGTGGTATTTCTCCCACAGTCAGCTAATGTGATCCCAGTATATTCAATCTTTTATGATTTCGTATGTTTTCGAACTGTGAACTAGTACAACAAATTAGGTATTTTGCACTAGTCCGAAAAAATAGGTATTGAATACAATTTGAAATTTATTTACGACCTTACTAATGATGACTGAGGAGTAGTTTTTGTGATTTAAGTCTCAGATTGAATATTAACATGTTTCGGTGTTTGTGTTTGTTATTCTAAGCTGAGTTTTATATGGATATCTGTCGAGAAAGAAACCTATTATGGTAAAAAACCTTTTTGTTTCAACAAGGAAAACTCTGCTCATTGCAATGAAGATGCCAAAATAAATTGACGAAATGGTGGCCTTCAAAAAATATCGTTTTCTTTAATCTGATACCTCAATCCCTCAAAAACAACTCCGCAGTCATTGAATATAATAGTTCCTGAACGTTGAAACATATTTCGTACTTGTGCGAAATAAAATAACTACCTATATATTGATAAATAATTAATGAAATTTGTTTCGTTTTTTTATTATATCTTTTTAATATGCCTCTTTAATCAACTCATTTGATATTATAGGGTATTAGTATAAAGCATGTACTAACAATTCTAAAACAAGGATAATTTATTTCTAGGTAGCTATACTAGAGTCATGAAAAATTCAATTCACCCACTCAGAAAAGTTCTGTGAATAAAAACTCGTTTTAGTAGTTGTCCAAACATATTCATAAATCCAACTCATTTTGTTTTTCAAGTAGGTTGACGGAAAAGTATAGTGTACAACTCGTTTGGAAACTGGTTATTTCATACGAGTCTGATGACAGGACTACGGCTTGTAACACGAGCTATACAATATAGTATTTACCTATGAGTATTTATAGAATACGTGACCTTAAATTTGGATTTGACGGAAAAAAATAAATAGTCAGGTTGAAACTACGTTGAGTAATTCACACGTTAACGCACCCTACGAATAATAGGTTACTAGGTGATATTTAACCATTAGGCACTGACACTCGAATACCATCCATCGAACTGAATTGAATTTCATCAACGAATGCCTATAGAAAATTGCTTATTTCAATCCGGCCCTTTACGGCCTTCATGGAACTGAACATACTCTTCGTACGAAAGCAAATATTTGTTTTGTAGGGCAGATGGTTAGAAGGAGAACTAAAAATACGGTTTGTCAGGTTTTTTCAAGTTCGATTACCCCCATATCAGGAATCGGAATTTACATAGAGGCTTCAACTGGCACTGATTGAAATATAAAAATATATCATCAGATTTCAACCCTTTTTGAAGGTCTGTTCCAAATAAGCTTTATTGGAATTTTCTGAACGATGAGTTGAAGAGGCTTATTCGAATGGAAATGTTGAAAGCGCTCATCAAACAATTTATCCAGTAACGACCGACAAACTCGAGCCAAAAGTGAAGGATGAATTGTAGCACTCTGAAACTCGGCATATGACATCTCGACATCATAATCATAATTTATCATTAAAAAAATATATATAATTTTTTTGTTGTTATTTCAGAAAATATAAGATTTACCAAAATACGATTTCGATATGTTGAAAGATAATCCAGTTATCCACAAGAATGATTTTAAGTAATCACTTATGAAATGCGCTCGTTTTCTCAGAAAACGTGGTTTTACGGCGACATCAAATTTCAGGTTCGCGCTCACTCGCCACTGCAAGTTCCGACGGAGCATAACATTATATTCGCCGTAACTTTGCTAGAAATTATCAGAGAATGAAAGGTAACAGTGCATTACGTTCCTGAAAACTGTTTCCTTCTCATGCAAATATAACATGTGGGTGTATGAGTACCTGGAAGGTTTTTTGTCCTAATTCACGTAATCATTCCACACGGTTTGCGGAAGTTCCGAAAATCATGGATATTTTAGTTAATATGGAATAACTATAGTGAAGCAAGAACCAGGTCCATCTTTGGACTGCATGCAATGATTTGAGAGTAGTGAGACAGGTCTCACTCATTCATGCCAAAGAAAACTAGGTTTAACTCTTGCCTCATTTTTCAACGCACCCATAATCCCGGCATTTTCTTCAGTGAATTTTGAAAATAATCACTTATACACATCTCGCATGAAAAAAAAAATAAGCAATTTCAAGCATGAGGTTTGCACTTCAAATCTATGTTGGTAATCATACAAAAAGAACATTGATTCACAATTTCAAAAATTCAAAAACTCATGTATTTTTTACGAGTATTTTGTCAAAGAGAAAGATTTTCAGAAACTCTTGACTATCAGAAATGAAAGAAGATGAATTTATTTTTTTATTTCATATAGTCAATATAGTCCAGTATTACCTCACCATAATATAAAAGCCAACGATGGACCCCTATTTTGAATCAACCCTGTCGGTATGCTTCCAATTCAAATCATGAGCTGTGTGTGCGGTGCGTCTCGAATCCCGAAGTCTGGCTTATATACATGTGTCATAACTTTCTGTCGTGCATTGTTGTTTTTTCCCTTCTCAAGAAGTTTTACAGTGAACGAGACTAAGTAAGGCTAAAAGAGATCCAACTGAGTTTGTTCGCCTAAAAGTGAGTATAAATTTACTGTAGAGCATGCAAAACCTCGTTGTTCCTATTAAATGTGGTTCCTATGAAATTTCTATTTCTAATCGTTTAAAAAAGGCATCTTCACTTACAGGCCAATTTTATTATATATTATATAGAAATGAATGCTGGTCGGTTAAGGGGAAAAGTAGGTACAAATTCAAATAGATTTTGGGGTGTTGTACAAACTATGCGGCTCCACAAACCCTTCAACCTATTGAATATTTGTACATTGTAAATTCAAATAATTACAGTTTTATAAAAGTAGGTACAAATTCAAATAGATTTTGGGGTGTTGTACAAGCTATGCGGCTCCACAAACCCTTCAACCTATTGAATATTTGTACATTGTAAATTCAAATAATTACAGTTTTATAAAAAGTGTTAGTTTGCAGGATGTCCCAGGAGGAAGGAAGATATTTTATTTGCAATACATATATATTGATGTCATTAAGACTCCTACAGGTTTGGAAACATAATTTCTTTAAGCAGAGAAAGGGGGTTCAGTTCCTACAGAAATCAAAGTGAGCATTATCAGGACATAAAAGCATATCTGAGTGGCCAATTGCACTCATTATCTCCACCTACCTCTGATGTTCACTCAGTTATAATTTTGGAATTTACCTGCTAATTATCCCCTGATTACATTACTCATTGTTAGTATGGTAACTTTGTTGGCGAAACGCGCATCGAGTAGAATTGACATAGGTTTGGTGTTTGGGTAGTTTCTTTCTCTTAATTTATATTTACACCAAAAGTTGCACATATATATATTCATTGTTCGTAATGAAACACGGTAAACTTTCTTGGAATATGTCATCAATTATTGTAACACGGAGGCCTAGAAGTAGATCTGTCAACAGACCACCTTAAAATGTATTGTGTATTGAGAAAAGTAATGAAAAGGTTATCATCATTGGCAGTATAATGATAGGATGTTAAATTTTGGCTGTCACCAGACCAGAGTATAGTTTTGAATTGCTTGGATTCAGCTTAGGGGGTAGTCTCCCGAAGCAGAATAATTACCTTCACAACTCTACCGGTTCTCCTATTCCACCATCATCTCGAAGGGATAGTTGTAGATTTGCCGGTTCGGCCACGGCTTCACAAATTCGTGGACTTTGAATGAGGAGATTGGAGGGGTAAATGATAGTCTGCGAAGTTTCACGAACCAGCTCCATTTACCAAAGCAAAAATGGTGGAAAATATTTAAACGATGTATACCATGAAGGTGTAAAATATGTGCAACATAAATATAACTAAACTAAGAAAAGAAATATACCATAATGTAAATTCCGTAAGAATTCATGCACTCTGTATTGCAAATAAGCGAAATATATAGATTTGTCAAGTAAAACGGTCAAATAAAATGGTCACCTCTTATAAAAGAAATGAAAGATTGCTCTACTGTTATATATGAATATATCTAGAAGCCATCCACTCACCAATATAAATTCCCAACAATCTCTGTCTACAAGTCTCTTTCCAAATCGTCATCTCGTTCGTAATTTCATTCATGTCAGTTCTAGCTACACTATAAAATGCACTTCCACATTGCACACAAAAACAGTCCGAATTCGTACACAAACCACTAGTTCTATTTATATCGAAATATGAAATATTCTCAAGTTTATATTTAAATTATCATTTTTATCATTAACCGAGTCATTAACTCATATTCAAATAAGATATTCTGACAAACTTAGTAGAATACCACCCCCATTTCGAAGATAACAAACCATCCCCAAATCATGATCACACTATATTTAGTATTATTATAATTTTTAAACTAAGAAAAATGCCTGAAGCCCATATCCTAACCAAACTATTACCGATTTGAAAACGACAAATTTTTTATTCACTATCCATTAGTCACTATTATTACTGTTATCGAAAAATAACAAGATAAATCCTACGTTATTTACTATTTAGCCCATATTCCTAACCAAACTATTACCGATTTGAAAAAGACAAAACTTTAATTCACTATCCATTATTCACTTTTAGTACTGGTATTGAAACGTAATAAAATAAACCCTACGTTTTTCATTATTAAACCCATATTCTATCATTTCCACGACCGAGGGTGACTACCGAGGGTCCACCGCCGTTTTCCTTTGTCACACGTCCCCGACCGAATTGTAATTGTCTCGACTTCTTCCACAACACCTAAAAGACGTTCAATTCATTTCATGAAAAACTGCGTGAGCTGAAAAAACATGACTTTTTGGACGGCCTTTGAATTTTTGAAATTGTGAATTGCTTTAGGGTTATTTTCGTATGATTAACAACACAGACGTACTGTGCAAAGCTCATGCTTGAAATTGCGTATTTTATTTTTCATGCAGGATGTGCATAACCTATTATTTTCAACGTTTACTTAAGAAAATGCCCAAAAAAAAATAGTTTTTTTGTGAGATCTGTCTCACTACTCTAAAATCGTTGCATACAGTCCGAAGAGGGTACTGGTTCCTGCTTCACTATAATTATTCCATATTAACTAAAATATCCATGATTTTTGGATCCGCCGCAAACAGAATGGTTATGTGAATTAGGAAGAAAACCTTTCAGGTACGCATATATATCCACATGTTACATTTGTATGTGAAGGTAAAAGTCTTCAGGAACGTAATGCACTTTTACTTTTCCTTCTCTGATAATTCTTAGCAAAGTTATGACAAATAAAATGTTCAACTCCACTGGAACTTGCAGTGGCGTGTGAACGCGAGCCTGAAATTTAATATAGGCGTTCAATTACCTTTTCTGGAGAGCATTTTCAAAGGGATGACTAGGAATAATTCGTGTGGAGAATTGAAATATCTTTCACCCCATTGTAACCGTTTTTTGATAAACCATATACTTTCTAAGATTACAGCAAAAAACTATTCATTAATTTTAAATGTAAAAAATTGTTCTACCCCTGGAATTTCGGTAAACAATTATTTTTCTTGATTGGCATGGTTTCAACTACTAGCATGCTAAATTCAGTGGTGCTACAATCGATTTTTTTTTATTTTATTTATTTTATTTATTATTATACTTGATTAAATGTGTCTATTTGAGAATGAATGTTACTGAAATGCATATGCTTGAAAGAACTGAAAGAGACAAACATTTTCCTATCTTATATCCACAGATACAGTTCAGCAAACATAGCTGAAAGTATTAGAATGTACGCGCTCATTAGTCGTACGGCCGACTATGGTCCGTAATATATTGAGTGATAATGCACTTAACAACAAACGTTCGCTTGAGAAATGGGAATTTCATACTTTCAGACTGTACTATGTAATCTATACAGTGCGGCTTTTTATAGTCCCCCCCCCCTATTAACTTTTGAACGGTTTGCCGTAGAGAGATAAAAAAAAATCGTTTCGAGGGTTTCACCGATACTACTTTTTGAAATATAACGCATTGTGATTGCTCGATAGATGGCGCGGGGAAGCACAAAAACCTAATTTTTTTAAATGGCATGGGGGGTCGAGTGACACATCGTTGAAAAGAGAATTTGATTCTCTTTTCAACTATCTAATTTTTTTTAATTTCGTTGACACGTTTTTTCACAATAAGCATTTGAAGTGTCAAGTGTAAGATCGGATCAGAATTCGTTACCTTACCTCAATAACTTTTGAAGGGTTTGATGTGAAATAATGGGACGGAAAATATTTCGGGTGGTATTAAAATAATAATGTTTGAAGAAAAATACCTTAATTGTTCTAGTGATTCATAATTGCAATCAATACCACGAAATACGGTCAATAAAGACAATTCACAACATTAATAATTATTCATTTTGAATTCCTTTCAAAGCTTAATTAGGTATTAGGATATCGAAATTATACCCATTTCATTTATTTTTAATGACAAAGTAATAACAGGTTCTACGAAAGGACTATTTATTGGATTTGTTTAAATGACAATAATTAATTAGTTACCTATAAAAGTACAATGGATTGATGAATTATTGTATTCATATTCACTGAGGAGTTTTGTCTACTTATAATTATTATTTACTTTGAATATTTGATATCATCATGGTTCGTATACGTTATGACAAAACATATTTAGGCAACCGATTATTCATATAAAGTCACTCTAGTTTTCTACTTAACAATATTAAGTACGTAGTTTCTCAAGTGATTGAAAAAATAAAAAATAATGAAATTAGAAAATCTGATAGCAATATAAATTTAAGACAAATCAGAAACCCAAATATGTTCAACTTGGACGCTTTAGATTCAAACTTACCTACCGTCAGTGCCCCTATGGCAAGTCATAGCAATAATTTTGGCCCCATGACAAATTCAAATCAGTTTCCTGTTGTCACTATAAAGAGTTTCTCCTTAGATGAGACAAGTAAAATAATAAAAATTCTTCCTAATTTTGATAACCAGGGTTCTTTGCACCCCTTAGATTTTTTGAAAATATTGGAGAACACTTTTGATGTGCATAATTATCCTTTTCATAAGGTTAAAACGATTTTAAATAATTGCCTCAAAGACACAGCCAAAGTATGGTTCGATGCATTTTCTGAAAAGCATCAAAATTATTCCTCGTTTAAAAATGCATTTGTAAAATACTTCTGGAATGAACAAACTCAAGATGATTACCGAACAAAAATCGAAAGTGACACATGCAAAGATGGTGAAACTTATACTGACCATTTCACATATTGTGTTTCGTTATCAAAATATCTAGAACCCCCATATTCAGATAAAAAATTAATTTCCAAAATTGGACGACATTTTCCACCAAGAGTTTCTGCAGTTTTAATAGGTGTTGATGACTTAGAGTTGGCACTTGAAAGACTGAGAGAGGCAGACTATTTTTTCAATTCAAACTACAGGAGAGAAAATAAAAGAAATATTTCAGATCAAAAGAAAACAAATTATAATTCCCAAAATAAAAATAACTCTTTTCCATGGACAAAACAAAGGGAGTTTGAAAAATCAAAACATGTTTCTCACCTGGAGTTCGAAAATGAAGATGATGATTTGGAAAACGAGAAAGCCTCACACCAGTAGGTTCGCAGGGGGTGAGGACTTTAAGTCGAGCCACCAATATTAAAAATGATAAAATAAAAAATAACCCTCAAGAAGATCTTCTCAAAGAAGATGATTGTAATTTTGATCATTCACTGTCAGATGATCGTTTACCAATGATTTTATTGAACATTTATGGTTTTTCGTACCCAGCACTTATTGATAGTGGCAGCCAGATTTCAGCAATTTCTTCTGAAATTTGGACTCAACTATCAGACTTCCATAGCGAGATACCCCACTTCCCAGCAACTGGTATTAAAGTCGTGGGGGCGTTCAAAACAAAAATGCGAAGAGTCCTTTTACAGGCACAATTGAGTTTCCTTCTTGAAGGGGAACAATTTTCGCATGAATTTTTATTGATCAGTGATCTATCATACCCAATTATTCTCGGTATTGACTTTTTAAGGTATTATAAGGTACTCATTAACCTGGAAGAAAAATATTTAGTCTGCACAGTGAATGATGAAACTAAGATTATTCCAGAAACACATTTTCAACACTTTTTTCCCAACACAGATTCAGAAAACCTTTCAGCTGTCATCAAAAAAAGTGAGGTTAGAATCGAGAGACTGTTACATTTAGAAAAAGCCACTCCTCTTAATGATCCGACACCTGAATGGTATGAACATAAATTTAAAAATTTATTTAAAATACATGAAAGCATCTTCTCAGATGTTCCTGGTCATGTTGTGGGGTATGAACATACTATAAAATTGGTGACCGAAAAACCTTTTTTTGTAAAACCCTATCCAATACCCCTGGCACATCGAGAAGCTGTCAATAGGGCAATTGTACAAATGCTGGAGTGGAAAGTCATTGAAAGGTGTGCCTCTCAATATATTTCCCCGATCATGACAACTGTAAAGCGTGATGGAAGTGTTCACATTTGCTTAGATGCCCGGAGACTAAATTCAATTATGGAACCAGATTTCGAATTACCTCGCTCTATTGACGAGATAATTAAATCCATGGCAGGAAAAAAGATATACTCCAAGTTGGATTTAACAAACAGCTACTGGCAGATACCATTACGAGAGTCAGATAAAAAGTATACAGGCTTTATGGTAGGTACCACCACTTATCAGTGGCGGGTTCTTCCTTTTGGCTTGAAAACAGCAGTCTCCTCATTTACAAGGTGTATTGACTCTATATTTGGTCCTTCCTTCGACTTTCTAATACCATATGTCGATGACTTGCTGATTGTATCTGAAAGTTATCAAGAACATCTAATGCATTTGGAGAAGGTATTTGCTAAACTGCAGGAAGTGGGACTTACAGTGAAGCTCAGCAAATGTGCTTTTTCTTGCAGAAAATTGAGTTTTCTAGGCTATGTCATCGATTCTGATGGTGTTGTACCTGATAATGAAAGAGTACAAGCAATTCAAGATTATGTCTGTCCCAGTAACGTCAAGGAGCTCCAAAGGTTCATAGGGATGTGTAATTATGATAGACAATTTTGTCCAAATTTCTCGACTGTTTCATCGCCCCTTACAACTCTACTCCGAAAAGGTGTTCCTTGGAAGTGGGATGATGAAAAAGAATGTGCATTCAAAAAGGTAAAAGAACTACTCAAGGACGCCACTCTACTTTACCATCCTGACCCTGAACTCCCCTGGCATGTCCAAACTGACTCAAGTGACGTAGGGCTGGGAGCTCAACTGTTCCAAGTCGTTCACGGACAACGTCAGGTAGTAGCTTGGGCCAGCCGACTCTTGTTGGATAGAGAGAAACGTTATAGTTCTAACGAGAAAGAGGTGCTTGCAGTGGTTTTTGCGTTCACAAAATGGCGTACATACTTGTTAGGTAGAGCTGTTACCGTCCACACTGATAACAAGGCCATCCTGTATCTGCAGACTGCTCGATTATTATCCCCTCGTATTACTAGATGGGCTTTAGCTCTTCAAGAGTTTTCTTTCAAGGTGGTTCATATTTCTGGTAAGGAGAATGTCATTGCAGATGCCTTGTCTCGTCACGCTGGTATCCGTTTTGCCACTTCAACCGATAAATATTATCGTATCGCTACTTCTTCGTTACAGCTTCCAAAGGGTTTTGTTGACATTCTAAAAAACATAACCACTCATCAAAATGATGACGAAAAATTGACAGGTATCAAGAACTCACTGGCAAACAATGAGAAACTGAATCGTAATTTTGTCATACAAAATGGAGTGTTATACAAGAGAGGTTCAGATGGGCTCTCTCTATTTCTCTGTGTACCAAAAGTACTGATTGATGAATTCATTGATGTTTTTCACTCAACTATGGGACATTTTGGTGTCTATAAGACTTGGGTTGCTTTGCGCAACGAAGTTTGGTGGAACAATATGCATAGGATGATAAAAAAAAGGGTACTTACTTGCAGTGTTTGTCAAAAATCCAAGTCTGCAGTAATGCCAAAGCCTCCTCAGATGCAAATCATTCCTGCAGGTAAATCTGACATAATAGCCATGGATATCTATGGTCCATTGGTGCGCAGTAGAGGGGGAGTTTGTTATATTTTTGTTATCCTCAACCTTTTCACTAAATATGTAGCACTTTACCCTCTGAAGAAAGCCACAGCTAGAGTTATGGTAAACAGGCTGGTGAATGACTATTTCACCACACATGGAATTCCTCGTCGAATCTTGCACGACAATGGGTCACAGTTTACATCCCTGCTCTGGAAGAAAACGCTCACAGATTGTGGAGTGCAGTTAGTTTGTTCTGCAGTACGACACCCGGAATGCAACAGTTCTGAGAGGGTGATGAAGGAACTAGGACGTCTTTGTCGCTGTTTTTGCAGCGAAAACCATTCCAAGTGGGCGTGGGAGGTGCCACATTTCCAAAAATTTCTTAATTCTGTAGTCCATGAATCAACTGGCTTCACACCTGAAGAATTACAGTTTGGTTGTGAGCGATCCCGCCTCCTACCGAATACGTTCCTTCGTTCATCATCTGATGTCGAGGTCATTGAACCCACACACTCCGAAAAGTTAATTTTAGCTGAAGCATCCCTTAGAGGCAAAGCGGCCCGACGTGCACTAGCTAATTCGGGAAGGCCGGGGATATCTTTCGCCGAGGGCAATCTCGTCCTCCTCAAAGCAAATAATAAATCTTCCTCCCTTCGTGCTGAAACAAAGAAATTTCTCTTACTCTTCGAGGGGCCATATCGAATAAAAAAGCAAGTTAGCAACAATACTTACGTTTTGGAAGAATTGGAGACTTCCAAAGAAAGGGGTACTTTTCACTCCTCGCACCTACGACCTTACCACTCATCGTGTGCCCAATAATTGTTTTAATGATATAATAATTGCTGAATTATCTACATTATTTTTTTTTCTCTTCGCAGCATTGTCTTGTGTAACAAGAAAAAAACTCAAAACAGTAGAAACTCAAATTTTGACTTTTGACAAAAAAAATTAATTTATTGTGCACAAAGAGAAAGGGGTTGTAGATATGACAAAACATATTTAGGCAACCGATTATTCATATAAAGTCACTCTAGTTTTCTACTTAACAATATTAAGTACGTCTGTAACTTTCGCCTCTTATTATGAGATGGCGCCACTGATCTGATTTGAGTATTTTCAAACTGGAAATAATACACAGGATGTTTTTATGACATTTTTTAAATTAATGCTTTTTCTTTCTTTAACATTATTATCGTGAAACCGACACTTTTGAGTCAACTTTGGCAAGCTAAACTTGATAGAACCCTAGCGACTTAACGCAAATTCATTATAAATGTTTCCAAGTTATTGTTGGTCTTCATATTTTTAGGTAAGTAAAACAACTATAATTAATGAAAGATGTTTTATTGATAATGTCTGAAGCTTCCAAGTTTTTTTTCCTGTTAAAATATCAATTTGGATTATCTCTGTCTCTTGATTTTGCACATAGTTCAAGTCTTCATATTTTTAGCTAACATCGCCAATATAATTAAACCAAGCTGCAACGAGCAACAGTATTTTTTTTCTGCATCCACACCGGCCCTAACCCACGAATAAATAAATTGCCGCCCCTGAGAACAAAAAAACGAGTTTCGGCTCAACGTCCTTTCGAAGAAAAAATTGAAGCAATTTATAATTTTGGTGAGGCCCATCGGAACTACCATGAAGAAAGAATTTTTAATGAAAAATTTCCTGAACATCCTATAACTCGGAAATATTTGAGGGAACTAGTTGAAAAATTCAACAGAACTGGCAGTGTTCGTAGGAAAGGTGGAGCTGGTCGAAAATCAATTCCGGAAGCGACAAAGGTTTCGATAGTTGCCGAAATGGTGGTAAATCCTCAACAAAGTACCTCTCGTGTAGCAAGTACGATTGGGGTCTCAACAGCTACAGTAAAAAATATTTGAAGAAACACAAGTTCCATCCATACAAATTAGTAATGTTACACCAACTCACAGAAGACGACCCAGACCGAAGAATGGAATTTTGTGAAATTATGGAGGAAAAGATAGCAAGGAACCCCAATTACATTAGGAATATTTGTTTTTCAGATGAAAGTACCTTTTTTTTTAACGGAAATGTGAATACACAAAATGTGCGATACTGGAGTGATATAAATCCCCATATCTTTCGAGAAGGTCACACATAGTTCCCACAGAAAGTAAATGTGTGGGCTGGAATTCTGGGAGACCATATTGTAGGTCCCTTATTTCTGGAAGAAAACTTTTCTTTTTGTTACATTGACACTTCAAATGCTTATTGTGAAAAAGCATATTGACGAAATTTAAAAAAAATTAGATGGTTGAAAATAGAATCAAATTCTCTTTTCAACGATGTGTCACTCGACCCCCCATGCCATTTAAAAAAATTAGGTTTTTGTGCCCCCCCGCGCCATCTATCGAGCAATCACAATGCGTTATATTTCAAAAGATAGTATCGGTGAAACCCTCGAAACGGTTTTTTTTATCGCAATACGTCAAACCGTTCAAAAGTTAACAGGGGGGGGACTATAAAAAGCCGCACTGTATATTTTTTGCCAGTGACAATTTTGTAACCACATTCAGAAACACACAGAAGTCAAATATTCTCAATGTAGTGCAAGCTTGGAGTGCGCACCGGCTACCCGAGGTGGTGCTATAGGTCTTCGGGGTTTTTCTACAGCTGAAAAGTGAAAACTTCACCAAATCAACAAGTCGCCCCCCAGTGCCACGGCAAAGAATGATAATCGACGTCCTCCACCAGCACAGGTGATGATATTTATCGTTGATTTTTAGCGGTTTCGTATAAAACCCAATGCACTTTGAGGTATTTTTCACCGATATGTCTTTGTTTATTTTTGAGTTGAATCATACTCGAGCTCATCAGTGAATAATCCAGTATGAATCAAAATTAGGTTGTCTTTAAATTTTCTCTATTTAGAAAGCGAATATTTGGACTAGTTGGCTGAGTAAAATCAAATAATTGCACTGATAGGAGTTTCAGCTAAAATTTCTAATAATTTCGAATATACAGGGCGTTCCAGAATAAAGGAGACAAACTCCGATGGTAAAATATTCACTCCATTTTGAGGCTATAAATTCCTATAAATACATACCCAAAGATGAATGGAAACCGAATGACCGGGTGTTGAAGGTGAAAAAAAATATTTGTTTTCCAGAATAACTCCATAACGGCTTAACTTTTCTTGATGAAATTTGGTATGTCACATGTCATTCAGTTACAAATTTCTTTGCAAATCATGTGTTTGTAACTTCAAACAGGGTCGTACGGCATGTTGGTGCCCCTAATCGCCCTTCCCCAACTTTTACGCCACTGGATTAATATCAACTTCGTCTTCTTTTTCTCAATCCCCAACATTTCCTAAACAAAAAAAAGAAAGGGTTCCGTTTCACAAATATCAATGGTTTTCCAGATATTTGAAATCTCCTGATTTTTGAAAGGAATGTGTAGTAACTTTATTTATAACATTATAACCAACAGATTTCATACTTAGCTTGCAATGAGTATGAATTCAAATATTTCAAATATTGTTTGAATTTTCGAGGGATTTTGTTCACAAAAATTTCCCGATATTCAAAACTAACATAACAACTAACAAAATAATTAATTATGAGTATCCATATCACATACGCACGCACTTATTCAAATTCAAATATCTTGAAAACCGTTGATATTTGTGAAAGGAAAACTGTTCCTTTTTTGTACAGAAAAAGTTAGTACCTACCAATGTTAGTTAGAGTTAACGATGGAACACTGTTAATTTTTTTCAACTTACTAAAATTGTTCGAATTTAAAAACACGTCTCACCATTTCACCTCCTTGCAGCCTTAAAAGACAGATACACCTAGTATTGTTAATGGCAGACTGAACTCAACGATCTTTTCCTATAGCTAAAACACTCGGATGATGCAACTAACCATGTTGCCAGATTTGAAAAGTTATCATTCTCCAAGGAAAAGGGTGATGGGCCTTATTAACCACCGGGCCTTATTCCCCAACACAACCTTACTATCTTTTTTCCGCCTTCTCGTTATCAATCCATCGAGAGAAAATTTCCCGCCGCTGAAAATGTCCATCCAACATTAATTCTTGATGTAACTGTATATGATATGGATGATTTTTTTTTTATAATTCTCCCACAGTTTTTTAGATGTACCTCGTGCATGGCATCCCACGTTAAAAGGTAATGGCTGCATCTTTCCTATCTCGCATGATGATAGGAATACAAACAGTTTACTCTTTTAGATTCGAGTATATAAATCATGAATACTTGTGCTGTTATGGGTTGTTATAACCTATACGATCCAGACCAGCACGTGAAATTTCTAAATTTCCTTCTATACAAACAAGGCAGAGACAGATAGACACTGCTGGAGTACAGAGTCATACTAGTCAAATCGTTCCGAACATCCGGACCATGTACCTATCCAAAATACATAGAACAAAAAAAACGCTGGGAATTTACAGTTAACAATAAAGTCAACATTGGAGAATGTTATGAAAGACGGAAAGTTTTGTATTACTAGTAGATATTTTATTGTCAAAGATCGCAAAACTAACAGCGAACCACCGCAAAAAAAACAATTTTCTTTTCAAACTCAAATTATTTGTTTGTCCCTCCATCAGCTGATCACCGCCATGTTGTGACGTCAGCTGACAGTGTTCTATTCAAAATATCATTCAATTTTGTAAATGCTATCGACTCATTTGCTCCATACTGACGATGTTCGCAAATTTTGATCACAACGCTCTTTTTACTCCTTACTGTATTATGAGGGATTGTTAACTGGAGGGCCAGGTAGTTCAGTGGTTGAGGCTGTCGCGTTCAAAACCATTGACTGCTGGTTGGCTAGGTTCAAATCCTAGCGACTACAGATTTTTATCTGATGGCCCGAGAAAGTGCTAGGAATCGCACGTTGAAAGGTAAGACCTCGTTAATCCTTGGCTTGCACAAGTTTCGACTTATGAGGGCTGCCGTTCGTAAGCGGACGACAGCTGGTTAACGGAAAAACAAAGACAAAAACAAAAAAAACTATCAATTTTTTCGTTTTTGGTTTCGCCAAACCGTTTCATTTTCAAACAGTTCAACACGATTGATTCAATTTGACGTTCAAGATGTATTCTTGCTTGATATAATGATCACACCGACTAAAGCGACTATTGTGCACCATGCAAATAGTAGCTACTAGAGCGTGTTGATTGCTATTTTGCTAAGTGTCATTGGTTAATGACTGATATTCAACAGACGAAAGAAATAATCGTTGTGAAATTGCTGCTAACTTTTGTCGCTATCAAAGTGACAATTGCACTGTGGCATATGCGATTTTTTATACATGAATTGAACTGGAGTTATGAAACTCTTATAGACTGTAGTACAGTGAATTTTTCAGTTCTATGTGCATCAATATCGATGTCTAATTTGAGAAAAAATGATTTCCAAGGATTATTATTTAACTTTAAACTGAAAACGTATGATTACTGTTCTTCCGGTATGTATTGGCCTCATCATAACTCAATTTACGCAGAAGCACTGCACTGTTTGCAATCTTTGGTGTGGTAATGAGTATAATGAGTTTTATCCCAAAACCAAACCGCTATTTTTAACACCCCGACACGTTGTTTCAATCACTTAGTGATCAGACGGAAAATTATTCATTTCAATCTTCCCTCTGGAAGATGATCACTTGGTGATTGAAACACATGTCGAGGTGTTTGAAATAGCGGTTTTGTGATGGGACAAAACTTCAGTATTTAATCTATTAGTTTTGGAAAAATGCTAAAAATTTGATTTATGGAAAATTATTGATTATTCTTTATTGAAATAATTTTACACAACTATTCGGTATCGATGGCATGATATATAGAGTTATCCAAAGCACTATTCAAATTCCTTATTAAATTTTTAAAGCTTGTTCCACTACAATTTTCAGAAATGTCTGCAAATTTATTTTTATTCCGAGAAAAAGAATCATTTTCACAAAAGTAATTGATTTTTGGTTGATTATTGAATTCTTTCATCAAATAGCAAGATTTCGAAACAGAACTTTGCAATTCACTACCATCAAATATTCTTCCTTCATTTTCAGTTTGAGAATCACACTTTGTATCCTGTTGATCTTCATCCTTCGTTAGGTTACATATTCTTTCACAAAAGGTCTCTACATCAATAATATCCTGTTTCATGGTTCGATATTTCTTCAGTTGAGATTCTGAGGCATCAATAACAGCAGAAAAGTAATCTTTTCCTAGACTTTCAGAATCGCATTTTTTAAATGAAAAATGTTTTCTTGGAAAGTTCCCGCTCGAAGTTGGTGAACAAATCCTGGGAGTGCAAACCTTTGCTGACGACTCTTCCTCTGGAATTTCATTCTGACAAGCATAAGTACTCGGCCACTTCTTCATCATTGTCGATGAGCTGTCATTTTCTATGCAGGAATAGTTATTAATTTTTACGAAAGAATCGTAATCCACCACAGTTCTTTCATTTTTAATTCCATCGCATGAATCATTAATGGAAATACATCTTGATTCAATTGGGTCATTGTGCTGGCCTTCATTTTTGTCCAAAGAATCTTCATCTTTCTTGTCATTGAAGGCCAGATCTCTAGGCTCGTAATTTCTGTATTTTTCATTCACGTTATCATTCATGAGCTCATCCAAGTCAGTTATAATTTCTTCCAGAGTATTGTCTACTTCAATGCCTTGGTATTCGGATTTTTCGAATATCGTTTCCACTTCAGATGACTGTGTGAAAGTATCATTAACACTCTTGTATGTAATTTTGGGACTCGTAAAATACTTCTTTTCTAATGTATTAAGTTTTTGCTGCATTACGTATAAAGTTGAAAGGTATTTCTTTTTAACACAATCACTGTGGCGATTTTTCTTCTTCGATTTGTGCGTGGGAGTTTTTGGTCGCTTGGATTCCTCTGCAGGGTTGAATTGCATGATACTTTTTATCTGTTCCAGTTGTACTGCAGCTATATCCAGTTCTCTGTTGGTTTGTTCCAGAAAACTGCTAGTATTTTGCTTCATGTCTCTCAAAGATCCGACTTTCCTAGGAATGTCAAACTCCTGCAATTTTTTCACCAGATGCTCTGTCGAAGATGTAGTATCTTCTGTGTTTACTTTTTTCTTAGGCTTTCTCACAATTGGAATAACCGTTCTCTTTCTAGGTTGTAATATAGCTTGCTCAGAACCTAGAACTGGCATTTCCATGCGAATCGTTTTCAGGTCAATCGGAGGTCTCACATTTTTATAGATTTTTTCCGCTACGGGCTGATCTTTCTCAGTAATATTTTGTTTGTTCAAAATCCAGCCGTAAACTCTTTGGAATTCTTCGAAATTTTTAGTCACCCCATTGCTTGTATTTAATTTAATTTTTGTTTTGATAGGATATATTTTTAGGTATTCATCGATACCTGCATCGTCCCTCAACATCATTCGAATAGTGCTGAAAAGGTTACTTCAAAGAAAGATCAGGTGACATTGCACGTATCATTTTGACACTTGGAATTTTGAAGTAATATTGTCAAGGTTCAGCATATTCATATTATCACTACCTACTTACTACACAAAGGCAAGGTTTGAAGTGGAACAACATTTCATATAGTGGAATCTATGACCCTTTCAAATACTCATAGAGAAAAAGGACAATGCAACATTTTTGTTATAGAAAAAAACAAAATGGCGGACAAGTTTTGTAATTATGATCCGATTCTATTCAAAAATGGTATCTGGGGGTTTTTGGGGTCGGCAATTATGATTCTTCTGTCAATATTGAAAAATTCAACATGTGGCTCCAATATGGCGGCCGAGTTTTGTAATTTTGATCCGATTCTACTCATAATGGGTTTTTGGGGTTAGCAATTATTATTACTATTATTCTGTCAATATTGAAAAATTCGAGATGGCGGCTCAAGTATGACGGAGAGTTTTGTAATTATGATCCAATTCTATTCAAAATTAGTATCTTGAGGTTCTTGGGATCCGCAATCATGATTATCCTGTCAATATTGAGAAATTCAAAACGGCAGCTTCAATATGGCGGACGAGTTTTGTAATTATGATCTGATTCTATTCAAAATTAGTATTTGGGGATTTTCGAGGTCGAAAATTATGATTCTTTCGTCAAAATTGAAAATTTCAATATGGCGGATCCAATATGACGAACGATTTTTATAATTATGATCCGATTCTGTTCAAAATTGGTGTCTGAGGGTTTTTTGGGTCGGAAATTATGATTCTTCTACCAAAAATGAGAAATTAAATATGGCGGTTTCAAATTGGTGGATGAGTTTTGTGATTATTGTACAATTCGATTCTAAATCGGTATGTGGGGGTTTTCGGGTTCTGAGGTTATGATTTTTTTCGTCAAAATTCATAAACCCGCAATGGCGAACGAGTTTGGTCTCATTATCTTCAAAACTGGTATGTGGGGTATTTGAGGTCGAAGATAATGAATGTTTTGTTAAAATTCATATGATGACTGACAAGTGAATATTCAGGTGGCCTCCCCATTGAAGGACTAGATATCTCAAAACTCACAGGAAACGGCCCTCGTAATAACTATGCTTTCTCTGAAATCCATAGATCAGTGCGTCCAGCCAAAAAACATAAAACAAAATAATAATAAAAAATTCAAATGCCGCTTTCGTATTCAAACCAAAAACTTCAGGCGGCAAGCTTTTGAATCTGCAACTCACATCTACAGAAATAATTTTTTACTTTTCAGTGCATTTGAATAAAAGTTTGTTCAGCATTGTTTTTATTGTTCTTTTGTTTTATGTTTTTTAGCTAGTGCTGATCTATGGATTTCAGAGAAAGCATGGTTAATACGAAGGCAGTTTCCTGTGAGTTTTGAGCTATCTAGTCCTTCAATTAGAAGGCCACCTAAATATTCACTCGTCCGTCATCATATAAATTTTTACAAAACATTCATTATCTTCGACCTCATGTACCTCACATACCAGTTTTGAAGAGAATCAGACCATGATTACAAAACTCGTTGGCCATTGCTTGCGAATTTATGGATTTTGACAAAAAAAAAACATTACCTCAGACCCCGAAAACCCCCACATACCGATTTAAAATTGAATCGGACCATAATCACAAAACTCATCCGCCATTTTGAAGCCGCCATCTTGAATTTCTCAATTTTGATGGAAGAATCATAATTTCCGACCCAAAAAACCCTCAGATACCAATTTTGAATAGAATCGGATCATAATTACAAAACTCGTCTGCCATATTGGATACGCCATCTTGAATTTTCCAATTCTGACGAGAGAATCATAATCTCCAACCTCGAAAACCCACAATTTTTTTTATATTATGTTTATATTAAACATGCAGACCCCATCACCATCGCTCAAAATAGATCTCACCTGATAGCCGGTATTTACAAAAATTGAAAAATATATATCTCATTAAATCAATTGAGATGTCAGCTTTACCAACAGGCAACTAACAAATCCACTTTCAGATTAGGAAAACTTCCTTCAACTTCGGGAGCTGCTGCACAACACTCTTACACATCAATTGCAATCTTGGTTGAGTTATTTTGACAGTGAGCTCGATAACAAACGAGCAAAGCAATGGGGCTGGACCGAAACATGCAGGTCGACTCGTGCCCAGATTTATCTCAGACGGTTCAGACTTAATTCCCGAAACATTATTAAAGAGTATAAGTTGCATATGTGCAAGTGGATGTAATAAACAAATATGTGCTTGCCGAAAGCACGGCTCAAAATTAATCATAATTAATTAGAATTTAATTTTTCATAAATTTTGTAAAGTTGCAAATATACGTTTTTGAAGACAAAACAAATCAATAGTTGTAAAAAAGAATACAAATATAGTAATATATTAATTTAGTAGTATTATTATGTATTTCAAATATTTTATTATAAATAATTCAATATAATGATAATAATAATAATAAATTGATTTATTGACAGATTTGACAGTTCATAACAATAAAAAAAAGCTTGCTGCCAAAGGGTAACAAGATTGGATTCATTGTCCATTATTCCTCTTGTACCTGTACTACTTTCTCTCAATGAAAATAATGAAGGAAAAATAGACTTTTTTCGGTTTTTCTCAGTTTGAAGCGGTTGAACGATCGATAAACCAGCAAGTTACATAGACCATTTTTAAGTAGACATTTCAGCAAATGAAATGATGGCCGATCGACCGTGTTTATGACGTCATAAAATTTATTACCTCACATCTCTTTTTCTCAGAATCGGTTGATAAAAATATGGAAAATTTAGTTGGATTATTGTCGGATAAATTGTTTGGGCATTCTAGTTGTACGGCAGTCCCAAAAGTTTGCGGAGGCCCTAAAAAAACGCCCCGCTACCGAGAATTTCCGCAAATTGCATGTCGTTCAACTCGATATGTATGTAACGTACTTAATCAATTTTTTTTTTTTGGTATCTGCCCGAAGACTATAAATTAACTCGCGAGAAAAAAAAAATACTGAAAAATCGATTTTTTGCCATTTTGACCCATACATTTAAAGTTTTTTTACAGGAAATTTACCCATATAATTGTAAAATGTAAATTACCAGTTCAAATGGGGGATTCCCCGCCCTGCGATATAATTCAGACTTGAATATTGAATATTCCTGTTGATCTTATAGAGATTGAAGCTTATATTGGATTGTTGCTTATTCTTGATGCACTTCACGGATCAAAAGAGGCTATCGATATGCTCTGGTGTCAGAATATTTCTTACTGTCATCCTGTAATTTCTGCTGCAATGCCAAGAGACAGATCGAACAAATAACTTCATTTTTACGATTTGATAATTCTCAAACAAGACAAGAACGAAAATTAGTAGATAAGCTACCTCCGATAAGAGATATATTCGATATTTTCACTTCTAAATATAAAAAATCACTTAATCCTGGTGACCATCTCTGTGTAGATGAGCAGCTTATGAACAGTTAACCTGATGAGTATGGAATCGCCACGGCAAATAATAATAGCCGTCCTCTACCCGCGTAGGCTATGCCTTTGGGTACACTCTAGGAGTGTTTATGAGGGAGTATTATTATTATTATTATTATTAAAATATGGGCTCTTGTGGACTGCACCACTTCTTATATTACAAACATGCGAAGTTTATTTGGAATAACGATTGATAACTTTTTTACAAGTTTAGAACTTGCTGACAAGTTGTGGGAAAAAATATCACTTTATATAGAACCCTCGGGAAAATTAAAACATTCATTCCCAGGGAACTTCTACCAGCATCGTACAAGAGAGAGTATTCAAGTTTAAGAGTATACTGATAGTAAAGTAGCTGAAGAAGAACAGCACTATAAACCAGAAATTATTCTTCATTGCAACAAAACAAAAGGTGCTGTCGTCACTACAGATAAGTTCTAAGTTTGCCAGATTATATACAGTGCAGAGAAAGTATAGATATCGCAGGAATAAATGTTTAAAAATTGTGGTTACTGAAAAATCCGGAATGGTGAAAAACAATTTGGTTAAAGGTAAAATGTATATTTTGGCACTAGGAGAACAACTCATAAATAAAAACGTTTTCCAGTGATATAATAATAAATACATTTAGTCGAATAGAAAACGGTATATGACAGACGTTTTTTTCCGAACTACTGGATGCAACAGAATATAGAGTTCCATATGTGTCAAAGAGGAAACGACAGAAAATCTAGGAAAATATGTATTAGGTGTAATAACTTTGTGTGCCTAGAATATTCAAAATCGGAGATAGTTTGTAAAAAATGGTCAAATGATATATAGCTAGTAGTATTAGTGATTTTTGACTAATAAATGGTTGATAGTAAAACTTCAAAGAAAAATACACCATTTCTGCAATTTTACGCATGCATGGAGTCTACTCGGACCCCAGTTAGTCCTTTTCGTAAAATTTTGATGTCTGCTCCATGAAGGCTAGCCTATATCCTGCTAACCTTCGAACTAAATTTTATAAAACAACGGCCATCTATTGACGTTTTGAGGATCAAGAAAATGCGTTAGAAAAAAAGAACAATTTCATATCAGTGTAATTCTTCCAAATGAATTGACGAAGCTAACGATAATGTTGTTTCAGTTTTAAGGGCGGATGTCGAATGCTATTACTACTAACGGAACAATTGAGCCCATCTGAGTCTACTTGATTCCTAAAATATATTGTAGATTGAGAATCAAGCTGAAAGCAGCTTTCAAAGCAAATGTTCAGACAGGAAATAGCTATTTATGATACAAGTCCGTAAAGTGGAACCTTTTCATTTGAGCGTGAAGTTTGTTTGATGAGGCTCAGCCAAGTTCAACAAACACGCGAGTACATAAAAGCCCTTTACGAAAGTTTATCATACTTATAAAGTTTTTCCTTCGACAGTTATTATATTGCCAAATTGTAGTAATTGTTACATTAGTATGAATGTTTCATGTTATGAATTGTCCTCGAGTTATCAAATGATTACTTCTAGGTATATTTGACGCAAAGTACAGTGGGTAGTGTGCGAAACTTTACTTTACCCACAGTTGATGATTTTACGCACAGGTTATTTGTTGCGCACAAGTGAGAAAAGTAATTTTCCTCACATGTTGCACACTATACTTTTTCAACAACTGCACAAATTTGAAGACTACAAGTAATGTAACTCAATATTTATTTTTATGGTTAGGTTAGGTTAGGTTAGGTTCTCTAATCGGCACGCTTGGGATGATTAGCTAGACTCCTTGCAATGGAGTCTAGTGGTCCCTACATTGGTTCCCTTATGGGTGTGGTCCTTCAGTCGTCTCTTACGATGACCACTTGAGATCTATTCTTTCTAGCCCTAAGTCCCCAGGGGAGACAACACACCCTTGCCCAAGCTTATTTTATTCAATGAATCCGATAAAGCATATTACAATTATAATGAAATGTAAAAAATTGTGGGTTACAGAAAGCGAACGAAAGACTAAAAAATAATAACAGTATCTAGTAGTACACTACCATGTTAATTGAACTAAGCGTAAGTGCATAACATTTCTTTTTGCAGCATGTAGGTTCGTGTAGAATTTACTGTGATTTGCATCGTTATCAATGTTTCACCAGAACTCTTTTGAAAGTTACGCCTTCTTTTATTGAGATATCATCATGTAGAGATACATTCTCATAGAGTGGAAAAATGTAGTTACGCAATTTTCAATTAACACAACAGTATAGCTGTACCGTTTCTTAGACCGTTCCTGAGACCACATGCGCGGTGCAACATCCTGAGCAAGTCCACGTCTGCGCCATTCCATATATAGGCATAAAACCAGCTAACCTAACCTGATAAATCATAACTCTGGTTTTAAAGTAGAAAGCCAATGATGCGGATATTCTAACGAGATTATTTTTATTGTACATGTTGGATATTGGGAAGTACTTCTGTCGTTGAAAATATGTACCAAATGTCAAGATATATATATAGTCAAAACATCGAAAAATATTAGTAAACTTGATCAAAATAATTGGTATTACCTGAGCAAGAGTATAAAATTTCATGAAGACAAGCAAAACGTTATGAAGCAATAAAACAATTTCTCAATTTGGGATGATATATTTATTCGAAATCGTTGTTGATATAAAATTTTACATTCCAGATTGCAATAACGAATAATAATTTCGATAACAGTCATTCAATAAAATAATGATGTAACTGGAAACGAGGTGTCATTCAATTCCACGCCTGAGGCTCACTCCATCCCCTAATCAAGTGAGACATAACATACGTATCGAACTCCCAAGAAAGACAATATTCCTGCCATCATGTCTGCTGCAAATTCTACACTACACTACACAATGAAAAAACAATCCCAGAAAGTCACTCCCGTCAACAGTCATATGCCTGAGATTTCTCCTCGACAACGAACTATCAGACCAATATTTACCCACTACCAAAGCTAACAAAGCTAGAGAACACCCCTTCTCTGCAGGTTGTTCATCCTCTCCTATAATTTGGAGTACTTTCCGTCCAACTGGAAAATTGCAAGAGTACAAGCAGTTCTTAAAAAGGAATAGAGGCCCTACCTATAAACTAAAGACCTATCGCACTGCTATCTGTTATCAGTTTATGGAATTTGTAGAGTAAACAATCTTTAAGTGTTGCCAGACTATTTACTGTATGTTGAGATAAGTTGAAATAAACCATTTGCTTAATACCTTATGCTTCAGGATTTACGTTTATGAATACTCCAGGTCAAATAAATGTTGTTAATCGAACTCATTCGTTGCTATCAATACATTTATCGTCATCTACGCCAGTGCTTACTCCCATCGTAGTTGCCGGCTGTGATATTTCTCATTCGTTTTCTATAACAATAGAAGAACTTGTTAAATCATAACATACCAGTAATAACTTCACCAATCAATAAAAGTCAGTGGTACCAAATGAAGGTTTTCGCTCAATTCTTAACGACTTGTCATTCGTCAAAAGTGGAGCCTTGTTTAATAAATGCTTGCCATGTTATTCTGCAAACTCACTTTCGTCAATCCATTGTCGGGAGTTACTTTTTTATATTGCTCCTTACTGTTGTCAACTCTCCATCGAAAGATTCCATTATCTTGTCCTCAAAATGTTGTGCAGTCTTAGAAGTTCACTGAAAAGTTCAAATGTTTTTTTTTTAAATCATCGTTATAATTCTCACATATTATACGTAAAGAAAATGTAACATTTTCTTTTTTTTTTCTGATGAAGTAGCAAAGCAAATATTGTCAAACGTTTTTTAAAGGCAGACAGTTGTTGCATGCCAATCGGGACTTTTTGTGTCAAAAATAGCTATCTTTCATTTGTTCATAGATTTGACTTTACATATTCTGTGGTACATTGTCCTTAATTTCGTCAATTTTTGGAAGTACTTCAAATTCTCTGAAAAATGGGGCAGAATTCTTTACTTTATCTAAGAATACTTTTTTTTTCACAGGCATGTAATGCCTGCCGGCGTCCATTGTATATCGTTTTCGGTTTTTATTGTACATATAGTATACACAATTCAACAGAATAGACAATGTCGTCAACTGGTTCCTGCGAGTTTAAAACCTCACTTGTTACAACAGACTGCTGGTTCGGTGATTTTGATGGTGTGATAACCCCAACCGAGTTTGTCTCCAGTTATATGGAAGGATCACTTTCTTGTGATTTTATATGAAAGAATACAATGGCCCTTTATTTCAAATTGCGCAGTTAATCCCAGGGGTGCCAGGAAGTCGCCAACTATCAAGGTCTGTCTCCAGCGCAATTTCAGTTTTTTATTCAAGAAGTAGAAGCCCGAGGTCGCCAAGTTAGCATCCAGAAAGCTATGAATGAAGCCTCCACGAACTACGCAATGCTATTACTGCTTCCAGCTTTTGTTCACGTTTAATTTTCACTTTAGTGTATTAAACTTTGTTTTGTTTGTCTAGTAAAATGAAGTTTGTTTGTGAAAAGGGGTTGAGAGAATTCCAATCTAACAAATTGGCGCAGTCGGTAGGATCCCATTATAGAGTGCAGCATATATTGAAATTATTTGAATCTGTCCTAAAAAAGTCATTCATCTCGTCGGTGATGCTTCGCTCACAAGCTCGCCCACCTCTCTCAAATACCACAGGAAGATTGACTTCGTGCTCCTATTTTGAAGAGATTACAAAGGAAATATCATTAATAGTTCCACCGTTAACGGCTCCACTTTGGAGACATGCTGAATATCTCTTTTCCTGGGCTCATTCTTCCAACGAATGGCATAGCTTTGGAACTCGCTGCCTCGAGAGGTATTATCTGAGGCACTGCTGCCTGCAGTGACTCAAGAACACAATTCCTACCTATTCTGAACATAACAGTACTTAAAAAAAATCTCGTGTAGTCTACCCAAAATCATAGCCTGTACGGTTATATGACTGCTATAATTATTTTCTGTCATAACGCGACTTACTGACATATGGAGCCACTCCTCAGCTGTACGGAAACCCGTCAAAACTAAGAGCATGACATTTTCTGGTTTTCTGGTATCTGCAAGTGTTTCATATACTCATTCTTCAAATAGCCAAAACAAAATATATGAATTCAGAGGATAAGGATCAGGAATCCGTGTTGGGCAAGGCACAAAACCTTTTCAAGCGAACGTTCGTAGTTGAATATCTTGATCTAAGTACCATTTAAATAGGAGATTAAACTGGAATCAGCTGTAATGCATATAAGGTCTTGTACAGTAGGGAACATTGACCAAGCACAATGACCAAAAATCTCAGAGTAATAAAAGACATAGAGATGCCCTGTCTATACCTGCACAAATACCTGATTTGAAGTGAACATGAACTATCATTTTCTATACAATTTGTGGGCGAGGAGGGGTGACGGGTGGTAAAATGTTATCGACTGTTTGTTCACATTTAGAGTGAGAAGGACAATAATACAAACGAAGAATGACAACTTGATCCGAATGAAATGAGCGGGCATACACGAAACTACCCGAATGAATACGGACTTAACATGTATAAAGCCCTTGCTTGTAAACAAACAAAGTTATGTTGACTTCAAGACAAGGATGGAGAAGGCATCTCTATAGATTTTTATTGCTCTGAGCCAAAAATCCTTGCAAATCTTCTCACATATATCATAAATAGATAGAGCGGTAGTCTATCGAAAGTTTCCTGTCGCAAATAATTCACAATTTATTCTGGAACCTCTCTTGATCTTGTTGTTCTTCAGTCAACATATGGAGAATGTGAAAATTGATCATACAATCCCTTTGAAACCCAGCTTCACCACAAATTAGTACTTTTTGTTTTGATTCTGTATTTCTACCTACTGAATATGAAAAGTATAGTATAAAAGTAAAAAGTATAAACTTGAATAAACATTGGTTGTCAGATCTTCCATATCAATAACGTCTAATACATCTTCTTCTAATGCAGGTGTTTGCATACATAACAAACAAAACGTAATAATTAATTGTAATGGTAACTCAATTGGTCCATATTTAGGGTAAATTATACAGTTTGTTCCCTCCACCAGAAGAAGTGGACAACTAAGTGAAATTTAGAAATTTGTACAGGAAAGAATTACACCTTTTGCATGTGTGGAAAAATGCTGCCCCTGGATATTAACAAGTGAATTATTGTTCATCCGCCCCTCCTCTGTAATCAAATGAGGCACGGCAGCGAATGATTTATACCAGTTTCCTCATCGATCTAGTCATTCATCAATCTTACCGATTTTCGTCTTTGTTCAGGCGGCTTCAGGCGACTTTATTGCTCGTTCTTGTACAGTAACATAAACAACAATATTCCTAAAATAGAATTGAAAAAAGAAATATCATACCCACCTCCATTCACCGCTTATGCGGATGAAGTCAGCTTCTTAGAGCTCTCTAAAAAATTGCATGTTTCAGCTTGTAAATGTTAAGAAATTTTGTATGCGTCTTTCAGATATTTCAACGGACAAGATCTATTTTTCAACAGTAGACACTCGCAGGTGTTTCGTTATCCTAATTATCAAAAGAAAAAAATCTCAAATTTAACCAATGGACGTTCATCATACCAATATAAACACCTGCTAGAACGTTTCAGGAGTTTATATGGAGAAGAATCTGATTTGAAACAGACATTGCCAACAGTTACTTTCAAAAGAGACGGTTTAAAATAATAATCTTTAAAATATGAGAATGCTCATACACAGATTTGGGCATTTTAAAACGACACATTTGGGAGATAAAGATTGATGTAGCAGTAAGGTTGTGATTTTCACAAGTCCAATGAGCCAATGAGTCCAATGAGTATGTTATGTTACGTACAAATGTTTCAAGTTATGAATATTCAATTTCTATTCATTGTATGTGTATGTGAAGTATAATTTTTTTAAAGTTTTCCAATCTTTTACAATCAGAAGATGAAAAAATATTGATTCTAGTAAATATATACAACTGTAAAAGGGCAGATTAATTAATTTGCTTCGATGAGTTACTTTGTTTACAAGACTGCTGTTTTTAATAAAATTATTTCAGTCAGTTACGTATCGTATTCTGAATTTACTCATCTGAGAAAAGAAATAATAGTAGGGGGTTTATGCCAATCCTGGACCTCCCCCCACCACTGACCTTGAGAGTGACCTTGGAGAATAGCCTTCAGAGGTTCACTTGCCCAGTGAATGACCTTGAAAGTTGGTGATCTTGAGAGTTGGCGACCTTGACGATTTGTGACCTTGAGGGTTGGTGACCTTGAGGGATGGTGACCTTGGTGGTTAGTGACCTTGGTGGTTAGTGACCTTGAGGGTTGGTGACCTTGAGAGTTTCGATGACCCTGGGGAATGGTAACCTTGACATGTAACTAAAGGAAGCCATGAATACAAATGTCCTTGAGGGCAAGTGAACTTATCCCCTCTCTTCCACCTCAACCACTAATATAAAAAGAAACACGAGTTTCAGACCTCATGTTCCTTCTGAATAGCCGATAATCGAGCAAAATGTATACTTGCAATTGTGGAAAAAGTTTTACTCGCAGTGATAATCTACATCGCCATCAAGTGCAATCCTGTACAGCGGTGACAGGTGAGCCACCTAGTAAACGGTCTAAATTGAGCCCCATATCGCAAAACGATATGCAGTTCTGTGATTGTTGTAATAAACCAGTTCCAATGGGTCAGATGGTTTCACATCGAAGAACACTCGAACACAGATCTAATTCTTGCATTCAATTGGGTGAAGACGTGCAAATTATCAAAAGTGCTTTCAAATGTAGAATAGTTAGCTATAGGATTGGGAGCGGTAGTAACTATGTAGATTACAAAACATTTTTTGATGCATACAAACAGAAAATGATTTCATTATTGCAAGGTGTGTTGAAGATACATAGTGCGGTGAAAGTAAATATGGAACTATTCAGCTCACATATTCTGCAGACCCAGGAATTATCCGAGGTAAAGTGTTTCAATTCTCCGAACCAGATAGTTGACCAGTCCATGGATCTTAATGCTGTTTTGGATGAATTCATCGACACAATAACGGCACAAAGTACAGAATTCGAAGATCGTGACTCAGGTATATAAATTGCCCAAAAATCAATATTCATACCTTGAATGTAAAATCATTTCTATTGCAGGATGGAGCCTGAAGAAAATCATGTTCACAGAAATGAATGTGAACAAGTATAGCCCTCTTGGTGCGTGTTCCTATATAAAGCTGCCAGATTATATCGAGTCGAAAAAAGGTGTGGTGAATGTGCGAAATGAGGATAACTATTGTTTTGCATGGGCTGTGGTATCAGCACTTTACCCGGCGGATCGTAGGGTTTCCGAAGTGTCTTCTTATCCACCCTTTCAATCAGTGCTGAATGTATCAGGTATGGATTTTCCGATGAAATTAAGTGGAATTTCAAAATTCGAAGTTGCCAATGATTGCTCTATAAATGTATATGGGTTGGAAAAAAAATTTGAGGAATCTAAAATGAAATATGAAGTTTTAGGTCCACTACATTATTCACGACAACGACTCACCAGGCATGTTAATCTTTTACTTATCAGTGATGAAACGGGAAAAAATCATTATTGTTGGATTAAGGATTTGTCAAAATTAGTTTCTAGCCAAATTTCTGCCAATGGTCATAAAAAATATTTTTGTGATGGTTGTTTATTATATTTTGCTAACGGAAAATCATTGACCCAGCATCAATTAAATGACTGCAATCATGTGTGTACAACCACACCTTCTGAAAAATTGAAAATCGACAAGTTCGGTAAATACATTCCTGAAAATATATTGAAATTTGTGAATATCGAAAAGCAGATGAAAGTTCCGTTTGTCGTTTATGCAGATTTTGAGTCAATTCTGAAACCAATTGATTCTTGTCAACCGAATCCAGATTGCTCTTACACCAACCGAACTCACATTCATGAACCATACTCGTTTGCATACTACATAAAATGTTCTTTCAATGAAAAATTCGACAAATTTGTTTCGTATCGAGGGGTCGATACTGCAAAAGTATTCGTCTCAAATATTCAAAACGATTTAAAGAATATATATCATAAACATCTAAAAAATGTTGTTCCAATGGGTCAATTATCTGAGACAGAAGAAAAAGAATTTTCTGATGCAAAGACTTGTGGTATATGTGATAATATATTCGAAGATGGTGATGTCAAAGTGAGAGATCATTGTCACCTGACCGGAAAAAAGAGATTTGGTGCAGCTCATTCTAAATGTAATTTGAATTTCAAACTTCCAAATTTTATACCAATTATTTGTCATAATATGAGCGGATATGATTGCCACTTATTCATCAAGGAATTATTCGACAAGGGCGATCGAGTTGATGTCATTCCACAAACCAAAGAAAAATACATTTCATTCACCAAACATCTTTTCACACACAGCTATTTGGGTAAAGATGGAAAATTGAAGAATAATTTCATGAAATTAAGGTTCATTGATAGCTATAAATTTCTTTCGGAGTCACTTCAGAATCTCGGTGCAAATTTAGTAGAAGATCAATTCATAGACACTAAAAAGTTTTTTCCGGATGTCGAAAAGTTTCAGTTGATGAAACAGAAAGGTGTATTTCCATACAGTTTCGTAGATTGTATGGAAAAATTAGATATCACACATCTACCATCGAAAGAAGAATTTTATGATAACTTAAATGACGAACAAATTTCAGATGAATGCTATGATAGGGCACAACGGGTATGGAATTTATTTGAATGTCGAAGTTTGGGAGAATATTCAGATCTGCACTTGAATGTATCAGTTAACAGTAACTGTTAACTGATACATTCGAGAATTTTCGGAGAATTTGTTTGAACACTTATAAATTGGATCCTGCCCAATATTATACCGCCCCAGGTTTATCTTGGGACGCTATGTTGAGATACACAAAAGTTGAATTGGAGCTTTTGACTGATATTGACATGATACATTTTTTCAAGAAAGGTATACGTGGTGGAATAAGTCAATGTAGTGACCAAATGCATGTCGCAAACAATGAATATCTACCTAACTACGATGCCAAAAAAGACGTATCTTACATATCGTATTTGGATGCAACAAATTTGTATGGTCATAGCATGTCTCAACCTTTGCCCATTGGTGGATTCACCTGGTTGACACCCAGTGAAATACAGGATTTGGATGTGATGAGTATTTCTGCTGATTCTCCTTTTGGTTATGTTTTTGAAGTGGACATTCATTATCCAGAAGAATTACATGATTCTCATTCGGATTTACCTTTCCTAGTCGAAAGTATAATTCCACCAGGTTCAAAATCCAATATTTGCAAGTTGATACCGAACTTATCAGATAAAAAAAACTATATCGTTCATTATAGAACTCTTAAACAAGCTATAGAAAACGGATTGATGGTTATGAAAACACATAGGGTTTTGAAATTTCGGCAATCGTCATGGCTTAAGAAATATATCGATTTGAATACAAAAATGCGTAATAAAGCTTTGAATAAATTCGAAAAACAATTTTTCAAGTTAATGAACAATGCCGTGTATGGAAAAACTCTGGAAAATGTGGAAAATAGAAGGGAAATTAAACTGGTTACTCATTGGGAGAATATAAAAAGGTCATTGGGGGCTAATTGTCTGATTTCCAACCCAAATTTCAAAACATGTTCAATATTTACAGAAAATTTTGTCGCTATTCATATGGGAAAAGTAAGAGTGTGTTACGATAAACCACTTTATTTGGGATTTAGTATATTGGATTTATCAAAAACAGTAATGTACGATTTTTACTACAAATGCATAAAAAGTAATTTTGGAAATGACGCTTCACTACTGTACACAGATACAGATTCTTTTATATTGAAAATAGCAAATAAAAACTTTTACGAATTCATGATCGAAAATATAGAAAGATTCGATACCTCCAATTATAACATCGGAAACGATTTTGGCATTCCTGTTACAAAACCCATTCTGGGGAATATGAAAGATGAATTTCCCAATGACCCCATTATCAGTTTTTATGGTACTGGGGCCAAAGCTTACTTTGTTCAGTCCGTTAAAAATGAATTGAAGAAAGCCAAAGGCGTCAAAAAGTCAGTCATTATCAAACAATTGCACGAAAGTGACTATAAAAATATTGTTGAGAAGGGTGGTTCCATACTTAGAAAAATGAATAGTTTCAAAAGTGATACCCACGACATATTTACTGAAATGAAAAATAAAGTCGCTTTGTCACACCATGACGACAAGCGGTTCATTATACCCAATACCACAAAAACATTGCCGTGGGGCCACAACGATATTGAATTTTATCAAACGGACCCCGAACAAAATCTGTTATGGTGTTCAAACATTGTGGAATCTGCGATTCATAATAATTCACAACCTGTCAACAATTTGGATTTGCTGATTTCATTACTGGAAGCAGAATAAGTCGAAGTAAGGGAACGCAAATCCTTAATTATCATTCAACAAATTTTATATTATTCATCCGATAGCGTGAAAAGGGAATATTCATCTACAATTGGCTATGAAACTGTTTTCACGAATATTTGAACCAATAATTTGATACGTTTCATATCATATATTTGAATTCCTTTTTTTTATGCCAACCTATATTTTGACATAGAAGGTACTGAAAAACGGTTCCACTTATATGTTGGAGAATAATCCAGAAATATCTCATATCGAAAGAAAAAAAAACACAATTTTCGAAGCATGAATATTCAATATTGAAATTACATTTCCGAATTGTTTCTACTCATATATGTTAATTTCATAGTGTAGCATAAAAATATTCAAAATTTATTGTATAGCATCCACATATTGAATGAATAGATATTTTCAATTTTAACGTGTATATATTGTATAGACTGAATAGACATAATAAATAACATTCTTTCGTCTCGTTGTAGTCAACGTTTTGAAAAAACTGTACCGATGTACATTCCTTAGGTCCTTATCGACCATACTGTGTTTGGGTGGTCTAGTCTTGAAGAATGCGAGTTTATGCCGCATTCCTTATTTTGTCTAGCAGCAGGTAGCGAGGCGTGGGTACCTGTACCGCATTCCTTTGCTTTGAACGATCAGGGTGTATGAAGGTGACCCAAAAGAATTTGGCCTTGTAGTGGTCTCTTTTCAATATCTCTACCTGTGCGCAGGCTCTGTACAATTTCGGAGTAGGGGATGTGCGAGGTTACTCAAACTAGAGGGTGGCATGATGCATCATTGTACCCTGTTCTTCCCACTGGTAAAGTTGTGAGTCGTGCTTTTATTGATATTGTGAAAGAGTGGTGTGATTGGATAACCGAAATGAAAGGTAATAAAAGTCCCAATTCTCAGGATAGTGGAAAGTCGGTTGTTAGTATGCTGGCAACGTTAGCATATCTTAGTACAATTAATATTGAAAAAAATAAAGACGCGGTTAACGAAAAGACTAGAGACGCGGTTGATGATAAAAATAAAGATTCGGTTGCTGGTTGTTCGACTCAAAAAATAAATATATTAAGTGATGTTAGGATACAGAAACCCGAACAAACAGCAACCGACCAATCGAAATATTTGGATTTTGAACAAATTCACAGCACAGACATACCGAGTTTCCATTATTCCAGCTTATCGGTGGCAGATATGCAAGAATTCGGAGATGTAGAAATGGAAAAATATTTCGCGGACATCAAGGGCTTCACTCCACCTCTGTTACCATATGCCCCCTTATGTGAAGACATAAGCAACGATGAAGCGGGTCCTTCATCGTTGAATAAGTCTTCCAAAAGGAAAGAATTGACACCGGTAAACTCCCCCAAAAAACAAAGGATGTCTACCACAAAAAGTGACGAAGTTGAGTCCAACGAATTTCCGTTGCTGAGAGGACTACTCACAAGACCTCTGGCATCGAAACAATCCGTCGGTAGTCCGATTCCAACGGTAGTTCTATCTTCCGAAGATAGTTCACCGTCACCGGTAATTTTGGGAAGAGAGGTAGTGCAATCATCGGCCCCGGCTAACTCTCCCAAAAAACAGGAATCTGCCTCAAAAAATGACGGAGCCGGTTCCAACGAATTTTCGGTGTCCAGTGGGTCACCTGCAAGTCCCGTCTCAGCAAAGCAATCCGTTGGTTTCACTTCTCCGAATCGATCGGTAGATCATTCTGAAGTGTTTTCTGGTAGAAGTTCATCGGTATCACCAATTTTGGGAAGTGGTAGAAGTGATGGCAGTGTTTGGTCACAAAATGCGGAAGAACAACATAAGAAAATTGTAGATGTTTTTTCGGATTTTGTTAACAAAAAAGCCCGAGTATATCTAGAACATCGAGAAGCTGCTGCAAAGGTCTCTGACGCTCAGAAATCGTTGCTGGCGTACGATACGGAGCTCGAAGAAATAAAAAATCGAAAGGAGGAGTTGAAACGACAATTGGAAGAGCTCGACGGACGCCAGCAACGAATTATGGGTGACAGTAATCAGCTTAGGCAAAGTTTGCCAACGCTGAAGGCCAAAGCAATTAAGTCGCAGCTCTCGCTCAATCGAGAGAGCAGACGACTTAAATTGCTGCAGGAGAAGGTTAAAGTTTTTATGGAGAAATGAATATGTGCGTGTGTGTATAGGTGTGTTTGCGTGTGAATATGATCCTTTTTTCCGATCCCAATTCCCTCGATTATTGTATTATATATATATATATATATATATATATATTATAATTAAGATATTTGATACGAAATTATTTAATAATATTTGAATGTATATTTTTCATAGGATAGATTAAATTTTAAGTACATGTTAGTTGAGTGTGTTCGTATTTGTATTAAAGTGTAAATAAAGGTTTGTGTTTTTTTAAAGTAGAAGGGGGGAGGGGGTATATATTCATATCGTATTTGTATACATAATTGGTTTTTAATTATTGTAATTATTAAAATGAATATTATCATTTAATAATATTTGAATATGTATATTTAATAAGATAGATTAAGTTTAAGTACATGTTAGTATGTTAGTAATTAGGGGGGGGTGTGGGGGGGGAGAGAAAATCAACTGCGCACAAGTCAGGTAACTGGTTTAGGTATGCGACCAAAACGGAACTTTTAGGAAAGTGACAGAGAAAAGTTATGCGCAGTGGGTGGCATTAACCATGCTACCATACATGTCTATGATTCTCTGTCATATATGCACTGAAAATGTTCTCCAGACTAGAAAACTGGATGCGCATAGGTTTTTTATTGAATATATAGGTGCACAGTTGGATTCACTACTTCCGTTATGTATTATATTACATGGCTGCTGATAAAAATATCACAATTTTCAAAGAAATATTCCCTCTCCAACCAACTAAAATACTCAAGAAAGATATGAAGTGTATATGAGAGCATTTTTAACAACAGGGGAGTGTTCGAAAAATGAATTTTCATTACTACGCATTTCTGTAAGCTCCCTTTTGCGCATTAAACCAAAATGGAGCTATTTCAAAATGTGGGGTAAAAATGTATGCGCAGTTGAAGGTTTTGGTTATATTTTGATACAATTCATATACATCACAACGAGTTTTGGTTAAATACCAACTATAGCTAGAAATAATGGATGCGCACTAGTTTTTCATTAAACATTTTGATGCACAGATGAGCATGCCACTTTCATTTTAATATATTACATACACTTTTTTATTAGAAAATATATATCTCACTATTTGAAAGTATATTTTGAAGCTGAAATACACCCAGGAAAGCGAATATGTTTTATATGTGTGTCTGAAAATATGTTGCAATAGATATAAGAAATTTCAGAGTATTTAAAAAAATCTCACATGTTTAGTTAGTGACATCAGACATTTCCAAACACAGTTTCTTTGAAATGTACACGCTAGTAGTATTTATACCACTTGAATAATTTTTTTGAGCTATTATTCACTATAGAGCTATCGATCATCAAATGAATGAAACATATTTTCATTTAAAATATATATTTCAGTCTTTTTTTCCCTATTATTATGCTATACGTTATACAAATCTAATATAAACACCCCGACTCAAAGTCTAAAAGTCCAATCGCATGCCTCTTCCATTCGGATAACCTCTTCCCCGCCATCTTCTTCAGACAATTGCGCCGGACACCACCAATGGCTTTGATCTGGTAAATTTTCCCAGTCCAATTCAATTGTTGAACAATCCTGATGTCATCCGGCGGTTCGTATTCCTGAACAGAAACACGAGCAACACTTCCACACCGATGCACATCACTGGAACTGTCTGCAGGGCCATATTCCAGTATTCGGAAATTTGCAATCGCTCTGTAAAATTATATTTTTTTAAAACTTGTATTGCAAAACAGGCAAGTGTCAATTAGGCGCACTTGACAAACAGTCATTCCACAAGCCACACAGTCGTAATCGGAAATATTATTGAAGTCCGTTTTATAATGCAGATCTACATTGTTATAATGTCCACCATCGACTAATTCACTGTACAGCATGAAGCACTTGTGGCATAGAACCTTACGATCCTCGGTGGTTGTTACAACCATCCAGCATGAAATTATCGAACAATACATATTTCTACCGACATCCCTCACACTGTTTATATTTTTGAACACGCACCTATATTCACCATCTACATCAGGACCATCTTCGTACATCCCTTCATCCTCGCTAGAACCATCATCATCGTTAGCGGCAACTGCAATAGCTCCTTCTGCCACAACATCTGCTTCTTCAACAACTTCCACTGCTGCAACTTCTTCAGCTATATCGTCCACTGCTGCAACTTCTTCAGCTATGTCATCGTCCACTTCTGCATCTTCTTCGACATGATTTATATCGATAGCCACTAGGTCTCGTAACACACTCATTCTATCATTTTGTTGAGCTGCCATTTCAATACGAACTACTCTGATATTTCAATGAAACTGATGCAGAGGTGGTATTCGTCCTCTCCTTATATGGTTTTTCCAATACTGTGAGGGGATGAAGGTCATTTCAAATTCGAAGGTCACCCGTTGCTCGAAGGTCGTTTGAGATGCGAAGGTCGTTTGGTGTTCGAAGGTCACTACATATTCGAAGGTCACTACATATTCGAAGGTCACTCCATATTCGAAGGTCACTCCATATTCGAAGGTCACTACATATTCGAAGGTCACTCCATATTCGAAGGTCATTCAGTGCTCGAATGTCATTTGAAAGTCACTCAACATGAAGGTCACTGGACTTCAAGGCCTTCGGAGGATACCTAGGTGGAGGGTATATCGGATTGTATATAATGAGGGTCGCTGAATGAGGTGGATCATTCTATGCGATTCTTTATAGCACACAAGTTTCATCATTTCTAGATATGTCGACATCAAGAGAGTGGGATTCTAAGCCAAAAATTGCAGTGTATCCATTAGTGATTGATAAAAATTTGTCATGTCATAACTGTGACATTGCATGGCCACCGAGTTTTATCAATACCTGCACTGGATTGTTTCAAGAGTGTGAAAGAATAAACCCTCCGAAGACTCCAAAAAAAGTGACAAAACGGTTCGGTTTATGGACGGAATGCCGAAAGTGTGGTGAAAGAATGGACACCACAAACTTTGGTATTATTAGAGAAGACTGTAGGGATTGCAGAGCAGAGGAGACCTTGGATTTCCAGCGATGTACGAATTGTGACAGCTACCAAACAGACTGTTGGAAAAACCTATGCGAACAGTGTCGAATGGGGTTGACATTATGTGAATGTGTCGGGTTTTTTTTCAAAGACAGAATAGACCATCTGCTCAAATGCTGGTGTTTGAACGAAGATCAGAGAGCCGAGCGGGAAGAGTTGAGGAAAACCCATGTGGTTCCAATAAGGAGATACATTTATGAAGTGATTGAACATCAATAAACACTTTGTATGACTAACGAAAAATAAAAAATTGCACCAAGTATTGTTCATTTTTTATTCATTTATAGTAATGAGAAAAACATTATATCAACGATTTCACTATAAATATATAACTCATAAAATTCACATATCGAATTAATATCAGTTTATGGCTACTTGATGAAAAAATACAGATATTCAATTATACGATCGAACTTTCATCAATCCATGAGTTTTTGTCGTTGGGAAACCCAAGCCATTTCACCATTACTTTCCCATGATTCCTCCTCAAAATTTTTTCCACCAAGTAAATGTCGGGCTGCTTCGTTTTACTCAACTCCATTTCATAAAAACAGCCCTTTATTGGTTTCTTATCCATGTCTTCAAGCTCATAGGTTACAGGCATTGTACTATTTACCTTAACAATTTTAAAAAGTTCAGTTGTGAAATTTGCTGTATAACCTTTATCGAATATGCTCTTGTACTTGCTTATTCGAACTACGTCTCCTATTTTGAATTTACTTCTTTTATATTTCGCATGTATTTTGGCGTGTTTATACAAATTCAGTTTCGTGGATGATGTCACTTCAACGGGCTTCATTCCAATGCTGCTATGAATTTTATTGTTGTACTGATCCGTTATGTGCGGAAGAATTTTCAACCACTTGTGATGCCCTTGAACTGAAAACTCTTTATACAACCAACTTTTCAATGTCCTAATAACTCGTTCCGCAATTGCCGCTTTTTTAGTACTGAATGTCGAATAATGATTGATCAGATGTTTCGCCATCAACGAGGAAAATTTTGTATTATAAAATTCAGTGCCTTGGTCGGATTGCAAGTTCTTCGGTGTGTACTTTGCGTCTTTCAACACACTCTCCATTGCTGCGGTAACGGATTTTCCCGTTTTATTTTTCAGCGGTCTTGACCATACAAACTTTGAATAACAGTTTATTACGATGAGGATATATCTATAACCTTTATTTTCTTTTGCATACGGCTGCATCTCCATCAGATCCATCTGCCATAAATCTGAAAACCCTTTAATTATGGTCTTCCTTCGTGGAAAATTTCGTCGAGCTGGCTTATGCAGTTCCTCAACAACTTGCCTTTTAGCGGTACTCATTTCAACTCTCTATTACAGAAGTCGGTTCCCAGGAAGGCGGTAAAGCTAATTGCCCAGTCCTCCAGTGTTTAGGTGGAGCCTTGGTTGTTGACTGTTCTACTTTAACGATTCGCTTTTCTAAAGTATGGATTAACTGCTCCAGTTTGGAAATTTGCTCGATTGAGCTATCCGACTTCTTGCCGATGACAAATCTGAGTTCAGTAATTTTGGAATCAAAATATGCTCTCGCTTCACGAATTACTGATGATACTGATTCTTGCACAGCGGACAGGGTCAACTCCTTAGTCTCTTTTATGCGGTCATCAACATAGCCCTTAGTGGTAGCATCTTTCGTGTCGGAGGGTTCACCAATATTCCACAGACGTTTATTCTGAATATTATAATTTCCATCTGCTGTGAGGATGAATCCAACTCCTGATCTTCCAACAATCACCTTCACACCACCCCGTCTACGACCAAATTTGTCGATTGTGTTATTCATCGTTGGAATATCTTCAGAAGAATGAACATAATTCACACACTCAGGAAATAATATACATACACGTTCAGTAGATTAAACCCTCTTCGCGCAATTCTTCTATTATTGATAATATTTCATTATCATGCCCTGTATGTCCAGCCATTTTTGAACTCCAAAGGAGTCGAAGCCTGTCGATTAATTCATCCAAGCTATTCCAATAAATGTAACTTATGGGTTTGTTTCCACCAAATAGTTTTCGGGATGGTATTTTCATTATTCCAGCACCTCCTATAGAAAGGTTTTCCAATGTGTTGTCTACAGATAATAATGGCTTGATTATTTTTTGATATTTCTTCCATTTATTAGGCAATAAACCCTGTGCTTGGTCGTGATTTTTATACGCTGCTTTTGTTAATCTGAGTATGTCACCATATGTATTCAGTTCAGTAGCAGACATATTTCCCGGAGGTACTTTCATGAATATCAACTTGTATAAGTTGGATGTGCCTTGGTAAGTACCAATGGTCCTACCATCTTTACTGAATACAATTCTTTCTTCAATAAAGTCTACATTGGAATCGCCCATTTTTAGCTTATTCGTAATGGGGTCTAACCGGACACCGAATATCGTATCATATGAAGAATTTCCAGATAACAACTTTTGAATATGGCTGGAGACTTCCCCATTGCTGTCCGCTACCTTTGGTGATTCGGGGTCTGTGGTTACCATTGAGGATGATGGTGTATGCATTATCGATGTTTCTTCAGCATTAAATTTCACATCTTTGTCATCACTTTCCATAAAATTCAATTTTGGGAGCGGGGTACTACTCTCTATGGATTTGGTAAATTTTTTTGAGTGGCTCACCACCGGTAAAGGATTTATTTTGGACGTATTAGATGATACGTGGTTCAGTGGTTCGATTATTGGTTCATATATTTTTGAAAGCGCCACTTGGTCGCTTATGCGGTTATTTTTAATGTAATTAAATTTTTTTCGAACTGGCTCTGTTGCCTCAATTAATTTCCGTTTCAAATCTATTTCATCGCTTTTTTGTTCGTCCATAGTATTGACGTTCTGAATGCTAACGTATCACTGACCTGTTCAACTTCAGATTGAGCCAAATATCTAAAAAACATCAGAGATATATGAAATTGTCAAACCCTTTACGGTAACGACCTTCTTGTAGTTCTCTATCTTTGTCGATAACTAGAAATCCATATTTGTCATTCCAACATTTTGCACACATATCTTGAAACTGCTTAAACGTCATATCTGGCGATACATGATCAGAAAAAATGTGGTTGAGATTCATGTCATCCTGTTTGAATGTTACAATGAAATTTGAATTATCTCTGATCAATTGCTTCGGAACACGGGAATATGTTTGGGCTAGATAAAAACAGTCAACATTTTTATGGCGCCCCATACTAAAATATGCTCTAATAACATCTTGCTTTTCACACATAACATCATCAAAGATGAATACCGAATCAGGTTTAGCCTCTGATGGTTCTACTATTCCAGACGTGACATTTCCAAAAGTATAAAATCCCAATCCTTCAATCGGCTTCAACACTCCTCGTAAATACTCATATTTGGGTTGATATAGAGATTTTGAATAAACATACACATTCGCGAATCGCAATCCCAGTGGGTGAGTTAGTAAAGAAATCATCACATTTGTCTTCCCACAATTCGAAGGTCCAATAATGAGACCCCTAATTGATAATGGGAGGAGAGATCCATGGCGTCGTTCACTGTGCCTCCCCAGTCCATCATTTACTTTTTCGTCAAAATTATCGATTTTAAACTCTTGTTTCTGTTTCACAATGCGCATTGTACGACAGCTAGAGACTATATAAGTGCAGTGCTTCGCTGAATCTTTTATTTAAATGACAAAACTCAATCAGAACGGTTGTAAACGTAAACAAGTGGGCGGTAGAGGTTTGGTTAATTCTCTAATCAATAAACTACCCATTGAGTTGCATCTACCTGGTGGTTATCAGTACTGTGGTCCTGAAACAAGATTACATAAGAGGTTGGCAAGAGGAGATCCCGGCATAAATAAACTAGATTTCGCATGCAAGGAGCACGATATTGCTTATTCACTGAATTCGGATCTCAACAGTAGGCACAAGGCAGACCAGAAGCTTGAAGAAGCTGCTTGGAGCAGATTCAAAGACAAAAACAAAAAGGTTCTGCTTGGTTGGTTACAAATATAATGAAGGGAAAGCGTCGATTTGGTATGGGATGCGAGTCAACTAAACCGTGTAAACAGGGAAATATTCGAGCTATGAGAAAAATTAAGAAGAAAAAAGCAAAAAATATTAGAAAGGTAGTAGCCTTCGGTTCTGGCATTGTAAGAAAGGTGCGAAATGTTTTACGTGAAGCAGGAGGAGGTAAAATTGTTGCAAATAATTTGAGAAAAGCCACCCAAATCGCGCTGAAAGCAGCCCGTAAATACACAAAAGAGGCAGGAGGAAAAAATAAAATTCGTACACCTCGGGTGATACCAATTCCCAAAGTTGGTGGACTTCTACCACTCATACCAATATTTGCTGGGTTATCAGCACTTGGCACTCTTACTGGAGCAGCAGCAGGTATAACTAAAGCAGTACAAGCAGCAAGAGCTAGTAGAGACCAGTTGAATGAGTCAAACCGCCACAATAAGTACATGGAAGCTATTGCTCTCGGTAAAAGTGGCAAAGGAATGTATTTGAAACCGTACCGCAAAGGTCTAGGATTATATTTAAAGCATCAGAATTCAAAAAACCTATGAGTATGCCACCCCGGAGAGCTCTTTCTGACATTGACATCAAATTAATCGCTAAGAAAATGAAAATTACAAATTTTCGCGGTGTATTTATGCGTGACGATCTTCCACTTTCAGGACCGCATCGATGTGAATCCGCAGTAGTTAATTTAGATAGCCGATACGGCCCAGGAACACACTGGGTGGCATATAAAAAAAATGGAGGATCAGTGAAATACTATGACAGCTTTGGTGATTTACCTCCCCCCAAAGAACTAATTCGTTATTTTCACAGTGGACCAAAACCAGCTAGTGAAATTTGCTATAACTATGAGCGACACCAGCGGTTCAATACAGTGTGGTGTGGTCATTTGTGTCTGCAGTTTCTATGCGGTAAGCCACTATGGACAAAACCCCTATCCAGGATAGAGAAAGCATAAAGAGGATGGCGCATTCATTAAATGCATATTCTAGACTACGTAGTTTGAATAAAATGAGTAAACAACAACTTTCTGATATGCCCAAAGAAGTGTTGATTGGATGTGCTGCTGGGGAAATTGCGGCAGTGTGGGATAAACTACCACCACACCTTCAAAATGATATTGATGTCTTGAAGTATCAGTACTGCCAGGAGCATTATAATGATGTTGATACTTGCAGTTCATCTGATGTGAATGATGGACCAATACCCCGAAAAATATTTTGTTGCTACTGTAATGTGAAGGATGTAAATGTAGTAGCAAAAAATGATGTTGACACCCATTTAACATCACCACCAAAAAAGAGACGGATGCTGTATCATTTCTGTTTCCAGCAATAAAATGTCCTGGAATACTAACAATTGAACAGTCATGTCACGAACGTTCTCGCTATCAGGAGACTCAAGCGAGTTGAGCGCTAACATTTACCCACCAGTCGAATTGGATACGAGTAGCAGTTATGGTTTGGGTTTACATGGTTTCTATTCCTACAATTCAATTTTCAATGTTACTGTGAAGAATAATGTGATCAGCTATTCAAAACGAATCAATTCTCCACCCATAACCATTAAAATTCCACCTGGCGCTTATGAAATTGATGAAATCAATAAAGTTATACAGCGATCCATTAGATCTAAAGAGAAACTGGCTGAAAATGTCACCGAAAAGAATATGGATGATGTGTTTCTCCTACATCCAAACAACAATACTCTGAAATGTGAAATGCGATCGAAATATTACATCAACCTCTTACATGAAAACTCTATCGCTGGTCTTTTAGGATTCGAGCCTAAGGTCTTTGGTATCGGTGAAACACATGAATCAACATTACCTGTGAATATCAATAATGTGAGAATAATCCGTGTGGATTGTAACGTCACTTCTGGAGCGTATTTGAATGGTGAGGAATGTCACAGCATTTTCGAATTCGATATTGATGTCGAGCCAGGATACAAACTCACAAAGGAACCACGAAATATAATTTATATGCCAATCAAGCCCGAAGGCCGTCAGTATCTCGACAACATTACTCTGCGCATTTTGGACGATCGTGGGCATATGATCGAGTTCAATGGTGAAAGAATAATTATAAAATTGGAGTTGAAAAAATTGTAATATTGACCTCTGCCAAGAAAATACAATGGGGTTTTGTTATAATGTCCGGCGATTGAAACCGAAACGGTGTATGTACAATGGGGTTGAGGATCATGCTGATATAAAGAAGAGAAAAATCATAAGCCGATTCATTCCACGTGAGCCCGTTAAACAATCAAGATATACCATCAGCTCTAGTAATCTAAACTTTCTGAAATCAATTGGCTTGAAGATCAGGAATACCAAGAAGAAATAAAATATGGCCGCTTTCACTACAAGCGATATGTTAGAAGTTTTTGAAGAGCCAATTTTCGATCATTCCCTGATTAGTTTGCATGAGCATACATATAAGCCGTATGGATCACCATATTATAAGAATTCGGACGAAATCAGAATTCCCATCAATTTTCAAGATCTAATTCTCGATATAGCAGATAGCTACATTTATATCGAGGGAAAATTCACACCTTCAGAGCCCAACAAACGATGTTATCTTTCCAATAATGCTCTGGCTTTCTTGTTTGATGAAATCCGCTACGAAATGGGTGGTGAACAAGTTGCAGTTGTACGAAAGCCAGGCATAACAACCACATTGAAAACTATGGTATCATTCGGAAAAACACATGAGAATAGTTTACTACCAATAGGTTGGGGTCTCAATCAGAATAAACAAGATATACTGGATCCTGCAAGTAATTTTTTCAGCGGCAAACTGCCCCTAAAATACATTATGGGATTCGCTGAAGATTACACCAAGGGTATTTTGAATGTTAAGCAGGAACTCATTCTGATTATAGCTCGATCCTTCAAAAATTCATTCATAGGCGAGGTCGATGCTGAACTAGAAATCACAAAAATAGAATGGAGAATCAGACATATTGTACCAGAAGATCGCCAGAAATTGAAGCTCTTGAACCGAATTAATAAAAATAGTAGTGCCAAAGTCAAAATGGCCTACCGTATGTGGGATCTTTATGAGTTACCATCACTTCGTGATACAGCTTCAGACATATGGGCTGTGAAAACTACCAATAGCCTCGAAAGGCCTCGATTCATCATTATCGGGTTCCAAGACACAGATCATTCCGAAAATATTTCAAAAGATGCGACGAAGTTTATTAATGCAAATATAAATAATATCCGTTTATATTTGAATTCTGAAGTATTTCCATACGAACGTTGGAATCTGGATTTCGATAAAAAATTGGACTCTTCAGCCTACTATGCTTACGAAAATTCCGGAATAATCCTCTTTTCGTCATCGATTGCTCCCATCAACCTGATGCCATGAAGTCATCCACCGTCGACATCAAAATTGAGTTCGAAACCCGAAAGACAAAATTTCCCGCCAACACGAAAGTATATGCACTTATACTACACGATGCCTATTTGAGCTATAGTGCACTCAATGGTTCAATTCAGATTGGATTATCATAATATTTTATTGATATGTATCTTATTTTTCATATTTTGAATGTATCATAATATAGTAGTAAATAAAAAAAAATACTTTCAATGTTGTTTTTATTTATAAAATGAATATTAATATATGCATACTAAAAATAATTTTCTATGTAGACTGCAAAACTTCACCACTTTCACACACATTCCCTTCTTCTCCATCTGAGCTATACTCGTCTTTTCTCAGTTGATATTTTTCTGTTATATCTCCTGGTAAATATGCAATCAGGTCTGATAAAAATCTTCTCATTTCCGCTTCAATCATCTGCTTGCAATACTCATCCAAACTAATGAGTCCATAGGAATATTTGTTACACAACTTTACACCAAAGTCATATTTATTGCTGAGCTCCAAAACTCGTCGGACCTCCTCAACATCAAAACAAATGTTCATATCATAATTTGCCGAATGTAGTGCATCCCAACTCAAATCATTCAATTCACAACGCAATCTTTCAATTGCAGAATCTATATCTACAGCCTCTGTCCACAACTCGCTGGAATATTGCATCCACATCTTTGTATGGAAGTTCTGAAAAATAAATAGTGACTATCAGTTTCAAATCATTATCACAAGTTATACCATACTCACCTTACGTTTTGAGTAGGTGGATGGACAATATTTTATATTCTACCATGAATTTACATATTATAATTATACTTTTACTCTATCACATCGAACTTTACTAACGATCGGGTTTTCGCACCAGAAAATTCCTGAGAACTCTGCCCTATATATGTTATTACCACTTTGGACTTTGATGAATTTATCATTTGAATAATCTCATCTGTTAATTGCTCGGTGACTCGTTTCGGAAGCCATGATTTGAATTTGACATTATCTTTCAACAGAATTACCTGAATAGATTTACCATATCTTGTAGAATACATTGCCATTTTTTCAACTTTATAAGCTTTACCGATCGTTAGTGATGTTATAGGTCTTTGTTCTAGAGTTTCTATGTGTTGAATAGCAGAATTTATTTTTTCAAAATCAAATTTTAGGGTATCCATTTTCGAATATGTAGAAATTATGGTAGAAAACTATAAAATATTTTCACCTGAATTGCGATGTGTTCCTTTTGGTGCACTATAGTTCGATGCCAACTCGGAAAAACTGATTATGAAGGCTCACTCTGGTACTATGGGCGGTGCAAACTGAATTCGTAAGTATCTACTCTCTAGCTTTTATAGCAATCGTTGAAGGGAAGGGGTATATTTGAAGTTGAAATGAATGAAGATAGAAAAATATTCAAGGTCACTTCAACCGAATATGTCAATGCTAAATTCATTTCAATACACCCTCTTACTCAATAGTCTTCAAAGATATCGGTCTACAGTGAAGGTCAACCAATTGAACAGTCATCCACTTTCAAGCTCAATTGATATCAAGGTTACACACTTTCAAGGTGGCCCATACTCAAATTCACCCTTCAAAATCCATGGTCACCAAATTTCAAGGTCATCAACCCCCAATGTCGACTACCCTCAAGGTCACCAACCACTAGCCAGATCATCCTCTGAAGGTCATTCCCCAAGGTCACTCTCAAGGTCAGTGGTGGGGGGAGGTCCAGGATTGGCATAAACCCCCTACTAATAATCAAAGAAACTTAAAGTACTCTTCTTTTTGAAAATCATTGACGTTTCGGAGTCTACATCTGACTCCATTTTCAGAATTCGCTGAACTAAGTCTACTTCTCCCAGGTTTGAAGATAAGACCTTTTCTGAGATTTCGTTTGACTTTGTTCCATATTTTTTCTCCACTTATGTTGAGTTCTCTATGTTCCGTTTTCAAATTTTCCGAATCTGTATCTGTTCAGGTTGAATCCTGGTTACACCATGGTGTTTATCAGTGAAGCAACTCAGCAATTAGCAAATATGTTTGAATTTAATAGAAAGTTACCTCAAGGAAAACCTTTTCGTCAATGCACTCAATGTCCTAGTGGAACTGAACAGATCATTCGCAGGACTCTTTCCGTATTTTTTGAAGACCTCATTAGTGACACCAATTTACAACGGTGACAAATGTGGTAGATCCGGTCAACTTCACACCAATATCCTAATTCTAACATTAGCTAAAATAATAGGAAAACAGGTGAAACGGAGAATCATGGAATTTTCGGAAAGCCACAAAATACTGAGTGCACATCAGTACGGCTTCCAATACAACAAAAACACATTTGATGATTCTGATGCCATATTTTCATTCCTGCAGCCGATGTATAATGGAATCAACAGCGCAGAATCCACTGCAGCTGTTCTATGTGACTTCTCTTAAGCATTGGACTGTGTCAACTATAATATACTACTACAAAAACTTAGCAGATACGGCTTTAGGGACAACAGCTATGCTTGGATAAAATCATATCTCTCTGGAAGGAAACAATTTGTAAGGATGTCATCGGACTCGAATATCAGTTGATTGAATGTGCTGTACACCAAGGTTCTGCTCTGTACCAATTACAGAAAAATTCACTATATTTGCCGACGATACCATATTATTATGGCATAACAAACACAAAGACAGGCTTCATACTTGGATGCGTGAAGATATGAATGATTAAAGTAAAAGATTGGAGTGACTGAAATTTCTTAAAACCTAAAACAAAAAAAACATGGCAATCAAATGCGTATTTTCCAATATTTCTCCAGAAATAAATAGAGTGGTCAAACTTGTTGACATGTTCACCTAACGCACATCGTTCTGGATGTAATCTACAGACACTTTTATGTGAAACGATTCGGGAGCCTAGAGATCTCGAAGTCTGACCACCCGAATCGTTTCACATAAAAGTGCGTTAGCTGAACATGTCAACAAGTTTGACCACCTCATGAATTATGATGACATAGCACTAAGGTCTTAGCTAGTGAATCGCATTTACCTAAAAGGACATTTCTAGAAGTGGCCTTCATTGCAGAAGATAATAATTACATAAATAAAAGAACTGATATTAATCATCTCAGTGAAATTTATTCCTACCTTTTGACGTTGGATAAGAATCAAACAAACAATTTTTCAAATTTTTCACCAAATATTTCAAGTCTTTGCTCCAAAAATTACATAATTTAACCTTGTTCGATCCAAACTTTCTTTAGGTACCTAACCTGTACCAACAATTTTGCTCGTAGGGGGACGTAACATTGTTATTGCTACTGTAACACTTTTAATATTAATAATTAAATGTGAACGATAACATTTAGTTACATGCCAAATGTACTTTTGTCAGGTTCTTACTCAGTTTACTAGGTGGCGCTTTGACCAATTTAAAATCCAGATTTATGGACTCCAACATAGGTTGGTAACTGTAAATTGGTACCACTGACGAGTGCACATGTCATGTCAACTGTTTGTCTACCTTTAACCAATAGCAGTGACTTGGCCTGCACTGGGACTCTGTAACTTGTTCGCATAGCCATAGCGATAACGAAACAATCGGCATATCTTTCCCGTACACCACAAAGGGATGCTTCGTTTCCCTTCGCTTCGCTATGCAAAACAAGTTACAGAGTACCACCCCTTAATGTTTCAACAATTTTAAAATATAACGAATTTTATCAAGTTTTAAATAACATCCTTCCAATTTTATTTGTTTTGTATCAATATTAATCTTGCACATTAATGTGTCTCATAGTTGAATAACATCGCGTCTAACGTTCTCAACAAAGATGTAAGTTAACCATCCATGTATTTTTTATATATTACTCACACGTACAATTTTGTAGTATCCCTAATGATGGAAATGATTTATTAAATTTCTAGAAGCTTAGACAAACTTTATATAGTACTTTTTTGATTTCCTGCGAAGCACCACTATTTACTAGTTCCATATAAGTATATAAATTATTTTTGTAATTGTCCTTTATCTTCTTATATAAATAGCCCCTTGTCTTTTTTTCTGCAAACGATTTTCGTTTTAAAAAATAAAATGCCTTCATTGGTTGTAACTATGCGATTTCTTGTTAAAAAAAGCCTAGAGACCATTTTCATGGGAAGATAGGAAACATTTTTGAATATAATATTTATTTAAAAACAACACACAGTGGTGTATCATTGAAAGTTTTGATGAATTTCAACACCCTGTTTCTCAATAATTAGGTGGTTGCTTACCTATGTTCATATGAAAAATTGTTCAGCGATTTACGCCCTTCGAGAACAGCATTCAATTATGAAACACCCTGTATAACGGAATAAAGATGTTCCATAAAAATCATTGGACATTGAAGAAACAATAACGTCAAGTGTTTTCAGAAAACAAATGTACATTATTATCAAAATCAGCCCTGTACATAACCGTTGTTATCGATATTGTTGATGTTGATTTAGAGATTTCGATATAATTGTCATTAAAAAAGCTTCATCAAATCTCAGACTAATTTTTATCAATTTAAAACCGTAATCAAACATAAAAACGAATAAATCTACGTCAAACTCTACAACAAACAAAGAACATATTGAGTGTTACAGCCTACTATAATCTTCGAAAATATGTTGATAACACACTGTGATAAGACATTTATTTGACATGTTTTTTCTTCAACTGCCTACCAAATTAAATCTTGAAGCAAAAATTACATTTTTTGAGGAATGACATTTTGTAACACTAGTTCCCCTCTAGAGCAAAAAAAAATAAAAACGCCTGATCAAACAAATTTAAAACGATGGTGCCCCGAGTACGATCTTGGCCGGAGTTATTTTTTTTTTTTTTTTTTTTTAGGCATGAGTTATTTTCCTTTTATTTTTGTTTGAGATGAGAATTATTGGATAATTGGATTGCTTATATATTTAGGATATGTATGGATTGTTAATTTTTTTATAGGTAATATTATGTGCCCATAAATGTTGAATGAAGTATAGAGTTTTTTTTGCTGATAGCTCCTATTAATAGAAATCAAATCTAGTGTGTATTATTGCTTTCCAAATTATAGTCGCAGTCCAACATATTGTATATTTATTCCACCATCAACCCCCAAAAGAATTCTAGACATGTAGAAGAATCATATTATACGAATATAATCAACCCAAGCGCCGTTTTCGCACTATTTCAAACAAGTTATACAGATGACCAAAATAATAATAATCTATTCTTATTCTTTTCAGAGATCAAAGTCGGTCCGATTTCACACAATAACCACGTTATTGTTGGAGGTGAGTACATATTCAGAATATCTGAGAATTTCAGTTTCACAATATAAATATAAATGGAAAACAGAAAGGACGCCACCCATCTTTTCATAAACAAAATTTTAGAGAAAAGCTTTCATTTAAATGCGCTTAATAGAAGAAAAACTCTTTGAAGTAAATTAGACCTATCATTTTTTTACATTATAAAATTTCATAAGATATAAAAGCTTGTCGCGAGAATAAATCTTGATACAGATGATTTTGAAATTGGATCTATGAGAAATACATAGTTAAGTTCTTCTCGCGACACGTTTTATATACATATGAAATTATATGGTGTCCGACATAAAGCTCGCAGCAACGAACAAATTCGCGCGTATATCTATATTGGAGATCTTGATAAAATTTCGACATTAAAATATAATACAATCTTTTTTTTACCAGAATGGTGGTTAATTAGGAGTGAAGCCATGTCCCTCCAAACACGGATTATTGTGATATGATATAGTAAGTACTGGGCAACCGATCTCCGCTCGTTTTGAAATCTAATTTGAACTGCAATCATTTGAATAGCGAACGTAAAAGCAGCATTTTAAAATTATCATCATTATTATTATTATAACATCAATAATGTGAAATTCTTCTACTGTCGTCAATCCTTGATGTGTGTGCCCAAGTCTAGTTAGATTATACCACGATTTTTAGAGAAGTAGTATTCCTAGGGTTTTTCGGAAAGAGAAATACACAGGGGACCTAACTCTTTTATATAAATGAATGGAACCTCGAATGCAACAAGACTATGATCCTTATGGAAAAATAGAAGAAATTGAAAATTATAATAATAAAAATTATGATAAATTCGATATACAGGAAGGCATAACTTTTTTATTTAAAAAGATAGAGAAATGGGTAATTGATCCTTATCAATAATTAAAAAAGATGAGAAAAATAAAAGAAACAAAAAAATTTAAAAAATGTTTCCCGTCGCAGCTTTTCAAAACGCTATATTTTTCAAATTATCGAAGATATCGCTTTGAAATTTGAGAGATTTTGTTAATTCGAGGATACTCTTTGTCGAATACTTTTTTCTGCATTCGGAAAACCCGGAAAAATTTTACGAGGTTTTCCGGATTTTTTTGTCAAGTTCCTATTTTTCACAGGTTCAGGAATTGATTTTATGTCTTTCATGTTCCTTCTGATATACTTCAATATGTCCTAGATAAGGTTGTAGTTTTTAGAAGGATCGAAAAATGATAACCGAGTTTTCCGGGAAATTTTCCGAAAAATTTCTATACAGGGTGTATAAAAGATGCGTGGGTGGACGATAGCTGCTTACCTATTCAAGATAGGAAAAAATGTTTCAAATAAAAGTTGTAGACAGCAATAAAAGCTATTATAAAAATAACTACCAACATACAGGGTGTCCGGTGAATGTGTGACTTATCAAAGTTGTGTTTTTTTAATGAAACACCCTATATATTTTTACTCAATTGAATTTTTTTGAAAGAGTGGTTCTCAAAAATATAGGTTTGTATGGGTTTATTCCGAGTGGTTATGAAGTTATGTCCCAAAATGGGTTCATTCAACCCAAATATCTCAAAATCAATAATTAGGGAGAATAAAAATGTTTCCTCAAATATCTTTGAAAATGATGAATTTTCATTTTATTTCAATACATTCACCGAATGGTACTTTTTCCATACAGGGACAACCAAAACTCAGGTTCACTTTTTTCTCAGTTTTTTCAAATAGAACACCCTGCAAATAAGGCCAGACCAGAATAGTATGAGACTATGAGCTTCCAGAAAATGTAGGGTCTGCCTATTTGATTTCCATCGGAAATGAAACTAATTTTTAAGGAAAGTATGTCAAAGGCAATAATGATATTTGTATTCAATGATGAACAAACACGGCAACAAAATAATCTCGAAAAATGTAAAAAAGCGTTAATTCACAGGAGATGTTCAAACAATCTCCCATTTTGACCTATGCACAAATTGAGTCTATCTACAATGGCTCTTCGAACTCCAGTTAAAGTTGGTCTTGTAATAGAGCGGAAAACTCTCTATTCTAATTCTACTCTTCATGTTTTCTGGTGTCGTTGGTTTCTCTCGATAGACCTCGTCTTTAACATCGCCTGAGATAGAAATCTAGAGGTGTGAGGTCCGTGGACCTCGCTGGCCAATGAATGGGTCCATTTCTTCATATCCATTTATTTCGGCGCCATCTGTTTAAAAATCTTTTTACCTGATTGTGTTGAGGTGCGCCATCATGTTGATAATACAACCTGTGTCTGCTGTCGATTGGTACATCCCCTATCGAATTTGGTATTTCATCTCGAAGAATATCTCTGTAACCTTCTTCATTCAGAGGCCCATCAAATAAATATGGTCCTATCACCTGATCCCCAATTATACCCCCCAAACATGTATTTACCATTTTTTTTGGTTGTCAACTTGTCTTACCCAATGGGGATTCTCTGTAGATTCGAGTAGAAGTAGCAATTGTGTCTGTTAACCATCCCATTACTTTTGAATGTAGACTGATCACTAAACAGGATATAATTCAGAAAATTTGGTTCCTTGAAAATGAAATTCAATATATTTTCGCAATAAACTCTGGTATCATAATCCCATTCGTAGAGTTCGTGATGTAATTTAATTCGGTTTGGATGAATTTTATTTTTGATCAATATTCTGTTCACGGAAGTATGACTTACATCCCGCCCTCTTGAAATTTCCCTCGTACTAACATGAGGATTCTCAACTGTTGAAGGTATTACCGCTAATTAATTTTCTTTTTCTTCGTTTGTTGCAATTTTATTCCCTACTTTCCTTTTCTTGTGCTTGACACTGCCTGTTTCCTCAAATATTTCTTTAATCTTTTGAAAACTCTCTAGTCGTACAGATCTTGAATCAGGATATTGAACTGCATACATTCTACTGGCTAATAACAATTTCTGACACAGTTAGCCAAAATGTAGATCACGTTTATCATTTATTCGGTGGATAATTTCATTCTGAAACGAGAAAATATTAGATTTCAACTATAAATGCCCCTCGATAATTAAATGTCACGTTTGTTGACAATTCCTGAAACATGTAAATGTTCCAAGGGTGATTTGATATCATTTATGAAATGATCCACATCACAGTAAATGTTACAGAAACTGCTCTTAACCAGTAGTATGCAGTTCGTTATCCTGATCAAAGAATAATTTAGCGGTTATGGCGTGAAAGTGAATTGTCACGTGACTACGAGGAAAATTGCAAATAATACATTCCTGGAGGGAGGGGCAAAGATGTCCCAAGACCTCAACCCTTAGATTTCTATTATCTGGGGATATGTTAAGGAATAGGCCCACAGCGAGAAACCAATGACGCTGAAAGAAAAATAAAATTAGAGAAATTTTTCGCTCTATTACAAGATCAATTCTAATTGAAGTTCGAAAAGCCATTGTAGATAGACTCAATTTTTGCATAGGTCAAAATAGGAAATTGTTCGAACACCTACTATGAATTGAGACTTTTTTCACATAATCCTCATCGAAAAATAAGGAAAAACAAGAAATAAAAAAAAGAAATAAACCAAATTTAATCTAAGGATAGTCAAATTTAATTAACAGGGGGACCCTAACTTTTTTATTTGAAAAGAAACATACTTAATTCATCAGAAAAAAAGTATCCTTATGAAGAAATAGATATGGACGTGAAAATAAAAATTAAAAAGAAATGTATTTATTTTTGTCTGTGTCTGTTAGCATTTAAAACCTTTATATTTTCCGATCCTTTGTTGATATCGCTTTGAAATTTGGACCACTTCAATAACTCGAGAACAATATTCCTAATTTTTTTTTTTTGCTATAGGAAAACCCGGAAAAATTTTATCGGACTTTTTCGATTTTTCATACTTTGTCGGGTTGGGGTTGGAGCTTCCGTTTTTTCAAGTTCTAATTCTATAAAAAAGTACGCCTAACTATCCTGAGGATTTGTATAGTTTTTGAGAAAAATCTGAAAATGCCAACGGGTTTTCCAGGCGATTTTTCAAGAAGTGAGAAACACGAAAAAAACCGTACCGATGATCTAAACTGAATTCCGAATAATTCAATAGATAGAGCTTAGAAATACGAAAAAATAATACCTGTTCAAAACTTTCAAAAAAATTATCGGAACACTGGAAAAACTTGAAAATATTAATAAAAAAATTGGAATTTTTGAAAATACGTAATATCTCGGAAACGGCTGATATTTTTCCAATTTACCAAGAAATATTTTTTTATCGCCTTTGTAATATCTACATAATATGTGGATGAATTGTTTTCCTAATATCAATAGTACGGAAAATATTTGAAAAAAACAGAAAAATCTCGAACTAACAAAAAAAAGGGGAAATTTTTTGTTTTGTTAAAAATATACTTCAAAAAAAGTAGGGACAATTTTTATTATAAAAGCACCAAAATCTCAAAAACTGAACGAGATATCGAAAAGTGTGTATTAACAATTTCATTGTACTCGATTAAAATTACAAAAAGTTTGTAAGTATGAAATTTTTCCATATTAAAAAAAAAATATAAAATTTGTACTTTCTTTCTAAAATTGTCAAAAACTCGAAAACATTTTTGAATTTCTGAAAGGGAAATTTGGGCTATTTCCTAAAAAATATTAAAAATTTTTCAAATGCTTAGAAATGGGTAATGTAGTAGTAAATGCATTTTAATTTTGTCCAATCTGTCCAAGTTATTCTCTATAATATGTTCTGATCAATTATTTCTTCATATGCGAAGTGGCAACATTGCTTTCAATAATTAATTAGAACTGACATTTTTCATTTATTGTACATTGAAACCCAGGATAAATACATATGCTTTGTTGCAAAACGTATATTTTATCATTTTGAGACTTCACGAATCTGCTGTTGAAGAACTTATTTGAAGATGTTCCGGGATGTTTTGGAAGTTGCAATTTTAGAAATTTTTTTCTTGATTATAGATCTAAAAGTATGCAAAATCTTATGATCGGGAGCAGATGGCCCAGAAAAGCATATCCTCCTTGGTCTCCAGCCCATCAACATTCTCGGTGCAAGATAGACTTGCAAAGGGCTTTGGGGATGTAAGAAGGCTGGCTTAGATTGTTCCCGATTCTGCCTAAACTGTGAAAAAAAGTTCATCAATATGACAATATATTTCGCTGCTGATGACCAGGATTTGGACAAAGTGGATAACACATCCCCAATACAATGCGTTTCGAAAGAACATGGATTAATTTGCAGTACACATTGGAAATATCCACAACTCTAGTACCTACTGATTTGATTAAATCATCATGCGGCTTCTCTAACACCATCATATTTCCTTTAATTTTCCAAATGACGTGCATACCCACGCAGCCCACGCAGTGGATGTAGATGCAATATTGAATACAATACATTCCTACTTAAAAAAATGCAACTATTTATTCTATAGTATCATTGCTAATTTTCTTTTCATATGCCAGAAGATCAACCAAGACCTCCAACAGCTAAGCATTGTAGACTGTTGTAGCTGTCCATCACTTTTTTTTATTTACCTCCTTATATCAACACGGTTTCTTAGTTTTTGAATTACAAGTGAAAAACTAACGAGAAAACTGGGTTTTCCACAGAGTAGAAAATTTTGGCCTTTTTTCAATGCGCTTAGCAGCCCAAAAATACATTTGAGGGGTGCTTTGTCTTGTATAAAATTTAATGTTCTTTATTTTTTATGGAATTGTCTACCTTGCTTGTTCAGTTTTTGTATTTTTGTCAAAAAACTAAAAAAAACTTGAAAATCTTGAGGTTTTTGCTATTTTTGTTGTGAAGCCGCGGGAAGCGGCAAAGTTGATATTCGGATTCAACACCCCGAAAAACATATAGAACGAGTTAGAAAACGTCTAATTCATATTTTTTTCTGAGGCATCTCCGAGAGTTGAGACGCGCCCCGGTACACCTAGGCCTGCGGGCCCCCTTCAGTTCAACCAAAAATACGGGAAAATAAATTGAGCCGAGAAAGAATACATCGAAGAAAGCTATTTTCTAAACAATAAAGTTAAAAACGATGCAAATGACTAATAATAATTCCTTACCCCTCAATAGTTAATTTTGTATCTAGTGCGCAAAATGCAATTTTGTTGATCGAGAACTGAAAAAAAATACTCGAGATCACCAAAGTATTTCACGCACGAGATTCAAAAATGTTCTTCTATAAACGTCAAAATATAAAATTAAGTAGGTAGTATAAAATTTGGCACATTTTGGAAAATGCCATAAAGTTAGAAATGAATGATTTCTTGGATTTGTGCTTGATTGAAGACCATAAAGGTCAAAATATAAGAATCCCATCTTGTTTACATGCAGTGTGCGAAATATGTATTTGGCACACTACTCCACGCACGGTGTAATGGTTATGAAGGAAAATGAAAAAAATGGTCGCTTTGCATATTGTTATCAATGCGCGAACCTTGTAATTTTTTGACGTTTGTAGAAAATAGTAATTACTACGCAGTATGCGATAGTTGAATTTCTACTGTAGAAATAACGTTTTGTCAAAAGTCTCTCGTTTCTCTTCACTATGTATTTCGTAATTTGACTAAATAAAAATAACCAACAGCCAACATCAAAATATAACTGGCTGATCAAATTTACTGAAATTTTTCTGTGAAGAAACACGAACCAACGAAACACTAGCACTGAACAGGTCTAAACTACAAAAAACGCGAGTTGCGAGCCGTCACCATAGCTGCCTGCTCCGCGCCCTCCAAGGTACCCTGTCCCAATCGAGTGATGTGGTGCGGCGCGCGAAGGTGCATGTCTGTCTCATTGTCTTATGTTTTTACTAACTATAACGTGCCACGAGCTATCCAATTCATTTTGCCGGGCCCCTTGTCTCACCTGGGCCCCGGGGTCGCCACCCCGCACTGAGAGAAATTTGGAGAACATATTGGTATATTCAAGAAATTATTATAAAAATTACAATATTTTTCAGTAACTCTAATAACTTGGATAGTAAGTGATAAAATAACAATAAATTGTTGAAATATTTTATGGTTAACGTTAGTATTAGTTATTGCTGTCACATATAGTACCAGAAATTATTGTAAATATCACTATACATTTTTCTCCGTGCGACTGCCCCCGTCTCAACTGATGGCCTGTTCAGGGAAAGCAATTAATCTCATCGGTCCACCTTGATCAGGAAATTGTTTTGAATATTTTTGATCCTCAGCCTTGCAGGGTTCATTGTCCTTTCCATTATCATTGAATAAAAATAACTCCGGATTAATTTTCATAAACTTTTTCAAAAATAATGTGAAATTATTAGAAATTTCCTTGAACAGTTGTAAATATCAATTCACAATATCTCATAAATCAATAATTTGATTGGATTGGATGACAACAACAAAACAGATAACAAATGGCGTGTGGTATTATTTTCAGTACAGAAAGGCTTTTTAGATGAGTGCTCCATGCCTTTGCTAACGGAATGCGCTACAGGTAACTTATTAGAATAGAATTTTATTGATCCAGAAAAACCACATACATGGCATTAGTCAGGTCCAATATTATCTCGAGACATACAGGGTGCTCCTTGCTTGATGGCCTATTGGACATTTCTGGAGAACGAACAGAGCTATATACTTCAACCACTAATACTAAACGGGGTCTAGGCCGCTTTAACTTGCGAGCACTTCGAGTCTCTGGGATGAGATAATCATTCAGAATTGAGCACAAAGCTCAAACAACTCTGGCTATTTGGTCACTCTGATGATGATTAGGACTGCTCCCAGACTTCAAAGCTGTCTGTTTTCACCATAGAAATATAATATAATAAATACTAAAATGCCATAATCAACGTCCGAGATTCAGTTTACAACCCCATATAGGGAACAATCACGTACTCTTGGACTTGTGCAGAATGCCTTTTCTGGTCACGTCGTTGTTAAGTTTTTTTTTTGTCTTCGTATGTTCAATATAAAGGTCGGGATTGAATCGTATGCGGTTGAGGCATATAATTGGGAAAACTTCTGTTGACTTGGCAACTCCGCCCAAAAACATAACGAATCAAGCGAAGAGAGAGAACGGAATCGGCTTTCAAGCTTTAGAAGTTTCAGGTGTTACCAGTTGTTGACACCTACTCTGTTTTCGTATTTTTTGAGTTTTTTAATTATTTTTCTTGCCACTTGTTCTGTTTTTTGTATTTTTCTTGGTTGTTTCTCCATTGTTTTTACGAGCATTGTATTTGCCTGTATTGTATTTGCATTTACCTTGAGAGAAAAATACAAGTTCTTGTATGACTGTATACCAAATAAAACACATTTTTCTTAAACCTTCATAAGCCAAACTTTATTCCAGGACGAAAAATTATTCCTCATCTAAAATAAAGCTAATTTAGTATATATACCCTGTATTCTTGTATGACTGTATACCAAATAAAATACATTTTTTTAAACCTTCATAAGCCAAACTTCAGTAACATTATTCCAGAACGAAAAATTATTCCTCATCTAAAATAAAGCTAATTTAGTATATATAACCTGTATTATTTGTTGATTTTTGGAATTTTGACTTTTTCTATTTTGTTTCTCTCAATATTCGATGATTTATCTGAGCACTTCTTATTGCAAAAATGCCATTCGAATTTAATGCAATTGAGTTCAGTAAATGATATTTTTTCAACTGAGGAAATATATTAGATAGATTTTTTCTGGATTTTTCATTCACAATCAACCTAAATGGTTCTCGTAGTAACAAATATCCTTCTTCAACCTCATTCAATTAATTATTTGTGTATTTCCATCGAAAACCAGTCTAAAATTATTGCCCGATGTGCAAGCAATATTTGTCGCTCAAAACATTTTCATTCAAGATGTTTTTCTGAAATCAATAATACTTCAAATAAATTGCCACTTTCCAACTTCGACACCCTGTATTTCGAAAACAAGCCATAGGATTCAGTTGACACTTTTGATCAACTTGACTTAGACTACATCATATCTAAAATTCAGCGAATTTCACCGAGATCTATTTTCCATAAGAATGCTGCGCGGTTTTTTATATGAACAAGAAGCGATCATTTGGAACCCCAAGCTTGAGGGTCACAAAGATAGTAATGCTGTGTATGATTGCAACTTCAGTATTAAGTGCACAATCAACGAATTAAAAAAAATAAAGAAACACGTATGGGCACCTTCTAAAATTACATGCCAAAGTAAGCATGAAGACAGGAATCAGTGCATCAAGCATCCGTTCTCATCGCCTGGACATTTTCCAGACAATGGAGAAGCCCCACGCGCAGCGCGACCACACCCGACTTGTCAATCAAAAGGCCGTGAGATCACGACCGTCTAGGCACTCATCGGCGTCGCACTCCTCATTCCACACGCCAGGCGCGTTACTCTCAACGCCGTGTAATGGCCTCTTGATATTGCCCCATGGGGTGCATGAACTGATTGACGTTCTATTGTTTATTATATTTCTATGGTATTCACCTATCCTTACACTGATGGGAACCAAAACTTCGAAACTGTTTTGTTTTATTTGTTTTATGTGTTTAATAAATATCTCAACAATGCATAAACTAAATATCACGAATCAAAATGACATATTATAACAATCATATTTTTATCGTCAATTTTATATTTCATTTTTTAGGTTTGGCCGAACCTGCTAGAGGTCATCGATCCAGTCGAGGCATTTCAACAACATTTTTCACTCCACCGGTATTGATAATTTCTTTATCACTAGCAGGCTTTCTCCTAAGGTGATGATAGGGAGCAACACTCCCATGAGATCAAAGTGTATCAATTTTTGAAACTGTACAATGTGAAATGTGCTATAAAATATTTATGTATGTATAAATACTTGATGATAAAAAAGAATCAAGAATTTACCTAGGTTAATGACCCCTTTTACTATTATTTAAAATTTTACTCGACAAAATTGTATTCCAGCAACTTCAATAGCTTAAATATGTCTTTTTATTGTCAATTAAGATTTTGTATCGATGATATTCTTACGATATCACCGAATTTATTCTGCAATCTTCAAAAAAAATTTACCAATTTCAAAAACGGTTTTGCTCAAGGCTTTTATTGTTGAATCGACAGATTTTGTGTCACTCATCAATTGGATTTGTAATTATTTTGTTTTATTCTGGCTTTAGATATCCTTGCAATTAAACTTCGGTTTTTGGAATGCGCTCAACGTGTATCTTCCTGATGAGAATTTCGGGACATGTTATTCAATGAACTGTGAATTATTAGTGCTCGCCTATATGTGCTAAATAATAAATGGAGATTAACACAAACCACTATATGAAATATCTATGATGTTTTAATATTTACTCAGGCTTTTTGTAGTTATAATAGTTGATATTTTATTTCTGACGTATTATAACTCTATTGAACAGAAAGTTTCTGATGAACCAGTTTCAGTTATATTTTACATTGCTTTTATATTTTGTGAAGAAATTAAATTATGCATTCTTTTTCAAAATAATCGAAGTTCTTTCATTCGTGAAATGTATCGAATGTGATAATCGGTGTATATTGAATATTAAAATATTAAATATTCATCATCCTTCGTGAGAGAGAATCTTCATTGTCCAACGAAATCTATGTAAAAGAATATTTAATTTAGGTATCAGAAATATATTATGATAAAGAGGCAATCGTTCTCTTGCTACTCCATGACTACTATCCATTCAATTTCAACCTTATTTCAACGTATAATATTGCTTCACAGGATGTTTAAGGTGCAGTTGAATTTACAGTTCGAATTTCAAATCGATATTGCAGGTATCGACGATTTCACATTATTTTTATATAGCTTTGGAATATGTTTGTTTGAACGGGAATATTATAGACGTAGAAACGGGATCAATAATCCCAGTTACTAATATGTGATTCATTAATATCGTACTCTAATTGGTAATGAATTTTATAAGAATAACCGTCTTTTAAATTTCCAAAGTGAAAAAAAAAGTTACATTATACAGACGAGTGTAACTTTCGAGAAAAAAGTTTGTTGTTCGTATTTTTTTAATATTTCTAATGACAAGTTTATTGCAGTGAGTTTGCCTGCAATATTATAGTTTGAAATGAGGTATACGTAGGTTCAAACGCTATGAGTTGCAGATTCAACCAATTTTAAACGAAAAATATTGCTTTGAAATACCAAAATTAATAGTTCAATCCATATCATAGGTGCCATGAAATTGCGCAATGCGCTGCATTTAAATTTGATCAAATCTGATTTGTGGTATTCAGTCAAAACTAATTTAATGATAAATTATATATGACAGGGGCTCTCGAAGATTTGTTCATGGAACTATTCAGTCACAGAACCTGGATTAAAGTGAGAAATTCCAAGTTGTAAGATTTCAAATATCCATATACATCGATCAGAGAAAAGATAACTGATGTAGTGATGAGTCAGGTCGTGAAAATGACTAACTGAACTTGAGTTTCAATATTTGCCGATGTCATATACAGTTTGACAATGAAGAATATTTTTGAAATGTTGCGGTGAATAGTGCTCACTACTTTACTTCATATCAGAAAAATCCCAATTAAAAATGGAATAAATTAAATTTGTATCACAAAATTCATTAACAAAGTTTCGAAAACTGCTATTGGTTTTATTGAAAAAAATTAATCAAATTAACAGGTAATCAGGAAAAATAACTTTTAGTGATTTTTCGAAGTGTGTTTTTGAGAACTTGCATATTCAAAAATTTTCTTCAAAGGCGATGAATTTAATGACAATATTTTTGAGTGAATGCGTTATTTTCCTATCATTGGCTTACTATTATTTTTATCGTTAAAATGAAAGATTCTGATATATTTGATATGTAATACTCAGTCGTTGAATAGTAAGTGAATAGGTTAAATAAGCAATAGCCAATGTAGGGTCTTATAAGTTTTTCAATTGTAATCACAGAAAATTTTCAGTGATTCAATTTTCCATATATTTCGACAAATTTATTCATTTCTCGATTACTTGAATTAGACAACTGTCATTTCACGTGATTTTCATAGTTATCTGTTATTTATGGAAAATATAGGAACAGTTAGAATACTCAAATGATAAAAGCGTGTAGTGAACTTGAATTGAATTATGAATACATTTAAATAAACTCAGGAATATTATTGAGGCCAGGAGAAACCCGAATGGAATAAATGGGATTGAATTGAGATACACGTTTACTTCTTCTAAACATTATTTTCAAAAATTCTATAACTGATACAGAGTATACAGTATTTCATTTAACCTTGGTCATGCAAAAAACTTCGACAATAATACATAATTTGTTCATTAATTGTCCACAAAATAATAAGTCTGCTTCCACAAACTGACAAAAATTGTCTTTTTCATCACCTTGTTTCAACGACAACGACTAAAGGTTCTAATTAACTACATATCAAAGGCAGACTTTGTTCCATTTTCAACGAATTTTTCTCCTTGTCGTGTAGGAATATAAGATTTGACTTGATCTGAGATGTTTACAATTATCAAATATCTCAGACACTACCTACTTACTTTATTTTCGTAATTCATGGGATTTTGTTTCTTTCTCAATAATTTTACAATTTCATAGCAAAAACTTAAAGTGGGATCAAATACAAATCTATATTCTCAATCGAATATTTATTTCTAATTAACTACATATCAAAAGCAGACTTTGTTCCATTTTCAACGAATTTTTCTCTTTGTCGTGTAGGAATATAAGATTTGACTTGATCTGAGATGTTTACAATTATCAAATATCTCACACTACTTACTTTATTTCCTTAATTCATGAAATTTGTCTCTTTCACAATAATTTTTTCAATTTCATAGCAAAAACTTAAACTGGGAGTAAATACAAATCTATATTCTCAATCGAATATTTATAATTCTATTTGTAAAGTTTGTTCGAGTAAAAATCTAAAAAATGGAAGGTATCTTCATGCCCCACAATATTTTCAGGCGCTTTATTTTTAAAATAAATATATTATACGAATTAGAGCCACGAATTTGGTGAATCATTTTATGTCCATTAAGTAATAAATTTTTCTATTCTAGAAAAATGGTTTTCGTTCGTATCTCAAATTCGAAAAATGTTTATCCACTTGCAAATCAGATATATGTTACTAGTGGCTAAGACGGAAGTGACTTGCTTCTGATTGATAGTACATAGTGTTATTACTGAATTATGTGAATCTTCAATTTGGCCTAACAATTACCCAGTATCTACTCTAAGAGTACGAAATTCTTATGTAGACTCATGCGTAGATATAAACTTTCATATAAAACTGTCAACGGCTATTTCAGATTTTTTTTATTCTATCGTTATATCTAGAGATTTTGGAAGACTGGGGCTATTGGAAATTATTTTTGTAAATGTAGTTGCGTGAGTGAAGCATATATAGTTTTGATCATAAATAATTATGAATTAAACATATTTTTAAATTTATGGGTATGAATATAGATTTAGAATATTTAAGTAATTAGACATGGTGCCAAATCAACCGTATATATTTAAATATGTGTGTATAAGAATTCTTATAAATGTGCTGTCATAATGAGTGATTTCATTTTCCCTCACCTTACCTCATTTATAAATAAAATACCTAGATGATCAAGTTCATTTCAGCAAACATAGCTGAAAATGTGTCATGATGTGCATTAGTCATACGAAGGACTATTTATAGCCCCTAATATGTTTTGCCAAACTGAACTCCTGTCGCTGTACTGTTATTAAGGGGCCTATTTCAAAACTATATGGGCCAAGTATCTCCCAGACTCAAAAATATTCTACCGTTAGTGTTATCTCGCTCGCTATGAAACGCATGCATAGTACCCACACTTTTTTAATTCTGATGGGGAACGATTTGTCTGACTGATCACATAAAGTTTTGAATAACATAATGAAAGTGAAGCATTAGAATATAATTGAGTGAAGATAATAGATATTTACGTTATAAGGATCATAATGATGATCATTATGGTAGTAGAGGTGAATATTATGAAGCGAGGCGATAGCCGCGCTCGATAACACGACGTGCACCATAATGATCGTTTATGATCCGAATCACATACAAAACTTTATCTGCTGGCATCAATAAATAATTATATGTAAATATTTTTCAATTTTCAAATTCAGTATTTCCGAAACTACAGATGCATTCGAGTTATTTATTATAAAAAATAGTGAGCAAGCTGATGTGCCTAACCATTTTGTTGACAATGCAACAGCAAATTATTCATTCACTGTCAAACACACACTGCTATCAAGTAAAATTAGATGTGCAGTGAAATCTTTGAAAATTTGCGATTCTGATGATAGTTTACCTTCCGATTGGAAGATGAAGTTTTGTATTATGAAACAAATTATTTGAAATTACCTACTTCTCATTTTTTTCTCATAAAGTTCATTCATGTTAGACGTTCAGAAACTTAATTTAATTACGGTACTAGGACTTTTTGAACTTTATGATGGTCCTTGGCTCATAATGAATTTCATTATGTCATTCAAATACATTGACATAGCGATGTCAGTATTACATGCCAGCACATAAACTGTTGTTTTGGAAGCTTTAAAGCGTCTAGCGGAAGTTGTGACCGGCGGAAAGTGTCTAGTAGTGCTGAATATTATATTTTTATGATATTCTATAAAACATATACAGTGAGGACCGAAAGTCCGTCGCCCCCCCCCCACAACTTCTTTATTATACATATTACAAAAAAATGTTGAATATTTAAGTTGTATCTTCAATTGTTCAAGTTTCATTTATACAGAGTGTCTCAAAAAGTGCAGTGTATATCATTGCATGATCGGTTAGGGATGATCATGAGGAATCCAACAATATATTCCAAGTTTGATGATGTTAAAACCAAAGACTACGGAGATATCGCCTATTATTTCATCCATATTATCCATAAGCCCAATGAGTGGGAGAGAGAAACTTTTTTTGGCGGGTTAATAAATTCACTCTCAAACTCATTGAGTTTATGAATAAAATAATAGGCGATATCTCCGTAGTCTTCGGAGATAACAGCATCAAACTTAGTATTGGTGGATTCCTTATGATCATCCCTAACCGATCATGTAATGAAATACAGGGTGTCCTATTTGAAAAAATAAACTTGGAAGTCGCTGCGCTTTTTTGAGATAATTTGTTTAAATGGAACTTCATCATTAAAGAGATCAAATGAAACCCTACAACTTATGTATTTAACATTTCTTGTAATATGTAAAATAAAGAAGTTACGAGGGGGCGACAGACTTTTGGTCCTCACTATATAATAATCAACCATTATAGAATTTAAGTGAAGTGTGCCTCATTTTCACTTACTTTCCTTATCTCCCTATCTGTGGATTAAACATCTACGAAACTTAGCAGGTATGGCTGTGTTGAAGGTACACAGAGGAATACTTACCTTATTCCTCACATTTTGTCCTTTAGAAAATAAGTTACGCATAGGGTCCCTGGAATCTAACTTATTAACATTCGTTAGAGAAAATCAATGATTTCAAATTAGGAATCGAACGAAAGTGGATTACAATACTTGATTTTGGCAGTGATATTTGCACTACAATTATACAGGGTGTTTCCTTACTACGGTTCCTAACTGCAAGGGGTGATTTGTTAAGTCATTTCAAGAAGAAAAGTTCCTATGAACATATGCCCGGAGTTGCTTCGTTTCTGAGATACAGGGCGTTGAAATTAAAGAAAAAAAAACGGTAATTATAAAATATTATAAATATCCTATGACCGATTTGGTTGAAATTTATTACATTTATTTTGACTATTTTAACATTTAACCCTAACTATATTGAAATTATTATGGCCAGTGGCGTCTCAGTGGGCACCACAGCCAACAATATTGTTAAGAAAAGTACCCCACTGACTTTTTTTCATATATTTTCATTTTGTTAGATTGAACAACTCAAAATACAACTCTTTGGTCTCTTGTATTTTCATCATATCTAGCTTCGCTTTCGAGAAAAAAACAAAAACATAAAATAAAGACCAAAAATAAAAATATTAACAATTGCGATATTACAGTAAATGAGCAAAATGTCCACCTTCTGATCAAATACACGACCGCATTCGTTTTGCCATTGATTGTCTGACACGTTCAGAAATTCCTGCAGTAGTCCTTATTATATTGCAATTGTCAATGTTGATGTCCTGCACGTCCAATGCAGCGATTAGGGTAGGTGATGTCGAGATGCTGACGAGCAAGAACACTAAAATGAGCTGGAGCCCCGTCGTGCATAAACCACATGTTGCCTCTTACAAGTATGGGCACTTCTTCTAACAAATGATGGAATCGCTGCTAATTGATAACTCTGAATTTTACTGCTATGACAATAATGTTGTCAAAGCGATCTTACCTGCATTTAAGGGCCATTATTCATTACCGTATGCAGGTACGCCTATCGCTATTAAATTATTACGGATGGTGAACAAATAACAACCAATAATCCAAAACAAAAATTAACTTTTTTAATTTGAAATGAAATATGTGTAGGAAAAACCCTACTATCAATGTCAGCTGGTCTCCAATGCAGGTGTTCATGATATGCAATAGAGTGGCTTTAATTTTTTTTCTCGAAAACGAAGCTGGATATGAAGAAAATACAAGAGACCAAAAAGTTTTATTTTCAGTTGCTTAGTCTTTATTTTATGATTTTGTTTTTTCTCGAAATCGAAGCTAGATATGATGAAAATACAAGAGACCAAAGAGTTGTATTTTGAGTTGTTCAATCTAACAAAATAAAAATTTTCCGAAAAAAGCGTACTTTTTTTTACAATATTGTTGGCTGTGGTGCCCACTGAGACGCCACTGGCCCCAATAATTTCAATCTAAATAGGGCTACATAAGCACCTTATTAGTTCAAATAAAAGTACCAAATTTAAACCAAATCGGTTTCAGGATACTCATGATATTTTATAATTAACGTTTTTTTTTCTTCAATTTCAACGCCCTGTATCTCAGAAACGAAGCAACTCCGGACATATGTTGATAGGAACTTTTCTTCCTAAAATGACCTAACCAATCACCACCTGCAGTTAGGAACCGTAGTTAGGAAACACCCTGTATAAGTAATTATATTCTACATTTTTGTAAACATAGAAGTAAACTCTGTTATAAAAACTAAGTGTAACACTAACATACTTTTTTCTTAGTCTATCTTTTATTTAGTTCACCACATTTTCAGTTCTCTATACCTGTCAAATATTGCAATTTACATTTATACCCACATATGCTCTACAATTCCACATTATTAACGGTTCAGAAGGCATTTTGTTAAGGCACACATCAGGCTTTATTGCACCTTACTTTATCCATAATTTGTCAGCTGCAGACTTGTACCACAAAAAATAGAATCGTGAAAGATTTGAGTATTTCCTTAAAACAAAGAATATCTTCGGACATCAACGGTCACAGTACACTACCTGGTATAATTTTTTAAAAAATTTTCGTGTTTGTATTTAGATGGGTAATAAATAAGTTACGCCATCTCTTGGAGAAACCTAGAAAAAATAATCTCCATATTTGTGTCGATTAATTCAGGAAATCGGATGAACAGGCGCCAATTTTTTTGCCACTTTTCCTCGTGTAATCTCCATTACACTGCAATATAGGTAAGTGGTGCTTTGAATTTTCCATTCTGAGAATTTCGGATGACTCTTCATACTTCACAGTGCATGAATTGATATAAAGATTACTATATATTACAATGTTATGGTCGGATTTGTATTGTTTGGTTATAATCAGATTGTAAAAAGTTATGTAATAACTATAGAAAATAATATGACTTCCTGTTTTTACATTTATTCATTATTTCAAATTTTATAAAACTATTATATACAGCATTGTTTTTATTGTATCCTGTAAATTCGTGTGAAAAAAACCTCGATATGTCAATTTCTTTTTGATGACGTTTGTAGCTCAGATATGTGTTTCTGCTTGTGTAATGAATAATGAAGTTCATATTGTTATGTCTTACACTTTGATGGATGTGAGACTCTGGTTGGTCAAGTATTTCAGACAGTTATGTTCTGCAAACCGAACTAGTGAAGTTTTTGGCGATCCTTTCAGTGCAGATGGTGTTGTACCAATATTACTTGTGACTTCTCAGCCTCTAAGAGCCAGTTTTATAGGTTCCGTATTCGTCTATTTATGAAACTTCGTAATAAGTATGTTTCATCCGTTAAACAGCACCGGGAAGGTCGACCTCTCAACGACTATCAGAGAAAATAGTTTTGCATAAACCATGTGTTGATAAAAAACGTTTGAGGTAATTCAAGAATTATTCTGTTGTAAGATCTGATGGTGCTACCTCTATATGAACGGCCTTTGTCACGAAACAGATAAATATACATAAATAGCCTTTAACAATTTTTGCGTTTCGAATTTTACTAGTTTTTATATCAATTGGCCCAGCATAGTCAACACCACAGTTCAAAAACGGACGTGTAGGCTTTATCCTTTATCCCCCATCCAAAAAACAAAACACAATTTTTCATAAATTTCTTGGCGTTATTTCTACCACCCATTGACCATGTAACGGAATAACCCTGTATAATCGGAAAGTCCGTGAAGGGATTTCTTTCAACCGCCTGCGAAGCACCGAGTTTCTTTGCAGCCGTTTTTATTCAACGATAAAAACGTGGAATGACCGAGGTACGCGTATCGTTTATTTTCACGACAGCTGATCACGATTGTTTCTTTGCTTCCGAGACCCGAAACCAAAAAGGTGCTTTTGCGAATCTGATAGCCTTTTGGGGCTGATGATGTGAAATTGTTGCTAACTATTAAGCTATCTATACCCTGGTATTAGGTGAGTAGACTAGTTTGCTCCAAGATTACGTTCTCGTTGATAAATAAAGAAGTAACGTTGGAATTGTGATTCTATTTGTATTTATCTTAGTCGAATGTGAATCTCAGAACATTATATCGAGCGTTTTATTTTTAGATTTCGTACTGGCATTTTTTGTGTGGATTTTGGGGAAAATAAATAACCTGTTCTCGCCTTCTTTTTCCAACACCGTTGTTTTTATTCATGCCCAGTAAATAAGAAGAACCTAAGAAAAACCCCTGAGATAAATAAAGTCGTTTCTGAGCTCAACCGCCACAACCAATACTTCAACCTTAGTGTAGCCAATAATGCTTGTAACCCAGAATTACGTACATTGATGATAATGTTCATTTCTTATTATTAATTTCGTAAGATTATGATTTTTTGGAAAGATTACTTGATGTACCATGTCATGATCTAAAAATGATTTAGATAGCTTCCCCCCACCCTAATCAACTGACCATCATCGGGAAAAGGTTTTAATGAAAGTGATTTGCTCGAATTGTATACGTAACCATTTTTCCTCAAATCAAGAATTTCTTCGCTGAAAGACTGGTCTTGCATCAGCTTCAAAAGCACTAACAGCGACTTATTCTGTTCATGAACAGAAAGTTCACCTGTTAGACGTGATACAGCTCTACAATTATTGATAAATCTAAGAACGAATGCCATAACCATTTTAATTTTGATGAAAGAAGAGTATTTGTCAAATACATCACAAGCAGCTATATTTTTAAAAAAGATTTGACGATGTCTTTTTTATTGGGAACTTCTACCATAGGAGAGAATCGTTATTCTGGCCAATGATCAGAAGATTTTGACAACGAAGCTGGCCCGTACCACCAGAAATCATTTTTCAATAATTGTCGTGGCATAATGCCCCTTGAAATGATGGCAGCTGGATTTTTATGAGTATTCACATAACTTCAATGGTCAGCTGGAAACAGATGCTGAATTTAAACAACCCTATTCAAAAAAACAATTTGCCACTGACTAGCATCACCAGCTATCCAAGATAAAAGTATAGTAGAATCACACCACAAATAAAATCTATTAATATTCACTTGAAGTGACATCATAACCTTGTGCACAAGTATACTCAAAAGTAATGCTCCACATAGCTTCAATTTGGGTATTGTTACAGTTTTGATTGGAGCCATCCTTTATTCAGAGCAAAGTAAATGTATATGTTAATTTCCATATGAGTCGACAGATTTCAAATAAACACAACCTAATTAGGCTTGTTGTGAAGCGTCACAGTAGCCATGGATCTCCAATGAGACTGGCCGTTCACAGGAAGTATGTCTCAGAATTTCAATATTATTCACTTCGATTATTTCGTCATTTTGTCCACCGTGTATGAAAATCCAAAGGAACTCCTTCATGCCAATCACATTCTTCTTGCCATAATATTTGCATAATTATTTTTCCATTTGTTATTACTGGCCCTAACAGTCCCAATGGGTCGAATATTTTGGAAATTGCACCTAAAATTAATCGTTTTGAATTCCAAGTGAGTCCCAGAGTTTTTGTAGTTTCATCATTTACAATCAGATGATTTGTGTTTCTCAAAGTGTCAAGAATACCATCCAAATATTTTCACATTACAGTTATTGAGTTGTGTTTGAGTTCAATAGCTTCCTCATCTGTTTCAGTACCTGTAAGTAGATCATCCACATAGAAATCTCGAATAATAGCCCTACTTACTTTTGGATTTTCTATTGCGCAATCGATACAAATTTGTTGAAGGCATCTGATTGCCAAATAAGTCTGCCACCAGAACACAATTATTTATTCTCATGCGAATCAGAATAGCAAAAATCTCTTCTTGAAAGTTTGGACCTATCTTCAAGATATCGTTCAAAGAAATATATCAAATTTGGCAGAACCATCAAAAACCACCCTGAGTTTTGCAGTTAGGCTTGTCAACTTCAAAACCCCGTGGTGTTTTGAATAAAATGGTTTACATACTGTCTTTTCAGAAGGATTCACCTCTGACATATGCCCTAATGTCATATATACATTCATGAAATTCACATATTATGCTTTCAGAACAGCATTTCCCCCCAATTTTTGTTCGAGGATATTAAAGCTACCTAATGCAAATATGAACGATTCCCCAAGTTCATCGATATTGTTTTTGATTGGTAATTCTACTACAAATCGACCTTTCTTATTTCTTGTAGTTGTGTTTGTAAAAAGATCCTCACACTCTTGTCCTTCTCTGCTTATACTTGGTTTTTCCAAAAAAAACTCAATTACTCAGAATTTTTTCAATTGTTTGTGTAAATCTGTATTGGCAATCAAACTGCAGACCTTCACTTTATAATAATCCAAATCAGCTTTGTTTGTTGTGCGACTGGCTGTCCAATACCTAACATTAATTGTCTAGCGCAAAGAATATCGAAAAATATTCCAGCTCTTAGTAAAACTTCTATTTTTCCCGGAATATGAAAATCTGGGTCGGCTAGTAATAGGAATATTAGAAGAATTTATTCTAACCTTAGGGAAAGGTAACCTTTCTGAAATAGAATCAAGCACTAAAAAAGAAGCTTGAAATTTAAAACTAGTGAATCTAGAATATACCATGGCATTTGTTGACTGTTTTAATCTGATTGATACCAGAGATTGGTTGTTGTACAACCTTCTTTGGTAACCCCAATTTGTTCACCAGCTCTTTGACTATGAAATTGCTTTGACTTCCACTATCCAGCAACGCTCTGCATCTGTGGAAGTTTCCTTGATGATCCGAGATTAAAATAGTTGCAGTAGATAAAAGTACTTCAGTATGACAACAACCATAGGAAGCTGACTATTTGAAAACATAGCTAAAGCCTCATTTTCTTGGGTTGTTGAATAACCATTTACAACTTGTTCAGTTACAGTTTCGTGAATTTGATCTTGACCCCAATCACCTGACTGAGTACTTTTAGTGTAACGTTCATATTAGTAGAGTAAAAACTGAAAAAACCGGAAAACTTTGCGATTTTTTTAAAAATTAACAACTCCACTATTTTTCAATTTGTAGTTTTAGCACTTATCATAAAAGTAGTAAATTACAAGTACTTCATTTATGAGTAAAACAGGTGCGGTCGGATAATTAGTTTTGGCATGATTGCAATTTGATTTCTTTTTTTGCATTATCTTGCAGTATGCCTGAATGCTCTAGTGATGCTCCTGTTTCAATTTCTAAAATAGATTTTGAAAGCAGAAATATACAAAACTTATATTCTCATTTCTCGCAAAAATTGCCTAAAAACGGCCGAGCTCGTCTTAGCGATCGTATAGAAGGAGAAACCGTGAACTGAGGGGAGGCGTACTGTAAAGAGATTATCACATCCCCTCACCACATGGTTTCTCCTCCTACGCGACCGCTAAGGTCGGTTCGGCCGGTTTCAGTCATGTTTGCAAGGATGTTTCGCCCATTTCGCGGCATTGTAGCAAGAAATGAAATGAGAATATACCTACGTTTTGTAGTACTATACTTCTACTTTCAAAATCTATTCGAGAAATTCAAATCGGACCATCACTAGAGCATCCAGGCACGCTGCAAGATAGTGCAAAGAAATTCCAATTGCAATCATGCCAAAACTAATGGTCCGACCGCACCTGTTTACTTATAAATGAAGAACCTGTAATTCACTACTTTCATGGAAATAGGCCAACCCTACAAATTGAAAAATGGCAGATTTGTGAATTTTTTTAATTCCGGTTTTTTCAGTTTTTTTTTTTTTTCGTTACTAATGATTCGATCGGGTCGTAATAAATGTTATTTTATTCATATTTCAATTCTCTACAATTCATTTCGACGGAGAACCAGATAGATGTATTAGTTTTCATTTTATAAGAAAAACAGTAAAAAAAACACTTTTTTTATTTAATTTATAACAAATTAATAAATGACAGTTGCGTGTCCAAAACATATCAGTATATAACTACGAACTGTCCCTCATGTGATGGCACGTATTTTTGTCACGAAAAAATCCTCTATTGATTGGCCTAATTATTAAATGGAAAATCGTAAAATAACATTTTTTTCATGGTTGTTGCTAGGCGACAGAAAATTGTATGCGACAATAATAACAGATTCAAGTTGCAGCAAAATCCTGTCAAAGAGCCACTTCTTATTTTCTGTAGCAAATAATAGGCTACAAGTAAATATCTGATATACAAATGTTTCACTAATCATATTCATAAAATCGTGGATAGGGTGAATGTGAGTCTTGACATAGCGTAAAGAAAAAGGTATTCGTAGCTCTACGAGTATCGTTTATTTTGAAGAAAATTTCAAAATAATGAAAAGTTTAACAGTTGTAGACAAAATACTGTATGAAACTTGTGAGTGAATTATTTTTTTTTTTACTCACTTGATAGAAAATTATTGTATTAAGTCCGTCTATAATATGTGATATCAAGTTATATATTCAGTTAGGTATCGATTATACAGAAACATATAAATCACCCAAAACAATTTCACACCCTCTTATTTTGTTTAATGGCTGGAAATTTAAATTTATAGGCTGAACTGTGTTCGAAAATAACGATAAATTTCAGGAACACACATAATTATGCCTTGTAACGCATCACGTCGAATTGTTGGTAGTAATGCGAGCTCTAATTTCAACACAAAGAGTATAATATGGGCAATGGCAACTGGAACAATTTTCCTCATAGCAATCAATCTTTTCGAATACTGTAATCTACTGATAATAGTATTTGCTTTAGATTGACTTGTTTCGATGGTAATAATAAATGAAACAATCGAAGTGAAATATTTGATGAATATTTTTTTTAGGGCAAGTTGTACCTATGCCAAATTTTCCAAAGTGAATGTTGGCATCAGCATGTGGCTAATTCCTGACCTAATCACCGTGACATCATCATTATTTGTTTGGTTCTTTCTTTCTGTGTTGAATTCATCTAGATAGATGGCACAGTAAAAACATTATCATACTACTGGTGTCCTCTATGATTATACCTATCGACCTTTTCCATATTTATGTCTAATTCAGTAGACGAAGGAGAATGTTTGCGATCATTCAATCTCCTCGTCTCTTATAGGACAAGCGAAGGAAAATTACTATGGATCTATCAATAGTATATTGCGAGTACTCGCGGTAGTTAGTACCCCCGAATTTTAGAGTCGTTTTGCATAAAATATAAAGTTTACAACATAAATGATTTTTTTAGCAGAATATATTTTTTTCTCCATATACCTATCCAATAAGAAACATTTTGGAACATCCAACATATACACCTCCAGCATATGAGTGTCAACTGATAAAAGGTAAGGGCTGCATCTTCCCTAGCTCACACAAGTATCTCGAAGACTTCTGAGGGTTGCTCGTAAGGGGGCAGCAGGTTGATGGAAATAACAATTTCAACAACAATACCACTCGACTCGAATATTTATGCAGGGTGTTTCCGAAATTGGAGCGTTAAAAAAATGGGTTGTAAAATGGGACAGTGTAACACTAAATGGCAAGAATTTGTGTTTTTGAAGCCAACAAAACAAACAGAATATCGACGCTTTTGGTTACCTTTTTCTGGGAAGCACTGGTTTTATTCTCCAGGCCCCAGCGTGTCTGCCCGCTGTCAGTGTGTTTCAGCTTTGTTTGCGTAGTCTGTAGACCTATGATCAATTGATCAGTGATTGACAAAAATGTCTTGAAAACTTTAAAATTCAATGTCTCCCGAAATATTTCCATTTAATTTTGTTTTGTCATCTGGAGTCGAATGATGCTGTGGATGATTCAATAATTATTGAGACAAACTCACCAAAATGATAGTTAATGTTAAAAAATAACACTAAGATGACGAATTTTAATACAGTGGAAATGATTGTGTCTGTTCGTTCAGAATGCATAAATTCCACTTCAAGTAAAATAAAAAAACTAGTACAAGATTGTTTTCAAATCTTATTCAAAGTACCTTTTTAAAAACTAAACTTATTAACAAAAATACGTCTGAACAGTACAAGAGCTAAATTATGACTGAATTATGAAATGATTCTTCCCATAAAGATGAAGGTGCTTGCGCAATCAGAGTCCTGGAATCGCTAGATTCTGCATCAGCATAGTCAGAGGTTCACACGGAAACAAGCGATATAACTTCTCCCCCTGAAGATTCAACTGTATTGTCCACAATATCTCTATACCCTGTTTTGTTGCTACCTACCGTATTCAGTTGACACTGACAAATATGTGATAAATAGCTAGAACATAGACTTAATTGTCTCGTCATTTCCTCGGCTTGTAACATCTCCAGCAATACACAATAATTGGCGACGTAGGAAAAAAATCGACTGACTAAATTCCCGTCAAATTGCAGATTTCTCCCGCACTAGTCAAAGTTTCAAGAACTTTTTCCCGCAGTTCTAGTATCAAGTGCAAATAGCAAGAATGAATGAAACTCAATTGAAGAAATTCATGGACGCGTTTACTGCCTTTCAAGCTAAAATGGTACAAACTTTGGTTCAGCAGTTACGTAGTGAGCCTGATAAGGCTAACCTTGCCAAAGTAAGCCTGTTCGAAAACTTCTATCATCGCAAGGAAAAGTTCACATGTTATATCGAGAGACAATTGAAGAAATTCATGGACGCGTTTACTGCCTTTCAAGCTAAAATGGTACAAACTTTGGTTCAGCAGTTACGTAGTGAGCCTGATAAGGCTAACCTTGCCAAAGTAAGCCTGTTCGAAAACTTCTATCATCGCAAGGAAAAGTTCACATGTTATATCGAGAGATTTGAAAATCATGAAAAACCTGCCTGATAACGAGAAAAAAGACCAACTTTTATGTAGCAGTATTGGATCTACGCATTATAATGCTCTAGCTGCTTTTCTGGGACCAGATAAGTCAATTACTTCGCTAGAGTATAAAACTCTCGTCGCAGAACTAGAAAAAAATGCTCACGCGTAAAAGAAGCATCATTGCGTCCCAACACTATTTTCTAAATATCCACCAGAAGGAAGAGCAATCAATTTCTGAATTTGTTGTTGTGAGATCAAAGTAGAGTGCTCATGTAGCAAAGCTATTTCAGTGAATGACATATTTCTCAGAGCGCAGTTCATCAGGGGATTGCGTGATAACTGGATAAAGGGAACAACTTCCACAGTCTACAGTGGCTAGTTTCGACAAAATTTCAGAAAAAGGTACAGCTTTAGAAGCTGCATGGATCGAACAGACAAAACAGTCAAATTCAGTTCCCGTCACAAGACATATTGACATGTACCGCTGGGTCACTGGGTTATCACAACGTTCTCATCGTGATTTCAGTAACAGTTATCGCAAACAGAGATTATGAAACAGCTTGCAGAAACCAGTTTCAAACCAGGAATCGCATCTATATAAAGTATTAGGCATACAGGATTTATGTACAAGATGTGCTAAAAACTCTCACCGATTGGCTGAGTGCCGGATGGACTACATTACAGTTCACTGTACCTCTTGTAATCGCAAAGGGCATATTTCACGTGTTTGCATAACCACACTTTCACAAAATTTGAAACCTAGTAAATCGGATTCCACAAATACCATCACTGATGTAGATGTGGATGATCGACCTCATGGTATTTCCTGCCTTGATATAGAAGTTGTTGAACTCTTCGAAGTTGTTACAGATGTTGACAAGTATATTGTCACAGTTCCCAATAATGGCAAGTCGCAACGCATGAAAGTTCTGAAGCTAGATTTTCACTTTTGAAGATGACTGCAATAAGCTCAATTTTCAGTTGCCAATCAAGACCTCTTACACGATTTTCAGGTCGTATTCTGAGAATGTGATACAACCAAAAGGGAAGGTGTCTGTTATAGTAACGTACAGCAGTAAAGAAATCTGCAGTGAATTGATCATTGTTCCGACAGGTCATACTGCATTGTTGGGTCAGCTATGCATAAGAGATCTTGAAATAGAACTGAAGGAGATTGACACTGTGATTCAATCTGTCTACAGTCCACCTTCAATAAATTCAGTTAACGTACCTGAAGAAATAATCGCTGAGTTTTCAAATATTTCTTCCGAGAAGTTCGGATGTGTGCCAAATTAAGAAGTCAAATTACAGCTACGGCTGGGAGCCAAATCCCATTTTTACAAGAGAGCGCCACCTTCCTTATGCCTTACGTGCCCGTGTTGAGGAGGAGTTGGATTCACTTGAAGCTTCAGGAATTATCACACCTGCTGCAACCAGTGACTGAAGCACCGCACCAGTTCAACCGAGTGATTTCACAAGTTACTCAAGGTTAACCAATTAGATGAGTGTGCTCACAATTTACGTGTCAGTCTCAAACGTGCCTTGCTGAGCATGACTTACATGTTAACCACAGCTACTGCTCCTTCTTTTAGCAGAAAATCGAATATCTCAGTCATAGACCGGGGATGATGACAGATTTTGAGACACGATTTTACTCAGTATGCCTTGTAAAGGACAATATTGTCCATATATCCTCATGATAATAAGGCACGAATAAAAGAGTCGTCCTGGGTTCTTCCTATTGAAAAATTATTCGTCATTTGTTCAAAAAATATATGTTTTTTGCTACAATTTTAATCAGGCTGCTATGTGTTTTGTAATGAAATAACGAAAATAAAATACTCAGCAAACCATTGGCATACCGTTAGGGCGGGTCCGAAGTGTTGGTATGGTCACGTGAATTTGTATGAGAATAAGGAAATTTGCCGTGTTTTTAAACAGGCTACCATTGACAAGTGTACAAGTTGTTGTTTTGAAACTGCTTGAAAAAATATGGCATACCGATTGAGTACGCCTAAGTACTGTTAACACTGCAAACATTTTGAACAGTTATGGAATAACATTCCGTGATTTTACGCAGTATGCCATTTCATTTTATTTAAGTTTATGGTGAGATGTTTATGAAATTGGCATATCGTTTGTGAGAGTAAAAACTACAGGCATAGGCAAAAAATATTGCAAAATATAACAAAATGTCTGCCTTCTTAAGCAGTATGCCTTTCTGTTAATATGATGAACATGGTACATGTAGTTGAAGTAACAAATGTCATACGTATCGATAAGGTCCAAGCTTGTCGAAAATATAAAAAGTGATTCAAAATAGAGAAACGTGACAATTTTAGTATATTACATTACCAGTGCGAAAAGTGCCATTTGTCAAAATCCCTTTCGCACAATTAATGTACATACACTATTTTTTCTACGACCACGCCATAATTTTACGAAATAATATCGATATTATTGACATGGGTGCAAAAAAATCTATCAAAAGGGCTGACTGAGAACTAACTTCATCTATGTTAGATAATTACTTTCAAATGCAAAATATTTTCTTTACGAATAATACCTACTAGATCAAAATCATGATTAAACCAAGTTTTTTATAATTAGTAGTAGTAGGTACGTGGGATCGATTACAAGAGAGGTCAAAAATTTTTTAAATTTGAAAAAAAAAATATTCGCATTTCAAATAGTTTTACATTCCGGTTTAATCGTAGAGTACAATAAAAATCAAAGGTAAATTAAAAAAAAAAGTGAAAATGATGCTAATCATTATTTTATGAGCAAGACTCATAAAAAAGGACATAAGCGTCTCCGCTCACTAGTGATCCCATTGTAATTGGAGTCACACGCGAGTCATTATACTCGTGCCAGATGTTTTCATAAGGGTGTCTACAGTAAGCTGTGTACTGTCCATCAAAGGATGTTCCACTGTGATTGCACAGAGCATACAGGTTGTAACGATGACGTGTTGTATTGTTTGCTGCATAGTTACTCTTATCGAATCCTTCCACAGGAATATCAATTGTAACACTCAATTTACTATTGAAATTTTCTGGAGAAAAACGTTTCAGATGGATCACTAGAATTTTTGGAAATTTATGAATTGATATAGAGTTCGTGCATTTCCTTCTCTTTTCGCAATTGGAACAGAAAGATTTCTCGTCATCATCCAAATAGTTTGTGCTCCAAATATAAATATTACGTTGGAAAATCTGAATAGGAATTATATATTTGTGAGCTTGACAGCGGTAGATCTAAACAGATCATGTATTTGACACTTGTGCGGAAAATACTTTCCGTGAGACTGTACAGTGCGATATGCTTTACTTTCTCATGTGGTCGTAGGAAAACTGCCTTTAGAGCACTCGCAACGTTCAAACAGGTGGCAGCATATAAGTTTATGACAAAAGCTGTTAAGAAAAAACACAATACAATAAATTTACAAATGGAAGGGAAGCAACATATAACGGTCCTACGATAGCAATGTCGGAAAATCGAAATAGTAAGAAAGTTTTACTGCATTTTTTAATGTGATAAACCCGCACTACTAGTATGCCATTTTTATTTTAATGAAGTGAATCACTTACTCTAATTATAAACAAAGAGGCATACTGATTAAAAACACAGATGGTTTTTTTTTCAAAATTTTGCAAAACTCGCACAACTTGTATGTCATTTCTTATTTCATCTCCATATACCGTGGTTATAATGAAAACAGACAGGCATACTGCTTAAAAACAAGGAAATTTTTTAATTTATTTTGCAACTTCATTTTCATTTTTTAGTATGACGAACCCGCACAACTCGTATGCCATATTACATATCAACAATTCAGGAGATTAACTTTATTTTACAACAAATTTTGTGCTGATTAAAATTACTGAATGTTATTCCATACCTGTTCAAAATGTTTACAGTGTTAACAGTACTTAGGCGTACTCAATCGGTATGCCATATTTTTTCAAGCAGTTTCAAAACAACAACTTGTACACTCATCAATGGCGGCCTGTTTAAAAACACGGAAAATTTCCTTATTCTCATACAAATTCACGTGACCATACCAACCCTTCGGACCCGCCTTAACGTTATGCAAATGGTTTCTGAGTATTTAATTTTGTTATTTCATTACAAAACACATAGCAGCCAGATTAAAATCGTAGCGAAACACATATTTTTCGAACAAATGACGAATAATTTTTCAATAGGAAGAACCCAGGAGGGTATGAGGATATACGGACAATATTGTCCTCTACAAGGCATAGTGAGTAAAATCGTGTCTCAAAATCTGTCGCCATCCACTGGTCTATCATGTTATAGAACACAATAAGATTCGCAAACCACCTAAAAAGATCTGCGCTGTCAATGAAATGTCACGTCCCACAGACGCAGACGGAGTTCGTCGTTTTCTTGAACTTCTCACGTATCACTCACGATTCATTAATTTTCCATTGTTGTCGTACCTGCTTCGACGCCTTTTGCGGAATATCCAAAGATTTTCTGGGTCCTGAGTGTGGCTTTTCTGAAACTGAAAAATGAACTTTATGACGATTGGGTTCTGGTACCCTTCGATTAGAGCTTGTCTGTGATTCTCACGTGCGATGCCAGTCCTGTTGGTGTTGCTTCTGTTCCCAGCCATATTATAGAAGGAGTTGAAAGGCCTATTGCATATGCATCCCGCTCATTAACGTCATCGGAAACCAATTACAGCCAAATAGATAGGGAGTCTCTCGCTATTGTCTTTGGTGTAAAACACTTTTTCAATAACGTTTTTGGTAGGCCATTCACTCTTATCACAGACAATGAGCTTAGCGAGGAAGATGAACCCCCCTATGCATCTCGATTTCTTGTTCTTCGTTTGGTCTCTTGGTTTTGCAGCCGATAAATCCACTCTTCTTGAGCACCAAGTATACACGAAAATTGATACTAGGACTAGGTAGAACATCGTACAAAAACTTGAGATGTGTGCTCCGTCTATGAAGAATATCGTCGGTTCATCATCCATTATTGCTGTTTCCATTCAGTGGAATTAGTCCAGGTTCAAGTCATCAGGTTGTATCCCTACACTTGGAATCGGTGACTCTGGCTTCCTCTCGTCTAAGTCTGGTGGGATAATTGGTTCACTATTAGTGACTTGGTAATCGTTGATTATGATTTAGTGGCCACAGGATAATTGGCATCCTATTGGATATCAAATAGGTAACTTCCAGGATGCAGGTTTTTGATTTACTTAGCACCTCGTTTGTTGAGACGGCAGGATGACAACCCATTTGTTTGAGTTGTCTAGTTGTTTGGTAGCTAGTCTTGATAGATGGATGGTTGTTTCCTTGCAAGCAGAGATGTTTTGGACATTGAGTTTCTGGATTTCACATGGATTATTTTCTGTCCACTCTCTATGATGTTAATGGACGATAAGATATATGTTTGATGGGAGATTTCCAAACAAGGATCGCTCAAGAATCCATACAATTTCTCGTTTTTTGTAAAATACTTATTTTGAGGTATTACAGCCTTGAACTGACCCTTACTTAATAATGGAATACAAAATAGGTGATAATAATCACATTTTGTGGGATGAGTAATTGTAAGATGTAAAATATAGGTTATTCTGAAATTTTAAATATAACTTCTGAGAATATATTTTTTTCAAATAGCAAAATATTCCCGAAACTTATTTCAATTGGTAATTGGTGTTCGTCAACAATTTTCTTGAATTTTTGTAGTTCGTGGAATGAGTCTTTCATTTTCATTACGTTAGGATGAAGAATGTTCAATCTGGTAAATTGTATTGAATTTTCTACATCTTAGTCCAATCATACGGTGTTTTGGCCAGGAAAAAATACAGTGGTGGTTTTTTCTTTCATTTTTTTTGGGTGCAGAAGCAGAAATTCAACATTGCTACTTCCTACGGATATGGCGTCATAAACGAAAATCGCAAATAACCTCAAAATTTTTGACATTTTTATAGTTTTTTATAGGTAGGCCATTCTATACGAAAATAAATGTATTTTTTAGTCCAATGGTTTGGCCACTAGAGCTCGCTGAAAAAAGGACAGATAACTACTTTGTGGAAAACTAAAAAATATGAAAATAATTACACTGAATTACATTGAATCCGCTCAAACTACAATTAGTTACTAATTCATCACAAATCTAGTTATTCATTGAATAATTTTACTCAAGTACTAATTATTATCTACAATTTGACCCATTAAAGGTCAAACCGTATTCCCATTTTCAACCGATTGGAATGTTTTTTTTTTTTCGTTATAGGTAGACATTCAAAAAGTCCAACCATTCTTATTTTTCAAGATAAAAACTAAAAATTTTACCACACTCCAGTGGTTCATATGTGAATTACGTTGGAATGCATCCATCAATAAAAAAATTTAAAGGGGAATGAATTTTGAAAAATATTCCATTTAAAAAACTCACCAATTCAATTTCAGAACTTCATCAAAATTCGGAATACACCAGTGTATTCAGGAAGTCTCGAAATATCACTGGCAAGAGATTCATCGAAATTTATTCATAAATAAGAAAATCATAGGATAATAAAATTTTAAAAATATGTTACTGGAATTTCAGGAATATGTTACCTCGAGACTCCCTGAATCCAGTGGTGTAGTGAAAGCTCTGATAAAAGTTTCAAAATTGAAGTGGTGGGTAAATTAAAAGGCATATTCCTCAAATTTTATTCCCTCACAACTTTTTTATTCACACCGCATAAGTCAGCCTTGACCGCGCGCAGTGGAAGCAGGTGAAAGAGGTATACAATATTGAATTCACTGCATTCACACTAAATAAATGCAACTAATTTCTCTTATATATTTCAGAAGAGCAACCAGAACCTTCAGCCGCTAAGCGTCGTAAAATGTAGCTGTCCACATTTTTTTTTATTCACACACCTACTTGGGATTGCGCGTTAAAAGGTAAGACGCTCATCATTTTTAGGTCGCACAAATCTTCTGAAAACTTATAAGGTTGTTCGTAGGGGTGCAGCCGGATAACGGTTAGAACATGTTAAAACAAGCAAACTTTTTTTATATAATCTTATAAAAAAATTATTTTATATTTTGTGTCTGAATACCCAACATACCAAAACATACTTTGGACAAATAGTTGATATTATTATTAAAGTAGTAATGTGCAATTTGTAGAAAATTAAATATAGTTTAATCAGAAACTAAACTTAGTTTTAATTATAATCATAATTTTTGTGCTACAAGCGAAATACTAATGATAAAACAAGGTTTTCCACAAAGCAGGAAATTTTGCTATTTTTTCATTCGTTAATCAGACGATCATATTTTTCTCCGTCACTGGAATCTAAATTTCCCGAAATTTTCTATGATGGATTTGAAAATTGATCCAATACCATTTGTGAGACCGCGTTTTGTTTTGAAAGGATGTGGTCAAATGTTGATATCAGTTAGTACCCTTTCTTCTGCAAATTGTAATATGTTCAAATAGTTTGATGTGTCCCATTAGTAGTCTTTGTGACGGCCTACAAGTATTCTCACGTTTTTAGAGTGGAATTTCAGTTTATTCACCTCAATGATCATTGGATTCAAATCGTAATAATCAGTAAGTGAATACGTGTGTATTTTTACCTTGGATGTTCCAAGTTTTAGATGAATTAGTCCTGGGTTGTTCTTTAGGTTTTGTTTAGATAATTTTTTCTGGAGTCCGAGAGTTCCAGATAATCTGAAAAAAATTAATAATTTTTAAATGGAGAAGGATATTTTTGAGGGGGCGTTTTATTTTCCATGTGATTTTTTTTGTTGGTTTTCCGTAGATACTGTTTTCATTGTGCGATCAATCGTTTTGATTTGAGTTGGTTTTTAGAATTTATTTGTGTCCTTCCGTCTAATAAGTATGTTTTTTCACATACTCTACTCTCTTTTTTTGTATCATTAGCAAAAAAAAAAGAATTGATTTTCGAATAGAGAAGTTTAGGTCGTTCTTTATGGACGTTAATGTTATCATTCAGTAATTTTCGATCAACTCCGGTATTGAAAGGATCATTGGTTAAAGTTATCACTGATGATTTCAATTGATGTTGACTTTGTGACCTAATGTATCGAATCGAGTAGTTGTATACTAAAATTGCATACGTTTTAATTTTTGGAGGACCAGAATGGAATCGTTCTATCATTCCGTTGGACTGCGGGTGATAAATAAGGGAGTGATTTAATTCTGAACCATTATCAACGATAATTCGTTTGGTGATACCGCATGATGAGAAAAGAATTGAATAAGATCATCGGCTATTTCTGTATCTGTCAAAGACTAGGTATGCCTGGGCATACTTTGAAAAGCTATCTATGATTGTGAGACATTTTGTGCTTTCATTTGTGGGTGTATCTGGATATATCTGGATGTACGATCTCGAACAGTGGATGTGGCTGTAGGGGTGATGTTGAGCATCATTTTGATGGGGTTTCGCTCATGTTTACTCTGTTGGCAAGTCACACATTGATTATTATAAGTTTGAATACATTATGTTCGGCCAGTCATATTTTTTTCTTATTCTTGCAAAGGTTTCATTAATACCACGGTATTTGATTTACCTTCCTGGTGCCTTTGTTTGTGACGTCTAAAAGCTTTTTGGTAAACCTCTTGAATTTGATAGAGGACACTTGAAATATTTTTGAATGGTTGCAGAAAATGGTTCATAAAGTTCAGAGTTTTCTAAATAGACATGATACTGCACCCCTTGGGCGACATATTATTTGATAAATTTCAGAGTATCATTTTGTATATGAATTCTAATCTTATTCTCGAATAAAATGGAAGTTTTGGGTTTGAGGGAGAATGGAGAACTGAGCTTATAATCAAGACGTGATCCCAGATAGCACATATTCGCCTAAGGTCATCCTGAATATGTCGCCAAAATCCCGAAGAGTTCTATTTTCCACAACCTAAGAACATTATTAGGCTCAGCATCTGTGCCATAATTGTTCCAGATTGAAGCCTTCGACAACCTGAGGATGCTGAAGATTTCGGACCTTAGGTCATCCCAAATGTGTCTCCAAGAGGACGTCCTGATTTACACAACCCAAGAACATTATTAAGCTCAGCATCCCTTCAGTGACAACCTGAGGATGCTGAGGATTTCGTACCGAAGGTCGTCCTAAATGTGTAATCTGGAAATCTTGCTCTCAAATGTCATTGTATACGTTCACGTTGTTCGTGTTTTCGTTTTCGCTTTTCGCTCCATTTTATGTATTTTACTGGGATATACTTTGAAAAGTTTGTTGAATCTCTGTGAACAGCTGTACCAACATCAAAAACAATGAGAGAGAATAATGATTCCTTGGTATCTTAAAAACAACAACCCTGAAGTATACTTGAGGTGTGCAGTAGGTACATTGTAGAGATATAGGTACCATTACTTTGTCAGCAATAGTGCATGGTTTCATACGTTATTTTCCTTTATTTCCAGAAGCAACTACTAAGTATTACAGATGTTGAGCTCAAAGTGAGGTATCGGTATCCTTAAGTTTTGTACTTGTGAATATTTGCTTATTGGAAAACGTAACCATATACTCTAACTAGGGACTACCTTAATCAACGACTTATTTAAGGAAACTCTTGTTTACCACAAAAGGAACAAAACATTTTTGTCTATTTTCCACTGAAAGTTTTATATATTTTCAATAGTTTCGATTATTACATCGTCTTCATAACATTTTTTTTTTGTAGTATGACTGGAGACGTCTGCAGGTTACTCTCGATATTTTGAGACCATTTTTGTGAACGCATCAAATGGGCCTCAAAAGGTTTTTGTGACGTTAAGGAGACTTTCAAATGCAGCCAGTTGTTTCCATAATATACTATGAACGTTCTAGAAGACTTCATAGGTATGTTCTGAGACGCCATTTGGAAGTAGATAACGGTAACAGGATGACGTTTTTGACATTTTTAGAGCAGTATTGTGAACGCCTCAAAATGGCCTCGAAAAGTATTCGTACTATCTGCCCTAAGTTCACGGCACATTGCGCTATTGGAATTGAACAGGGTTCTGTTCAGCATTCGAATGGACGCTTTCACCTTCGTGATTTTCGAGTTCTGGTAGGGGTTCATCTCATGCACCAGGTTGAACTTGTAAAGAGAGATTGCCATTTTCTGCATTACTTCCGGAATGTATTTAGCTGTCTTCCATTGGTAGGGTAAGTTTGGTATCAGGTTGTAAGCGGAAAGAAAGGTTGCCATTTTATCATCAATTGTGGAAGGTATCTCACTGTCTCTAGTTGTGTTTCCATACATTTCGTCAGAGGTATCGTAATAATTCAGCATTTCGATTAGGTTCTCTAATGATCTGAATATCAGTAGAGGATTGATATTCCAGAGTTTCAAGACATCGATTCACTGGTTTTTCTTGACCACCAAAAGTAACACATTGATTCTCTAGGCGGTGTGATTCGTCTAGTTTATCATCCAATTCTTCCTTGGTATGGATTTCAATACGGGGTAAAGCTTTGGCGTTAGTGTTCAATTTGCTTTTTTTATAGATTATGTTATAATCGTACTCGTCCAATTCGATCCACCATCTCAACAACTTTGAGGTGGGGTCTTTCAGGAAAAATAACCACTGAAGGTTTATAAAAATTACTTAGTCTAAAAAAATTCGTCGTGACTTGGCGAATAGTTTCATTTCGACACATTTGAATAAGTCCGTATTATACACACAATGATCAGTGACGATATTTCTTTCGAAAAGATATGGACAGAAGTATTTGGTAGCCCATACGATCACGAGAAGCTCTTTTTCGATGACTGATTAATTCAGCTCAGGGTCGTTTAGAGATGCGTATGCAACTGACAAATCATGGCCAATAGGGCATTGGGAAAGGACAGCTCCCAGGGCAAATTCTCTTTCATCCGTGGTGAGGTTGAAAGGTTTCGAAAAGTTGGGATACTGCAGAATTGGGTCGTTGAACAGCAGATTCTTACATTCCAAAACCTCTGCGTTGTGTTCGATTTTTGCGCCTTTCTTTAGGGATTTGGTTAATGGTTTCGTCAATCTAGCAAAATGATTCATGAATCGTCGATAATAAGCCAACAGACCCAAGAATCCTTCGATCTGTTTGGTGGTTTTTGGAACAGGGAAATTTTCTATGGCTATAATTTCATCCGGATTTGGGGTCACGACGTAGCCCAAGTAAGCTACTACTTTCCATAGAAATTTCGACTCATCCTGCTGAATTTTAAAACTTGAACTGGATCGATTGAGGACAGACTTGAGGTTCTCGAGGTGTTCTTGCGGAGAAGTCGAAAAGATGATAATATCGCCCATGTATACCAAAAATTTTTCGTTCTTGATACCACGGAGAATGTTATCTACTACACGCTGGAATGTTAAATGGAATCCGCAGACACTCATATTCCGTATTGAAAGCTGTTTTACACGCTTTATATTAGCTTCACTTGTGTGTTTGTAACTGACTCCTTAGGGCGTGATTTTCACCCATTTCCAGACGTCCGAATCATTTGAGATTTGGCAGGTGTTCATAGTTCCGGTGACAATGCAATATGACATTTTTTTGTCATAAAAAAATAAACTGGCGGCTCCAAGATGGCGGACGAGATTTGTGATAATGGTCCGATACCATTCAAAATTGGTATATAAGGGTTTTCGGAGTGAGAGATTATGATTTTTCAGTCAAAAATCATGAATTCAAAATAGCGACTTCAAGATGGCGGACGATTTTTGTGATTATGGTCAGATTCGATTCAAAATTGGTATGGTTTTCGGGGTCGGAGATTACGATTTTTTAGTAAAAACTAAAGAACACGCTTTACTTCCCATGGACTAAAAAGTAAAAAATAATTGATAATTTAATTTTTCAAATGTAAAAAAAGCGTGGGGCGCTTGATAAACTTCTCTTGAGCTCTTGAAAGCTCTGTATTATAAAATTAAACTAAAAAATATTATCATAATTACAGAGTGCCATTTGCAAGTTAACAAAAGTGATACGTATTGTTACAGACCTGAAATTTGATAAAGACTTCTCGAATTGTTCGAGATCGTTCGATGAATTAGATGGAAAAATCTAGAAGCACTAACTTTTGTTCTGGATCAATCGTCGAACATTCTATTTGTGTTCTATTGATTTCTTAAGTTTTCTAGAACTTTATTTGTATATAAAAGCGATGCATTTGTTAGATGAAGGAAGTTAGTTAGAAAGTTACCTTGAGTTACCTTGGATACAAGTATTTTGACAATGACTTGTATTACAGTGTTGTCAAGTAAAGTTTGAATAATAAAGGCGAGTTCATACCAGAGTACACTTATTTTTGAACCCGAAGACGCAACAATTGGTGACAGCGGCGGAATAAGTGTTACTGAAGAAAGAAAAGTAAGGCAGTTTTCCAGTATTTGATGGTGAATACTCGTGCAAATAATTACGACGAGATGGCGACATCAGCAGATATCCTTGAGTTTTTAAAGGAACAAGAAGCCAAACGAAAACAAGAACAAGAGGAACAAGAAGCCAAACGAAAACAAGAACAAGAGGAACAAGAAGCCAAACGAAAACAAGAACAAGAGGAACAAGAAGCCAAACGAAAACAAGAACAAGAAGAGCTTCTACAACAATTCGAACTGAAAAGGAAACAAGAACAAGAGGAACAAGAAGTCAAACGAAAACAAGAACGAGAGGAACAGGAGGCACGGTTAGTCCAGCAGTTACAACAACATGTTGATCTTCTGCAACGTATTAGTCACAGTCAACAGTGCTTCCAGAATGAAATCACTGAAGAAGTACAAGAGGTCAGAGGAAAAGTCCAGGAGGTCAAAGGTGAAGTCCAGGAGGTCAAAGGTGAAGTTCAAGAGATCAAAGGTGAAGTTCAAGAAGTCAGAGGCGGAGTCCAGGGAGTCAACAGAAGGGTCCAAGACGTCGAAAATGAACTGTCCAAAATAGATCAACGGGTGGCACGAGAGGTGAACAAGAAATTCAACGAAGAAGTGGATAGGATCAAGGAGAGGCTGGAAACGTTACACCTTCCACACAAGCGTGCACCATCTGAGGAAATCTCCCCCACCAGCGAAAGGCCATCCTCACTGACAACTCCGATAAGGCCTACACAAGTGAAAATTTTGAAGCCTCCAACATTTGATGGACAATCCTCGTGGTCCATGTATAGACGTCAGTTTGAAGCGGCAGCAAACGCAAATGGCTGGTCCGAGGAAGAAATGGCCACCTCTCTAGTCCTGTGTCTACGAGGACAAGCATTGGACATCCTTCAGAACATCCCCGAGAGTAATCAGAAGGAATATTCTAGAATCGTTGAAGCTTTGGAAATCAGATATGGACAGCAATATCTCAAACAAGTATTTCAGAGCCAAATAAAGAGTCGATACCAAAAATCCAACGAAACTCTACAGGAGTATGGAGCCGACGTAGAGCGACTCATTAATTGGGCATACCCACAAGCACCGAAGGAGTTCATAGAACAAATTGGGGTGCAGACTTTCATCGATGGTTTGAGAGATACTGACATGCAGCAAGCACTTCGACTAGGACGACTTCAAACCATAAGCGCAGCACTAATAGCATCTTTGGAGTTCGAGGCCGCGAAAAACGCATCAAGAAATACGAGGCCCAAGTTACGTGAAGTTAAATTCAACGATGATTCTCTTACAAGCGAGGCGCTATTGAAGAAAATATTGGACTCCATAACAGCATTAAGCAACCGAGTGCCTTCCCCAGAAGACAGGAAGAGGCGCTGCTATAACTGTGGGAAAAGCGGCCATCTACAGAGGAGTTGCTGGGAGAGATCGAAATCCAGAAGTCCAAGAAGAAAGAGGTCGTCATCAGAGAGCAACGAAGATAGATCGAGATCTCCGAGCTCAGGAACAGAGCAACGTGGGCGTTATACCAGAGGAGCCTTCAGGAGATCGACCACGCCAGAAAGGAGACCTCAAACGTCTGAAAGAGGACTTGCTCCCAACCAGGAAAACCAGAATTAGTCGGCACTAGGGGGCGCGTGGCGACTTTCAGTGTTCAAAGCCCCAAGATCCATATATCGTCATTGAAGAAAAATGGCCAAAGTCTACTAATACAAGGCTACTTAGAAGATCGGAAATGCACCTTCACTATTGATACAGGAGCTTCGAGATCAGTCGTTCGCCCAGACCTCATACAAGAATCTGTGAAGCCGATGAAAAGGAATATGGTTTTGGAAACGGCAACGGGACAAACCGCACCAGTCATTGGGGAAACACTTGTACACATCCAGATAGGACCTATTACCATGGAACATTCTATGTTGGTTGCGGAAATAAGGGATGAATGTGTTTTGGGTCTGGACATCATGGAGAAAAACGACTTCATCCTTAACATCAGACAGAAAATTTTGCGGATTGGCAATGAAGAAATCTTCCTGAGCAGATACAATGAGAAAATCCAACCAATTAAGATTTATGTTGACGAAGACATCCACATTCCGACTCCGAAACCATCATCATGGCCAGAATGGATAAAGAACCTGGAGATTTGAGCACTGGAATAATTGAAAATGATGAATACCGCCAAGATGGAATTTTAATTGCCCGATGTCTTGTGAACACAGAACAACTAATTCCTGTCAGGGTTGCCAATACTTCGGAAAATAAAGTCCTTCTGAAGAAAAACGACCAATTGGGATTCTGCAAACCTGTCACTCGAGTTATCAATTGTCAAAACCACACTCAGGTACTGCGAAGAAATACCACTAACACCGATCAGAGAACAATAGACAAAATGATGGAATCCACGGAACATTTAACTATGGAAGAAAAGCAGAAGGCCAAAGAGTTTCTTGATAGCCATCGTAACATTTTCTCGACAGAGACTTCGACGGGACGTACCAGTCTAGTTCAACATCGCATCAACACCGGCGATGCCCGACCAATCCGACAGGCTCCGAGGAGATTACCGTTTGCCAAACAGAGAGAGGTAGCAGACATGATAAACAACATGATGGAGGATGACATAATTGAAGAAACCACAAGCCCATGGTCCTCACCGGTAGTATTGGTAACTAAAAAGGATGGATCAACCCGATTCTGCGTGGACTATCGTCTATTGAATGACGTAACGATGAAGGATAGCTACCCATTACCAAGAATTGATGATACACTAAACACATTATCCGGTTCCAAATGGTTTTCAACGTTGGACCTGAAAAGCGGGTATTGGCAAGTGGAAGTTCATCCTGATGATAGAGGAAAAACAGCGTTCTCTACCGGACAAGGGCTGTACCAATTCAAAGTTCTTCCGTTCGGATTATGTAATGCTCCCGCCACCTTTGAGAGACTTATGGAACTAGTATTGAGAGGTTTGACATGGAAAATTTGTCTAGTCTACTTGGATGACGTCATAGTAATGGGAAGGATATTTGACGAACACCTGGATAATTTGGAAGAAGTATTTTTGAGGTTAGAAAATGCTAACCTGCAACTGAACCCAAAGAAGTGTTATTTATTTCAAAAAGAAGTTAATTTTTTAGGCCATGTCATCTCGGCCGAAGGAATTAAGACCGATCCTGCTAAAATCGAGGCTGTTAGGAGTTGGCCACGTCCTAGGGGTAAACATGAAGTAAGAAGTTTTCTGGGGCTATGTACCTACTACAGGAAGTTTGTTCAAGACTTTGGTAAAATTGCCAAGCCACTCCACCGCTTAACTGAGAACAACGTTCAGTTTGATTGGAGCCCTGATTGCCAACAGTCGTTCACTGAACTGAAGAAGAAATTGACAACAGCGCCTATTTTGGCTTACCCACGAGAACAAGGCACTTTCATTTTGAACTGTGATGCGTCTCAGCAAGGCATTGGATCAGTTTTATCCCAAGAACAGGATGGCGAAGAGAAAGTAATAGCCTACTTTAGTAAAACTCTAGGCAAAGCTGAAAAAAATTACTGCGTTACAAGAAAGGAGCTTCTATCGATAATCAAAGCCATTGAACATTTCCATACCTTCCTCTATGGCAGACGTTTTCTCGTAAGAACTGATCACAGCGCTTTGCAGTGGATAATGAACTTCAAGAAACCTGAGGGTCAGATTGCGAGATGGCTAGAGAGACTCCAACAATACGACTTCAAAGTTATTCATCGCAGTGGCAGGAAACACAGAAATGCAGACACATTATCAAGACGTCCATGCTTGGAACAGCAATGCCGATATTGCCAGAAACTCAAAAACAAAGAAGTCAATTTTTACAATGATGAACATTGCAAGGAAATTCTGCAAGTTACCACCGTAAGAGTAGAGTCTGAAGAATCTGATTTATGGACCACAGAAGATATGAGGAAGAATCAGAAGAAAGACAACAATTTAAAGTTAGTCCTAAGCTGGCTAAAAAATGGAGTTAGACCTGAGTGGCAGGAAGTATCCAAGTTTGGTGCAGTTGCCAAGGGATACTGGGCTCAATGGGATTCCCTATGTCTTCGTGATTGCCTATTGCATCGCAAATGGGAGAGCCCAGATGGAGCAACTGTGGTGTACCAACTGGTCCTGCCGAAAGCACTTACTAAAGATGTGCTCGAGCAACTTCATAGTAGTCGTGCAGGTGGACACTTCGGAATCAAGAGGACCCTTGCTAGAATTCGAGAACGATTCTATTGGGTGAATTGTCGTCGTGATGTAGAAGAATGGTGCAGAAGATGTGACCTATGCTCTTCAAAGAAGGGACCCAAAACTAGAAGTCGAGGGAAAATGGCTCAGTATCTTTCTGGTGAACCATTCGAAAGAGTAGCAGTTGACATTCTTGGGCCGTTTCCTGTTACCGAGCAAGGAAATAAATACTTGATGGTAGCCATGGACTATTTCTCCAAGTGGCCTGAAGTTGTGCCCATTCCAAACCAGGAGGCAAAGACCGTTGCAAAGGCCTTCATAGAAAATGTAATAGCCAGACATGGAGTCCCACTAGAATTACATTCTGATCAAGGACGAAACTTCGAATCTGAATTATGGCAGGAAATGATGAACATTCTAGGTGTGAAGAAGACTCGTACCACAGCCCTACATCCACAATCAGATGGTATGGTTGAACGACATAATAAAACCATCAGTCAGTACCTGTCGATGTTCATCTCCAAAAATCAAAAGGATTGGGATGAGTTGGTACCACTATTTCTCCTATCCTATCGAAGTTCCCAGCATGAGTCCACCGGATATACTCCTTCAATGTTGATCACTGGGCGAGAAATAAAACTACCATGCGATCTGTTGTTTGGAATGCCACCCAGAAGTACAGAGGACAAAGTCCTACCAGAATATGTCCAAGAGTTGCGAGAAAGACTGGACCAAGTTCATGAATTCTGCAGACATCGTCTTCAAATCTCCAGTGATAAAATGAAAAAGAGGTTCGACAGGAAGAGTCCAGGGACTATGTTCGAGCCAGGTGATGCCGTTTGGCTATACCAACCTCAGAGAAAGAAAGGAAAATGTCCCATGCTACAGAGAAATTGGACAGGACCCTATGTCATCATAAAGAAGATCAACGACTTGGTATACCGCATCCAGCTCAACCCAAGGAGTAAACCCAAAGTTGTTCACATCGAGAGGTTAGCAGAATACCGAGGCCACGATCCCCCAAATTGGTTCCAGAGGGACAGCCAAAATGGTGATGGTGTTATCCGGGACGGAATAACCTAAAGGAGGAGGCAGTGTTACACAGACCTAAAATTTGATAAAGACTTCTCGAATTGTTCGAGATCCTTCGATGAATTAGATGGAAAAATCTAGAAGCACTAACTTTTGTTCTGGATCAATCGTCGAACATTCTATTTGTGTTCTATTGATTTCTTAAGTTTTCTAGAACTTTATTTGTATATAAAAGCGATGCATTTGTTAGATGAAGGAAGTTAGTTAGAAAGTTACCTTGAGTTACCTTGGATACAAGTATTTTGACAGTGACTTGTATTACAGTGTTGTCAAGTAAAGTTTGAATAATAAAGGCGAGTTCATACCAGAGTACACTTATTTTTGAACCCGAAGACGCAACAGTATGTTTCGTTCCGCTTCGCTTTCGTTATCGCTATCGCTATTCGAAAAAGTTACAGAGTCCCCACCGCAAATGTTTGCATCATATTCCAGTTGGGTACTAATAAGATGTTTCTCGAAATCCTACAAATAATCTTTTGAATACATTTTTCTCCAGTGCTCATAATTGATCTGGGTGTTTGTGCATAAACCCTCGACGCTAATAAGCAATTGTCGTAACAATCTCCAATGGTTGAACACGCTATTTGACGCTATTTGACGCTATATGACGCTATTTGACAGAAGCTCGCTTGGAGCAACAATTGGACACAGTTGAACGTATTGCTCAAGTATCCATGGCATCAGCCTGAAATAATGTTAATTCAAAAAATTCAACGGATTTCGAAGATGCTTCGATAACTCCTGAAGCACCATATCAGGTATAGGGAAATATCATATGGTTCGAAAGGAAATGAAATGGTGAATCTATTAACGTAGAATAGTTCTAGGTGTTCAATTTGAAATAACAGAGTTATTGAGGTTCAATTCAAATATGCGGTAAGTGATAATATAAAACACACTGTATAATATTGCTCGTCGTCTGAAGTCGCAGTAACTAGCTGAAAGGGATTTGAGTGACCGGTACAAAATTCGGTCATCTGATGCCGTCTCATTTTTTGATATTACATTTTGAGAAAAAGTTGAATATCTCATAAAAGGAGGAGAATTAAGTAAAAGGACATTTGGCAAAGTCAGCTTATTTTTTCTCAAAGAATTAAAAAATGCAAGAAAAACCAGGGTATTCCATTTAAAGAAACATAACTTTGATATGTTTTCAAACAACTTGTATAAACATCATTATTTTCAAAATGTATTTCAGATCGATATACATATATACTGCCCCAGAGGCCGTTTACTCAAAAAATATACCATTTGGCCAAGAGACTCCGAGACTTTCAGCTTGACTGACCCTGTAGAGTTCATGGAATGATAACGTTACGCGTCAAACTTTTATACGTAAACACTCAACTGTCAACGCTTATGGATTTTTAGGCCATTTCAGAGACATGCGTGCCCATGCAGGGTTTCTGAAGCACGTACAATTTATGAGAATGTGCATTTTTTGCCTTTGTGTCTGAAAACAATAAGACCATTCACATACATGCCTTTCACTTGCGTTTCTATCACAGTATAAAATTTTCTTTGGTTCATTTGTATCGGTTTGTCAATACTAGAGGAATGACAGTGGAGTTTTTCGAATTATCCTGCCGTTCTCTCCACTAAATATATTTCCTATGTAAATTAGAACATAGTCTAATTCCGTTCGTGATCACCCTGCGTTTTTCACGCACGCTGACAGGCATAAGTCTGAACGTCGATGGGTATGCATTTCTTATGCAAGGTCAAAAATGAAGGATGGGCACGCATGTATATGAATCGGCCTTTAGAGAGATTATAATAACGTCAGGCAGTATTTATTTAAGGCAACTTACTTTTTGAAAGACCATCTAGTACAAAAGAAATCCCGAGTGGCAACACTGTATGTCAGCTACAACGTTGTCAAGCTCTGCGCATGCATACAGGGTGCTTCAACTGTTGCCAAGTTTTACACATTTTACTGCGAATGCATGTGAGGTGTTTAGACGACAAAACATGAAGGAAAACTGAGTTAAAAATGCGTAAATTTGTTTTTTGTTCGCAATTGACACACAAACCTAACCTGAGCAAGCTAACTTAGCTTGCGAGACTCGAAAATGCGTGAAACAGCTGCAGACAAACCGAGTTGATGATGAATAAAACTTGGCAACGTTGGTACGGAGTGGGCGAATTAGTTTGGCAACGTTGGTACGGAGTGGGTGAATTAGACGTTCGTCTGGGTTCACACAGGTTATAAGCTCAAAACCTCAGAGTAATAAAAGACAATAGGACCTTATCCATCCTTGGCTTGAAGGCAACATAACTTTGTTTACAAGTGAGGGCCTTATACATGTTATGACCGTATTCTATCGGGTAGTTTCGTGTATGTCCGCTCATTTCATTCGGATCAAATTGTCGTTCTTCGTTTGTATCAAGGACCGACAAACTCTAAATATAAACAAACTGTCCATATAACATCTCACCCCCCATTACCACCCTCGCCCAAAAACTGTGCATAAAAGGATAGTTCATGTTCACTTCACAAAAGGTAATAACTGTGTATGTATAGGCACCAGTGTTGCCGATAGAAAATTGTCAAATTATACGCCAGTTGTAACCAGATTATTCGGTTTTATACACCAAGCCGTTCTCGATTTGGTCGAGAAAATTTCAGTGTATTTGACAGCGTTTTAGCTGATGACGTCATAACAATATAACATGCCGAATGTATTCGGTTATTTTCTCTCTCAGTTTCTTGGCCTTGGCTTCCAATGTGGCGCATTTGGCCATCTTTTCAGTTATTTTAAATAAACCATTACTGAATGACGTGTGACAGTCAAATATCACAAAAGTACCGCATGAAATAAACGCTCGGTGATTCCACAAAACAGGCAGAAAACTATTTTAGTATCTTCATCCACATCCTTTTTGTTTGCTGCTCGTAGATAAATATCAAATTTCTGCTTCCATAATGACTAGTTTTTTTGATCATATTCTGTTAACGAGTTTGGCGGTCTGAATGCCTCCATCTTGTGCCGTTTGTTTCTGTTGGGTATAATCTAGGGCCCGATTTTTTTCTTATTGTTGTGTGCGAGCTTAAACTAGCTGCTCTCATCTACACACTTGACACCATGTTATATTCTTGGGTTCTTATCACAGAACTCATAATTATATCTTATGACTAGAACGCGCTTCATGTATCGTCGGCTACCCTAAACTTGAACAAATCGTGGGCATCCGCAAAGAGGACAACTTTTACTAACTAAACACATACGTTATTTCTTGTAGTTCCAAGAGGAAACGAGTAGAATCTAGGACGTCTGTCGGTTAAGCTTGCCAGTTTGTTTGTAAACAGAGCGGCGTTGTCACGTCACTGTTGAATGTTGATTCTTTATTTTTTCAACACGAGTGTTTTGGACGATAAGTAAATATTTATTTATTGATTATATAGTGTTATTAGCCGTTCGCCGTTCTATATGAAGAAGGGTTTTTTTTAAGGATTGTGGTAATTCCTGCAGAAAGGCAAAGAAAAATATGCAATTTCTCATTTTTAAGAAAACCAACCCATTTTCCATCCCTATGATACGCCCATTATTTTATGCGCCGCTACTGTGAAGAGGACATTACAGTGTTGCAGGTTATGCATGATTTGTTCATCCGCCATATTTTAAACGCATTCTAGTCATAAGATATAATTACGAGTTCTGTGGTTCTTATATGCCATTACAAAAACACTCTTTACTTTTCAGGATGTTTAATGATTTAAAAGATTAAAGTACATAACTGCATTTATCAAGATTGTCGAGCGGAATTGCCTGTCATGAATGTTTGACAATTTATGTCAAACACAGGACACAATGAACATAGAACAAGAAATAATTTATACAGGATACAACATACAACAATACACCACTGCCATCTAGATCTAGAGTTTCAAATCGATCATCAACCATCTAAAATTCAACATCACGAAATTATACGGAATTATACGACAATTTTCAGGGTACGAAAATTATACACACCCAAGCCAAAATATACGAAAATCGTATAATTATACACTGATTGGCAACACTGATAGGCACGGCATTTTAGCAGTGTGAAGTTAGTTGCCAAATTTTCCGAACATTGCCGATCGATCAGTTGCGTCGACAGGAAGTTTTTAGTAAGGTTGGAGATCAAGTTGCAGGTATTTTCCAGTCTAACTTTTTTCTCTACCATTGGTGAAAAATTATGAATGAATGTATTCATTCATCTGAAGACTAATTCATTCGTTTCTAGAAAAATTCCAGCTGCCAGAATATTTTTGTTTTGTTGTGTGATCCTCTTAACCTCGTTTAGAAAATAAATTTTAAATAAAACTAATGCTCAGAATGTGACTGCAGCTCGAAATTTTTATAACGGAGTCTTGCCGTAATGTCATTGGTACAAAACTTATACAGTCGCTTGCAAAATTAGTGAAAAAAGCCAGCTGCCAAAATTATTATTTTTTATTGTACAAAAACAAGGTACAAAACATATAAGCATTGAACTAAGTTTTCTGTGGAGTGATATTTTTTCCCTATCTAATTTATTTTATGAATTTTCAACGAAATCTAGAGAAAATTATAAAAAAATCAACTATCTGAATGAAAATGCGAATTGTCACTTTCAGAATTTTTCTTTTCATTCAGAGTCTTTTCACAATATCTATCAGATGTAGTTCAATGTCCAGCGTGACTTTAGCCAAGGAAGTAGTTGTTTTCTGTTAGATATTACAAATAAATCACATTTTTCAATTTTCATGGAGAATGTTCCCCTTTTCAACATATAAGCTGCTTTCCATTTAAGGGTTTGATGCACCAGGGCATCTTATTCTAGCCTAATCATCTGCTGAAAAATGACATCTGTCAAAATCTACCAATAGTATGTCCCACTGATCTATAATCAAACGGGTGCTATTCTCGAGTTTTTACGTATGCGAATTCGATTTACTATTTCATACCAATACACAGAATGTCCAGAATAAGAAGCTTTGGGGCTTAACACTCTCAAATGTAAAACGCCTATTGTATTTCATTCTGACAGAAACTTTCAAAATTAGTATAAAAAAGCCAGCTGCCAATTTTTTATTTTAAATAAATTACAGTAAATTCAAGTTAAACTCAAGCCAGTAAACAAAAGTGGTAAAGACGTGATCAACGCGTGCTTTGCTCGTGATCGAGGAAAGGCGGGCCGCTATTGGTCTATGTTTCTCATACAAGTTTGAGTGGGAAACACGTCCTGCCTATTTCACCAATCTGACATCGATGATCACGAAGTAACAGCGAGCTTTTGTTTTGATGTGGCTTGACCTGGAGTTCTATAGACTATAGTTTATTCAATTTTGTCATGCTTAGATGCTAGTCTTCAGATATGTATAAATTCATAAATAATGTTTCACTAATGCATGGCCCCCACAAGGGTGGGGCTGGGTGGTTTATATTTAAAAATCCTCTGTGCATCCATACGACCGTAAACTCCTCCTAAACGGCTGGACCTCAGAGTAATAAAAGACATAAAGATGCCCTACCTATACCTACACAAATACCTGTTTTGAAGTGAACATGAACTTTTCTTTTCTATATAATTTGTTGGCGAGGAGGTGACGGGTGGTGAAATGTTATGGACAGTTTATTTACATTCAGAGTAAGAAGGGCCATAATACAAACGAAGAACGAGAACTTGATCCGAATGAAATGAGCGGGCATACACGAAACTACCCGAATGAATACGGGCTTAACATGTATAAGGCCCTCGCTTGTAAACAAACAAAGTTATGTTGACTTAAGACAAGGATGGAGAAGGCATCTCTATGGTCGTCTTTTATTACTCTGAGGGCTAGATCGATTGCGATTAAATTTTTTGAGTACTTACTCATTTCAGCATTGAAACATGAAACATAAAATATGAAACGGGAAACATGAAACGTGAAAAAATATTCTGTGCATCCATACACATCGATATACAGGACGTCTGTCGGGACCGGTAGTTTTGAAGTAAAAATAAGAAAAGATAAAGTTTAGTTGTATTTTCAGGTTGAATTACAGTCTAAAAGGAGTATGGGTAACAAATAACCATGCAATTGTAATACAGGGGTCGGCATAAGTCAGGCAACGCTCTCGAAATTTCGACATATGTCCGGCAACGCTTATAAGTCTGGCAACGCTGTCGAAAAAGATCGACCCTGAGCATGACGCTGCATTTATTTATCTTAATGCAAATTGGTTGCCTGACTTATGCCGACCCCTATATATGACGCGACTGTAAAATAGTCAGGAGTTGGTTGTTAATGAGATCCTGGCTCCAGGGCCCATAATGAGGTCCAGGACCCGGAGTCGAATGTGGGGGCCATGCACTAATGGTAGAGAGAAAAAAAAAGATTAGCAGACTGGAATTGCGACTTGATTCCAACCTTACTGAAAACTTCCTGTCAACGCCACTGATCGATCGGTAATGTTCGGAAAATTTGGCATCCAACTATTCCAACTTCACACTGCTAAACATTTTGTGGTTAAGAGTGTTAAGACGACATTTGAGGTTAATTGATTTCTTTGTGTGTTTTGTGGATTTCTAGTGATTCTAGTCAAGAAAACATGTTTGAATCCTGAAAAAGAAATATGATTGATAGTTATGACAATAATGAATATCTTCCCTAGTTGATATCAGATATAATGAGGTATCGTAAGTTTTTATGTTGCTGCATAAAAAATCATATTCGTTATTTGTTCCAAGTAGGAGTATGAACTAAGAACGAAGATTGAAATGAATTTGGGCCTTCCTTTATGTATCTTAGATTTTTAGGTCTAAGTAAGATCTTCAATCTTTGGACTTGCAGACTTCATAATTTGTCTTGTAACCCAAACTAAATATGATTAAATCTCCATTCTTTTGATCTTCCATATTAATCTAGTACAAAAATAAAATCACGAATCCCACGAGTCTAGGCTGGTACCTTTCCCATAACAATTCATCAGTAGAGCGAATTTTCATCCAATCAAATTTTATCATAAATAGTATGAGAACTCAACTATATATTGCAACATGCCATGCATTATTATTAGAAATATTTAGAATTCATCATTCATCAAATTTCTAGCAAATCTATAGTTTTAATTAGTTTAGTGTTTTCTAAAGTGTGTAGATAGAAAGGAATATTTGTTGTGACATGAAAGATTCACTCCTAATCTCTTAGAAAAATGTCTACATGATGTTAAGTATCTGAATTTTTCAATCATATTATTTTTCTATTTGCCGTTCAGACTGTAAGGATATAAGTAGTGCTTTGTTTCTTTCAAAATAATTGTTTATAACCCTTAGTATACTCGCAATAAAACTTTTCAATTCATATGTTTGCTTGGTATTATAAGTACTCTGAGAGAGGAGCAAAAAGAGTGTTCATAAGCAAAATTAATCATACTGTTATCACTCATATGATACAATTTTTTTCTCTACTCATATGATTGTTTCTTGGTTTTATAAGTACAGCTTGGCTTCTGAGATTTAGTGTGCAACAGAGTAAACCTTTATTTGTGTTTTTTCTTCCAATAGAGAAACCTTTAGCATCTGTTTTAACGTTTAATGCCATGTAGGTACTCCTTCTGTTTATCGTTTGCACATCTCAGAGGCCAAGCTGTTCTGAAAGAATTGTACTTACTCTAGAAAGGGAGTAATGAAGCAAAAACATTTTTCAAAAACCAAACAAATCTACAGCTGTTTGGGATTCAGTTCACCTTATTACTGAATGATTGGAGTATTTTACAATGTGTGGGTAGAGGACAGTAGTTATTATTATTATTTTTTGCTTTTACATTTTCCTTTATATATCTTATTTCCAAATCTTGAAAAAAGTGCAACCCAGTGATTCCTAACTTCAACCAACAAACGTTTCTTCAGCCAAATAATCAATTGCAAGACTCTAAATCTTTATGTTGGGTTTTGTATTCTATTTTATTTGGTTTCTATTATTTACCAATCAAATTTTCACATAAACAAGTACTTCAGTTAGCTAAGTGTGTAATTCAAGAATTTGTCATGCTTTTATACTTTGGTAAGCATAAACAGTGCACTTCCAATCTAATGATTAGTTAATATGCTAAAGACCAAAATATTCAAAACAGTAGACATAATAGCATTAACCTACGTTAAGAATTCACTAAATGGTTCCATGAAAGAACAGAAGTTGAAAGAACAGAACAAGAAAGAACAGAACATGAAGAAACAGACCATGAAAAAACAGAAGAGTGAATAAACAGAACAATGGTAAAACAGAACCACGACATAACAGAACCGAGAAAACAGAGAACACTGAAATAGAAGAACCTTGATAAAACAGAACTCTGTTAAATAAGAACAAGGGGAAAGAATATTGTAGGTATATACATTTGATTACCCTCCTCACCTATAACACAATGTGGGTTACCATAATTTTTATTAATGCTAATTAGCCTATTCAGGTAAGTTGGGTTTTAAATAAACCATTGATATATAGATGATAGGTAGTTGATAGAACACAATGTGAATACCTGACAATAATTTTTATTTATGTTAATTAACCTCTTTTTGAATTTTAAAAAACGGTTATGAGTCTGACATTGACGTCAAATTGAAACTGAAGTCTCTGGCTGCTCTGTCGTTTGTACCAGCACAGGACGTGCGATCTATATTCGATGACCTAGCTGCAACTTTTCCCGATGATGATGGCCACAACGACGTGTTGACGTATTTCTTCTCAACATATATAGAGGGCGTTGCTGGGCGACCACCGCAATTTCCAATCGCCTTGTGGAACCATTTCGAAGCCGTTGCTGAGGGAAGCCCAAAAACAACAAATTGTTGTAAAGGTTTCCACAACGCTTTGAACTCCATCTTCCACTGCAGCCATCCTAGCATATGGAATTTGCTGGATGGATTAAGGCGAGACATTGCTTGCCAACGGTTGGTGCTATCCAATGCAGTAACTGGTCATCCAGAAATACGGAAGAAAAAGTATGTGAAGCTCAGCAATCAAGTGGCAGCAGTTGCAGAAGAATATGCAAATTATGCCGATATTTGCGGCGAATGGCAAACTTGCAGTAATTTTTCCTAATATTGGTGTATATACCTATAATATTCTTTTCATTAAAATTATTTGTTTTGTATTACATTCTTTTATTTTTTCTCGTTGTTCTTATTTAACAGAGTTCTGTTTTATCAAGGTTCTTTTATTTCAGTGTTCTCTTTTTACTCGGTTCTGTTATGGCATGGTCCTGTTTAACCATTGTTCTGTTTATTCACTGTTCTGTTTTTTCATGTTCTGTTTTGTCATGTTCTGTTCTTTCTTGTTCTGTTCTTTCATGTTCTGTTCTGTCCTGTCCGGTTACCCACTAAACAAGTAGTTGGTTGAAAATTCATTTTTCACCTTCATTTCTACATTATTTTTTTTTTACTTTTGAATTTTTACACCGAAATTAGGTTTATTTCCTGTAATTGAGTAAATAAATTAGTTTCTTAAAAACGTGATTTAGATTTATTGCTTTTTACATTGCAAACTTTTTCGAAAAATTGTGTGCAATTCAGTTGCTAGATTTTGTTTAATCAATTGTATCCTTTTTTGCTGCAATATCATTGAATTCAAAAGTATAAAAATATTTAACGTCATATATAAGAAACTGGAATATGTTAGTAAAAGTCCTAAATAAAAGTCTGAAGTGTAAAAAAGCACATAAAATTATTGAGTGTAATTTCATATTGCTTGCATTAAAGATGCAACAAAAGTTTGTAATGTAAAGCAGCTATAAATAGTTCACAATGCTATAATAATAAGTTTATTCCTAATTCAAAAATATTTAATAATAAAACTTCCAACACTATGACTTCCACAGATTATGGGTTTGTGTAAGGAACATTTATTTTTGTATAAAAACACAGATTTAGGGCAGTGGATAATTTTGTATTTTTTTCAGATACTGCCATGAAGTACATTGTATATCATGATATAAATTAAAGGAAAAGCCTAGATGATTGCTGTATTCCCACATTTACCATATTATTATGATGATTGTTGAAATTGAAAGAATTGACAGCTGATATATTTTCTCAGCCATAATGTTCAATGAATCAGACTTTCTAGCTGATTTAGCCTCTATACCTCCTGACCCACCCTTCATGAGGAATATCTGCAGTCAGTGTCAGTAAGTATTGATTTGTTGTTGAGAACGAGGGTATAATTCTTAAGTCCTTGCTAATTGTGGTTTTGAAGTGGACACTGTCTCATTCTGAAGTCAAAAGAAAGGATATCAGACAGAATTATATTCTACAGTGTTCATTTGAAATTTATAATGGGGAACTATTTAATTTGCATAAAAAATGTCAATAATTTTTGGGAGTCTCGCTCAAAAGCAAAACTATGTTCAATTTATATAGATATATATATATATATTTATAAAATTTCATTATTGATCTCTTTCTAAGATGGTAGATGAACTCATTTTGAATAATTTCTTAGAATTTTAAACTCAATACTTGCTGTGTGAATAATAATATAAATATCCTTCCCAATTAATTTTAAAATCATTTTCTCAACTGATTTATTTTATACTATATGTTTCATCTTTTATTAAAATTATATAAAAATACCATTCATCAAACCTTTCAAAAATTAGCAATCTACATCTGAGTCATCCTTAAGTATTATGTTTCAAACAATATTATTATTATTATTATATATTATTATTATACAAATTATGCTAGTAAGTTAAATTAAAATATCTAGTAGGTATGTATTGAAACTTCCTAATCTCTCAAAAAAAAGGAATATGGATATGTCTTTCTCTATATCAGGTATAAAACACCTAAAATTTGTTGTTATTTCGTACTTAGTGAAAACTGTTCAGTAAAAAATTTCTGATAATAAACTAGAATTATATAGACACATTATTTTCATAAAAAAATATACATATATAAACCTATAATATACTCACTGATATTTAGAAGGGGTCACACAAAAATGTATTTTGACAATTTTTCCTAATTATTATGAACAATGGTGGAATGATTGTGGTGACAAATTTCTGATAGATCTAATCCCTGTTTAATTCATGCCCTTGGCCATCCATTCTTAGAGAAACGATATTGAAATACATTGCAATCCTTACATTGCCTTTATCTTTGATGAAAAATGTATGTGCCAAGAATTATTCAGGAAACAAAAGATAATGATTTTCAGTCAGTACTTTCACTACTTTTTAGCATGCTTCTATATCTTCAAGAGAAAGGATGATTCTATAAGTATCTGCTTCCTTTCCTATATATCTCTTTTGCCTGGGCTTTCCAGCTTCTAATTCTTCGTATCGGATTTTGTTTTATCAGGTCTTTGATTCTGTTTCTTAGTCTACCTCTCTTTCAGGTTTCAACAGGTGTTCGACCTTGATAAATCTCACAATATCTGGTGCTTTAAAAATGCAGTAAGACTCAGAGTTGTAAGCCTGTGCCACTTCCCGAGCGTATAAGCCCCTTGGATCACAGTCAAATAATTTAATCAAAATGACCTGAAATTACATAATTTCTGTTGGTTCATTTCAAATTATTTAAAGAAATTGTTAGAAATGATGTCACTCCAAGGCATTTTGACCGCGAGACAAGGGCTTAACAGTGACTTGTCGCTCTTTGTCATTGTCCTGATGCTTGTCATGCTTAGGAAATGGACAAGTTTTATATATCACTGTTGTTTTTTTTTGTTGCTAATCTTAATGATAGTAGTCTCCTCAACCCAAAATATATTCTGTTACCAGTATACCTTTTGTCACAACATAGCGGCTAGTCTTTATAACTTTTATCACACCCAAGATAGTTGGCCAAAATATTGGGTGGGCAAATTGGAGGTAATTCATCTATTTCTGAGATATTCGGATAAAGTTCCTTTTTTGTTTTCAAATGGAACACCCTGTATATTTCATGTTCTTTCAAATTATTGCGGCATTCTGCGTGTAAAGCAGGCCACTCACATACGGATATCGAAGAGGAAATCATCTGAAGGCCCGCGACTGAAGGTTGTGATCGAATACCACCACACATTACTTCTGCCAAATGACTGAAAGATTAAATCTGCCAGTTGGCGGCCTTCAGGTAATTGAACAGCGAGCCACTCACTTGCACATAGTGGAACTGAGGACTGACATCAAATCGGTTCAATAACTGAAGGATAATATCGTTTGAGATGAGTCGAATGCAAGGTTTAAAATAAAATACAGCGAACATTTTGGTATAGTGTGAATTTTAGGGAGCATGAATATGGGCCGCCTCTTTCAGTAAAGAGTTTGCTCGCCGTTGATAATCATAAATCAGAGACAAAAAATATCCTTTTGGGTTGAAGAATGGTTCTTCAATTCTTTTCGGAAAGATTATTTATTTTACTTCTGACAGTTTCCTTAGTCGCGGAAGGATCTATTCTGTTATAATACGCCAGTAATTCCTGGTATCATTCCTGCCTCAAATATTTCCATAACGACGGGTGTAACTGCTAATTTTCGATAAACTTTCTCAAAACCTCAGGGTTATTGCTTTTTTTACAAGAAATCCCAGAGGTCAATATCTGACTGGCTTGAAGTTCAGTATTTAGAAGAATTTAAGAATTTATTGATTCAAAAAATAGGTTTTCCTAATATTTACATTGATTTCAAAACATTTATAACATATATGTACGTAATAACATCTTAATATAAAATATCAGCAAAAAAGAATATGCCTCAAAAATTATAAAATTATTGAAAGAAGAAAATAATATACTTCAAAAATTATAAAAACTATAATAGTAATAATATGTATCAGTTGACTAAACAAATATAACGTGAAATAGTTTCTGATCATATCGATTTTTTACCAAACATTGTTATTGGAAGAATATTCCTTGATTCTTTTTTTGAACATTGACAGGGCTAAATTTTATTTAATTTGGGAGTACCTTAAAATCATTATAACCTTTGAAAAACAATGAATTCATTGAATTTTGCCTGTTTGTTTTTCTGATAAATATATTTGCATTACTTCTTGTATTATATTGATGTATCTCAGAATTGAATGTAATGTACTCTTGGAAATAAGAGGGAGCAAGATCCAAGGTATATTTGTAAACTGACAAATGTACCCACACAAATACAGTTATCGGTTTCGATTTGCAGTTTGCAGGCTGCGACTTGTCTTGAAACTGTCTGTGCATGGTGAATTGGGCCTTCAGTCGACGGGATCATCAGATCAAAAACCTTTCGATAACCACATCTATAATCGCCTGCAGTTTCACCACATACATGCAGTTATTACTTTTTGATCTTCGATCGACAGGTCAGGACCTGTGTATGTGTGGAGTAATTTGCCTCCAGTATATGGCGCGTGCGATGATTGCCTCTTCGATATCCGTATGTGAGTGACCCGCTTAACCATCTGATAATATCTATCCTCGATCTCACATTCTTCAGAAGGGAAGATAGTGGCTCATATGTTTATCAAGAAATAACAGTTTCTTCTAAACTATATGATTCCTACATCATTTATAATGATGATTGTTGCATAAACCTTAAAATATATACCTACAATAATCCTCTGATAGTATCTTCCAACAACTGTTTACTAAGGTACATTAGTCTCCAAATTCAAATATGATTTGAATGTAGGGTATCACATGAACTTATCACTAAAACGACTCTTATTGAGTGGAGCCATTGTTTAAAGATAATATTTATTCTTTCTCTTTAAACAAAGGTAAAGGCAAACAATAATTTTTTAACCACAACAGGGAATATTCATAACTAATTTGATACTTTAGATCATTGATTGGATTCAACACAACAAGATCATTGATTCAGAGGGAGTGACCAGCGACCGGTCCAAATGTACTTCAATATTTTGTTCGATACTCGAGGGTTTATATCTGAGAGTGACTAGAAATTGATGAATGAAGGGAAATTCACCTGAAAAACAAAAGTTTCAATTATTTTTGGTTGAAAATGCGTTAATTATTAGCCAACTCTAACCTAACATGACTTACCTAGTGTTGTGAACAGAATAACCACAAATTGAAATTCTTTCAATTTTGTCCACGGCAAAAAAGTTACAATTATTGTTTGTTCAAAAAGCGCATCTGAATTATTAGCCAACTCTAACCCAACCTAACCTGAATAACCTAGGGTAAACAGAATAACCATGAAAAATTGGAAATCTTCCAAATTAGTCACACCCACTCCACAGCTGTTTTAATTGTCGGACCGGTAGCGAACAAAATATTGAAGGAAGGTCGGACCGGTCACTATAGTAACTTTCCTATTCAAAAATTGAAAAACAAACATGATTTTGATTCATGGAGCCTGTTAAAAAAAATTGTCATCGCATATCAAACATGGAACGGAACAATTTCCAGACAGAATTCATTCATCACTTTTTTGTTAAAATTGTTTTTTCCGTTAACCGGCTGTCGTCCCCCTACAAACAGCAGTCCTCAAAAGTCGAAACTTGTGCGAGCTAAGGATTAACGAGGCCTTACGTTTCAACGTGCGTTCCCTAGCAAGATCCGAGGAGAATAGATCTCGAAAGGAGTTCGTTTGTAAGTCACCCATCCTAACGACAACCTCGCCCTGGGTTGCTTGGCTTCAGATATCGATGACTCGCGCTCTACCTTTCTCTTAACCCTCGTTTAGTCACGCTCTGATTTTACCATAAGTTGTCGCGCGGCGTACACAGTACGCCATAAAACAATTATAGAAAATTAATACTAAACATGTTTGTATATTATAATCTACTAACGACAAACTCGGCACATGACACCTGGACATCACTTATTATTAGAAAACAAAATTGTTCTTCACAAGAATGATTTTCAGTAATCCCTTATGAAATGCGCTCGTTTTCTCAGAAAATTTCAGGCTTGCGCTCACCCGCTACTGCAAGTTCCGGCGGAGCAGAACATTATATTCGTCATAACTTTGATTAAAATCATCAGAGAAGGAAAAGTAAAAGTGCATTACGTTCCTGAAGACCTTCCTTCTCGTGCAAATATAACATGTGGGTATATGAGTACCTGAAAGGTTTTATTTCCTAATTCACATAACAATTCTGCGCGGTTTTCGGGGGATCCGAAAATCATGGATATTTTAGTTTATGTGGATCCATCTTTGAGCTGTAATACCTAGAAGCGAACTAATTAGACCAAACCAGAATGGGTTCACCCAAGGCCGAGGAACGATTAATGCTATCTAAGATCTATTACACAAGATAAAGAGAAGCTCCGGACACTCAATGGTAATTCTGATTGACATGTCAGGAGCCTTCGATAACCTGTGCAGGCCAGGATTCCTTCTCCAAGCTGGCGAAAACGAGAAACCCTATAGTTAGAGTAAAGAAACAACTTTACTTGGGGGGTAATTATCGACGAGAAACTCCATAAGTACATTCTGTATATCATAGGCAAAGCAAGGAGTGTATTCCATGCTCTTAGGAAGCATGCATGCAAGAACTGGGGGATCACAAGGGATTCTTTTGATGTCATCTACAGTAAAGCGAGCAGGGCCGTAACGAGGGCAGAGGCATAGCCCGCAGGGGGCGCCACAATGACTTTTGGCTAGCCCGCAGGGGGCTCCACAATGACTTTCGGCTAGCCCGCAGGGGGCGCCAAAATGACTTTGGATCTGAATAATATTAGCTATCTGAGGTTTTACTATTGTTAGGGGGCACAAACCTACATATTCGCCACGGGCGCCATCCACCTAGTTACGGCTGTGAAAGCGAGTGAATGTTGGGCGGACAGACTAGACAATACCCATGTAAGAAGGAAGCTGAGATCGGTGCACTAATCGCTATACTAAGGAATTGAAGACGATGATTGGACTCAAACAACTCAAAACGGTCGGTAAAACGACTTTCTGTGGGAGGAGTTTGTTACCAGAGACTACAGGTACTGGACCATAGCCAAAATATAGTGGGATCTTACTTGCCAAATGTGGCAGACTGAATGGGATAATTCCAAGAATAGTGGAATGGAACGATATACCGAGGATAAGGCTAAGCAAAAAGTCTTGCTCGGTACTCACCAGCCACGGTAACTTTCGTGTTCACCTAACAAGAATTGGAAAACTAGAAGATCCAAACTGCGATGTTTGTGAACATTATGTAGAGTCCCCAAGGCACCGATTGACGAACTGCACAATTTATGCAGAAGCCAGGAGACAGCTGGGACAGAAGCTTGGAACAGCGTTACCCATCAACCCCGATGAAATCCTTACTAAGCTAGGTTGGGACCTTGAGAAGCTATCCAGATTCGTAGAGGAATGAAACCAATAATTATTATTATTTATTTATTCATTATTTGTTTTAAGTACAAGTTAGATAGGAAGCCTGCTAATAAATACCAAGACTTTAATAAATGATATAATCAAAAAAATTAATGTAGTACTATACATCAGATAGGAGCCCAGGGAATGTAGGTCGAAAGAGAGGTAATTCCCGATTGTTTGCCAATATATTATTGGCTTAGAATTCTCGAACAATTCGAACCAATCTTAGGTACTCCCAAGTTTTTTATTCAAACTCCAAGAGGCCTGCTCACTTCAGGAGCAGGGTGGAGGTGGGACCTCCTATGCCCCCCTTTTTTGTGTATGCAATGATTTAAGAGTATTGAGACAGACAAAGAAAACTGGGTTTAACCCCTGCCTCATTTTCAACGCACCCATAATCCCAGCATTTTCTTCAGCAGATGTTGAAAATAATTTCTTATACACATCCTGCATGAAAAATAAAATAAACAATTTCAAGCATGAGGTTTGCACTTCACATCTGTGTTGTTGATGATACAAAAAGAACCTTAAGGGAATTCATAATTTCAAAAATTCAAAGGCCGTCCAAAAACTCATGAATTTATCTTTTCATTTCATATAGTCAATATAGTCCAGGTTTACCTCGTCATGATATAAAAGCCAACAATGGTTTCCTGTTTTGGATCAACTCTGTCGGTATGCTTCCAATTCAAATCATGAGCCACGTATGTCTCAAATCCTGGCGCCTGGCTTATATACGTGTCATAACTTACTGTAATGCATTGTCGTTTTTTTTCCTTCTCAGGAAGTTTTACAGTGAACGAGACTAAGCAGTAAGGCTAAAATAGATCCAACAGAGTTTGTTCGTCTAAAAGTTAGTATAAATTTATTGTAGAGCAGGCAAAGCCTCGAAAAGTCGTTGGGAGATTGAAGATGTTACTATTAAATGTTGTTGTTCCTATAAAATTATTATTTTTAATCTCTTACAAAAGGCATTCCCACTTCCAGGACAATTTTATTATAGAAAATTATGTTTCTAGTATATTTCAATAAGTTTTTCTGGGGTTACTTGGAATGTTACATAGAAATGAATGCTGGTCGGGTAAGGGGAAAAGTAGGTATACAAATTCAAATAGATTTTGGGGGGGTTGTACAAGCTATGCGGCTCCACAAACCCTTTGATCCATTGGATTTTTATGCATTGTAAATTCAAATAACTATAGCTTTATAAAAAGTGTTTGTTTGCAGCGTGTCCCAGGAGAAAGGAATATATTTTATTTGCAATACAGATATATTGGTGTAATATCAATCCTGCATGGTTGGAAAAATTTATTAAATGAAGCAAAATTTGGATTTCGTAGCAGAGAGCTTTCGACTAAAAAGTCATCATCAGTGCTTTCTCGTCCAGTGTACAAAAACCAAAACCATAAAAACATCATGCGTCCAGAGGACGATGGAAGTGATTTAAAATTAAGGCATTCAGATTAAAAGGGCTGGGCCAGGATTAACCTGTCTCTTATGAAAATGAGAGACATTCAAACAGACATGTTCTATTAGAATTGTTTTATCCAGGTTAATCCTGCATAGTCAACGAAGAAGTCCTCTTATATGTCCAATTTCATATTTTTATTGGAATTAATCAATGGAATTGAGCGATGAAATTTGAAAAATATGTGTACTTGGTGAAAATTGAGATCATAACCAAATGAAACCATTTGATGTCGGCGTTCAATCATGTATTCTGAGGAAACGGGAGCATTTTCAAAGGGATGACTGGGAATCATTCTTGTGGAGAATTGAATTATCTTTCATCCTGTTCAAACCGTTTTTTGATAAACCATATACTTCCCAAGATTAAAAAAAAACTATTTATTTATTTTTGAATGAAAAAAAAAAATGTGTTCCACAACTTATTTTCTTGTTTGGCATGGTTTCGCTACTAGCATGCCAAATTTGGTGGTGCTACAATCAAGCCTCGTCTCAAAACCTAATTATACTGGATTAATAAGTTTATTCACATGTTTATTTCCTGTAAGATAAACACAAGAGTTATAAATGAAGTGAATGGAACGATATTCATTAGTTTTTTTGCATATCTAGTTTAATGGGCTTTTTTGCCCACTGGTATGAATTTTACCCTTAACTTCAACAATATTGCCCTCCTTTTCTTTCTCATAATTTTTTTATGTAGTATTATTGATCTTCCCCCTTTTTAGGTTCTAAAAATGGTTCTTTTAATTTTCTTGCACCACATCTTCCGTTTAGTTTCACTGTTGAAGTCATGGAGTCATGATATTCAGCTTCTTCCTTCCTCAGCTGATACCGAGGATTCATCAGCAATATCGATTTCAAAGAAGTAAAGTAATAAATATCGATTTGTTCTCTGCCTATTTCATCTAAGAGACTGCTCATGACTACCTACTGATCTTGACTGCTCATGAGAGATTTTGTTTTATTGACCTGAAATGAATCCCAGCCGTCAGATTTTTGGAAAATAGGTAATAACATCGAGAACAAGAAGTATTTTCCCCTTTTCCACACGAGTAATTAAATTCCTAGATGCGCATTTCGGTAACCATTTCGATAACCAATCTTTCGGATTACCTAATAGCATTTGGAGATTTTTACTACTGCTACGCACAAGCTGAAGGTTTGTGTCTTAGAATATACAATTGAGACCTCTCGTAAGCCGTGTATCGTGTGTTATTTTTATTAATTTCCTTTTCTCTTTAGGTCGATCTAGTGTGGTTATTTGTCTTAAGGACATTTGGAACTGTTTCTTTTTCAGTATATTTATCTATTATATTTGGAGAATATCCGTTATTAATGGCCATTTCTTTCTGAAAACATTCTGCACTAAGTGGAAAGGTCAACGCTCTATGAACAAGAAAATTGAAACTGGCCATCTTGTGCTGAATGTGGTGGTTAGAATCAGCTGGTATGAATCTATTTGTGCTAGTTGGTTTTCTATAAATGTCTATTTCCACACGTTCTCCATTCCCAATTACCAATGCATCCAAAACGGCAACTGTCCATCAACCTCCATCTCTACCTATCTGTTCAAATACTGAATTCAAACTATTCATGAAGTGTTCTATATTCTGGTTTTTCGTATCGAAAACACAAAATACATCATCCACGTACCTGTTCCAGATTCTCGGGAAATAAATATTTCGTGACTTAAGAAACTTTTTCTATCCACAGAAGAACTAAACTTACTAAGCAAAGGTTTGAAATTTTGCCCAATTACCAATTACCAGGACTGTTTTTATTTGGAAGCAGATAAGGTAATAAAATTGTAATTATGGATAAACTAACTCATTATAATCGAATGGAAAATCTTATTGAGCAAGGACCTTATATAAACATAAGTAAATCTCCATTACCCAGTTGCCCACTAAACATACAAACATAACGTAAACATAAATGTTACATCACATTGTGACTTTGTGATGTTCAGAGGTATGCTACATTACAGATATGTTGCGCCATGGTCCTTTGTGCCTCTTTTAAATATTACAATGTAACGTTTAAAACTAAATGTTACGAAAATGTATCAAATTAACATGCATTTAATGTTGCTCAAAACATGTTTATAATGTTGCTCAAAACATGTTTATAATATTGCTCAAAACATGTTTATAATGTTGCTCAAAACATTTAAGTAATTTTGATTTTAGTTCGAAAATATGAATAGGATATTCATTGAATTTGTTGTGGAATCATCTGCGACTAAAAGACAAACTTTAGACGCTATTTTCCATCGTTCAACCCTATCAATCCTCCTGAAGAGTGTGGCAAAGGGAAATAGATTTTCGTCGACCAAAATGTATTGGGGATTAAATGCGAGAGAAGCGAACCTTGCTTCAATGAAATGAACGATTTCTGTGAGTGATATTTTTCAATAACATTCTCCCTATCTAATTTATTAAATGATTTTTTCAATTAAAACTAGAGAAAATCAAAAAAATCAACTATCTGAATGAAAATGCGAATTTTCACTTTCAGATTTTTTCTTTTCTTTTCATTTAGTCTTTTCACAATATCTATCAGATGTAGTTCAATGTCCAGTGTGGCTTGTGCCGGGGAAGTAGTTGTTTTCTGTTAGATATTACAAATAAATCACATTTTTCATTTTGAATTTTCATGGAGAATGTTCTCCTTTTCAACATGTAAGTAATGTTGCACAAAACATGCATATACATAATGTAATACTATTGTTACTCTTCTATATTAATATTTTGATTTGTAGTATATAGGGTGGAGCATATACTCGTGCTAATTAAGCTTTCGGGCCACGAGAAACTATTTTTAAAAAGCAAAAATTAAGTTTCGAACAAATAACTTTATTTGTACAGAGAGAGGTGTGTAAGGTACAACGTCGCTAACAGAACTCTCTCTGTACAAATAAAGTTATTTGTTCGAAACTTAATTTTTGCTTTTTAAAAATAGTTTCTCGTGGCCCGAAAGCTTAATTGGCGCAGTCGGTAGGATAACGGGAGAATATCGATCGCGAAATTCGTCAGTTTCAACTGTTAATCCGTTATTGAAAGAACAGCTTCGATCGCCCATCAGAGACTGGCATACCCAGTTGCAGCAGACTCCAGAAAAGGATAACCTGGTCCATCGTGATAAGTCGAGTATTCCTTTCTGCTTTCAAATTTTCTCCGAAAACTTTATCGTAAAGATTTTTGTTTGAATTTGTTAAATATCGATTATCGAAATCAAATAATCCATCATTTTTTCTTTTATCGCAATCGAAATTGGTGGACTGACTATAGAAGTCACCTAGATTAGTAACTATTGATTAGATTCAAAGCATTTTATTTTTACCCGAATTTCTTGATAACTAGATAAATAAATATAATCGTATTTCGAAACCTGATACTGCTCAGAGTTCGCTGCATTCTCAAAAGGCAACGACATTTGTTCGAGTGAAATATTACACGGTTTGAAAACCGACTGTGAGAAGAGAAGGAATAGCTTGTATTGCACAGTGTTATCTTCAAATTCTCGAAAGAAATTGTTTTATTCGTTCAAAGAATATTTTTGTGAGATATTTCAGCATAAATTCATAATTTTTACAGATTCTTTTATTTCATTTTTATACAAAATTTAAGCATACGAAATAGCATTTGATGATCGACCCCGTTATTGAAAGTCTATCCAATTCTTTAAGTTTATTGCGTCTTTCAAATATGACGGAAGTAAACTACACATTGTTCAAAATTTATTCGGATACTATTCCAACATACGATGGGTCGTCAGAGACCCTCGAAATATTCGTAAATGCTGCCGATCAATTCCACAAAAAATATCATGGCGCGGACACCACATTGAATCAATGCATTTTGAGTATATTATTGAGTAAGTTGAAAGATAGAGCCCAGCTTTTAATCGGAGCAAGAACCGAATTGAAAACATGGACTCAAGTAAAATTAGAATTGAGAAATACCTTTGGCGACCGACAAAGCCTTGACAACCTCGAACAACAATTGTTTACTCTTACACCAAATAGGGGCGAACATCCCCTAGACTTTGCGAAGAGAATACAACTACTACGCAGTAAATTAGCTTTTAAAATAAACGCTGACACCGACATGGACAAAGATGTTAAACCTATACATATTCGACAATACGAATCCCAATCCCTCAAAGTATTTTTGAGAAATCTAAATGTTCGACTACAGGACAAAGTTATCGTCCAAAATCCTGATTCCCTAGAAGCAGCAATGAATTTCGTCCTGGAGGACGAAAATTTCAGACATACTCAGAATCTAGTATTCCAAAATCGTCAAAACATTAATGCACTCAAACCACCACCTAATAGACAAATTGGACAAAATCGAAATAACTTTCATCCAAACTATAACTTTCCAAATCCTCAATCAGTAGCACCAATTCAAACAACAAGGAACCAAAATCAAGCCCCAGGTTTCCGAAATCAACCTTCCAATATTACTAGAATGCAAAATCAATTTCCGAATTACAGCCAGAACAATTTTAGACCCCAATTTCCCAGCCAACCAATAAATGTCCAGCCCAGACCAGTGAGACAAACATTCCCAACCAACAGACAAGTTTTTGGTCCGCCACGAAATGTTTTTAAACCGACAGGTAAACCCGACCAAAGGACTTTCGAACCAATGTCCGCTACGTCTAGAAACCCTACGGTTACCAGACCCATGTCCCATTCATTCACCAATCCAGCCCAATCGCAACCACAAAGATGGACACCCATCGACGAGGAAATGTACAACCACAGCTACGATCAATTTGATGCTGCACATAACTATTACCCGAATAATTACCAATACGACTATCACACGTATGACCAAACTGACACTATGCAAGAACTTTATCTTGAACATTATCAAGATAATTCCTATACCGACCATTACCCCGACGAATATTATCTACTCCAAGAACAATCAGATAAACCGAACAACGACATTCGCGAGCCGGAAGACGAAAATTTTTACGAATCGCCTCCAAAGAACGAGACAATGTGATAGAACTTCACTCCGCCACTGTCAACGGACTCCCATACATAAAAATCCGTAATCCCCCGATTAAACTATTGATTGATACAGGATGTCACACCTCAATTCTGAAACCGTCAATTATTGAAAAATATTATCCTGATAGAATTTTTAGGCAACCCTCTCAATTAAAAACTTCCTTAGGCGAAAAAGAAATTCAGTTTAGAGCCCTTATCCCCGCTTTTGAAGAATTCCAGAGTTGCTATGAGACTGAGTACGTTTTATTTCAATTCCATGAATTTTTCGATGGTATTCTGGGATTGAAAGAATTAAAAAACCTAGGTTTGAATATCGATTTTACCAACCAGTTACTACGCAACGACCATGTACAAATACCATTCTTTTACAGACAACCTCACGAAACTTCTTTCACTTTCGAAATACCGCCTTTCGAAAGTTTGGTTCGAAAATACCCCGTCGATACTAACGTAGGCGAGATCATAATTACTAGTAAAAATTTCAATGGATTATTTATACCGGAAACTTTGACTTGTGCTTCAAATTATCGCGCTACTTTCGAAATTTTCAACAATACAGATAGGACAATTTCTGTCACGATGAACGAACCTTTTAAAGCTATCCAAATTGAAAAAGAATTTTTTGAATTTTATCATATCGAGAGCGCCTTACCGAACGTTGAATATTACGATTCGACAAAAGACGTTTCTGACAAAATTAGGACAGACCACATGAACCCGGAAGAAAAACGAGCTATTTTGAAACTCTATAAAGAATTTGCAGACATATTCCATGCCGAACATGACAAGCTTTCATTTACTAATAAAATTAAACATGAAATAAAAACCAAAGATGAGACACCAGTACATACAAAATCTTATCGCTTCCCCCACTGTCACAAAGAGGAAGTCCAAAAGCAAATTCAGAAGATGCTCACCGATGGAATCATTCGGCCATCATCTTCCGCTTGGAGTAGCCCGATATGGATCGTGCCAAAGAAGACCGACGCATCGGGAAAGAAGAAATGGCGCATCGTAGTAGATTACAGGAAGTTGAATGAAAAAACAATCGACGACCGATATCCAATTCCGAACATAGAAGACATCCTAGACAAATTGGGGAAATGCAACTACTTTACCACCCTCGACCTGGCATCTGGATTCCATCAGATTGAAATGGAAGAGAGGTCCATCGAAAAAACGGCCTTCAACGTGGAGCACGGGCATTACGAGTACGTTCGTATGCCATTCGGCTTGAAGAACGCCCCGGCGAGCTTCCAGAGAGTAATGGATCATATCCTCAAGGATTTACGAAATAAAATTTGTCTGGTGTATATGGACGATATTATCGTGTTTTCGACTTCCTTGCAAGAACACGTAGCCAATTTAAAACAAGTCTTTAAAACGTTACGCGAAGCTAAATTGAAAATCCAATTAGACAAATGTGAGTTCTTGAAACAAAATGTCGAATTTCTAGGCCATGTTGTCACTCCTGATGGCATCAAACCTAACCCTAATAAAATAAAAGCCATTCAAAATTTTCCCATACCAACTACCGCTAGAGAAATTAAATCTTTTCTTGGTCTATTAGGGTATTATCGAAAATTTATAAAAGATTTTGCAAAGCTCACCAAACCATTCACGCGATGTTTAAAAAAGGGCGAAAAAATTACTCATAACTTAGAATTTTTGGAAACTTTCGAGACATGTAAACAAGTACTCACGAATGAACCCCTACTCCAGTACCCTGACTTTAGTAAACCCTTCATACTGACTACCGATGCTTCTAACGTGGCCATCGGCGCTGTTTTATCACAGGGTGCTACAGGAAAAGACAAACCTATCGCGTACGCATCCAGAACGCTAAACCCCTCCGAACAAAATTATTCAACCATAGAGAAAGAATTATTATCGATAGTGAATTTCACGAAATACTTTAGGCCATATTTATTCGGAAAAAAGTTTACAATCCTGACGGATCATAAACCCCTACAATGGCTTTTCAATCTCAAGGACCCTAGTTCAAGATTGGTTAGATGGCGCCTAAAGCTGGAAGAGTATGATTATAACATCGTATACAGGAAAGGAAAAAACAATTCCGTTGCAGATGCCCTATCCAGGATAGAACTCCACCCACTGGAAGACCAATCAATGATTGCAAACGTCGATCTACCAAACAACCGATTCGAAGAAGACTTTCCCGAAATCTTCGCGGACTTGGCGAACAGAGAAGAAATCCCAGAAATTTCCGATGAAGACCTTCAAGACCTTGACAACCGCTTAAACGAAGAAATACGGAAACTTGCAGCCTGCAAAAAACCACCAGAAGAAGGAAAAGAAAAACCACCAGAAGAAGAAAAAGAAAAACCACCAGAAGAAGGAGAAGAAGAACCACCAGAAGAAGAAAAAGAAAAACCACCAGAAGAAGAAAAAGAAAAACCGCCAGAAAAAGAAAAAGGAATAAACATTTTATCGAACGTAGTTTTAATTCCAGCACAACAGGAGCTGCAAGAACCCGACGACAGCAATGAGACTCAACACTCTTCTCAAGAAAATCCAATTCTCGAAATCCCGATTTCTGAGCAACCATTGAATAAATTCAAAAACCAGATTATACTTTCCGAAAGTTTAGACACCATTTCCTCCCGGGTAAGACTAACAAAACCATTCGATAAAACCCGTCTAAAAGTAGTACTGTCAAGCAGAAATTTTGAAGATGACCTAGTGAGAATCCTCTCAGAATATCTCAGCCCAAAAATAGTCTATGGCATACTTTTTGAAGAACATTTGAAAAATAAAGCAATCCCAATAATTCAAAAACATTTTAAACATTCAGCCTTCAAACTGATCCAGAGTAATTTCCTTTTAACCGACATCACAGATAAAGATGAACAGAAACTAAAAATCCAACATCATCACGAGAATAAAACCACTCATAGGGGTATAAATGAAACAAAAGACTCCCTATCTAGAACATATTATTGGCCATACATGATTCAAGACGTGACGAATTATATAAACACTTGTGTCACCTGCCAGAAGTCTAAATATGAACGTCACCCTAACGTTATCAAATTTAACCCCACTCCTATAGGAGAACACCCCTTCGAGCATATTTATATTGATGCATTCTCGGCAGATAAACAAAAATTTTTGACAATTATCGATAGCTTCTCGCGTTTTGCCCAAGCATATCCGATTCATTTGAATGCACCAAATATATTAGATGGTCTATTAAAATTTATTTCCCATTACGGCATCCCGAATAAAATCACTTGCGACTCTGGTACAGAGTTCAAAAACAGTCTGATTGAAGATTTTTGTAAACTACACAAAATAATTTTACATTACATAACACCAAAAAATCCTAACAGCAACAGCCCTGTAGAACGCCTACATTCCACGCTGATTGAAGAAATCAGAACGCTAAAACTCGACCGCCCTGACAGACCAATAACTACACAAATGTTGTACGCAATTTTAGGATATAACAACACTATTCACTCCGCGACAAAATTCACCCCTTTCCAAATTATCAAAGGAAACGTTGAACACCAAGATCCATTTGATATAACATTTTCAAAAATAACTTCTGATTACATTGAAAAACATGCGAGAAATCAAAAGATAATTAACGAAATAATCAAACAGAATAACGAGAAATCAAAGAATCTTACCGAAGTTAATTCTAAAAGAGATGAACCACCAGAGATAAAAATCGACGAAAACGCGTTTCTCAAAGAATCACCCCGAAATAAATTATCTCCCATTTATAGGAAAATACAACCTACCCAAGATTGTGGTATCAAAGTGAAAACGAGAAAATCAAAATATCATAAAAGTAAACTAAAACCTCAGAGAAAACTAGCTCAGAAACAAATTTTTCCAGATGACAATGCTGTACCTTCTACTTCTCGGGATCCTAACCACTAATGGACAAAGGATAACCATGACAGAAATATCTAACCCCATCCTTCCTTTCTCTCTCGGAAAAGCAAGAATTACTACCCAAAAACATACATTTTTGAAACCTATCGATTTGAAACAATTTGACGATCCGATAAATAGTATAGCCAACAATTCGAAATACATAACTGACCTTATTTCAATAAAAGACGCCTTGTATCCACAACTACATCATATGCATAATCATTTGTTACAACTTCTCAAACAAATTTCTGTAAAATTAACAAATATCAAACCTCAAAAGTTCAGCCGATCAAAAAGAGGACTAATCAATTTTGTAGGCAGAACGAATAAATGGCTTTTTGGCACTTTAGACGACGAAGATGAACAAAAATATGACCAGGCAATTTCTACCCTAACAAACAATCAAAAATTGTTGCATCACGATTTGGAAAATTACGTAACTATCACAAAAAGATTCTTGAATGAAACAGCAAATAATTTGCAACAAGTTGTCAAAAACCAACGACTAATCGGCGAACAAATAGAGACTATTGTAAACAGTCTGAATAAATATACGCTATTCTTACGGCTTCAAAACTCACTCGATACAATGATAATTGACTGTCAAAATGTACTGTCAACACTGAACAATATCGAAGAAGCTATATTGTTCGGTGAACTGAATATCATTCATAACATAATATTACCAATATCCGAGCTCAAAGAATTAATTGAGGTCATGCTTAATATATACAAAGGAAGTCTACCGGATTTCGATAACATTCAATCATATTACAAACTTCTAAAAATTGAAACTCTATACAAAAATGATTTAATTCTATTCACGATTCACGTCCTGATACTTCGAGAAAATCTTTACGATTATTATCATTTATTTCCTATCCCTATTTCCAATAATGCCATAATTCCCTTGAAACCATACATCATCCTGAACTCGACTTACCACCACTACGAGGACAGCCCATGCCATGAAATTGAGACAACCTGTATTTTCCGCCCGGAAAATCAAATACCCAAGGAAGACGGTCTACCCGAACTATTGAAAGGAAAGAGCAGCCAGCCATGCCAATCGCTACAAGTCCATCTAGACCAGGATGTAGTAGAACCTGTCAGTGATTCCTATGTCATTGTCATTCCTGCCAGATACACCACTATTGAAAAACGGTGTAAAGAAAGCGGATATGAAGAAATCCACAAACCACAGCTGATCTACATCCCTCAGAAATGCAGCATTACCATTAATGGGGGAGAATACAGCAACGACGTTTCTTCAATACGGGAGACTCCTCTGGAATTACCCAGGGTAGAAATCCTCGAACCTGACCATGTAGACCACCCCCTGAAGATCTTGGACAAGATTAACCTAGACGAGCTGACAAGGCTCCAAAAACTAGCCGAGAAAACGCAACTACACCGACTCCAGACCTTGGAAGAAAACAACACTCCGTATACTACGTTTTATATTTGTATTATTCTAAGCATAATTACTGTCACTCTAATTTTTTATTACTTTTCTAAAAAATACAAGAATAATATTTTAAAACATTTCAAAAGTAACAAGACAAAACCTAAAGACTCGAATTCTGAAAATAATACTACCGTATTATTCTCATCTTAGGGATGGAGGAGTTATATGTACCAAACCCCAGAAAACCCTTAGATTGTAACTTCCATGTAGTGCTGACTTAGGTTTATACGAATACGATTGACCATGCTTTATAGTTAGTTTCAGTTCTGTTAGCGACGTTGTACCTTACACACCTCTCTCTGTACAAATAAAGTTATTTGTTCGAAACTTAATTTTTGCTTTTTAAAAATAGTTTCTCGTGGCCCGAAAGCTTAATTTGCTATATCACATCTTTTCTAAATTTATCCATACAATGTGGAATTTCAATTGTCAATTTTTGGTAGGCGAACTTCAACTTGAAAAATATAGAAAGAGAACATATATCATGAGCCGCACTCACACCCTGTATCTCAAATGGAAAAATATAGCTCTTGAACATCTAACATTTAACTTGTTCCATATTTTTTCCTTAGAGATACAGGTGCAAGTATGACTGATGGTATTTCTTTTTTTTCTATAATTATTAAGTCAAAGATACTTACCTACTAAAAAGTCATTATTGAAATTCTAGAAATGTATCTATAAATATAGAAAAAAGGTGATATACCATGATATACCACCTTGTACACTACTAATGGGAGAATGATATTAAAAAAATATGATAAAAATAACAAAATACTCCTATAGAATAAAAGTAGAATTTTCACATAATCAATGATTATATAGTTTCTGTGTCACTACTCCTTCCTCTTTAGCGTCTACTTTGCAAATCTCGTACAATCCGTCACAATGAAACTCTTCACCTGTGGTTGAATGGAATGTCATTTACAGATCCTGAAAATATAGTAATTATAGTCACTGAAAACTTAAATCAATTTTAAATTTATATTGTCAAAAAAATGTCAGTTGTATGCCATGTTAATAAGTAAAGGAGATATCTTTCAAATAATTCTTGAAGTCACTGATAATTGCTTAGAACCCATTTATATTTGATTTTAATAGGTGATTACAAAATGAAACTAATATGTATAGGTACCAACGTTATTTCTTTGTCCGTATAGAAAATGGAAGTCCAGAATAACCTTATAAAAGTTAAACATTGTCAACTTCAAACACACCTAATACTTGTTTGGAGGAATTGGGATAATCATAACCTTATCATAAACACTGAATTTTACGATAATATATTCAGACTGTATTTTGAATCTTGTTTTAATAATTTCAATAATATTGCTTTCAATCACTACTGGAAATAGATGATGTTCATCTAGATACCAACTGTAGGAACAAATGACACGCTTCTAGTTTTCTATGAATTGAACAGCATCCTGAAATTAATCAAATATCCTGAAATTAATCGAAGAGCATCCTGAAATTAATCAGTGACGTTTATTGAATATTTTTTAGGATAATAAATATATCTACCAAAAAATACCTATTTGTTAATGTTTTTATTCTTTCTACTATACTTCAGCTGGTACTAGTATCATATCACTCGCGAATTGCACGTCAAAAAGTCAAGTAAGAATTTTTAATCAAAATAGAGAAAGGCATCAGATTATCCTACAAAAAAATGCACAATGAAAATTGAAAACACTCAATTGCAGCTTAAAAATATAAACAAGATGGATGAATGTCATGAACATGAACGGAAAAATTGTATTTAAGAAACATTTCAAGATAATGTCAATTTCAAGTTTTCAGTACACATGTGAGTAATGTTTTGAGGTGGTTGAACACAAGCATATATACTCAACATTTTATATATCTCTTATTAAATATTATTTCGAGCATTGACCGATTACAGTTAATAGTTGTAATTCTGTAAGCTGTGTGTTAATTTTTAACGGATGTTAATTTTCACACATATTTAATGTCTGGTTATTCTGTGAAAAATATATAAATGTACATGTTCGCACATATTAACATATCTCTTTATTCTGTAGAAATTATATAAACCGAAATATGTTAAATGTGTGAAAAGTAACATAAAGCTTACAGAATTTACACTATTGTGTTTTATAATTTTGTATTATAAAAATTATTCATAAAGGTATGTACACATCAAAAAAACAAAGAACATTCGTTCTTATTCACATTATTGTTTGTTGTGTTGTTTGTTCATTGTTCGATTTTTGCCTACATAGCGTAAACAAATATTTGTTCACTCTTGTTCGACTAGTAGATCACTTCCGTACGAATAGACAATAGTTATGGATGACCATATTCGCAAGTGCGGCGTTTATTCCATAATACAGGACGAAGCCTATAAAGCGTCTATCAGTTTTAACATGTTTTCATTTGCCATTTCATCTTTAAAAACTCTAAAAATAACTCAGACCAATTGTTACTTGTAATTATTGCATGATCTGTTATGTATCAAAAATTAAAGTTCAGTGGAGTAAAATAATTGTTTGTGCATGCATTTTTTGTCTGCCTAATTATTTTTATAATCATCAAAAATTATCTTTCTTGATAATTTTACGTGCCACCCTCTTTCCATATAAAAAGAGTGAATTGAGTGAAAAATCATTTTTCTTGCATTTCAGTACACGTAAAAAATGTAAATAATGAATAAAAAGAAAGTTATTATTTTTGATACAATGTGAAAAGTGTATATTTAAAACAAGGGTGTAATTCACACCTGAAACACACTTTTCACACGTGTATCATACAGTATTTTTTGACACGGAAGTACAATTAAAACAATTCTGGTGAAATTTCAACATACTTGGTATACCGGGTGAGTTTGATAGATGCCGCAACCCTATTTTTGAGAGAAATTGTCCTGTTCAAATCACGACAATTTAGAACTGAAATATGATTATTTGAGATGAAAACGAATAATATAACACCTTTGACATTTTTGAAATCTATAGAAAATTCTGAATATAATGAGCTGAATTTTTCATTTAATTTTTATGATTACTTTGATTTTTTTTATTATTATTATTTGTGAGTATATTTCGTATGTGAAACGTACTTTTCCGATGCTATATTATTCAAGAAAATTAAATTAGCATTTTGATTACAATCCTTTGCCAATAGCTTGGGGTTTGAATGTTGCAAAATCGCTTTTTTTTCAAATGCATCTCTATGGCGCACCCTGTATATTACATATTTTTGGAGAAGACGAATCGAATGATACCAAAATTTTCAATATCTGTCAATTATTTCTAGAGTTTTAACTATTATTTATAAAACTAAAAACCCAGATAACAAATTTGAAAATTCATTTAGTATACCTAAACAATAAGAATTATTGGCCACTTTGTACTATCTTTCTTATAAACACATCTCCGGAAGAATGTAAGAGCAGTTCTGGTTTGCTACCAGAAGATATTTCAATATGTCTAAAATTCACTTTTTGAAATTAATTCGTCTTTTCAAATAGTTTTTACCATTATAGTTAATAGGCACATCTGCCAGAAATTACACTATTCATATATTCTTTATTTTTCAGAAGTAGTAATAAATTTTAATGTTCCTCAATCGCATATTTAAATTCAACAGAATAAGTATGATTATTTTCATTATTGCAAATTATCAAAAAACGAATGGGTATGGGTGTGATTTCAAAATTTCTATCATTTCGATTTTGGTTTGTCCAGCGGCCGCACTACTATTTGGTGCATTTTTTAAAATATTGATACCTCTGGAAATAATCGACAGATAATGAAAAGTTTGGTATAATTCAGGGTGCGCCATAGAGGTGTCATTTGAAAAACGTAGATAGCCGATAGCCACATTCAAACACCGGGGCTGGTGGCAAAGTATTGTAATCGAAATGCTAATTTCATTTTCTTGGATAACCTGGCATCGTAACAAAACGTTTCACGTGTCACGTGTGAAAAATCAACATAACTAAAAAATGAATAAATAAAAAAATTTCAAGGTGTTCTATTTAAAAAACTCAATCTAAGACCATTTCCGGCGAAACCGAAACTGATTCAGAATTCTTTTTGATTTAAAAAAATCATATTTTAGTTCTTCAACGGCCCTCTAAATTTTCGTGATTTGAATCGAATCATTTCTCCCAAAAATAAGGGTGCTCCATCTCTCAAACTCACCCGGTATTGGTATATTATTCGAATTTTAGATCAACCTATTCATAAAGGGTCAGGTGGCTCAGTGGTTAAGACCGTCGCTTTCAAAGCCAGTGATTCTGCTGGTCGGGTAGGTTCAAATTCTATCGACTACAGATTTTTGTTCTGATGACCCGAGAAAGTGCTAGGAATCGCGTAAGACCTCGTTAATCCTTGACTCGCACAAGTTTCGACTTTTGAGGGCTGCCGTTCGTAAGAGGACGACAGCTGTTTAACGGAAAAAACAATTTTAACATTTTTTTTTAACAAAAATAATTAAGTTGGCGTTACTAAGGTTGCGATTTTGATTGTTATGGTTTGTTCACGAAAAATAGAAACTTTTGATGATCAAAATAACGATTATCGAAAAAAAATTATATTCTGGGGCATCCGATATAGAACGAGCGAAATTGGCAATGGCTGAGTGCTTTAATTAGTTATTAGTTTGATCCATTCAATTACTTTTTTCTTCGCATTGGTAATTCACTTTTCACATTAGTGTTTTGCACATTAAAATGAGAACTGAAAAATAGTAAATTTTAGTTGTCAATGTCAAAAAATTGTTTGCAATACTCCAAATTTAATACTGAAATAAAAAATGTAAATTAAGTAAGGAATTTAAAATGGAACATGGTTATAGGCAGATTTTTTAAATGAACTGAAAGAATAAAAAATATACAAGGTGTCAAGAACAGAACTTCGTTCCGAATCTCATTAAAAGAAGAAGGTATGATAACTCTGTTAATGTCAAAAATTACGTCCAATTTGTCTACCAAAGTTTTGTAAAATTATCTTGAGTATTTCAAAACTTATAAACATATATTTTGGTACTTGGCATATTTTTCAAAAGGTATATTTTAATGAGCACCAAAATAATTATTGTGGTACAACATTACGTACCAAGTTTTATACCCTGTCTCCAAAATAATATTTGGCCACCAAAACTAATAAATAAGCTTCAAAAAAACCTCAACCCGATGTAGAATTTATGAGCACCTGAAATGTTAAAAAGTTGGCATAAATATTAAAGTCATACATAATATAAAACATAAACACCAAAATCATTAAATAATCTCTCATGCATTTTCAACATGCAAGCTAGGTAAGCTTGCTCAGGTAGTCCTACAAGAATTAGTCAAAATACCGATTTGGAAGGAAATAGTCTAGAGAGTAGAGTATTATTAATTGTCTGGTAATGATGAAGGGCCCCGCACATTTACTACGTAAAATGGTTTTCGGCTAATTTTGCTCAACATTTTATATATTGTATATCCTGTTGTGTATCCTTATTATGCAGTCTAATGTACAGACCAGTTTCCGAGCTACAGAGTGTCAAAAATTCTATTTGTGCTATTTTGGGTATTATGCATCGATTTGATTATCGTACTCGAAATTGAACTTTCTTAGAAATAAACGTTTCGCATCTAATTTTAAGATCATGAGTCCCTTCATTTGAATGAAAATAATATCTCACACAGGTGTTGTATTACAGCATGGCAAAAAACTATTCACAGAAATAGATGAATACTGCAATATCAATTTTGATTGTCACTCAATCCGTTATAACTAGAAAATAAACTGTTAGAATTTGCCAATTTGAAAAAAAATGTGGGTCTTCATCAACTTTGTACGAGAACATAATGTATACTAGGACTTTTGCACGTAGGACTGGGAAAACCTACCTAGGACAATGTAACCATTCAATTATACAAATATGAAGCAAGCAACTGTAGAAAAATCCGCTGGGTACTGATGATTTCTTTTGACCACGTCATTGGTACATGTTGGGAGTGGGGGACTCTTCAGTCCCACCATCCATTTTGGAAGACAAAAGTTTTTTCGAGTACTTTGACGAATTATCTCGAGTTTCAACTAAAAAACTAAGTGTGTCAGAAAAATGAAGCTACTCGGGAAGATTCGGGAAGATTCAGTCGGTGTTATTAATCATTTTTGAAAATGGGCGTGGGGTCCTGGTCTAATACATTGAATTGCTTTTCAATTTTGAATATTAACAGTGACATGTTATAAAAGCTGAATTTTGCATAAAAAAATCAAGAAAAGTATTTTGGTATTTATCTGAAGAAAATTATATTTGTTGGTTGTTAGGTTCAAGTTGTGAAGTAAATAGGATTTGATTCGTTATCGTAATAATTTTATGTTATTGTCATATGCTGTGAAAAAAAAAGCAGTGATTTGAAACTGACAATTTAAATTTATTAGGGTACTTTGAAACTGACAATTTAAATTTATTATTTGGCGGCGGCATCGTAATGGTTAGCCCCCGGCTTAAGTGAGTATAAATCCGGCACTGACTTGGTACGTAATGTTGTAGCAAAATAATTATTTTGGTGCTCAATTAAAATATACCCATCCTAAAATGTATTCAATATATTAATCGGATTGTCTAGCGATATTTGTGTTATCGTTAAAATTGTACTTTGATTCTGGTTTTCGCCTGTAAATAATTTTGTATTTGAATGGTATTTCTATCCTATCTTGGAAAAAATATGTATTTTTCAGTAAACTTTATAATGAATTACTGAAATGCTGATTGGCCCATTTCAATAATTCAACAGAACTCAAACCAATAGGCTCCATAAGTTTCTAAATCTTGATTGATAAATATTTTCATAAATTGAACCCCTTACTTTGGTGTTGCCACTGTGAAAGTAGACGTTTTTAATCTGCTGTAGTGAAACAAAAATGTTGGTTAAAAGATGCCATAAATTTAGTCTCTGGGGAAAATACTCAAAGCAAACAACTCAAAAATAAGCACAGAACTTTGAATATATATATATTGAAAAGGGAAACATTCTACAGGAAAAATAAAAAATGTGATTTATTTGTAATATCTAACAGAAAACAACTACTTCCCCGGCTAAAGCCACGCTGTACATTGAACTACATCTGATAGATATTATGAAAAGACTCTAATTGAAAAGAAAAAAGCTGTAGTTTTAATTGAAAACTCATCAAATAAATTAGATAGGCATAATGTTATTAAAAAAATATCACTCACGGAAATCGCTCATTTCATTGAAGCAAGGTTCGCTTCTCTCGCATTTAATCTCTAATACATTTTGGTCGACGAATATATATTTCGCTTTGCCAAGCTCTTCAGGGAGATTGATAAAAATTCAGGAAATCAGACTCTTCAGAAGCACTTACACACATCAATGATGGAAATTGATGGAAATATTTCTTCTGCGGTGACACTTTGAAAGTTATTTTTTGACATAGACATGGCATGGGCATTAATTATGAATAGGATATTCATAAAATCTGTTGTGGAATCATTGGCTGAAAGAGGTTATCTTGAACGATGGAAAATAGCGACTGAAGTTTGACTTTCAGCCGCAGATGATTCCACAACAGATTTTATGAATATCCTATTCATAATTACGAACAAAAATCAATATGAATATTTAATTTCGCTAATATTAAAAAAAAATCAATTTGAAAAATCTAAATCATTAATGGTTTTGAAATTATGTTTTTTTACATTAAGACAAATTGCGAAATATCTGACAAAACGTTTTTCGTTTCATTTGGTTAACTGATACCATATTTAGTGAATATGACCAAATTCAATAATATAAACATTTAAGGAAAAAGGACGCAAATTGTATGGACGAATGATATGAATCTACCGAGTTGAATATCGTGATCTCCCAGGATAATTTTGTAATTTTAATTTCAGTCGGCCATCATCAGTTTGCTATTGCAGCTCATTACCTAATCCTCGATTGTGCCCCAAAAGTAGGATAATACTCCTGCAACATCCTGCAGAAGAGAAGAGGTGCCTTAGAACTGCCAATATGTTACAATTGAGTTTAGAGAGTAGTAAATGTCTCGTGTACAAAGGAAAGCGCTTTCCCGGGCGTTATGAAGAACTGAATGAAATTCTTAATTCAACAAATACTTTGTTATTATATCCTAGCCCATTTGCAGTTGATATCACAGAAATAACCAAAGATGACATTCATTCATCACATAATATTGTTATAATTGATGGCACTTGGCCACAGGCGAAGGCAATATATACTGCTAGTCCCATTTTACACAAAATTAGGCAAATAAAAATGCTAGATATTGATATAAGCAGATATATTATCAGGACCCAACCAGCTGATGGGTGCTTGAGCACTTTAGAAACTGCTGCTTTAACACTATCTTTATTAGAAAAGAATGAAGTATACAAAAATGAATTACTAAAACCTCTTGAGACAATGTGTGAGTTTCAGCTTCAGAATGGAGCGGTTTCTCACCAGAGCAAGGAGTTCAGAATTAAAACTAATTCATATCCTAAATTAATTGGGAAAAGGTTGAATAAAGTCTTGAAAAATGCAGATTCTATGAGAAATTCATAATTTATGAGAAAACTGTGATTCATAGTGTTTTAGGGGTATAACTGCTGTATTGAATTACCAAAACAAAAAACCTTTATAGGCCATGTATCCCAAACCCAACTTGCGGGAAGTGGCAGTATGGTGATAGAATATTTGCCTCTTATCCAGACGACATTGGTTCAATCACTCTGTCTGCCACTGAGCTGGAGTGGAGCTGTAGGTATAGTCGCTATACGAACTCAATTGAGACAGCCCAGAACAAAGCATAACCAAAAAAGCAAACAATTTTTATTAGATAGAAATATATAAAATACGGCCGCACAATAAAACAGGAAAATATATAAAAACAATTTAAAAACTATCGCAATACCACAGGGTAGGGGTAAACGGGGGAGTTTTGTGAATTGTTTTTCCCCGGAGAAAGGTTTCCCTCCTGCCCTTCTGGAGATCCAGCGGGCGGGATGAAACCATGACTCACCTGCCCGAAGGGCGGGCCCCACGATGTTATGTGGGCTACTTCCACGGATATGGGCTTTGTCACCTTTCTACTATGACCCTGCCTCCTGGCGTACCATGCAGGGGAAACTATAGTATTTTCATCAGGCGATTGGATTTGTCATCGTTTGAAGATCTGACTAGTTTCTAGAAAAACAAAGAAAAAACCGGTTATATACATCGTGACATCGGTTAATGAGTTTCTACTCGTCTTCGGGGATCTCCCGGAAAATATTCAGGATTTGGTATATATAGCCCCCATACCGCCAAGGTATATCATGGTGCTCTCTTGCTGATGTTATGTCCCTAGTCAAAGGACTTCCTCGGATGAAGTGCCGATAGAATTTGTCGGCTTGTTTATTTATATATTCCTCGATTTTCAGTACTTTGGCCAGCCAACGCAAGTCGGCCAACCGAATGTATCTATCACTGTTCGTGACGATACGTAGTATTTTGTTCTGCATCACCTCCAAACGTCCCATTTGGGTTTTGCAGAATACTGGACAGGCGTAGGTCATTGCTGGCCTTATGACCTGTTTATACAGAAGTAATTTATTCTCCATGCTCAGCCTAGAGGTCCTAGCGTTAAGCGGATACACTCTTTTGAGCGTATTTTGTGAAAGAAATGACAAAAGTATCCAGGAGCCATTAAGGTGCTTCTTGCACACCAAACATATTTGCCAAAACAAACAATGAACTGGGGTATTACTCACAAAACTGCAATTTACAGTTTACATTGAGTTGATCATTTCTTGCAAGCACTTGCCACCCAGATAATCGATGAAAAGTGCCTTTTCTTTGAAGTTTGAAAATAATCTATTTCTACTAGTTTGGCTCAAGAGATATGGAGATATATCGGTAGACGCGGTGAATTCGTGATATGACTAAAACAATAATGTTCAATAAAATCTGTTCTTCTATAAATAGATTTCATTATTTCATTACTATAAACTGTAGGAATGCAATTTTTTATCTCAAAAAGCAAATCGGCTATTGAAATTAGGCATCCATACCCCTAACATCCTGTATAGTATTATATATATTTATTAAAATAAATTAAAAAAATATATTTTAAATTTTGTTTTTGTTTTCATCCTGCGTCAAAATCCTCTTCAGATCTACCAGCAAATGACAAGATGACTTCCAAAGATTTAAATTTAGAACAATATCTGTATAACTGTAGAAGTGAAACTGAATTGTTGACACTTCGAACTTTCATTTTAATGTGTAGTGTCTGTTGTAATGTTAATAATTGATATCATGTTAATTTCAATTCTTGGAAATGTTCACCATTGTAACTTGACTTGGTACAATTTGTAACGTAGTTAGTAGTAAACATATCTACTTATCTATCTATACAGATTTGGAAATTAAATTTCGAATCATTAGTTTTATAATGGGTTATAACACGAGGTACGCAATCCAGTAGACGAGGACAAAATATACTAGATATACGTGATGGATAATCAAGTATTGTAGAAAGTTATCCATTCTTGAGTTTTTTTCAGAACAAATGATCAATTTCTACTTGGTTCAAAGATTTGTAAGGCCTTACTACAAAACTTCCATTGAGTTGTCTTTTGTCTACTCTATTTCTCATTCCTGTTCGGTTAGAGAGAAGAAATGCCAAATAGTTGTAGTCTTTTTTGAAAACTCACTAACGAATTATAAGAAAGCATTAAGCCTCTTCTGTGTGATGTATTTCGAAATAAAAATGTGTGCCTATTGGACACATTGCCACAATTCTAGTCACTAGGAAGCCGATTTACAGCGTAATTATAAATAATACTGTTCATCTGTTCATAAAAAGTGTGTGGGTGTGTGTGTGTGTGGGTGTATGGTTGGCATCGACATAAACCGTTTGCCACAGATTTTTATGAAATTCTAAAGGTACAAAATTATAGAATCATAAAAAGTGGTAAGAAAGTTTTTTTCTGTGTTACCAATGATATATTCCTATCCCAGAGATACTACAATTTTTCTACACGCTGTGGCAACGCTGGCGTTCAGTCTCAGTCGCAATCACAATTATTCAAAGTTGTAAATGTAAACTAAAGGACCACACGCACACTCCTTACGCAAAATGGCTTTTGGTCAAATTATCCAAATTTTCAGTATGTTGTTGAACTCGGCTTCCTGAACAACAGGTACTGTCACGGAAATATTCAGACCTGGCGCCATCTAGGTGGACAAGAGCGAAATGATAACAGCGGTCTAAGTAATCACGCCACCGTCAACAACTCGTTTATTAGGTGTACATCATAATATTTTCATTACCTCATTAGTCATTTTGTCTCGAGCATTAGAGCGCTTGGCCATTACAGATTTACGATTGAAAACGTTGACAGAAATAATGTACGCTAATCAAAATAGTCAAATCGTATATCATGCCCCTTCGATAATTTTTCAGAGAATAACCTGGCCCCTAGAACTTTTTCAATTAATTTTCATTACAAATAATTATTCATTAGGTGTACAAAAAATTACTAGTTGTTTCCCCCTCGGACCCTATGGACAAAGAACGGTGGCTTAAGCCTAAAAACGCTCAGGCGGATGGCAGAGTTCTCGAAATATCTAGAACCTATGTTTCTAACTATGAGAGGCCGTTCGAGTCGCCGATTGACAAGTATTGAATACGGAAGCATTTGAGTGTCGAGATAAATGTAGCCCAGCGATTGTATATAAATTAGCGTGTGGAATAAAGAATTTCAAAGTGGAAAAATGCAAAGTTCTTTACATTGGTGTACAAAAGTGGATGTTGAAGATAAATACAGAGTGTTCGTGTAAGTAGACAGTTGTGTATTTTGTTGTGTTGGTCGAGTTTTGTTTTCGCGAAAAATAGACAGTGACTGATAAACATTTTTTGTGGAGTGGACAGTTAACAGGAGTATAAACTGATACATTACAAAGTCCTAATTATAAAAATACTAACAATTCCTATACAAGAATGAATTTGTTAAAAATTTCACTCCCATATTAACTGAAGAATAAAATAACATGAAACATTATTGAAATTCAAATTTGAACTCATAATTCATTATCCTTAAGAGTCTGCATCCCTGAAAAAAAGGGGGACGGAAACGATTTCTTTCTTCTGATTGATGAAGGAATGTATGAGTGTATACAGATAAAAATAACAAAAAAATATTTTGAAAGTATTAACTGAATGAAAAGGACATTTCTTCCCATTTTTGTGCATTTTTGATCAGTGCCACCATCAAAATGAACGAATATTTTTATGATGTTTCCTTGCATTATTGAAGTCTATCAATTACTTGATGGAATGACGGTCTCGTTTTCCTCTTACACAATTCGGTTTATTTGTGAATAATTTTACAAAAAAGTGTTGTTTTTGCGAAATGAATTTCCTTGCATTATTCCATTCGAATTGGGAAATAGCCAATTTTATAACCGTCAAGCTATAAAGGAATGTTTCAGCCGTCGACTAGTGAAAATTAATTATTAATTACAATTCTTGAATCCAAAATAGAACTGAATTTCTTTACGCACCTCACGTTGCTCCTCCAATACGGCTGATAACGTGAAACGTGGAGAGAGGGATCATACAAGTTCTGGCACAGGGTCGGATTTCGGATCACTTAAAATATTCGCTGCGCCTAGACATTTTTGTTCTGCTATTAACTATCGGTTATGATATTAAATGAAAGTACATTCCATTTAACTTACTCGAAATTGTTTTCTCTAACTTATTTGGATATGAACTCTACCGATGATGCAACTATTTGTGGATATATTCCAAAATTCGGGAAAATATAAAATTCACTGGTCGGGTGGAAATTCAAAAAAATATAATTTAAAAAATTACTAGTTTTTATACAACTTGTTTTCTGTGTGTGGGGGTGGGTGCGTGTAGGTGTGTTTGTGTGTGCATGTATACATGTTTATTTCAAATTTGAAAGTGGTTTATATTATTCATCGGAAGTTTGATTTTGTGGAGGAAATTGAATTCTTGACATGATTTGTTTGGGTATTTAAACTTCCACAATCTGTCAATTCAGTCATCCAGTCGACTTGTTTGGCAGGAATTCATCAGTTGGAAGACAATAAGTACATCATGACATTTTCAGATTGAGAAAAATTTAAGATGGCGGCTCCTGTTGGACGAGTATCGTGATTACTGATTCGATATCATTCTGAATTGATGCTTTTGGGTTCGGATATCATGTTATTTTTGCGAACATTTCAGAATTGGAAGTAGCAGCTCCAAAATAGCAGAAGAAATTTTCGATTATATATTTGGTGTGAAGCAAAGTTTCTACAAGTATTACTTCTAAAAGAAATTATTACTTGTTGACATTACAATTTCTGGTCTTGATACTGTTCACTTTTGAGTCAAAATTAGAGCCAAAAGTTCTGTTTCTCAATGCTTGCCTGGAATTGACAATATGGTTGTCTCCTCAATATTTATTTCAACCCAGAGTAGGGAGGGGAAGTTGTCAATGCCACTTTGGCAATCACTTGTCAAAAAGTTGCAGCAAACATAAATCAAAAACATGTTTTCGAGCATATTAATGTTCATCTTCAGTTGACATGAACAGGAGGTGAAAATTAAATCGGTAAAAACACTAATTACAACTACGAAAAATGTGAAAAACCAATAAATTAGGGTACAAAATCGAACCGGACCATAATCACAAAACTTGTCCGCCATCTTGGAGCCGTCATCTCAAAATCAATAATTAAAAAAAAAGATTCACTATCTCCTACACCGAAAACCCACACATACGAATTCTGAATCGAATCCGACTATAATCGCAAATCTCGTCCGCCATCTTGAATTTATTAATTTCAACAAACGATTCCTAATCTCCACCCCCGAAAACCCTCTCATACCAATTTTGAATCGAAAAATCTGAAAAAATATTACAATGCATCAAAACCTTCAAAAAATAATATACGATAAAGACTTCATACACCAGCACTGTATATTTATGCTGCATGCATGTCATTAGCTTTTATCCAGTATTCTAGATGAGACCATCGGTATAACTTTTTGTTGTACACTTTTCTTCCCAAAATTCTCATTCAAAACATCATCGAAATAGTTTCCGCCCGTTAATCAATTATACCTACTATTTTTAACGCTTCATATTCTACAGATTTTCAGTTTTTTTATTTTACTTTCAATTTTCGATTCATTTTGTGATTGGACAGCAATATTTAATCTCAAATGCTCGTACAAATTTTCAGATTACCACGAAAGCGAATAGGAAAAACAATCACCGAAATACTTAATTCGGTCCTGTACCGCGCGAAAGTTGACAATCTGGAAATGGCAGTTCGAACATGAACTGCCATCTAGCGATATAAGTTTCTTATACTAAGGGCTAAAGACCGTTAAGATCACAAAAGTGATAACAGTCACTTAATTTGAATGCCTATGCTCGCAGAAATGAAACGAACCAACAAATACCTACGAATTCGTTCCTTACCGTTCGTTCGCTTATGTTCACTCCAATTTAAACTCACTTTAAACCAAGCGAGCGAATTCGATTCGAACACTACCGTTGACATTTGCCAAACTTTTTTGCAAATTAGTTGTTACATCTGTGTTGTTGACTGCGTTTTGTGGGTTGAGTTTCAACAGTATCGAATGGACAAATGAAAACACACTCAAGTTAATAGAATTATATAGAAGCGAAACTTGTTTATGGGATCCCAAGTCAAAACATTTTCGAACACCATATTCTCTTCCCTCCCGATAATTACTATAAAACTAGTGGCGCTAATTAAAACATCCTCATATGTATCCGACTTAGCGAACGGATCATCGACGAATGCGAATGCTCATTATTAATTTGAATTACACTGCTCGCAGGAACAAAACGAACCAACAAATACCTACGAATTCGTTCTTTGCCGTTCGTTTGCTTATGTTCGCTCCAATTTAAACGCACCTTAATGTATGTTGTGTTCAAGTTTGCCACCACATGGCGCAGGAAATGTCCACCACTTCTGGATGGAGTTGCGTAGCAGAATCGTAGGTATGTCCGGGATTCGACATCGGGCATTCGAGGTAGTATGAACGTAGACGTAAGGCTAGGGTCATGTTATTGTGGTCTTGGAGTAATATTCAATGTGCTGTACCAACCTCCTGAAATTTGTGCTCATGATGATAGATATATGTGAAACAAACTATAGTTGGTGTTTTATTCTACATTACACGCCATGAAAACACGAATTTTATACACGAAATACATTTTTTGTACAACTGTCAATGTGAATTTACATCGTCTGAAATATATTAAAAATAAATACTTCCAATACATCATAAGTCCAAAATAACTAAATAATACTTCTCCTAACCATACATGTTATCCTTAATATTATACATACTTCCAACACAATTTTACAGCATCCAGTGGTCTTTCTGTGTCGTTACTATGGAAACGGTTTGTTGGCACGCCGCGTGTTTGACTGTATTTGCTCGTAGTTGCTTCAATTACAGGTTATTTTCAAGAAGATGGATGTTGATTATGATAGTGGTAGTGATACCCCATCAGATATATCTGGGAAAGTAAATGCAATAGTATCTAATATGTTACCGGCCAAATCAAAGTTATAATATTCAATTCTTTGTTAAAATTTTCTTCAGAAAGTGGAATATTTACTAATCTTTCTATCATACTATGGTATGCTGATATTTTGTTTATATGGATGTACCGAATTATTAAGAAAGGTTATGTCAGTATGGAAAGGTTTATGAAAAATAGCAAAGTGGTGATAAGAATGGTATTTAAGTTTTGTTCAATTGAAGAATAATTTAATGTACTACATTCGCTTGAAAAAGATACTGTGTATCGAAACATGTTGCAGAGAGAATAAATTTTATGGAAATTTCAATCGTGTTTTACCTTAGTGTCATAACTATGGATTTCCGTCAGGTAACGGCCACATCAATCCAAAAATTGGAAGTAATTGTTCAAACTTTACTATCAATTATTATTTTAATAAATGAAATTGTTTTATGGTGAATTAAATTAATAATTGACTCTGTTAGAAATAAATCCTCCTAAAAATAATATATCATGTTTATTTTGTGAATTATTTTGGCAGTGAAAAAAAGTAAACATTTACTGCTGCATCTACTGCTATGGTCGTTAGCCGAACATTTTGCTTTAAAGATTTTCTGCTCCTTAATTTCTCTACTGGGCTACTGGGTATTTATTTCTTATTGTAAATATTGATTTCACTTAGAAATTGAAAGTCTTTCTTTTGGATCTCGCTTTCCTTTAAGGGATTGTTGTATTTCTGCTGGGATTCCTATTCGTTGTCTTATCAAGTCATTATACAGGCATTGTGTTATATGTTGTACTGTTAACCTGTGTCCACATTGTACAGACTTTTCCTTTATTTTACAACAAATTTAAATTACTAAAATTACAGATTTTTGTTTTGTTGTGTACTCAGTTTTCATTCGCTTTCCTTTTATTCCTCCCAGTGAAGTTTTCAGATAATTCCCTATTTTACGAACTATAGTTGCAAAGACCTATTTAAAATTTAACTCAGTACATTCTTTCACACTTTTTCAATCATTCTAGTACCTATTCCAGTAATTAAGGCATCAGCAACCTAGTAGAACATTTTACCCCCATACTACTCGTCATGATTATGATGAGAATGTATATTGCTTGGTTTGGTTGAACTCACATAAAAAAAAGTAGGACAACTAATTTGATAAAAAAAAAGTTGAACAGTCATTCAAAAACTGTATAGGTTCGATGTTTAAATTTGAGTGGGCCTACATAAGATCAAAAAATTAATTTATGTTAACGTAAATCCATACGTACTTTTTTGTGTATACAATTCCAACTCTTGTCAATTCTATTTCAAATGTAAGTCACATAGGTACCCAAATAAATCTGTATTTTTAATACTGAGGGGTCAATGAATATGTTATTTTATCTTTAAATATGACTTGAGTATGGGGGACTATATTGTTCTCTTTCACGCAACTCTAGCTCGACGTCATAAGAAACTCTTTTTTTTTTTTTCATCCACATATTAGCTTTGCAGCAGAACTGTCTCAAATTCCTTATTTTCAGAAAACAGTTTGCGTGATAAAGGAGATATTTTAAATTATGATTCCCCTTCAAAGATGGTTAGGTTAGCATCTTTCCTTTTTAAAACTTGATACTGTACTGCTGGTCTCAGATCTACTTCGATATGTAGGCAATGCCCAAGCATAGAAGCAAATACAGGGAAGGTGGGACGCGCGCGCGGACATCTAACCCTTCAATATATACTTTATCATAAACAAATCAATACGAAATTTGTTTTAATTTTTCACCAAATCAGGTAATAACTATGTATTATTTCCGTATACATTTTGGCATAAATGAACCAAAACAAGATTTGTTTTGATTTATTACCAGAACAGATATCATTTTAGGGTAGCATTTGAAATGACTTTAAATCACAATTACCCATCAAGTGTGTTGTGGGTTGCCCAGATATCAATCCTGCCGTTGAGAGCTTGCCTGATTTACACTGACGAACCAGAATGGTGCTGTAGGATTTTCCAGGTTTCCTTAGAGCTGCAGCTCTACCCTCATAGAAAATGTATTTGGATGTGACAATTATTTACTAGTAGTTGCATAACAAGCAAGTTCTCTGATCTCTCATAACGCATTCAAAAACCCAGAATTTTTGAGGTATTTGAGTATACACATGTGTTCATATTATTGGGTTGGAGCATTTTGCACATGTTAAAGACATTCCGGAAAGGTATCATAGTATGATGCCAGGGTAAAGAGTTTGTATAAATATCCAAATTCATGAAAAATGTTTATGAAAACAGTACAAATATTTGTAGTAAAATAAAAATGTTATGTGTATATATAATATTAAAAACGATAAGAAATAGTGGAAATCACTTCCATTTTTCTTGAACACATTTCAAATGTTCATACGTCCTTTTCGTTAAATTCAACTTGCAGCACATCTCACTCAAGTTTCCAAAGTTCATCAAGCTCAAACCAGCCAAACCCAAATAAGTGTGCATTGGATCAGGAACAACATTGACCCACTTGGAAAAACCACCATATTTATCTTGTGTCATCAGTATATACTGGTGATTTTTGTCATCCTTTAAAAATTCATAGGATTCCAGAATTTTCAGCGTGCCTCCCGTCCAGAAGGAATAACATGTATCTATTGGCTTATTGGGCCTACCATTGAATCCTCCATCGAAACGAAAAAGCAACCACCTACGTAATGCTAAGAATTGTGATTTTGTAAGTCTACCCAAATTATTGCTCAATGCTAGAGCGGCTATAGCACAAAATGTCGATCCACAATGTGATTCCAACTCAGGTCCTTGACCGATTCCCCCATCGTAAGACTGTAACAAAACACTTATATAAACATAAACTTAAATAAAATAACAAATGATATTAAAAAACAAAGAAGTTCTGAATGATTGTGTCAAATAAAATCTGGTTTAGGAGAAAAACTATTTCAAATACTCGTCAAAGATAAAAACCTAACACAATGATTCAACTACATATATAATCCACATTTTGGGTTTATTGGTAGCACATCTCAGATACAGATGTTCTAGTTTATATCAATATGAATCTGATGCAATGTTCAGTTGAACGTAGGTAAAACTACCTAGGAATCCTATTTATCACTTTTCATTGATAGGGATAGGGCTTGAGTATTGAAATTGATATAAAGGGTGAGTCAGAATAAGACCGACAAACTCCGACTACAGATTACTCACCTCATTTCGAGGTGAAAAGTTCCTATATCAGATACAGGGCGTCAAAAGTACGAAATCTCCAAAACTCCTGGAGGAAAAAATATCAAACTTGGTACACTAATCCAAGTATCAACATGATAATTTTGAAGTTGTAATTTTTTATTTTCATAAACCAGTGGCGTAGTTACGATGGTATATATGGTCATATTTTCCTTGGACAAGTGAATGGACAAATGATCGTTTGACATCAGTTAGGCTCATCGATATTAGACCTAAAAGTCGTAACATTCCATTTGCCTAAAAGTGGAGGTTTGTGAGATAATTGAGAAAAACTGAAGGTATGTCCTGAGTAGCCCCGTAATTTCATATGTGCAATAATCGTATAATGCTAATTTCTTACAACATATCAGAAGAATCGGAATCATAGTACGGGTGAGTCAGAATGAGACCGACAACTTCATTTTTTCATTCATCATATTATTTTATCAAATTGATGTCGGGATCACTAAGTTAGGTCTCATTCTGACTCACCTGTACTATGTTTCCGATTCGCCCAACATTAAAACAATGTTCAGGAGATTGACAAATATTCCAATATATTGTAAGAAATTAGGGTTATGCGATTATTGTACAGAGGAAGTTATGTTGGGACTCAAAACATATCTTCAGTTTTTCTCAATTATCTCAGAAACTTCCACTCTTAGGTTCATGGAATGTTGTGACTTTTGTGTTGAGTATCGATGAACCTAACTGATGTCAAACACTCACTTATCCAAAGAAAATATAAAGGAAAATATGACCACATACCAACGTAACTACGTCAAAAATTATAACTTTAAATTATCACATTGATAAACCTTGGTTAGTGTACCAAGTTCAATATTTTTCAGTTTTGGAGGGAAAAAAATCTAATTTTTTTTCGTACTTTTGACACCTTGTATCTCCGAGGGGATGCATTTTAGGACACCTTGATATAAACTTTTTACTTCGAAATGAAGTGAGGAATCTGCAGTCGGAGTTTGTCGGTCTTATTCTGAATCACCCTGTAAATGTATAAAAGAAAGCGAGCTAGAAGACATGGTAAAATAGGACAGGACCTAAAATATGTATCCACAAATTACCTGTGCATGACAATAATTGAAAGTAATCTATACATTTCTGGAAAAAGGTAAGCAAATTTGAATTTAATTCAAGGTTTGCCAATTTTGAATTGATTGCCTATTTAATTTATGATATGTGATGGTATTGAATAATAATAAAGTTTATACATTAAATATACATGGAGATAAAAATTGGGTACAGTTAAATAAAAAAAATAATATAAATGTTCTGCTATTCTGGATTTGTCTTCTCGCGAATATGTAGCAAGGATCAAATGTTTTCGAAATTATTTATTGGTGTTTTGGTTAATACGGGAATTCAATAAAGCATCCCGTACGAAAACGTACAGGCTGGCCACGAGATTTGTTACGTCAAGCAATCTGGTATTTTCAAAAATAGAAATTTTAATTTTGGATGTGTTATATGAGAGATATTTTTCGAATGTTGTCGATATTCTAGGACTTCGGGTTTCACCGGAAGTAAAGATAATACCCCAATTCTTTTTATTATTTGGATTTGTTATTCCATTCCGAATCTACCTAATGGTGTGTGACGTACTACGTAATTGGTATGTATGGGGTCGGACTAAGAATAGCCCCATGGTTAATCCGGCCTGTCGTAAGAGGCACCAAAGGGATAACCATAGGTGGTAGATGGTCTCCACCATCGCCCGGTGAAATACCACCATATCGACTACAGGTGCTGTGAAATGGACTTATCCATGTTTCAGTGTTTGGTCGATATAACTACCGGCCTCCCTTGTCCTTTCCTTTCCATTCGGATTTCCGGGCGGGGAGTACTCGAGGCGACACACCATCAAAAAATTTAAAGATCCAGTTTTGTAACATCCGTGCACTCAACAAGAACATCAATGATGTCCACCATCACCTACAGGCAGAAAAACCTGATATTCTGGCTTCAACAGAAATACAAGTGAACACCTCCACCAACAAAATCCACATGCTTTGTTCTGGTTACGAACTCCATTCTCAGTTCAGATTCAAAGGTGGTGTTTGTCTTTACACTAACCTATCATGCCAACGCGAAGGGAGTTTGGAGCCGAAAGACTTTGATGTAATGTGGTTCAAGCTGACTACTATTCGGTTCGTCCACGGCTTGTCTCATATGCGTATGTGCTCAGATCTGTACCCGCCTTTGAAGCAGCACTGTTAATTATTAACGCAAGTTTATGAATCAACCTTAATCTTTGATATATCTAGGTGTTATGAATGAGTTTTGCTTAAACCAGCGTAATAGTGTCAAAATGATAGGCGCCTACTAGATGGTGATCGGTTTTTCGATTTACTTTGCAGTTAAAATGTTTTCCATGTAATTTGAACCTATCATATCTACGCATTTGTGATCACGTGACCAGACGTGACTACGTCGAGTTACGCGGTAAGTATAATATATTATTTTCGTTTGCTCGATTGGTATTCGTTACGATTATACATCGAATAAATTTGATGATTCTTTCCAACGAGTTCGAAACAATTGAATAGAGGGAGAAGTAAACAAACCAAAGTGTCCCCTAAACAATGCAAATTTTCCTACGTAAATAGAGAAAATAACGCGACCGAATTGGTTGAGACAATCTGTTTGTTTCCCTGGCAACCGAAATAGCCGCAATAGTGTTTGTGTTTTAACAGTGGCGGTTCGTTTGTGAGAAAGGCGGGAAACATGAAGGAAATGTGAACCCTGTGAACACTTCAAACTACAACGGCGTGTCTCCGGCAGTTCAGCAGTAGTGCAGTGAATTTTGTTGGTGGCGATTGTGTCTATTCATCAAGTTTCAATTTTATTATTTCTACTTTACTTTTATTTGTACTTGTGGCTCTTTATCTTGATAAGACAATATGGTGATGTCTTGTATTGTTTGTAAAGCTTGAGCGGAGGCATCTCATAGTAGATCTTTCCATCGGTGAGTTGTTGATCAAAGATATTCTTCAATTTGTACGCCCAGGTTTAATATGAAATATACTAAATATATCGGTCTTTATGAATATAATATCTGAGTTGTGAAAATGTTATTGTTGTTTATATTATATATGTATACTCTAATAAAGAAACGATTCACCTATACTCGAGTTCGTAAATTGTAGATAGTGACCCATAGATCGGTTCTACGGTTCATAATTCATATAAGGCAGGTCAAGAAATAGAACAGAAATAAAACCTATCAAAATATTCATAAGAGATGTAAAAGAATTTCTTATGAGCCAATGTTTCTACTCTGTTGGAGAGTTTTCGGACAGCTGCTCTATTTTAACATGTTATATATTTTTAATATTCCTTGTCAACATTTGTATCGTATTGTAACAAATTTAACATGTTTGTAATTATTGTATTTTAGCCTTTACGTTTCGTATTTCTGTAAAAACAGCTTATGTGATTAATAATATTATATTATGATACAAGTATACAAGTGAGCCTTCACAGCACACTCAACGAACTCAAGGGAACGACCTGAAGCTGACTAGCTGACTACACTTAAATGTTTCAAGTGCTTTGAAGGCACTTGTACATATGTAGAATGCATTATTTTTTTTTGAAAAAGGGATAATTCTCCATGAAAATTGAAAAATGTGATTTATTTGTAATATCTAACAGAAAACAACTACTTCCCCGGCACAAGCCACGCTGGACATTGAACTACATCTGATAGATATTGTGAAAAGACTCTAACTGAAAAGGAAAGAAAAAATCTGAAAGTGAAAATTCGCATTTTCATTCAGATAACTTTTTTTTATTATTCTCGCTAGTTTTCATTGAAAAAATCATTGAATAAATTAGATAAGGAGAATGTTATAAAAAAAATATCACTCACAGAAATCGTTCGTATTTCTGTAAAAACAGCTTATGTGATTAATAATATTATATTATGATACAAGTATACAAGTGAGCCTTCACAGCACACTCAACGAACTCAAGGGAACGACCTGAAGCTGATGACTAGCTGACTACACTTAAATGTTTCAAGTGCTTTAAAGGCACTTGTACATATGTAGAATGCATTATTTTTTTTGAAAAAGGGATCATTCTCCATGAAAATTGAAAAATGTGATTTATTTGTAATATCTAACAGAAAACAACTACTTCCCCGGCACAAGCCACGCTGGACATTGAACTACATCTGATAGATATTGTGAAAAGACTCTAACTGAAAAGGAAAGAAAAAATCTGAAAGTGAAAATTTGCATTTTCATTCAGATAACTTTTTTTTCATTATTCTCTCTAGTTTTCTTTGAAAAAATCATTGAATAAATTAGATAAGGAGAATGTTATTAAAAAAATATCACTCACAGAAATCGTTCATTTCCACAACAGATTTTATGAATGTCCTATTCATATTTTCGAACTAAAATTTTTTATTATGCCTGCATCGAGACTTCAAGAACAATGTTGGAAATGAATTTTAGATGAGGGTAATGTGCTTATATTTTATTACACAAACAGTCAATAAGTAAGTAATGGATATCTAATGTCACTTATTGTTAAAATTGAGACTTATAGGACATTTGGTATGATAAACTGGGAAAAACCTTTATAGTACTGTCTTTAGTGCACTCAACAAGGATTATGATGAAGGTATAATCAAAAGTATTGTATTGTATTGCTTTCATCGAATCGTCAGACACGCTTTTCTCTGTAGTCTGTTGAGTATAGCGTGAAGTTTATAAAATACGTACCAATTCAGTAATCTGTATTTCTTTACATTTTCCAAACTGTTGTGTAATGAAAATATAATGATGTTTGTTCATATATTTCACAAATGTGTATATATTACTATTTATTTGATTACAATTCCTAAACTATTGGATGTTTTATTTCTCACTATTTAATTCTGAACTTTTACCACGCCACTGAAGATGACTGCCACATTTGCAGTTGAAAGGTTTGAAGATTTTAACCAAAGAAGACTACTTCAAAATCCTACCAAAACATTGACGCCAGTCGTGAAAACCTACCTTCCTATATTATTACATTAATATCATGAAATTTTTGTTTTGTCTTACCATTCTTTGTGTTATCTTATCATTATTATAACTATTATTATCACATAAATATACTTAATGGAGTTTTGTCTTGTCGGTCGTTGATATGCGTGCCAAAATTCAGATGAGTCGGACGATTGGAAGTGGTTGAATATTGAATTTAAAAATGCTCGTTATTATTATTAGTATTATTACATTAATATCATGAAATTCCTGTATTGTCGTCGGTCCTTGATATGCCTGTCAAATTGCAGATTATTCGGACGATTGAAATTGAATTTAAAAATTCTCATTATTATTATTATTATTATTATTATACAATGATATAATGAAATTATTTTATTGTTGTCGGTCCTTGATATGAATGTGCTAAATTTTAGATTATTCGGACGATTGGATTTGGGCAAAAACTTAATTTAAAAATTTTCATTATTATCATCATTAATTAATATGAAATTCTTGGTTTGTTGTCGGTCCTTGATATGTGCACCAATTATTATTATTATTATCAGAAAAATCGCGTTTTCTCAAGAAAGATACTCAGAATTCAAGACCTTACTTAAAAGCAAAATTTATTTTAAATTATAATATAGGAAACAAGATCTCTAAACATTACAAATAGTGTTCAATTTACCTGTAAAGGAAGCATGTTTTCAAGTAAGTTGCTAAACGTAACCCTATATGTGTTGAAATATTTGTGACGAAATTATAGTATTTTCGAATTTTAATTTTCTATCATTATCCCTTTGAAAGTAACCGCCACTGGCGGTGTCATAAGCTAGTGGGCTCGCGTTCTCGAGTTGCGTAGTACAGCTGTCAATTGTTTGCATTATTATAGGGCCAAACAAAGCTTTCACGTTTGAGTAGGAATGCTTGATCTAGTATATATGAAATCGGTGATTCTTTCTTTGACAACTGACAATCGTCAAATAATTTTTACAATGATAGAACTGTCATATTTGGAGGAAGCGGAAGTTCATTAATAAATGCCAACATTACGTTGCTAACGGCAATATTCACTTTGTTGATAGTGCGAAACTCCAAATCGATTATACCACGTCGTCAAGGGTATATTCAGTATCAATATCTGGCAACTATAATCACTGTTGAACAATCGTGTCACGGTGTCACCATGATAATGACAGTTCGACGTTTACTCAATTAAATACGCCAAAAATCACTACATTAAGTGAAAAGTACGCGTGGAATGTTCACAGGGTTTTGTGGCGAGAGAAAACATGACTTAAACGAAAGGTGTACCGTTGAAGAATTGCCGCATAATAATAATATAATAATAATCCCTCATAAACACTCGTAGAGTGTACCCAAAGGCATACCCTGTGCGGGTAGAAGACGGCTATTATTATTATTTGCCGTGGCGCTAGGGGGGACTGATTTTTAGTGGCTTATTCACTTCTCAGCTGCAGGAAAACCTACAGCACCACCTCGGGTGGCCGGCGTGCACTCCAAGCTAACACTAGACGAGATTGGCATCTAGACAACACACAATACACTTGCTTTCAACAAGGACTGTGGTCGTCTATCGATTCCGATATTGAGTACTTGAGAAAAAATCCCTCGTCATACATCGGGCTCGAACCGACTACCGCTATACTGAAGTTTCGAACGGCCTGCGCCTTAGGCCGCCAAGCTACCGGCCATATAGCTTATACTTAAAGATTGTGCCGTAAAAATGAAGAAAAAAAACGGATCAGAGTTTGAAGAGGCCACCATTAAGACTTATTTGGAATGTGACTGGTAAACTCTTACAATATAATTACTTTGCGTTCTCAATAAATATTGTGTTATATTTATTCTTAATTCTTTGAAAGAAATTTCTTACAAATAGCTCTCGACTATTGATAAATTTTCATAATTTGTCTTGACTCTCCTCAAGCGAGTTGCTTAGGTAACTCGCTTTCGAAAATATGCGACAAATTATTTGTAAATTATCAATAGCCTTGGGATATTATAAGTGATTATTTCCTCTAAACCATTTGTTGGGAATTGTCTAGAAAATGAAGAACAAGGCGTTGTTCCTGCTTAAGCAAGATTTTAGAAGAGGGCTCATTCGTCACTTTGAACATAAAAAAACTTTAAAAATATTTTTAAGAAAAAGCTTTCATTTAAATGCACTCAATATAATAACATAAACTTTGAAGCAAATCGAATCCATCATTTTGTAACATTATAAAATTTCATATGATATAAAAGCTTGTCGCGGGAAGTGTGTATTTCTCATAAATTAAATTTGAAATCATCTGTATCAAGATTTATTTTCGTGACAAGTTTTTATATCATATGAAATTTTATAATGTAACAAATGATAGATTCGATTTACTCCAAAATTTATTTTCTTCTTTTCAGTGCAATATTATTTTAAATAAAAGCTTTTTCCTAAATGATATGAAAATATTAATTTGTTGAAAATCCCAAGGTCAAGTCCTAATATAAATGTAATACACATTGGTGAGTATGAATTGATGAAATAATGCTTCTATAAGATTTGGGTAAATATTAATAATAGAAAGTAATGGTAACTTTCAACAACAATACGAGTGTGAGTATACCTGATATTGTTCCTCGACAATAGTATCTCCAGCGAGTTGGTTGACTGAATGGGGAGCAGCCTATCCAGGGCGTCGTTGTAGTCGAGCTCGTCCAAATCGTGTATATTGACATCGTTGTCTACCGTAACACTTCACACTTCAAACCTACTTTCCTGCAGCATTTAGGCATCTCTTCTTGCAACTTCATGAAATCATGTTCAGCAAGTTTGAGGGGGCTACTTCCCTCGACATCATTTCTGAAGAAAGGCCTCTGGCTGTAGCATTCCCATTCTAACGAAGTCTTTTTGTAACCCAGCCACTGCTGCACCTGGTGGTATGTGAGGAATTAATGTAGCCTCGCAGCATCTTGCGTGGAAGGAAGTATGGCCAGTTTGAAACTGATCTTGGCTGCAGCCTTTGTGAAGAACAACAAGTCGGTTCCCGTTCAATCAGGTAATAGTGGCAGAGTCCATGATGCTGGATGCTATTGGTTGGCTGTTTGCAGTAATAACTTGTATTGTATCGTCACATTCTGACATTTTCTCGATGTCGTTAACATCTAACTTAGCATGTGAAGTCTGAATGTTAAAATGTTGCTCGCAAAAATAGTGGATTAAGATGAAAATGCTTTGCTCAAGCGGAAATCCAATGAAATTAGTTAAACTGAGGTCATATGATTGAATACAACCAATCAGACCAACATTATACTGATAACAGATCATACGGTCTGCTTTCACTCTCAGGCACATCGCTATGGGTATACATATTTTGATTTATTTTGATTTTGAAGTTTCAAATATTCAATAACGTCAAAATGTCAGTGATGTCATGATTTGGTTGTAATACTGACAAGAAGATTAATGAAATTTTCTCATCAAATATATCAGAATATACTGTTTACGATAACAAATTTGTATGGAAAGCATTTATAGATTATTGCAATGTTAAAAAGTATCTTCTTACTGAAAATAGACTATGAACAAAGTTTTGATTAACATTATTGGAATCGACTTTACATAGTGAACTCAAATACATAATTAGATTTTCAAACACAGCGGGTCATCACGTAAAAACAGCCGATTTCATTGGCACAGCATCACAATCTAAAATATGAAATAGTGAAAAAAGTGGTGATAAGATATAGGCAGAACCCATTTCTTGTGGACAATACGTGAAAAACCGATGAGAGCAAAAGAAACGGGATTCTTTAGTAAAGCAAGAAACCAGCGGCGTAGCCCTTTTTAATCAAAATGGCAATGTTTAAATGCTGTAGAACCAGACCTGCTCCCTATTATTTCTGTTTAAACTGCTCCAGTGTGTATCACAAATCCTGTGTTCTAAGTAACAAGGGGAAATTTCAATTGAGTGGGCCAACAATAATGTGTTGTAAAAAACAAAAAACAAAGGAAATGGCTTTATTCAAAATGGAAAAAAGCATTCTAGAAAAAGAAAATTAAAAAGAAGAAAATTAATTTTAAAACAAACATGATACACATGAAATTAGAAAGACAGAAGATGCTATCAAAACTGAAGAAGAACTGAAAGAAATAATAAATATTCGTGGGAAAGAGATTTCGAAACCCAATGATGAAATTGAAGAACTCGAAACCCAGTTAAGACCGACACGTAAAGATCTTACTCATTCCGAAACTCAAACTACCTCCAACGCCACAAGGGCGTATCTGTACAAGCCACAACAAAAATAGTAAACACAAAATATCCAGTGTACAAACGGAATTAACCGAAGGAGATATTACAGATTTACAGAAAATAATGAAATCTTTGGAGAAATGAAGCCGTAAATCTGAAATATGATATGAGGAAACTAGAAGATGATATACGGGAGTTGACAACATTAAATGATAATATGATCACATATAAAGAAGTTTTAACTGCAGAAAATTATCTATATAGAAAAGAACTGATATCAAAAATTTGACGGAGTCATTTACACTCACCGACCATGTTATAATTGCAGCAAGTTTGACAAATGCTATGAGAGGTAAATGGGTAAATGGAAACATATTTGACGCACTTAAGGAGGTAAGCTTGAGAGCAAATGTAATCATTTTCTCAATCAATCGATGGGCAAACCGATAAGTTCTCAACAAATTTATTGACGATATTAATATAAAAATTCATTATGAAGTTAAGGAAATGAAAAATATGGTATTTTTGCTTTGCATGTCAATTCAATACTGAATTACTCAAATTTTTTTTATTTAAAAAAGTTCTTGTTTTTATGTAAGTAGGTAAAGTCAAACTGATGAAAAGAATAATAGAAATAATAAATAGAATTGGAGGTATAAAAGAGAACAGTCATTCAAATAAGATCGGCAATGAAAGTGTTTATGAAACTGTTCATAAGAAACAAACTAGTAATATTGAATGTACTAATATTGTTCTTCCTAGTCAAGAAAAATAAACTAACGATAGTGAAAATTCCACTGTCATTCACGACGATTCTTCTTTTTTAGAAATAACAGATTTCCGAAAAACATCTTGTATGGACAATAATTTTATTTTATATTTCAATGCTTAAAGTGTACCTGCACATATTGATGAAATTAGGACTTTTGTGAGTATAAAAAAATCATATTACTGACGATATATTCAATTTAGAAATTAATATAGAGAACTATATATTGACTAGAACCGATAGTAGTACTAGACATACAGGTGGAACTGCAATATTGACTAAAAAAGTTTAAAGATAGTTAAAGTATTCAAGTATTCAACGCGTGTATTGATAAAGTGTTTTGGTAAAATCAAATACAAATACTATACGACTAAAAAATTTCATGGATGACATGGGTTTTTCGAACTTGGTTGATGAGATCACACATTTACCTGCTACAGTAGGGTCAATGATACATCTAGTTTTCACTAATATTGACTTAGATTTTACTGTATTTGACCAAAAATAAGTACACACCGTAATATAAAAATATCATTACCAACTATTCTACCAAAAGACACAAAAACATTCAAAACTGAAACTAGGGGAAAACACATTGATTATGAACAGACAGAGTCAAAACTAAAACTTATAAAGTGGAACTACACAGAGAGGGATTTAAATCATAGATATGAACAATTTTTTGATAAATGTATTGTCAATTTTGAATGAAGTCGCTCCAAAAAAAAACAGTCAAGATCTTTGGACATTATGAGCAATTCTGGAATGAGAAGGTGAGGCAAGCTACAAAAGAAAGGGATATGAGTTACAAACAGTATACAGTCAATAAAACAACGGATAATTGGGAGAAGTATAAACAATAAGAAATATAACCGTGAAAACAATTAAGACAGGAAAAAACTATTCAGAAACAAAGATCGTCTCAAATAAGACCAATCCTACTGAAATGTGGAAAACACTGAAGACATTAGTACCGAATAATAACAAAGGATACAATCTTACAACTATTTATTTGGGGAATGGTGAAATAAGTTCTGAGATGACCTTGATAACAAATGGTCGAACACATTTTATATCAAAAGTATCATAACTTTCCTATAACCAAAAGAATAACTGATAATAAATTGTCCAACTTTGTTCTTAGCAATATGGTAGATTTAAAAGAATTGTTGGTTCTTTGAAAAATAAAAGTAGTCCAGATGAAATTTGTGTAGAACTTCTGAAAAAGTGTTTCAGTGCCATTTGTAATCCATTGTTGAACATTATCAACAGTTCTTTAGAGTACCGACTGAATTAAAATTATCTACAATTATACCTATACCAAAATTGCCAAATGCAAACCAAGCTATTCAATTGAGACCAATAAACATGATTAATGCTCCAGCTAAAGTATTGAAAAAGGCTATATTATAAGGTTATATTCCCTTTTTAAGGAGTTTTTCACGTAAACTTTAAATAAACGATGCGGAGGGCTAACTCTTATTGCGGAGGGCTAACTCTTATTGCGGAGGGCTAACTCTTATAGGTCGTCGTGGAACGATTGTTGGTGAATGAACCTAGAAATCCTAAAAATTCAATTTATGGCAGAAAGAATGAAATAAATAAATTAAAGTTTTCATTTGGACATCATCTACAGAAATTCTGATGAAGTTTCTCGTTCTCAAAGTCAGTCTCTGTAGACACTCTTTATTACACTGAAAAAGAAAATACTTCTAAGTAAAATGAAGAAAATGAACGTTCGTAGAAATACAACCGTTATAGTATATGGGCAGATAGTGGATTATTTGGAGAGTAGTAAGGTCCTATGTGAATATCAATCGGGTTTTTGGAGCAAAAATAGTTGTGAAACTGCGTTACAATGGACATTTGAAGCTGTAGATAAATGCAGACTGGATCATGAATTATCTAAGCAATAGGCAGCAAAGGTTGAAACTAGATGAATTTTATTCAGATAAAAAAATAATATAGGTGTGCCCCAAGGGTCCATTTTGGGACTATTGTTATTCTATATACATGAAAACTGGAAGTTCGGGTTGAACCGCGTCTAGAATTTGTTGAAATTCGACGTTTCGGCTCCGATTTTCGAGCCATTTTCAAGAATGGGTGTGAAGTTAGGTCTCAATCTGCCTATTCCTCAGGTATCATCAGGATTTTGTAACTTGACGCCGGGGTCTCAATCTGACTACTCCCCAGGTCTCGTCACTTGTTCTCTCTAAGGTCTCAATCTGCCTACTCCGTCGAGAGAACTGAACATTCGTCGGTTGTGCAGCTGTATTTATACTTGTCATGGCGGCCATATTGGGCGTGCGTGGTGATTCGGAGTCTGGACTTGCGCGATGTGGTGCGAAGATTGCGCTGTTGCCAGGTGTCGGGAGACGAGAAATGAGTGGTTTCCAAGTAATAGGAAGTCTACGTCCATCATCACGGGTATTAAGGCAGTTGGGGCGCTTTTCTATTTCCAGGGCTTCCCGGATGATCCTAGTTTGCAGAGTTTTCTCCATGCCAATTGTTTTTGTGTTTTTAAAGTCTATTTTGTGGCCTGTTTCTTCACGATGTTTGTAAAGTGCGGAGGAAGAAGATGCTTGTCTGACTGCTAGTTCGTGTTCATATATTCTGGAAGTTACTCTTCTGTTAGTTTGGCCAATGTATGTTCTTGGACACTCGGAACACGGAATTTCGTATATCCCTTGAGACTCATTTGGTATTGTGTCCTTAGGAGATCTGAGACATTTCGAAATTTGATTGTTGGCAGTGAAAATTGTTTTAATCTCGTGTTTTTGTAGGATCCTGCTGATTTTGTGAGGCTGAATGACGTCTACCGGATTTTCAGTTCTTTGGGGGTTGGATAGTTGACGGCGGATGGACCTGACGATTTGTGACTTGTTATAACCATTCTAGAGTAGGGCGGATTTTAGTGTGTTCAATTCATGTGGTCTGTTTTGACTATCGGTAAGTTGGATTGATCTATGTATGAGGGAGTTCAAAACTGAGTTGTGCTGGATGGTGGTGGGAGTCAGCATGTAGGAATCGGTTGGTATGGGTTGGTTTCCTGTATACTGTATGTGTGAAGGTGTTGTTGGCAGATTGAGACCTTAGAGAGAACAAGTAACGAGACCCATCTTCCAGATAACATAGCGGAAGAGACCAGACAAGATATAGCTACCACACTAAGAAAAGCAAAAACTCCACCATCCAACATTACACCTACCGAAAGAAGATGCCTTAAAAATATTCGCAACAACCCTGACATACTAGTCCTCCCAGCAGATAAAGGCAATGCTACAGTAGTGCTGAATACTTCAGACTATGTGGATAAAATGAGAACGCTACAATTCAAAACTACCGGCAGAAATCAAGAAATCCACCATACCTAGAGAAAAGTCCTCACGTACCCCTCGTATTTACGGACTACCAAAAATACACAAACCCAATACACCACTCCGCCCGATTGTAAGTGCCTTCGGATCACCAACTCATATCCTAGCCAAACATCTAGCAAGCACTCTTCAGCCACTAGCAGAGGAAGCCTCATCATATGTTAAAAACTCATTCCACTTCATAGATCTTCTCAAATCCCACAGAATCCAAAGCAATCTTCGCACCACATCGCGCAAGTCCAGACTCCGAATCACCACGCACGCCCAATATGGCCGCCATGACAAGTATAAATACAGCTGCACAACCGACGAATGTTCAGTTCTCTCGACGGAGTAGGCAGATTGAGACCTTAGAGAGAACAAGTGACGAGACCTGGGGAGTAGGCAGATTGAGACCCCGGCGTCAAGTTACAAAATCCTGATGATACCTGAGGAATAGGCAGATTGAGACCTAACTTCACACCCATTCTTGAAAATGGCTCCAAAATCGGAGCCGAAACGTCGAATTTCAACAAATTCTAGACGCGGTTCAACCCGAACTTCCAGTTTTCAAATATCTGACCGCGGAAACCTATCCGAACACATATATATATAAATATAAATATGTATATATATTTAAATGACATTGTTACCATAGCAGAAGAATCTAAAATTCACTTATTTGCCGACGACACCCTACTGTACTTTAGTACTGAAGATGTACGGGAGTGTGTTGATACTATGAAAGCTAGTCTTGAAAGGATGGATGTATAGATATTGCTGTACAAATCTGCTGAATCTGAACGCAAATAAAACAAAATGGTGTAATTATTGACAGTCAATTAAAATTCAAGAAACATATATGCTTATCAGGTTATCAAAACAGTAGCTTACAAAATCGACCATTTAAGAACCAGCAGAAAGTATTCAAAATTGGATATTCACCTGTATATCGACAGAATAAATTAACTTATGTGACTGAAATACATGAGTATAATACAAGAAACAAAAACAATATAAAAGTTGAAAGATATAAAAAAATAGAGTACATTATTTGAATAACCTCCCACAAGAAATTGAAAAGACTGGTTCCATAAATACATTCAAAAGACGATTGAAGGATTACTTAATGAAAACTTAGTATATTTTTAAGTATGAATTTTTTAGGTAACTATTTATTTATACGTATTTATTTTTAACCAGATTGTATTTTTTTATGTTAATTTTGTGTTGATATTGCGAACTGTCGAGAATAGCAACTTTTATACCTCCGATTACTCTCATTTCATTCACAGCTTATCATTAGTTTCAAAATTACTCGCAGTTCACGAAATTACTCGCAGACGAACAAATTGCACCAGGAGTCGAGAAGGGATATTTGGAAAGGAACGAAAACCGTGGAAGAGGAGGGGAAGGGAGGAAGACGCCCTTGTTTTTTGTTACCCCCCTCCCCGCATCAGAATATTCAACTGAATAAATGTTTCCTGGGGCGGGGATTGGCGCAGTGGTTTTATGACCAAGAAGTCTTGGTTCGGTTCCCAAGGTTTTTTTCATTTTCAGATGTAAAAGTCAGAATGATTGGATCTTGTTGCTGGCTGGGCACCACGATTCACTGTTGCGTTAATAATAAATAGTGCTGCTCCTAAGGTGGCGTATGAAGTTAGTAACAAGGCATATCCACAACACGTGGCTAATGACCATAGCAATCGATGCCAACACAACAATTTTTTTTCCTTTACTGACTCATACAAGATGGTAGACCAGGGCCAAAACGATTCTCAATACCCGAATTCATAAAAAATTGTTAGCAGTATATGGATGGTCGGTAAAGTGAGGGTGAGTTATAAGTAGGTAAATTACGAATCAAGATGACTCAGTAAAAGTTCCGGAAGGGAGTAGGGATAGCCAAATATACTTTTTGAGGGTTGGATGTTGGTTTTTACGATTTGTGGCTGAAATATGCATTCTATCGGAAAAAGTTGTGGAGAAAAGTTGTGAATAATTGACAACTTTGTCATTATCAGTAATTTTTCAACATAACCCAGAAATTAACAAGAAAAACGCTAAAAAACTGTATTTTTTTTTGTTTTTAATTTTTATCTTCCTCAGATTTTTTTTTTCATGAAACTTGGTGAAAACGTTCTTTTAGAGCAAAATATTTATTTTTCGATGGTATACGAATTTAAGATTTAAAAAAAAGCATAGTTTTCGATCGATAAAGTTCACGAAAAAATTTATAATTTTATCAGTACTCATTTTCTTCTTCAAAACCTCGACTTTGAGGTGGTATGTAGAAAATATATTGCTCGCATGGAAAAACCTACTTTTTCATAATCGATTTTTCAGTACTATTGAGAATTTCCTATTTTTTTAGAGGGGATAATTTTCATGTAATATAATGTCATTTACATTCAATGGGAGATGCCTGGCCATGTTTGCGCATGGCCTCATCTTTAAAGAAATAAATTAGTTCCTTCAGCAGTACATACAATTGCACACAACTGATCCATGTTAATAATATTTCTACTAAACCTAGCCAGAGAAGTAAATTAATACCAAAGGTCCATTTTGATTTTTCAGTAATAAGAAAGGATTTTTGTTTACAAAAATATTGTTTAATGTAATGTGGTAAACAAAGGTAGAAGATTATTTTTTCAGCATTTAAGAGAGACATCCTTTCTGCTCACACCGTGCTGAGATAGAAATATCAACGCCATATTTTCAGGCCACTCATACCACTGCGAATCTTAAATTTTGTGTGAAATTTCGAGACTCTGCATTTCTCTTACTTGTCTGAGAGTACCCTAAAAGTTTGAGTTCTTTTTTTCCATGGAAAATGTGGTATAGAACTAACAAGGCAGTAACTATAACTATAGTCTAAGAGACGAAGAGAGATCGACGTTCACCCATTTGTTAACCAGATGAAACATACTTTTTATGAAGTTTCACGAATAGACGAATACATCTTTATCAGCTTGCTTATCAAACGACATCAGAAGTTACCAGAGGAAGCTTCGAAGAGCGATACAGTTGAAAACTGAGGTTCTCATGTAATTGCAGCTTTCATATATTCCAACAAATATCAAAAATTACCTAAAAACGAAATGGTATCCATAAAGAAATGCTCACAACTGCCATTTCTTAAATGGCAACATATACTTTTTAATTTGTCATGATGAATAGTTATAAAGTATCAGTTTACTGATGTGAAAACTTTTGGAGAATTCCTAAAGGAAACGAAGATACAATCAGGTTTTATGATGAGTGTTCCTAAAATTGAATATTCTTCAACATAGGCGGCTTAAAACATAATTAAGAAAGCATACACAAAAGCTCATATTATTTTAACGAAGTCAAAGTTTGTTCTACGTATTTAATCAATGCTGCTTTTCTGTTTCGCTTTTTTATGTTCATGGCCGCCTTCGTTGAAGAATATCTAATTTTGAGTACTCATGGTGAAATATCTTGTATTTGCGATTTCTTTCGGAATTCTTCAAAACTTTTCACATGAGTAATCTGATAATTAATCATTTTTCATTTTGACGAAGTGAAAAAAACATGTTGCCATTTGAGAAATTGCAGTTGTGAGCATTTCTTTATGGGTACTATTCCGTTTTTAAGAAATTTTTAAAAATTGTTGGATTATATGGGAGCTGCAATTACACGAGAAACTCATATTTCAACTGTATCGCACTCTGATAACTTCTGATTTCGTTTGTCAGTTGTGATGATTTAAGTTTGAATTTCATGGCTAACTTTGTTTGACTGAACAATCAACTGTATCTCCGCCATTTTTCAACCGATTTCCAATTTTGAAGAACAGTGTTATCACAAATTGCGTGCTCTTTCGGATAATGAAAAAATATGTACAGGATGTCATTAAAAAAAAAGTTTGGGGTCACTTCCGGTTAAACCGGAAGTGGTGCATTTTCAGTAGAGGGGTCAAAATATGCGTATTCAAGTACTTTAGCGACATACCAAATTTGAAATCTGTATCTTCAAAACTATAGAAAAATTGGGGGGGCGTACTTCACCTCGTGGTTACCCGGTATATATACAGTGACCGCCAAAAAGTATGTACCATATGGGAAAAAAGTTTATTATTAGCGTATTCGAAAAAAAATTCTCGGGAAAAGTTTGTGCATGTCCGATAACCTAAAAATCGATTTTGACACATGTCACGTGATCCCTGGTATGGTGGCAAATTGAAAAAATGTACTATGAATAGACAAAAAGTCGAATAAAATGGCAAGATATTCAAAAAAGTAATTTGAAAAAGTTGCTTAGAATTCTATTTTATATACATATACAAAGTTTGAAAAGAAAATGTGAGAAAACTGAAAATTGCAATTTTTTTTAATATTTTCCTAGCTTTATAAAAATATTAAATAATTTTCTTATGAATAGCTTGACCATACTGAAATATTTGTATTTCAATGATAATAACAATACTTTCTCATTTTCTCCACACCAGAGAGCACTAAATTAAAAAAATTGAATTTTATCAGAACCCTCGCTGTTACATTGGTTCGTATCTAACAGTTATATCAGAATTTCACGATTATTGCGATGATGGAGAAATCCAAAAATATCGTGTTTTTCTGATTATAATCAATTTTTGATGAACACCGTATTTCTGGAGTGTCATGTCATCACAATGGTCATGGAATTCTGATATAACTGTTAGATACGAACCAATGTAACAGCCTGGGTTTTGATAAAATCCAACTTTTTTAGTTTAGTGCTCACTGGTGAGGAGAAAATGAGAAAATGTTGTCATTCTCATTGAAATACAAATGTTTCAGTATGGTCAAGCTATTCATAAGATAATAATTTGATATTTAAAAAAAAAATTAAAAAAAAATAGCTACTTTCAATTTTCTCTCATTATCTTTTCAAACTTTGTATGTTTGTATAAAATTCAATTCTTAGCAACTTTTTGAAATAACTTTTTTGATATCTTGCCATTTTACCCCACTTTTTGCCTTTTCGTAGTAATTTTTTTTCAATTTGCCGCCATACCAGCGATCACGTGACATGTGTCAAAATCTATTTTAAGGTTATCGGACATGCACAAACTTTTCCCAAGAATCTTTTTTCCAATACTCTAATAATAAACTTTTTTCCCATATGGTACATACTTTTTGGCGGACACTGTATATATATACGGCCTTTGGCCCATCAAAAGATTATATAATTGCATGAAAGTGAAACATAATTATCAAACACAGCGTTGGCGATAAAGCTTCACACTCTGTCCGAGGAGAAAGAGTCATAAATCTCGGCCTTATGTCGAGAATGACGCGAAGCATTTATATTCGATTACACATACAGACAAAAATTTCAACAATCGTAGCTTCTTGAACAAAACTGAAGGGTATCTTTTATCTATCGCCACTTTTTCGTAATCAGTTTGTCACTTAATAAAAAAAACTCCGTACTTACAATATAATAACATGGTTGTCATTTGTTTGGAAACTAATTCAAATATCGCTTTCATTGTCTTGAAGGATTCTTTATTCGAGTTACGCACTGCCATCGTTTTAAATCTATTTTATCCCACTTTGAATTATTCATGTCGTCGATCCCTTTTTGGGTTTAAACTTCGGTACGAGTTCTGTTCATCTCTGACCTGCATTTCGGGGCTGCATATGAGTACTAGGTATTAACCCGATAATTTATAGCTGTCGGTAGCTCGCAGTATATTCGCCTTGATTATCGTTTTTTATTCGGGTTAACGTTTGGCGTTTATATTTTCGCGATTTTTGGTCAGGACGCACCGATAAACTACATCGAACACTGAACTTGAAGAATCTTCACTCTAGTTCACTTTCTAATAAACAACTTGAATCTGATACTCATACTGATGACTGAATTTGAAGAAAGACTATACTATTGAATCATACTAACGGAATTGACACTAATAGAATCGCGGTCGAAACTTGATTACCTCCGTATTCGCGCTGAAGCTTATTTATACTATCCGCTATGTGGGAGTTTTAACCACGCCTCCCGTCTAATTGGTATAGTTTTCATGTCGTTTACTGTCAGCGGCGCCTTTGATCTGCTTGATTAATAGGTGTTTACTTCATAAAAACAACGTAATTAGATTGCACGTGTTCTTTATAATAATTGGACCTAATTTTACAGATTTCTTATCTTAGCGTATTTCTCGGATACTGAACCGGTTTGGCGAGGTCAATGCCTTATTTCGTGCTGAGCTACTCTTTCTCTCTCTAACTTATGGGAACAGATCCGCGTTTGGTTTAATAATATTACATTATTTCGCGAGTTATGGTCATCATATTATCGGGAATTTATTTTAGCTTTCATTAGTTTATAGACTACTTTAATTTTACGCTTCCTACATCCCTCCATTACCGATGAAAAAGATAATTTTACCGAATATAAATTTACCGATTAATCTGACCTTCGTACTTTTACGCTAATTTCTCACATTTCCTAATATTTACCTATCAATACCTCTGGCGGAGGTTGTACAAACTTGCGGTACTTTTACCAGCTAATCACGTTTAATTAACAATTTATCTATATTCTAAACGGAAAATAAAATCAAACTATCAAAACTACATACGCTATAGGAAATTTTTCATTTGGGGTATGGTGGTTTTATGAGAGCGTGAAGAATAGCTTGCTATAATGTTGAGAGAGCATTACAATTTCTCCTCTACTCGTTCGAGGGATATCAACTGAGCTGTTATTTCGTCGGGCGAGGCAACTGGAGAGGCGCGCAGTAGTGCGTCTCTCTTATTTATGTGGTATTCTCATATCATTGCGTTCCTTGTTGCTCGCGTAGATTTCTGTCTATACCCCAGATGAAAAGTTTCTGATACTGTGTATGACGATATAATGACATCCAGTACACAGGTAGCGTTCGGCCGCTATTGGGTGTCTTCGTAGAGACGCCTCTCCGATGATCGTCCCTTCACGATCAGGATCTTCCCTTTTGGGCCAATTAAGACCCTTCTTGTGGCCACGAAAACGGGGGCGTACGGGGGATTGTTATCTTCCTCCATGTCACACATGCTGCTGGCTGGAGATGGGGGTGGTCCTCTTGGGGAATCTGGTAACATTACCAAACCATTTGACGGACCGGTAAGGTCCGACACATATCCGGCTTCTTCCGGACTTCTGTTCGGTGCGGGGATGTCTCTGGGCCTTGGGGTGACATACACGCCGTTCTCTTCTCTCTCATGGGTCCTGGGGGGTATATGGTGGGCACTCGGGGGTACAATTGCCATGGGGGCAATCTCGTGGGTTCCACTACCTCGGTGCTGGGGCTCAAATCTTGAAATAAATGCTCCTGTCGGGGGTACAGGTAAGGTTGATCCGGGTACAACCTCAACATGGGCGGCGGACACCAAGAACAATCGCAAAACTCGATCCCGAGCTCACCTAGAGCCCTAGAATGGGCCACATGTCCTATCACATACATGACATCACGGTGCTCCTCCTTACTCTGACGTCTTCCCTGAAGGTGAACACAGGGTAAAAATCAATTTCCCAGATCAGGTGTTGCAGTACTACCAGCAAAATGTCGCGCCGACACGCGGGTCACTCACGTAATTTAACAAGTATAAGAGCGCTTCCATAGTCTTGAAATTCCCGTTTTACTTGAATTGCATAATGTTTATTTTTATCCCGGCACTTCCCACAAATCTTATTGTAGCACACCTTTCTTACTCCGTGCTCACTCCGAATCCGATTATTTTTTCTCAGCCGCGTTTTCAAAGACACTGAAATTATATAATTTCTTTTCGGGGCAGTTACAGGGTTCATCTGCAGGGCGCTCATCCTAACGTTCAATTTATTACATTTAGTTATTATCTTACAGCTATCTTACAATATACCTACTATTATCAAACAAGATTCAACACGAACATTGTCAAAGTGTCCCACATTGCAAAACATAGATAAATTGAACATCCTTTTAGCTGACACAAAGCCATAGCGTTTATGAAAGTTTCAATCACGAACTCAATTATTCTTATGCAAATATATACTCCTATTGCACAACTCGTTATATCTCCCAGAGTAACCATTTCGGAAAACATATTAATTGGGCTAAAATCTTGACTGGATACATTTCGTCCTGAAATGCGACTTAGTAGTATACTATTGATCGCTTGTCTCTCCGCTACGAACATTAAATTTTCTTGAGCTTGTTTCATTTCGGCGTTTGTGTAAATTCCATCTCTAACGATGTTCCTTATATTATCGAACCTTATCTCTGCATCCGTATCGATTCTCATTATTTCGGGCGCCTCTACCTGGCTGGGTTATGGGTCAAAAGTTATCCATATTCCTTCGATGAAGAACACAGTGGGCACTACGGGGGAACATTCGACTTGTTGAGCGTATCTTTGTTTTATTGGTGAGAGGAGCCATAAACATATTTTGATTATTATAAATTACAGGTAATTCTTGATAACAATTTTTAACTCGCCTAATGCTTACAATTACTGGTATACACTTCATTAGGTAAATTACTTCGCCAGACATGCGAGCAACATACCCGGGCTCATCTCTCAACAGTAATGCGGCCATATCTTTTGACTGGCACGCTAAAGCTGATCGGTTTCTAAGAATTTCATTTCGGAGTATACATCTCCTATGAACTGAATCAGCGAGGGCGGTGTTCATTTGGCGTTTCTACGTACATAAATTTGGAATTTACATAAGTTATCAAGTCAAGATACGAACACATTATCTGGTAACTCTAGTGTACTTATCCTAGGATGATCGGAGCTCCAAATTCTAAATCCGCACAATTCCGTTATCTCTATCAATTGCAAGTCAAAAATACGCGCACGATCTTCTATGACTACAAAAGTTTGCTTGATCTGAGAAGAAAGTTGTTCAGTTATCATCGTCGCCTTGCCTTCGTATAATTTACCGTATTTCTGACATTTCTTGCTATTTTGCTTTCAAAGGCGTCCTCGCAGTAACCTTTGCTCGTAATATTATTTTAATATTAGCGATTACCTTTCTTACTCTCATCTCTCAGAGTGTACTATTTGTTTCCCAATCTTTCATATCAGTTGAATCTTATAATTCACAGGTGATAATTTTTTTTATTATCCTATAAGGACCTGTCCATGGAGGCGATAACTTTCGAGACAGTTTATGCCCCGGCTTTGTCACTGGAGGCATTTTCAAATAAACACTTGCACCTACCGGATATTCTCTTAGCACTTTTATTAAACGTTTCTCTTCTTTTTGTTGCCGACTTTTCTAGAGGTAATTTTGCTTTTTCGTGGGCGGTTTGCATACGCACCGTGAATTCGGATACATAATTCTGATCAATATCATTCTTTAATTGTGGCTGCTGTGGCGTCCATACATCAAATAATGGGGTGTCTCTTGCGTCGCGCTGTGTACTTAATTTCTTACAGCTACTAAGGTATAACTTAACTGTTCGTCCCAATCCATTTGGTGTTCTGTCACTAATTGTGACAGGGCTTCCTTAAGATGTCTATGGAGTCTCTCAATGACTCCGTTTGTCGCAGGGTGGTAGGCTGAGATGTGCAACTTTTTTATATTCAGTAAATTACAAATTTGGGCGAACATTCTCGACGTGAACTAGCTACCTCCATCTGTTAATATATAATGGGGTGTGCCGTACTGTAATATGACTTCCTTCACGAAAATTCGAGCCACAGATTCGACCATCATATTCCTCATCGGTATAGCAATCGGGTATCGACTTAGATGATCGATCAACGTTAAAATGTAACGGTTTCCTTCGTGTGTCATATTTAAGGGGCCACATCGGTCACATATTTTTAAATCTAGGCCACGTAAAATCGCGCTGGACTGCTGCCAGTGTACTTATTCCGGCGTGTCCAAAAAATGGGTTTCCATGATACAATCTTAATAAATTCTCACTAATTATCATCCGCTTTCCTTTTAACATACAATATTCCTTCATTTACATAATAATTTGATTCCTCTGGACCCCAGTTCATCTGTTCTGCTAAACTTTTCACCTCATTGTCCTCGGCCTGTAATCGCTTTAACTCTTCTGGATCATAAATACTCTCGGGGATTATAGGGGGCTCCTTATCAATATCTACCTTCGCCACGCGTCTCTTACTCTTTACTGCCTGCAGTATGCTTCCAGGGACAGCGTCGTCCCTCATATTCTTCTGTACGAGGGTTTTGGTTTTTGTTTCAATCGGAATTCCACTTCCATCTAGGGTTATTCAGGATAGTGCGTCCGCATTCGTATTAATTTCTAGTAGAGCCATACTCCATTTAGCCAGACGTGAATTTGGGTATTTTATTGTTAATAGATATAACAACGGCATATGGTCGGTGATTAGAAGGAAGTGACTCCCAATCAGATAGCATTGATACTTGCGTATCGCCCAAATTGCCGCTAAATACTCTTTTTCAATAGTAGAGTATCTTGTTTCGGCTGAATTCAACGTCCTACTAGCATATTGGGTGTTCAAAGTTATCATATTCTTAGCACAGCACGCCACTCATTGCCGTGTTCGAAGCGTCGGTCACCACAATAAAGGGTCTACTGAAATCAGGGTACTTCAATATCGGAGGCTTCACCAGGGCTTCTTTCAACTTCTGGAAAGCCTTCTCCTGCTCTTCGCCCCACTTGAATTTGACCTCCTTCTTTGTCAAATAAGTCATTGGCTGAGACGTTTTCGCATACTCTGGGACGAATCTGCGATAAAAACCGCATGGTCCTAGAAAAGATCGTATTTCTTTCACGCTCTTGGGTCGCGGGTATTTGTCTACGGCCATGGTTTTCTCAGGGTCAGCCGACATCCTTTGGCAGATATGATATGCCCTACATATTTCACTTCGGATTGCATGAATTTACATTTGGCAAGTTTAAATTTCATATTGCTTTTTCTCATTCTGTCGAATACGTGCTTCAACCTTTCCAGGTGCTCGTCGGTGTTGTTGCTACTAAAAATGATGTCGTCCAGATAGACAAGACAGTCTGTCCCTGTCAAACCAGTCAGGATCGTGTTCATTAACCTACTCTAAGTTGAACTTGAGTTCTTCTATTCCATTACCATACGAGTAAATTCATAGCCCATAAGGCGTCGAGAATGCCGTCTTTTCTATGTCATCCTTGTGCATCTCGATTTGATAGTAGCCTTGTGCCAGGTCCAGTACACTATAAATACTCTCTTGATAATAAATTACATTTTTCATTTTTCAATTTTCATGGAGAATTTTCCCCTATTCTTTTGATAGTTTCTGCAACTTTTCTTGGTATGAGTTCTCGACGATGTCAACGGGGTAACTTATGCGCTCCTGGCTGTCCATCAGCCCGCTATGAACGCGGCTGTGGCCACTTCTTTTTCTTGTTGCTTTGTTTCGCTCCCTCAACGGGAAATTTCCGTCGTGACTTTTTCCGCGCTCTCGACCATCTGCTAGCTTATTATAATCATGGTAGTTTTTATCGCTTGGATTTCCCGTGCAGGAATCCAGCATTTCTTGATGTTCTCTCTTATCTTTTCCGATTTAATAATATTTTGACTCATATCTTCACTGATTTGTTGTGTGCGGGCATCATCTTTATACTTGGGCTTCCTTTTTCATCCCGTTGTTTGTGTATACAGGGGGTTTCACAATTTATCTTTCTCTTACTCATATTCGTATTAGATTCTCTCGAACTTGGCTTTCCTTCGTATTTCCTACAGGGGGCTTCGTAATTCATTTGTTCCTCACTTTCTCATTAAATCTTCTCAAACTTGGCTTTTCTTCATCTTCCGTATTTATATAAGGGGTTTCGTATCTCACCTTACTTCTTAAACTCGTCGCTTTCGTAGCGTCAGCATAACTTTTAATACCTTTCTCTCTATAATCCGTCTCTGGGGATTCCTTTTCCACAACGCTTCCCGGGCGTTTTCACATATACGAGGGGCTTCCATCGCCGCACCTCCTTTCACTTTTCCCTCTTGAATTTTCCTGTCATACTCCCAATCTAACCTGAGCTGTGCACGACTAGGCTCCGCTAACGGATACCTCCGTGGTGCATGCTCGCTCTGAGGGGTTCCCTGGGGCACGTCTGGGACTGGCGATAGTTGTGCTTCCGCATACGGAAATAGCACAAGCCTACCTCGTTGCCAATCTGTTCCTTTCTTCCTTCCTTCTCCGAACTGAGAGTGACACGGCTCCGCTGGCGGATACGTCCGTGAGGCACAATCGTTTTGGAGACTTCCCTGGTATACAGTTGGAATGAAGGGTAGGTGTGATTCCGCCAACGGACAAGACTCGCTTCTCTGCTTATCGATCTCTTAACCTTTCCACATTTCTCAATTTTTCTATATGAGAGCACGGTTCCTTTCTCTGGACCACCGCTGTCTCTCCAAAACCTATATCCTGGCAATAGCACTCACAACTACTTGTCATATTCCAATCACTATTTTCGTGGTAAACCGATCAAAAACAAGTCTGGTCCGAAAACAGATCCCTGTGGTACTCCATGTTTTATGTCACTGAGATCAGACTGTCCACTTGATGTTTTCACAAACTGGCTACGTCCTGACAGATATAAATCGAACCGGGTCAAATTTGTTCCTCTTATTCCATAATGGCTAAGCTTCCGCAGCAGCGTTTTGTGATCAACGCAATCGAATGCTTTCGAGAAATCACTGCTGCAACAATACTGCCATCAATAATGCTAGAGTATGCATTCTCAAGAAAGGATAAATATCATCTGTGGTAGACTGGATAACACATTGTTTCTTGAAAAGGACATTAATCTTTTTTTCACCAATAATTTTTGAGAGGTTGATAATAGTGAGATGTTCCTGAAATTTGAGGGATCTTCTAGATCGCCGCCTTCATGTAATGGAATAACCATAGGTATTTTCAGAGAAGTCGGAAATATACCATTCCTGAATGATTCATTTAAGCACTCAACCAAAACATGTAAATGCACTTGAAGGTAAATTTTTAAATATTTTTATAGATATTCCATCCATACCAGTACACCCAACTTGAAAACCAATTTTAAATAACAATTTCAAACATTAAACTCTTAAATATTATTCATATTATAGAAAAACTATTGTAAATTAAAATAGTCAAAGCAACAATTTGCAACATAATGGAACTCTCAAAAAATAACAATAACTGACAACTTCACATGAACATGAAACTCAAATAAATATTATGAATATTATTTGTGATAGGTAAGTATTTGCGCAATCTAAAACAGTTCCTAGCTAGGATATTTTATTGTTATTGACTGTACCTACTGTTGAGTTCTGTAATGTTATTGAGTGTGGTTTATTTTGTTTATAGTGTCAAATAACCGATTTCAAAAAGTAACAGATTTTAATTCATCAAAAGGCTCCGCACAGTTTTGTTTAATCGATAGTAACAACCAACGACCCCATATATTGTAATACCATAAACTTCAAAATACATTTTGGAAACTAAACATCCAAAATTGACAAAACTTGTGTACATGACAGTCAACGTTTTCAAAAATTAGTAAGAAAAATTTGGTCAAAATTAAAGGTTCCGCTTTTGAGATATTTAATAAAATCATTGTGAACTTAGTAATAAAGACCTCAAAAAAAAGTGAGCATCCTTTATCGATAACTATAACAAGAAACATGTAAAGCATCAATTGTAGCATGAACATTGCAGTATTTTGAGTTCATGACTCATATTTTCATTGAATTTCCATTCAAATTTCATCGACATAACCTCATCATGTAGCAAAACAGTAAGGCACAATCAAACCCCATGAACACCACTAATAAATGTTTATGGATGGAAAAATGGTCCGAAAATATGAGCAACGTGCTTATGAACAGAACATTTACTGACAGTGAATGCAAAACAGAGAAATTGTTAACAGAATCAAGTAGGATTGTGTCTTAAGTTTGATTCCACAGTTTTGTGCAGTTATGAATGGCAATACAAGGGTTAATATACATCGTAGTAGCAAGCTAATTGGTCTGTAATTTTCAATTGGTGTCACATCACCTTTTTTGTGTAACAACCTAATAGTTGCTTATTTCGTCACAATTTAACCAAACTTGAGCAAGATGGAAATCAAATATTGATTTTTTGATACATGGATACCTATTCATTATGTATGCTCAACCCGAAGGGGTGACCCACTCCCGCAATACGTGTACAAATTTGCCCCGCAGTCGACCGCGTCCAAATCTCCCAGTCGCTTGAGAAATCTGAAATCCTTCACGAAATCGTTATGCATTCTGAGAGTCAAACGATTGATAAGCGCTAAAATTTCGGTAAAGTTAGGCGTGTTTTTAATGCAGCTAAAACTTCAACTTTTTCAAATTTATAATTTTTTTCGTATCTTGCTTTGTTTTTGAGAAAAAACACAATAATGACTTTTATTATCTCCAAGGAACATGAAATAAAGTGATTTTTATGTTTTTTCTCAAAAACAAAGCAGTTCGTATCCTGCTTTGCTAAGTAAATACCTACTAAATATAAAAAAGTTGTAGTTTAAATTGTTCAACGCGAAAAAAATACATAAATTGCAAACAAATCAGAGGTGCACAGTTTTTTGCCAAAAATTAATAGCACTCTGGATGTGTGGGTTGAGCAAAAACAATAGTTGAAAGTTTGAACAGTTGAAGATTTGATGAGGAAAGCTGACATTAGGTCTCGGGTTTGGACGAATTGCTTTATTTACATCAATCTCTAGGCACCGATATTTTATTTAATTATCGAGCTCACCTGTGATTTGTAAATATGAAATTTCATATTGGGTATCGTATATTTAGTTAATCTACAGGATCTCAAAGTTGATATTGTTTTCCCGAAATACCTGAAATATCTTTTGATCTATGCAGGCAATTTACTATTTTATCTGTTAATTATTATGGCATGGGTTTGGTATATAACCTAATTTTTTCTTTCAGATAAGAGGTTCACATTTTCCAGAGAAAAAAATACAGAATTGGGAGCCAAATACAAATACTTATAAAATTCCTGAACAAGTTCAGTTGAATGAAATACTAAACAAAGATAAAGAGGATGATTTGTCAGATGCCAAATATTTGAAAATGGTTCTAACAGAAGAACAAGAAATGGCTGTAAGAACTGTATTTTTGAAAAAAATAAAAACAAAACAGAAATGTCAAGGAAATGATAGATGTCCGACACTCCAACACAGAAGAAAAAAATGAAGAAATAATTGAAAGTGTTGATGAAAATATTCCAATCAATGAATAGGATTCCACAGAGATTGAAGAGGAAATATTTTGGAATAATTTGACAACATATAAATTAAGAACTTTAGTGTAGTAAAACGAGAAAATAAAACTATAGATGCAGATTGTTTGTTTCTGACCATAAATTGTTTATTTTTTGTTGTTTTTAAAATTATTTTTTCCATTAACCTGCTGTCGTCCCCCTAAGAACGTCACCCCTCAAAAGTCGAACAAATGAATGTACCTCATTTGATTATTGAAAGAATATGTAGATGTGTCGAACAAATCAATTATTTCACAATTTTTAATTGTCAATTTAACTACCCTTGTAATTGACTCATTTTGGCCATAGTTTGTACTGTGATAAGGAACCATGAACAGTTCTGAAATTCTTGTTTTTCTGGGATTAACCAATTTAGAAAGTTCAATTAAGTTTGGACAACTTATAGCTCCATTTACACCTTTGTGCAGAAATCTCAGATGAATATCAGCCCTTTGATGTTCCAAACTTGATAAAGTCAAAATGTCAGAATATTCATAGTTTCTCCTCTGATATCCAAGTTTGAATGCGCATGACCTTAAAAATTTATTGTGGACTTCTATTCTATCCATATCTGTCTGAATGGACACCATATTATACAATTATATTCAATAACTGATCGAACAAGAGAACAGTATAATATTTTAGAAGTGCAAGGGGAAGATCTTGTAGTTAAGCCCAATAATTTAAATGATTTAGAAACAATGATATTAATATGTGTCTTAAATGTAACTTTGGAATCAAATAGTATGCCAAGATCTCGAACACTATCAGCCACTGACAAATTAGCATTGTTCACTTGGTAAGAGTATTGAATTGGATTAATAATTCTCGAAAATGTGATTTGATAACATTTATTCATATTAAAATGAAGCATATTTATATGCTTATTATAACAGGACAAATTGCTCAAATCTATTTGCAACAGTTTAGCACAATGTCAATGATACTATAGAGTTTGAAGTCATCACTTTCGCTTCACTTCTTAGAATCAAAATATGAGTATCTCTTAAAATTCAGCCTTATCAATAATATATAGCGTATTCATAAATACCTAGTTCGTCAAATTCAAATTCTGACCGGGTCACGGCTTTTTTGAATAAAACTAGTTCAGCTTCAACCCCCTTCAACAGACTGCATTTCCTTCAAGAAAATTTTTCAATTTAATCACCTTTGTAAAATTTCCTAGAATTCACCAATGTCTTTTATAACGCCACATCTTCAAACTTTTGAAAATACCAGCAATGTGATATCTTAAAAAATACATCTTAATATCATGGAATTTCAAGTATATCATCTCTCAAAATCCTAAAGATTTCTAGTAAATCTTTCAAAATATTAACGATTTCTAAAATTCTTTCGAAATCCTCGGAGATTTCTTGAAATTGTATGAGATTTCCATGGAATCCTCAGAAATACAAAATTTTTCATGAAATTATATGGGATCTCTGCAATACTTGTATACATTTTTTGATTAGTGGTCACCCCCTCGGCTCAACCTAATCACAAAAAACTTACTATGCTTTTCAATATAAACTGGACCATCATTTCAACATCCACTCCAGACCAATCATTAAAAATGTAGGAAATACACGCTGCACAATATACAAATCTCATATCATTTTCGACACCAATTTTGGCTCCTTTGAATGATCCATCAGTTAATTGTAACGTTTTCAAACCTTAAATTAATAAAAAAGATATTAACAATGTTTTTCAATATATGTAAACTTACTATTTAAAATAGCACTTCGATTAACCCTACTCAAATCATCACCCAAAATTAGTAAAGTTGCTAAACAACAATATGTATTAGCTATATGGGAATACTTGTAAATACTATTTTGATTCTTATTTTCTTCAGTATTCCATGTTGTGGATCCTTGGAAGCCACTTATTAAGTCTGTAACAAACGAATTTATTTTTTTATTATTATTTGCAGAAGATAAAACAACCTTCTTCATCAACTACTTGTAGAGAATATATCCAGGAAATGATTGATTCACGTTGTTCCATTGGTATTATATGTAATTTACCCAGAACATCTAGTCCCGAGATAGCAAAATAAAGAAGTAATGACCTGAAAGTGTATATCATCAAAACAAATAATATTTTTGTGGACCAAATCTCACCTATTTGTGTCCATGGAGTTCAGGGCAGATGGCAATTTCCCATTTAAAATGAATAATAAATACTTTTTGTGCAAGTCGGCTGAAAATTGATGTATGGTCCTTTCCATTGCTACAGCTTGTATAAAACAATATTTGTATAATATAATAATAATAATTTATATTTAAATTTTTTAAGTATTATGAACATGAACCATACAAATTTCAACGAACCGAACTTCCTAACAATCTACAATCTAACAAATCATTGGATTCTTCTTCTTATATTTATCATTGGCTTGAGCTACCAAAAGTAGCAGTCTTCGTGTTCGCAAAATGCGTTCCCGCTAGGTAGCGCTAAAAATTTAGGCGCGAAACACAATACAGGGTGTAATCTTACCACTTGCATTCCCGTGAAAGAGGGGTTTATGAGCTATGAAGTCATGTTAGAATTAATGTCAGGTGTGAAAAATGTGTGAAACATTTTTGGAGAGTTTTAAAATTTTGTGAAATAAGGGTGGACATTTTGGGAACTTCTGTTCGCCATCCTTCCATACCCAGAAAAGACAATAGACTACCCAAATGTGACGTCAAAGTGGCTGAAACTTGGTAAACCTTTTATTATTATTGATTTGATGATTTTGCATAATTCCGTCGACAATAAAGAAAATTGATATTATTTTCAATAAAGATTCAGTTAGTTTAAACTTTTTGCCGAAAAAAAAAATTCTGTGTTTGGAAAGGTTTACCAAGTTTCAGCTACTTTGACGTCACACTTAGCACATGCTATCGGTGATCGTTTTTTTGCTGTCAGGTTGGTAATAAATTTTTTTTTGGATGTTGGAAACACTGATTCAATTCTTAAATCTTAATTGACATGGGCTCAATTCTCAAATGTCGACTACCCTATGTCGCATGCGACAAAATATTTCCATCACTTTTCTCGACCAAGCAATAAAAAGAAATGGAGATATTTTGTCGCATGCGACATAGGGTATTAGACATTTGAGAATCGGGCCCCATATTCACCGTCGCCATATTATCATGCGACAATGCCAACTTACTTAGGGTTTTCAACTAAGAATAACCAAATTTACTAATTACATACGTCAGTGAAATTTTAAAATGATATTTATTCAGGCAGTGCAGTTATCAAAAAATGTTTAGTAGAGTGGGAGTGAGTTTAGTATCAAGTTGATTTCATTTTTAGATGAAAACTAAGGGTCCGTGGACAAAAACGTTTCAGAATTTCCAAAAACATCAAAAGAAAATGACATTTTGAAATAAAAAGAGAAATTTGCAGTGTCAAAAATTACACCCTTTTGTTTACCTCATATTTGAAAGGCAAATATATACAGTTCAAAATGTTTTACTGATTTAAGTGCCAATGTTGGCATTATTGAAGCTCAGGTGAAAAATGAGACCGATAGTGGTATATCTACCCATTTACCCTAGATTTTCTCTTCAGTTACATTTTTCTGAAATCATAAAATACGCACATGAAATATGCACCAAATAAAACATTTTTGATTTTTCGCGCTTTTGTTACAGACACATTATGTTTTTAACCGTTGGTAACAATGGATAGTTGGTATTGTGGTATTGTCGCATGACAATATGGCGACGGTGAACATGGTCATGGTCAATTATGTCAATTGTTTACATTTTTGATAATTGGGAAATTCAAAAATTAAATGAAAATTTGATTGAATCGGTTTTTAGATAAACAAATCTATATCCATTGCCCTGTTAACACATTTTTCTACTCATAGATCATGTGATCTACGAGTAGAAAATGTGGAAATTTATCTGACTTTTAGGAAAGTGCATTTTCCACTCGATCAAATATCCCTTAATGATGGAGGTATATTCGTGTTTGTCTTTCATGACAGATCTATTAAACTATTTCAACGTATAAGAACACACCCATCTAGCTGATGACCGTTATGAGCTTTGAAGTTTGAGTTGATTCTGCCCCTAATATAATATATACCTTGGACAAAGACAAAACGGACTGGTACAAATTTGACGACAGTTAAGTAAATAGAACGTCTTCTGAATTAGACATTTTGATGCGTCTATTTTACGGTAGAGCAGATATCAAGAATTCGGCAGACCAGTTTTTATTCAATAGGTTTCCCTGCAGCTGTATGCTGCCTCAGTGTGCAGTTTAATTCTTTTTTATATTGTTATATGTTTATTTATTCACATTGATTACAATTTCTCCTAATATGTAACAGTTGGAGGAATAAAATCAAATATGTACCTACAGCTGTTAGCCTTCATATAAGTACATTCATACATGGTATATTAAAATACAAGCAATAATAAACATCAAAAATCACTTATATTAATATTCATAAAATCAATTTCACATGTTTTCAATAAATTGTTAACACTGGTTAAGGTTGAGCAATAGTTAATTAATGGGGCCGCTCACATTCTAAATTTTGAAGGAGCTATTTCTGATTCTCGTATTATTGTTGTAATCAATATTTTAATAAATTCCCATCAAAATTAATTTCTCATAACTCAAAAATCAGCATTATGGAAATATAAAATTTAGTTTTGCAGTTCAATAAGTATTGTTTTCTGTGCACCAATATGCATAAAAACTATATCATTTCCTCTTTTGTCTTTTATAGGCAGCGCAGAGACAAAAATATGCATCTTGATTTACATCACAATATCAAGTGTTCTCCACAATCACTTAATTAAAGCCATCAACTAAAATCCGAAAGTGAATCAAATTAAGTATTCATCCAGTCATCTGAAGAACTTATAGTTTTAGCTAGTTCACTGGGATAATTCCCATCCTGTATATACATACAAATATATACAGTATCGGAAAGTTTTCATTGGGGGTATAGACAAATTTATGTGAGCAATAAGGAACGCAATGATATGATAATACCACATAAATAACAGACACGTCGATATCCCTTCCTCGAGCTAGTCGAGGAGAAATTGTAATGCTCTCTCAACATAATAGCAAGCTATTCTTTACGCTCGTATGAAACCAGCATATCCCAGATGACAACGTTCCGATACTGTATATATTAAACAAGTAAAAATATTACTCTTGACTAAGGGCGTAAATTCTGTTGTTTGCAATCGGAAACAAAAGCAAGAGGAGTGACTGTAGACGCGATAGGCACTAATTTGTGAAAAAGCGAAAATTGTCCGAATGAGGCATGTTTCTCTCTCTTCAAAAGACTAAATCTATACACATTCCGTGTCAGGAGTCATGTATCCAATCCCCATTTGAACCTAACTATACCAATATTTTTGCTAGAGACACTATGCACTTTTCTTTTAGGAACAATTCACCGCTTCTTCACTTTTTCTTTCTCTTGCTGGTACTTCCCTTTCAATTATTGTATGGCTATTTCATTTAGAACAGCTAGCAAGTTTATAAAAATTGGAAATTTCAAATGTGTTTATTGTAGCTTAAGAACTGAAATCCGTAGCCAAAAAAAATTAATTTTCGTAATCACCCCATGCGCAATTCACTAATGCTCTAAGTATTCTTATATCTACCCTGTTGCAGTATTGCAATTGGTGTCTGTAGTGAGGATTATTGAATAGGCTACCGTCAATTAATTTGGAAACAGCTATGGCTGACGTAAGACAACCGACAGCTGGAAAGCATTCATAGATTATTCGCTGGTTTTCTGATTAGCATGAGGGGCACGACAAAAACATGTACTTATAGTACAAATAAGATATGACTTCTAGACATTTCAGAAATGGTAAGCATCTGAAACCTGGATTTTCAGAAATAAATGTATTTCAATCAAAAATTGTTTTGAAATATTCAAAACAGAATCTTGTTTATACTTGTACAAGATCCAAAACCCAGTCATTAGTCATTCTCATATATTTTAACATTTTTGTTATAAATTTAAATTAAAGAAAAAAAATTATAATTTATTAATTTACACTTGAACTTCAAGTGCTGACTTATGTCACTTGTCAGTTTATCAATATTCAGTGTTTCAAACATTTAAAAATAAAATTTAAAATGAAATATGGAACAAGGGTCCGTGGACAAAAACGTTTCGGAATTTTCAAAAACATCAAATAAAAAGAGAAATTTTACACAAGGCTGTGTCAAAAATTGCACCTTTACCACATGTATGAAATAAATACAGTTCAAAATGTTTCAATAAGTTATAGTGCCAATGTGAAAGCTGAAACTTACAAAATACGCTCATAAAATATGCACCAAATAAAACATTCTTATTGCGGTTTTGATACAGATACATTATATTTTCAACAGTTGGTAACAATGGATAGTTGGTATTGTCGCATGAAAATATGGCTACGGTAAATATGGTACTGAACCCGGATTACGATTTCTCGATTCGAGGCAAACGATACATACCTCTTCAACTAACAGCATGTAAAGAAAGAAGATGAATATATCGTTTCTACTCGAATCGAGAGTTCGTAATCCGGGTGCTGATCTATAATAAAACTGGATGAGAAAATTACGCCAACTATAGTATATGACATTTTGGAGCACCACACATGCGCGTTGAGGATATGTCAAACAGAGGCGTCTCCTGAAGGTTAAGTTAAGGGACAATTAAACACAAATAATAAGAACACACGACACTGATAACAATGGCGTCCTGACGTAATGACAATGACAATTTGGAGCAATGCACATGCGCATTTTCAATTTGGCGTATTATTTTGATGGGACGCAACGGGCAGTGCTCATCCAGTTTGATTATAGATCAGTGGAATATGGTCAATTCGTAATTGACAATATTCCATAGGCTATCGATGATCGTTTTTTTGCTGTCAGGTTAGTAATAAATTTTGTTTTTAAATGTTGAAAACACTGACTTATGTCAATTTAATGATGTCATCTGTCAATAACAACGGATTGAATTGTATTGTTTGGAAATTGGGGATTTCCAAAAGTGAAATATAGAAAAAATTTATCGAATCAGATAAATCTCGTTTTTGTATAGCCTATTCGACTGGTGTGCTCTAACTCAGTGTGGGTGTGTATTTAGCACCGCATTGATTCCGGACAGAGATTTGGTTCGAATCGACCGAACCTAAAATGTGAAATACTCAGGCATCTGCGTGAAGGTCGTGCAGCAATTACATATATGTAGCATTTGCCTGATACCTACGGTTTTAAACGACAAGCACTTGCGGAGGGCAGACTGGCACGGTCGAAAAGTATGATGCAAAAATATTCAAATTCATAGCGAGAGCTATTACCAGTCGAACATAGATTTTGCTCTGACCTCGAGTTATGCCTATCAAGTCGACTAGGAACATTATTGGTACACTCTAGCAGTGTATACTCAGCCGAACACACAGGCTCAATAAAGATTGGAATAAATTCACATTATTGTACCCCGTCGATGACGTAAATAATCTATTGAATAGACAAAAAAATGATTACTGGAAACATTGTGTTCCTAAAAAACTGCTAAAAAATCAGTATTTGGGACTTAAGTAAAAAAACTAATTATAATTATATTCTTTATATACCATAAATCTTAATAACAATCAGTCATTTCAATAGGATTTTTATGAAACTGCATGTAAACCTCAGTTTTCGGGAAATTTTATTTCAATCAATATTGGACTTCAAATATTCAAAATAGTATCTTGTTAATATTGGTACAAGATCCAAAACCCAAATCCAAAATTGCATTATTTATTTAATTCATTGAAGATTTCCATATTATTAATTTGTTATCCTCTAAACAAGGGATTGGGGTTGTTTTCTTTAGTGGTGTTCTCTAGAAAGAAAAAACCCCTTTAACTTATACACTCCATAGAAGTATTAAAAAACTTCTGCATAATTCCCTTTCAAGTCTAGGACAAGGTTCATTAGTCGTAATAGCATGGGAATCTAGAAAAAATGTCTTTGTTATGTTATAGTGAGTACAGCATTCATCAACTATAGTGCTAATTTCTTCAGTAATATTTCCTAACAGAAAATGCTTCAAATATTAATATAACCAACATCAGAGTAATATCAATAGATTTTACACTTCCGAGTTACGAGAAACATAATCATCAATTACTCTTTCACCTTCTTTGGTGGAAGTCTTATTGGGATCATTTTCAGATATGAGGTCTAGAAAGTAAACATAATAAAAGTGTTATATCTCAAATTTCGAATTTTACTGAATTCGACTACAACACGAGAATGAACTCACCAACATCACAGCGTTTAGACATAAACTCCAACCTTTGACTTTCTTGGAAATGATCACAATTTATGTTCTAGATCGTTGCATCAGATGAAACTAAACAAGTGAACAACCATTTTTGAGCACGTTCTTTATATTTCGTAAATCTGTGAAACGTAATTTTGTTTTTGTTAATCGTATACATTTCCACAAGATGGAACACATTTCCAAACACGCTTGATTTTTAACTCAGGACATTTTTTGCCTATATTTTTATTATTTTCTCAATAAATTTTAATAGAAAAAATTTGAATTTGACAGTTGATATTGTTGACACATGTCAGTTTAACAAAATAAAGTGTTGCAAACATTTGAAAAAAATGTATTACCAACATGACAGCAAAAAACTGATAGCCGAAAAATCTGAAGCGGCAACACTGCTGAGTTCTAACTCATTCATCTATCATCTCTCATCTGTCAACCTCAATCGCTCAATCATCATTCTTATCATTCATCGTCCATCATTGCCGCACACGTCAATCACAAAAAATAAACAGAAATTTGTTTATAAAAATCATTCTGTAAAGAAAAACCTCAATGAAATGGGAGATTATATCAACTCCAACCAATCTGAATTTTATTGGAATCAACAAAGTGCTCCCTCAACATCTAGTCAAACCTACTATGAACAAGATTATGGACAGTTTGGAAATCAGCAGTTAGGTAAGCAGTCCTGCTACTTAATTGAGAAAACCTATTCTTATAGTTTGTATTCCAGAGTTCAATACGAACAATGATTATGGCGATCAAAATTTTGCTAATTATCCTCCTCAGATGTTGATACCAGAGCAGTTTGATACAGCAGTGAAAGGAACTGAGGAATTTGATGAACCGCCTTTATTAGAAGAGTTGGAAATTTATCCAGATCGAATTGTAGAAAAAGTACTAGCTGTTTTGAACCCTTTGAGAGGACACAGCTTAGCTGATGATGCTGAATATTTAACTAAAGAATCTGACCTAGCAGGGCCAATATTTTTTTGTATTCTACTTGCTCTCAGTTTGTCTTTAGCTGGTAAAAATAGCCATTTTGGTTATATTTATGGATTTTCAATGATATCTAGTATTCTTATGTATTGCTTACTTTCTCTGATGGCATCAACAAATGGTACTTTTACTATAAGCACAGTAGGCAGCATACTAGGTTATTGTTTGATACCAATTATAGGATTATCTTTACTGGGTGTATTTTGCATACTAAGTGGGCCCACAGGATTGTTTCTTGCCATCATTGTTGTAATTTGGTCAAGTATATCTGCTTCCAGACTGTTTATTGCTGTTTCTGGAGATAAACAACAGCAACCTTTGATTGCTTATCCTTGTATGCTGGTATATGGAGTCTTTACTTTATTGGTTGTATTTTAAATGTTTGTTTCTGAGAAATTTGTTTATCGAACATAACAAACCACATAGTTTCTGTTTCTGAATGGTTGTTGACATCTATATGTCAACCTCGGTGGTGAAACTCAGATTTGAATTTTTTGTAATAGAAATAGACCATTGAAGAAAAATGAACTTTGTTGAAGAAATTAAATAAACCTTTACAGATCTTAAAAATTGCATAGAATATGTTAGTAAATAAATAGGTAAACACAAGCGATTCACACAACATAAAAATTTAAAGTGCACTGAACATTTGACAAAAACAAACAATCAGTTGAGCCAAAATTGGATGATATTCATCAAGAATAGAAACAACCCATCCAAAGGAATTTGTTGAGTTTTATTTTATTATTTGGTCTCAAATCTCCATCTCGAACGATTTTTGTGTTATTGGGTTCTTATAATTTTCCGGGTCTGGTGCACATGCACATTTATATATGCAGTGTGTCCATGTTAGCGACATAATGAAAAAAAATATATTTTTCGTTTTGGAGAAAAGTTCTGCATATTCTGGAAGCCAATTTTTAATAATTGAATTTTTAAAAGTTGTCAGTTGTATATGATATGAATTTGGTACAAGAGTGAAGCGCTTTTATTTGTGAAAATATCGAAAATTTTTATGAAAAGTTCAAAATTGAAAATCATACTTAAGGTTGTGTTCCGTTAATCAACTTTGGTCACTTAGGTTGGTTTTTTGGTGACCCGCAAATGAAAACTCCTGAAAACCCTTGTTAGAAAATCTCTGGTTAACCAGAATGTCTGGTAACTTTCGGCGCTTAGCAGAACTTATCCTAAATAAGCAAAAATTACTTTTTTTATGTTGCCAACTCAAGTGAACACACTGTATATTATATAAAAGTCTAAATTTTACTGAGAAGATTCTGTTTGAGTAAAAAACTTTTTGATTACGAAAAGTATACATTGATTGCTTCCAGAGAAGAATATAAATTGTCAAAAGGACGACATTGTTAACAACAATAAAAAATCAATAGATGATTTATAAATTCACAGAGTGTGTCTTCTTCTTTTGTTCATTGTCGAAAGTTATATCCACTGGACTACAGGAAACTTTATATAGCTCAAGTTGGGGAGAGACTAGCAGGGCTTCGTATTTGCGTGTAGTAGTATTTTTAACAAAAGTGGCACAAAGTTTCTTCAAATCAACTTCAGAGTACACCTGACTGACAAATTCTTCGAAATAGTCTAAGGCTAGAGTGTATCTATTTATTTATGCAGGGAAGAAGATACCCATTTATATTAATATAAAACACTAAAAAATATGTATACCGGGTGACCACGACGTGAGGTACGCCCCCCAATTTTTTTATAGTTTGAAGATACAGATTTCAAATTTGGTATGTCACTATAGTACTTGAATACTTGGAAATTCACCACTTCCGGTTTAACCAGAAGTGACCCCAAAATTTTTTTTTTTTCAAATGACACCCTGTACATATTTTTTCATTATCCGAAAGAGCACGCCATTTGTGATAACACTGTTCTTCAAAATTGAAAATTGGTTGGAAAATGGCGGAGTTATAGTTGATTGTTCAATCGAACAAAGTTGGCCATGAAACTTAAATCATTACAATTGACAAACGACATCAGAAGTTACCAGAGGAAGCTTCGAAGTGCGATACAGTTTTGGCAGAACATAAGTTGTTGTCAATAAGATTTTTTGGAATGTTATTGAAATAATATATGAAACAATTTGGTAACTCTTCAGGTTCGGTCACTAGGCTATTATATAAGTTAATTCTTATATTATTTTGCAGTTTCTGTTCTTTTTTATTCGACTTCAAAATATTCCAAGTGGTCTTAGATTTATTTTTCGAATTTGCCAGTAGCTTTGAGTTATGCAGTTTTTTTGCTTCATCCAGCAGTTTTCTGTATATCTTTTTATATTTCAAATAGTGGTTCTTAATTTCCATATTACTATTCAAAGTGAGAAAATACATATCTTTCAGTTTTTGTCCAGATATCAATAAACCCTTAGTTAGCCAAGGTTTTTGCTTGTGTTTATTTGATTCATTAACAGTTTTAAAGGGTCATTCCCTTTAAAACTGAGTCATTCATACCAATTCATACCAATTCTCTTTCTGGAGTGACGTCAGGAAACAATTAATATTATTTGAATCATTGATATATCTACTTTCATAAGTCACCTTTGGATTTTATTGTTGCAGTTCAATAGTGATGTTCAAGATCTGTAAGTGCTTTCGTTCAAATTAACACAAATGTTATCCAAGCAATTTTTCCTACGGGTTGGAGAATGAATTTGAACTTATACAAAAAGAATTGAAACAATCTTCAATACTCTCAAGATTTTTAGAGTTTTCTAAGAAGTTGACATTGAAATCTCCAGCAACCACCAGTTTTGATTTTTTATATCGGTCAGCTTTTCTGAAAATATATCAAAATTTCCATCAGGACTTATTACGGTTTCATCAAAAATATAGTTGAAAGTTATCTCTTGCACATTGCCATGGAAGCTGATAGCTTTACATTTCAGAGGATTTATGTTCATTTTATTCACCAAACATTCATTCGAAAAAACATTCAAGCTATTTTGTAGTTTGGGACAGACATCTGGATTCTGTATGACAAGAAATATTTTGATATAATCGGCATACATGAGGAATTTACAATCAGATATGTCTTTGACAATGTCATCAATAAATATACTGAATAGTAAAGGTCCCAGATTAGAGCCCTGTTGTACATCCGAAGTTGCAATGTATTCGTCGGAAATGCATCCGTTCAACTTGACATATAGGGGGCGATTTGATAAATACGTTTTTTACTAGTCCAGAAGAGAACTGCGTATGCCAGTATACGATAACTTCTGGATGAAAATAGCATGATCGACTTTATCGAAAGCCTTAGATAGATCTGAATAAACAGAATCAACGCCGATACAATGAAGTTGGTATAGTTCATGAGGTTAGTGCATGTTAATCGTCCATCTTGAAACCCATGTTGACCAACACTTATTTCATTAGCCAAAATAGAACTGAGGAATCTATTAACCAAACACTCAAATATCTTCGAAATAGCAACAGAGAGGCAGTGTCAATTGATTATCTGATCCTTTAATGATATAAGATCAAAATTATCAAAACCTCAACTTTCAGTTTCATATGCAGATGAGAAATAATTAACAAAGGATCCAACAATGCTTCATATATATGGAATTGTACTAAGTAGACATGTTATAATATATTATAATTTTTTTTTCTGTGACGGGAAAAAAGTTTGATTTTTTATCCCTGTTTACAGGTAATAAAATAAAACTTTTTATGAAATTATTTTTTTCCGAGAAGTACGTACTTCCCGGACGATTTTTCTTTGAGAAAGTATCACTTCCAGGACTTGTCCGGGAAGTACGTACTTTCCGGACTAGTCCGGGAAATGCTCGAATTTCAACAAAAATATTTATATAAATAAAAATTAAAATGTTTCTGTTAGTACCTATCTTTTAAGTTCGCATTTCGATATTTAATACAAACAAGAATTAAAATGTTCAAAAAAAAAGTGGGTACTTTTTCCCAGTGAGTATTGTCAATGTAAGTACGATATAGCATTGTCGAGATAACAATCGGCATTGTGATCTCAAATTTTGAAATTCCGCCTAATCTGTATGAGAGAGAGACTGATGCTTATATTTGATATGATAATTTTTTTTTGAAGAAATATATTTTTTCAATTCACAACTGAACCAAATTGGAAAATTTAGGACGAGTATTGATTTAGGCACATACATCTCGAAAACCTTATCATAAAATACTGACACACATTCATCAGCACTCAACGTAGAGAAATATGTAAATCACAGTTGCGGTTATTAATAATAATATTCAAACTGGTATAGTCAGCTCTATTAAAATCAAATCTATAATTTCGTGATTGTCCAAATTATCAGATGTTCTTAGGGATACGTCAATTTTCAATGCATGGTGATAGTTATTACTAGGAAATTGTTGATCCAATACAATACAATATCTGAATACATTGCTAAACAAAAGATTTAAATATTTTTCATATGAGTTAGGAACATTATTCAGCTGGTAAAAATTGCATAGTGATACACATTCGATAAGGGTTTCAGATTTAGAACCTGAGCCGGTTGCAGTGTCATTTTCATTAGATATAAAATATCAGGTAAATTATAATCTCCTGTGCAATACAAAACTTTATCACTGTAATGCTCGCAAATAATATCCATGGTTTGACAATGCGATTCATATTACTCGAAAGATGAGTCTGGAAAAAGACAGCACCTATAAACAACATTCGTCTTCTATGGACAACCATAACTGTTCCCAGTAACCAATATCGGAGGGAAATGAGTGTAAGGGATGACCCTATATATTACTTCGAATACTAATAAGAAAGCCGCCACCCGTGGTTTTACCTCTAGCACCGTCGGCATGAGCCATGATTCGACAAACACGATTACGTCATATGAACAAATTGATACAGCGATAGCTGACTCATCAGTCATTTTTGTCCTAAAGCCACGGACATTTTGATAATAAACCTATAACTCCTTCACAGTATAAGGCTAAGGCTAAGGCTTTTAGCCTTATACTGTGGCTCTACTCACATATGTTCAACTGTGATCTTGTTTCTGACGCTTATTTTAATTTTTTGTTTTGTATTTTGTCTCTGTATAAAAATATGAAATATTCAATCAAATAAAGATTATTTATTATTATTATGATTATTATTATACCTCATATTATCAACTCCAGCAAAAACCGCATTAGCGTCCGATCCTACAACTAATTTTCTTGGTAGGTTTAAAAAGTTCAAAACTTTCAGACGAGTACTCTTGCAGTAAAAAAATACTTCTATAATTATACAAAACCTTTCGGTGTCATATAAAACTTTCTCAGTAAAAAAGACTTGCTCAGTCACATGGACACTTTTGCGGTCATATAATGCCTCTAGTAATAATATTATAGACTGTCTCAGCAAATAACGACAGCAAACAAAAAATACTTGGGAGGAGACTTCAGCCACTCTTGATCAAGACGCTATTCAAGCTCTTAACGTCCTTTTGGATTCCGGACGTAGAAAAACTAAAAAATCGGTGGCCAACATTTACAAGAAGATTTTTTCGTAGTTGAAAATGAAAATATGTTCAGCGTTTACTCATTCCGTCAACAAATCATTCAACATTCCAATTCAGAAGGCACTCAAGGCATTCTTATAGAAAAAATGTCTAACAAAGTATCAAATAGGATTTGAAGTGCGCGAAAATCGAGATTATCCGACTTGAATGTAAATGAAAACCAAAATAATTTGTTAATGAACAGTAGGTTTATCGAAAATCTGCGGAGTTTTTTTTTTCGAATATGTCTAATTAATACAAATTGATATTCATTACTATAAAAAATAATAATAACTAGTTTTACGTCTATAGTTGAATTAGTGTATGTAGTCGAGAATGGGTTTTTGGTATAGCAGACGCGGAAAGATGAAAATCAGAACTTAATTAAAAAAATGTGGATCAACTGGGATTCGAACCCGGGTCTTATGGTTTCCGGCCATATGCGCTAAACCACTACGCGCCATTGATCCTATCTCGAAAACCGGCGATTCACATTTCAAATTCAGTTCTTTGTTAATATGAGACGATGATGAGGGTTAAATGAAAAGATGTAAACATTCTCGCATACACATCCAGTGAAATTATATTGATGTATCAGCTTGTGTCAATCACATATAGGATTATCGACCGACTTTATATGCGTAATTTCAAGTTTGTATGACTCAGCCAAAGTAAATATAATAATGAACTAGTTTTGCGTATGTAGTTGAATTGATTTCGTAAATGAGTTTTTGGCATAGCAGACCAGCTGATACATCAATATAATTCCACTGGGTGTGTATGCGAGAATGTGTACATCTTTTATTTAATCCTCAGTCTCAAACTAACACAACTGAATTTCAAATGTGAACCACCGGTTTTCAAAACAGGATCGTGTAGCTCGCCCACTAGGGCCATCTACCACAGTACCAATCAATGAACCGTTTCTAACGAACGTCTAATTCATCCACTCCGTACCAACGTTGCCAAACTAATTCGCCCACTCCGTATACCAACGTTGCCAAGTTTTATTCATCATCAATTCGGTTTGTCTGCAGCTGTTTCACGCATGCAAGCTAGGTTAGCTTGCTCAGGTTAGGTTTGTGTGTCAATTGCGAACAAAAAACAAATTTACGCATTTTTTACTCAGTTTTCCTTCCTCTTTTGTCATCTAAACACCTCGCATGCATTCGAGGAATAATGAGTAAAACTTGGCAACGGTTGAAGCACCCCGCACGCATGCGCACTAACTTGGCAACGTTGGTACGGAGTGAGCGAATTATTAGGGCCGGTTTTTCAATGTTTAGTCAAAGTCTATGCTACGTGACTAATGGTTAGAATGTGAGTTTATTCCTTTATGTGAACAGATGTAACGTTCATTCTAACCACTAGTCAAATTTAGCCGTCAGTCAAACTACGCTAACAGGATATTGAAAAACCGGCCCTTAAAGTCTCGTCGATTCTATAACCATAGTTTGTGTAGTTGCATATCCGACAGGTATTGGTGTGCGACCCCTGGAGCCATCTACCAACCAAACCGTATAACTCTGTGTGTGGTTGCATGCATATCCCACAGGTATAAACGATGATTACCGAATATTTTAAAGTGTTTTGCGCCGTATTTTCACTACCGGTTTTTTGCATGTCGGCAAAAACTTTTGTGCGCGGTAGCTTTTATTGAAATCAGGCGAGGTCTTTTTTGAGAAGCCATAGCTGATAGCGATCTAAACCTCTCTCCAAACCACGTCTGTTCTATTATAATTGTAAATTTGAACCTTTTGGTTATTTTCAAATACGAAATCTCTTCATTTTTTTGACCTGGTCAACTTTCAGGTAAGTACTTGTAATCAAATTATTTCAATTAATTTTCATCTTTCCACGTGATCAAAGCACATATTTAAATAATCTTTATAGGGACTGATTCTTATACTGAATATTGAAAAATAAGAGTGATTAGCCTCAAACTTTATTTATTCTCAAGTAGCTCTAGTGAAGTTTCTGTGTACCAACATATTATTTACTTGGTCAACTTTCAGTTTTGTAGACAACCGAACAACCGAAAATCACGCTGTATTCCATTTTCGAAATAAACACTGGTGGATTGTTGCAAACTGGGCATTCCATTGCTATCTTGGAACTCCAACACGGCCAGAACCCAAGTAAAATCACCCCTGAGATTTTTGTTTCATTGCAATCGATGGCGGAGTGGTTAGCGCATATGGCCGGAAACTATAAGACCGCGGGCTTCGAATAGCGGCTAGATCCACATTTTTAAAATTTAGTTCTGATCTTCATTTTTCCGTTTGCTAAGTCAAAAATGGGTAATTTTTTGATGAAAAAAGTGCTTTTTTGAGCTAAAAGTGGGTACTTTTTGATCGAAAAAAGTGCTGTTTGTTGAGCTTACAGTAAATTCAAGTTAAACTCAAACCAGTAAACAACAGTGGTAAAGAAGTGACCAACTCGTGCTTTGCTCGTGATCGAGGAAAGGCGGGCCGCTATTGGTCTATGTTTCTCAGGCAGGTTTCACTGGGAAACACGCCCTGCCTATTTCACCAATCCGACATCGATGATCACGAAGTAACAGCGTGCATTTGTTTTGATGAGGCTTGACCTAGAGTTGTATAGACTGTAAAATGGGTACTTTTTTGATCAAAAAAGCATCATTTTCACTATCAAGAACGATGCATTTTTTGAAAAATGTACTCTCTCTCGCTCTCATTCATCCAACAAAATAAAAGTCGAGAAAACCAATTTTATATATCTACTGGTACATACTAATATAACTATTACAATATAATAATGATACATTCACTGTTTTCCTCAATTTCACCATACATTTTTTGCATATTTTGTGTTTTTTGGATTAATTCCATCAAGATCATAATTCTCATCGCCAGAGCCAATGAAGCGGTGATATGGAGGAGGCGTTTCGAAACGAAGATCTTTGTAATCGTATAAATGCAGAATGACATGAATCGCTTGTTTTCAGCGTGAATAGCACCTCGTCAAATCTGTTGTGACACCATGATGAAGGATTTCGATTCGTTCAAGTTATTCGAATTGTACACGATGTGTTTATGGTCTCGGATATTGTGGAATGTATGGTGTTGCATGGCCTTTCTGAAGGCTTTGAAACAAGTATGACACAGATGTAATCTGTAGTCCGGAATATAGTACTGATTCAAACATACGCAATAGACATCTTCAGTGAAATGTATAGACCAGTCTTCGGTGGCGAGTGCTTCTTTTCTGTCTATGGCGGCAAGTTCTCGTGTGTACTTCCAAGTGCGCCAAACTGTAAAAAGGTCGATCGCCCCAAGCCTGGTCTACTATTTCTCTACATTTTGACAATATTCTCTGTGATGGACCACGGCAATGGTGCAGTCTCAATAAATTGTGCTGGTGATGATGAGGCTCTGATGATTTCTTGATAACTCAAATTTTGCATAGTGTCTCCCATGACAGGCTCTCCCACACAGTTTCCCTTTCTGTCTGAAACAATTACATATTCATGAAACTGTAATGCCCTCATGGCAGAGTGTCATGAGAGCCGGCAATCAAAAACCGTTTGTCGTCATGTGGGCTCAGAGCCATTTTTGTTTGCGCAACACCAAAAACTTTGTGCGCGAAGGAGCGAATACAGTGTTCTCACACTGATTTTCAAAACATTCAACGTAGTCTTCAAAAGTGTTTTATTTCGTACAACGCTGTATTTCACTCCTTTGGATTTTTTGACGCATTTTCCACCCCGTATCTTATAGGTGTACAAATTTGAACGGAGTTCCACGAAATCTGTCATAATTTGGACATTTGCTTCGTCTTTCATCAAGCCGGGGACTTTTTAGTTTGTAACGGGAATGCCATAAGGATTCTTGGTGTGGAATCGCTTGTATCCAATTTTTCGATGTTTTATGTTAATAAATTTTGATAAATGTCATCCGTTCTGATCTTGTCAATCAGCGAATCAGAATCCGGGTACATCAACTTGCACTGATCGTTCGTGTATTTTTCCATCATGAAGCTGTGATGGAAATCATACACGCACCCCTTGGAAATGTCAAGTACAGAGGGCTTAGTGAACAACAGATCCGTCTTTGCCATCTCGAAGTGATGAAGTCCTCATCGAAAATAGTGCGATTCTTGAAATTCGGGCTGGAACTTAAATTTTTCTCGCAATATCGCCCCTCCCGTTTGGAGACCATTCTAACTACACGGTGTTTCCGTATGTTTTCCATAGTTTTCTCGAATACTGCGTTATTGGTCAGCTTGTATTATTTTTGCCGGAAGTGGTTTTTGTTTCTGCGCGTAATTCCGTATTTAATTCAATGTACGGTTTGAGCCAGGCTGATTGATCGAATTGAGGCACTTTGTGAATCTTTCTAAGTTCAAGTCCGTGCGTCAGTGTTTGTTTCAACACCTTGTAGTGTACAACATAGTTTTCCTTGTACAGGGTGGCCAATAATTTAGGTAATTTTAAGCCTTGCGGAGTACGGTGTTCGGCGCACAATGGAAAATTTTTGTGTTTGCCATGAAGGTGTTGGGGGTACTCCAAATCGACTTTAATAATTATATTTGCGCCTCTTCTCCGAGATCATAAACGTAGTTACCCTAATTTCCGTGAGGTGACGCCACAAACTTCAAAGCTAAAAGTCACTGTTCTGTCTCACTGTCGTCATCCATAGTGCATGTCACTGGTCATTTGAATTATCATTGCTCTTCTTTGTGTTGAGGTGACAACATATATATTATCCACAACAACATTAAATAATATAAAATGGGGAAAAAACGTTCGAGATCTTATTCATCCGATAGTTCAGAAGAGGAGGAATACCTCAAATATAAAATGTAGAGGATCCGAAAAAGATTGAAGGAAAGATCGAGGTCAAAGGTCGATGACCTTTCTGCTGAACATTCTGATCGAGCTCCTGATAGGAGCCGTAGACGCGAGAGAGAATCTAGTTCGGAGTACTACTCTGATTCTAATGAGCCAATGAGGGACGATGTTTCTCAAAGACCCCCGGAAGAGACTCAGGATCAAATTGAGGACTGTAAGTGTTCTCATGATTAAATAACATTTGATCATGGTGGGGGCCGGCCAGACCTTCTGGCTGTCCAAGCTCTTCAATGAAGTTTAGCTCTATTAGTCATTCGATTCAGTATAAGTATGTGGTCTTGCTTTCAGATTCACTCAACAACAATGGGGATCCGCTAGAAATCGAATTGGACGATAGAGTTCTGTATGCGATGGGCAAGAATAAGGATGAAATTATATAATATCTTAGCGGAACAATATAAGGAGATTTTGGAAGCCGGCCTGATAGAGGATACACTATCAGGTATCCTGAAAAAATACCCCATTCCCACTAACTGTGACTACATTGAGGCTTAAACCCAGAGGTGAAGGCGGCCATAAATGAGGCAGGCAGGAAGAGGGACGACCGTCTAATGGCAATACAAAATCGCCTGGGGGCAGCTTTGCAATAGGGAGAGCTGAAACAATCCTTTCACACAGAGCTGAGAAGGGTGACGAAATATTAAAAATTATTGAATGTTTGAGTGATGCAGGCCGTATCCTTGCAGAAATTCACCTTGCAGAGCGGTTGAAGGCAGCTAAAGCACTCGAGAGGTCGGTTGAAGCCATCCACCAGTAGGGTCAAGACAAAGAATTTAAACTTGCAGGGCCCGCCTTGCGATTACAAGAGGCCCAAAGTAAACTATAAAGTACAACGGGGCGGGCACATTACCAAATATCGATCCCAGAAGGAGAGGGGGTAGGAGGGACGACGCAAGAAGTATTCGAAGACCAGATACTAGGTAGTTTTGGAGGAAGGTTATCCTTTTTTAGTCAGGTTTGGCAAAACTATACACAAGACCTATTGATTTTATCATGGTTAAAGGCTTATTCTATACCTTTTGCTCGTAAAATTTGGCAGAATAATTCGCCTTCTGAGGCCATATGGTCAGTAAAGGCTATAAGTCATTTATTAGAAATCGAAGCTGTATCACCTTGTGAACCATGTGAGGACCAGTTCATATCTAGGATATTTCTTGTCCCTATATCAGATGGGTCTAACAGGCTAGTTCTGAATCTAAAAAATTTGAACACCTTCATTGATACTTCCCATTTTGAACTAGAAGAAAGAAGAGTGGTGGAAAAGATTATATTTAAAGACTGTTTTATGGCCACTCTTGACTTGAAAGATGCATATTTTGTAATCCCTGTAGCGGAGAGAGATAAAAAATATTTAAGATTCATGTTTGACTCAAAACTGTGGCAATTTAATGTTTTACCGTTTGGCCTTTGTACAGCCCCATGGGTATTCACAAAAATTTTAAAACCTATTGTTTCTTATCTTAGGGCAAAGGGTCATATATCGATTAATTATCTAGATGACTTTTTACTGATTGGAGATTCTTATGAGGATTGTTCTCAGAATGTTTCAGTAACCTGTGATACTCTGACAAAGTTAGGATTCATAATTAATTATAAGAAAAGTGTATTAACGCCTTCTAAATCCTGTAAATTCCTGGGGTCCAATTTCCACTCTGACTATCTGTCCATAAGTCTGCCTTCTGACAAATGCATAAATTTAACGAAGTTATTACTTAAATACAAATCTTCTAAGGTTTGTAAGATTCGTGATTTTGCACATTTTTGTGGAGTGCTAGTGTCGGTCTGTCCAGCTGTTGCATATGGTTGGACTTACTCTAAGGAATTCGAAAGGGCGAAGTCCTTAGCCTTGAGAAAATCCAAAGAGGACTATGACAAGATAATGATCATACCTTTGAAATTACAGAGCGATTTTAATTGATGGCTTGAAAGCCTGCAAACGCCTCATTGTCTCATTAGACTTTTGAAATAGAAATTTGTTCTGATGCAACCCCATTGGCGTGGGGGGCAGTTTGCCAAAATAACAAGACAATAGGCTTCTGGACTCCTGAGGAAAGACTCCTACATATTAATGTGCTGGAACTAATTGCAGCCTTTTCTGGGCTCAACTGTTTTGCATTGAGTACCTGCGAAGTCCTTCTTCGTGTTGATAATACTACTGCCATTTCTTATATCAACAGAATGGGTACAATTTCCTAAATTAAACAAAATATCAAGGCAATTATGGCAATGGTGTGAATATAGGAAAATTTTGGTATATGCCTCATATATCAGTTCAGCAAATAACAGTGAAGCGGATACAGAATCCAGAAAATATGACACCGAAAATGAATGGGAATTATCCCAGGAAATTTTTCACCAAATAGTATCTAAATTTGGTATGCCAGAAATTGACCTTTTTGCAACCCGCGTAAATAGGAAATGTGACAGGTTTGTTTCGTGGTTCCCAGACCCCAAATCCTATAAAGTAGACGCCTTCACATTTTTCTGGTCAGGATATTATTTTTACGCCTTCCCCCCATTCTGTATTTACTACCCAGGGTCCTGGCTAAGATTAGGAATGAAAAAGCAAAGGGCATACTGGTGGTACCCTACTGGCACAGCCAACCATGGTTCCCTATTTTTGAGAAAATGTTATGTTCAACAATTCTTAAGTTCAAACCAAGTGACACACTTTTGGTTTCTGTAGACAGGAGCCCTCATCCACTATGGAAGAAGCTTACCCTGGCGGCAGGAGTATTGTCATCAAGGCTTTTCGCCTGAAGAACGTTCCAGAGTTTTCAATTGATACTATGTTATCTTCAATCCGGAAATCAACCTTGAACAGTATAACACTGCTTTGAAACTGTGATGGGTGTTCTGTAAAGCCAGAAATACGGACCTTTTTACAGCCAATGTTCCATTACTGCTGGAATTTTTCATGACACACTTTCAGAAAGGACAATCATATGGTTAACAGTTTCAGAGCAGCTTTGAGTTTGATCCTTGGACCGGAAGACGTAAACGATCCTAGAATTAAGAGATTTTTTAAGGGCGTCCTGAATGTAAGGCCAGCTAGACCAAGATACGAAACAACTTGGGATCTAGTTTTAAAACATGTAGGGAGATTCTTCCCCAATGAACCTTTGCCTCTTAAAGACATCACACTTAAACTGGTGACTTTATTAGCACTAGTGACTGCCCATAGAGTGCAAACTCTATCTCTGATAGATGTAAACAATATCATGGTAGTCAAGGGAGGGATTGAAATAAGAATCCCTGATCAGATTAAAACATCTGGATTAAATCGGATACAGCCTCTACTATTTCTGCCTATGTTCGAGGCGAATCGTGAGTTGTGTGTGGCAAGTACTCTCATGTGTTACTTAGGCATGACCAAGGAGGTAAGGGGCGACATAAACAGGCTTTTATTGACGTTCAAAAAGCGCTTTAAGGCAGCGACTTCTCAGACAATTAGTCGCTGGATTAAACTGGTGTTAAATGACAGTGGCTTAGATAAAAGGTATCTGGCACACAGTACTCGCCACGCTGCAAAATCGACAGCACTACGCTGGGGTATATCTGTGGATGTGATAAGGAAAACTGCAGGCTGGACAGATGAATCTCAAGCGTTTGCTTTGTTTTATAACAGGCCATTGGCAAGAGAGAAGGATGTTTTTTCCAAAGCTTTTATGTCTTAAATACAAACTAATATGTATTTATACTTTGAGATTTGTTTTGTTTTTGTACTTATACTGATACTATTACATTAAAGGTTAATAGCAGAATTCATGTTGTCTCATTGGCTGCTAGCTTGTAACAAATTCGCCAGCATGTGCTTTAAACATCTACGTTTATGATCTCGGAGAAGAGGCGCAAATATAATTAATAGATCAAAAGAACTTACCTGAAGTGAAGTTCGATCTTAATTATATGAAGCGCCTCTTCGGAGATATCACCCCCAACCCCCCCAAAATTTTGAAAAAATTTCCCTGTCTGGCAACTTATGTTACAAATTTAAACAGCTCTGCTTGCTTTGAAATAATGAGAATTCAAATGACAAGTAACATGCACCATGGATGACGACAGTGAGACAGAACAGTGACTTTTAGCTTTGAAGTTTGTGGCGTCACCTCACGGAAATTAGGGTAACTACGTTTATAATCTCTCCTAAGAGGCGCTTCATATAATTAAGATCGAACTTCACTTCAGGTAAGTTCGTTTGATCTATTAATAATATAGCCAATTGCCGAAGTGTCTGATACTTTCGACCACATTCAAATCGGCGGCATTCTCGAGCCATTTGAATCCCCCGTACGGAAGATATTCCGTCATGGCCCACCCATATAAATTATTCACATCAAGATATAGCAAATAAGTAGAGGGCTGAGTGACGTCATACCTGTCACCCATGTTATCATTTGCCGCGGAGCGCCTGTTGCAGCAGTGACTGATGCCCCACGAATTCCTCGCTCGATGAACACAATCATGTCGACTTTCTAATATTTTTGCTCAGTTATGTATTGAGTAGTCGAGATAAATCCGTCATGTAACAAAAATGATATTATATCACACATCACATCAAATGGTATATCGCTTTGATCGTCTATATTTGGCACCGCTTCGTAATCATTCAATTTTGGGTGATATGCATTTTAGATTAGGAGTAAATTAACTTGTCGATCTAATTTTTGATTTGACAGTAGACTCGGAACTGTGCCGAAAAATGCTTATTTGTCCGGCTTGGGCTGGATCAATTCCAAAATTTACACATTCACGGAAATGTTCTTCAAACGGAAATGTTTTTCAAACGGAAATGTTCTTCAATTCCTCGAATTTGGCAATTTGCCCTAATTTATTAGAAAATTCGATACCTGTTAAATTTAGAACATTTGAATAGTGATTCGATGGGATACAAAGCCGAAACATCCATCATCATTATTTTTGATGTTGATATAAGCTCTTTTTTTTTTGGCAATAGATTTTGGAAACTCCATGTAAGACGAACCGTTGTCGATACCCCATTTTTTGTATTAATTTCTAGACTCCAGCTGCTCTCCGTTTCTATGACATTTTCAACGAACCAACCTTTCAAATCAGTGCTGAAATACTTGAAATAAATTTTTTCATCTTGATTCAAACTATTATTGACAAATTCCCGCAAAATGTCGCATTTACCTTAATTATATCCTGTTTTTTTTTAATAATTTTTGAATTCTTCGTCTGAATAAGGTATAAGAATCATGGTAAAATTGCCCAATATCTTTATGGGCCAAATTTATGATTATACCTGTAAATACGCAAACGAGAAGAAAATGCAGACTTCAAATCATCACACCGAAATCTTGACGATATTTTTGAATTGACCCCTTCGCCAACATGACGAGCTCCCAAATTTTTTATGGAATTTCTAATTATTTTTAGGTGGCCCGCCAAAGTTTGGAGTCTGCGTAGAGTCCCAATCAACTCATCAGCCGATATGGCACTAGTCAAAAGAAGAGCAGTTTTTTTCTAATTATATTCTTTCCGCCTTCCTCATATCAGCGGCAAAATTGGCAATAGCATCGGAATTCATCTTTAGTCAAAAATTACAAAAATACAAAAATATATGCGAAAAATTTATGAAAAAAAATCGAGAAAACTCACTTTGTGGCAAATGTATGTAGAAAATGAGCCTTGGCTACATTTAACAGCTAATGCGGGTGCTGCTGCTTGCTGGACTTGTGTTCGCCCCTGTATGTGAGTACGTGCTGAGACTCTGTCAATTTATTCAAATTGCTCTTGAGGGCAGCAGTGGCTCTGTTTGGCAGGAATACTTTGAAATCTGCCAACTCGACGAGGATTGCCTCTCCGAATCTGGTGGTTTTACCTCAGCGTCTAATATTAATTGGGGCTCGTCCAACGGTAACTCGGTCAACTTCTTCAACTTCTTTCTGCAGGCTAAACCCACCTTTCTAATTTCAATAATGTGAGACATCTGCGAAAGAGCGAAATACTTTACTCAAATATTCAAACAAATTTTTCATTCACGCTGTTTATGAAATAGAAATACGAAAATTTACGCACTGTATATGCTTTGAGACTATTTTGTTCCACGCATGCTGTACATATGGAATCAACACTATGCAAAAAAAATTAATAACAAAATTCACAAGGCGTAATGAACAGCATCAAAACGCTCGAACGATTTCTATTCACACACATGCATACAATCACTCTATCGTTGTTTGATAATACAATCTGTATTTGATTTCTATCTGTATTTGATAATCTGTATCATCAAACAACGACCATGCCCATGCATTTCAACATGACACATCAATAGTAATGAAAATAGATTTATCAATTATAACTTGGCAACGCCGCAACCGATTTGATTTTTTTCACAGCGTTGTATAGGTAAACCTTGGCGGAATTAATTTCGAATAAAAAATACTGGGAGTTCTATTTAAAAAAAAAACTGTCTCCGAGTCGTCCCGCTTTTATAAAACGTAAGTAATATTGAAAACATTTTTGAAATGGGTAACTTCAGTAACGGAAGAAATCAGTTTTCAGTTTTTCTCTAGTGATGACTCTAGAACGATGGATGCCGTTGCTTGACTTCCTCGCTCCGACAGCGCCTCCATGGTTCCGACTCACACCAAGTGGCTTGGCCCGCTGAATTCTCTCAACAATTTATAGGTGCGCAATTCACCATGCAGTGGCGTAGGGTATTTCGTAACAATATTATCATTATAAGTCGATTATTTCATGGTCATAATATTATAGGTATACCTATGTATGATTTCAACAATTTGCCAAAAATTAATATATTTTTTGTTCTAATGAAAAATTCAAAGTTGAATTGTGTAGATAACATGGTCTTTTATTGATTATAAACAATAACCGGATTATAATGATATTTTAGTCACCTCTTATGAATCAGCTGAATACATATGGCAATTTAACGTATTTAAAATTTTCTTCGAATAAAATAGAAATAGCTTGAAAATTTGTACAAAATATTATTCAGAGTTGGCTTTACTAATAATTTTCTTTACCAGAAATGTATTTTTCCGAATTGTTTTTTTTTATGTTGAAAAATTGATTTTTATTTTTTTATCTCAGATTTCTTTTGGAACTTGTACTCAAATATAGAACGTCGTTGTGGAAAACTTTCCCAGATACCGCCCAATACGACTGCCAAAATGATCGGAAGAACCAAAAAACTAGGCATTTACTAGTTGTTACAGGAAAGGAAGCATTGCAAAGTATGTTCTTTTAGAAAAACTTTGACAGGTGTAGTTTGGCAGTTGTATGGGGCTGTTGAATCATTTCCTGTTCCGATTCTTGCCAACAACTTTTATAGTATAGGCAATTTTCGAAAGGCTGGATTATTTGTAATCCATTTTTATGTTTTGAATATCTAACATACCTATCATTGAGATCACGTTTAGCTAATTGATTATTCATGGATTTTATTGTGTGCCAACATCAACAAAAACCCCCGAACCTGATTTGAATTACTGAGATGAGCACTGAAAAAATTTTCACCTAGATGACCAGATCTTTTTGCAAATTAAATAACCTCTCTTAATTTGATGGGTTTTCATCTACCTATAAAATTGCTAGAATACAACCAATGCCCTTAAAGAAGGAAAAAAGTAAAATTTCTAAGGATTCCTAAAAGTTACACCCTCAGAAATACAAAACTAGTTTCAATTTCTGTACGGCGCAGCCAGAGGGAGGGCTTTGGGGCTGCAGCTCCCCCCAAGCCACTAAATTACTACTGTTATTCATAAACACTCGGATGACGAAAGAAAAAGGCTCTTAACTGATGAATTAATTGTATGTTCAGCCCCCCCAAACTGAAATCCTGGATTCGCCACTGCTGAATACTTTAGTATAATCAGAAAAGCCCTCTGAAACGCCTATGCATTCAAGAATATCGAAAATCGTGACAATTAAAATAAAATCAATCAGGATTTTTGAAATATGAAGTTGTTTAATAATTGAAAGGAACATTAAACTTTTACAACAGCTATAGCACTCTATCAGTATCAGTAACCAATCAGGTGTTTTTTTTGCATAATCAATTGTCAATAACGGCAGGCAGGTACGCGCCAATGCGTATTCGTGTTCTGCCTTGTCTCGGATTCACTCGCTGCCATTTTCCACCCTTAGTTTTCAGCTTTCAGTTGTTTCAGTTTAAGTTTGCGTAGTATCGGAGGTTTTGTTGTCCTGTAAATGATAATTGTGCGTTGATTGACTGAATTAAAAGTGATTCGTATTCTAATATAGATTTAAAAATGGTTTTGAAATAGGTAGCTGATAACGAACCCGAATTAACAACTATATACTCCATAAGTAAGTAGCTTCTCTTTGAAATGGGTTGACGAACCGTTTAATATTATGATAAGTTAACCTATACAAATGATATTTTGTATGTATTGGCTTTGAAAAATGGCCACAGTATTGAAGGGACTCAATTTGCAAAAATTAAGTTCGTCACTTGATCAGGGGTGGAGATATTTAGTTTTCGGTACCATATATATATATATATATATATATATATATATATATATACCTAATATTCCTAAAATGGGTGACTCGTATAGGTATTTGTTGGATCTCCTACCATTCTACGTGGAAATATTTCATGCAATTCCATGCATGGGATTCTCTATGGTCATGTTTTCTTCAGAAAAATTACAGGATTTTTTTCCATGTGAATCTGAAGATTGAAATATTTATTAATTATAATTATAAGTGTCCATATAGTGCGTATTTGCTCGAAAATTAAAAACATGGGCGCTGGTCTGATATATATCTTCCTCTGATTATCGACGTTTTTCTGGATTAAGATTTTTCATTTAAGATTGGTTATTACTTTTCAAATAATATTTGGGAAATCAAGTAATTTTTCTCCATTACGAATGGTTTGGGTAAAGCCTGCGGAGTTCATAAAGTAAATCTCGATATTTAGTACGTTTTTCCAAAATTCTTTAAATTCATTTATGAGCATTCATGCTCATAAGAAAGTTAGCTATTGACTCACTTGTTGTCAAGATGGCACTGACAAATGTCCGGTAAAAAAATAATCAAGCCGAATTACATTCGTGGTAATAATTTTTTTTTGGGATAATTTCAACTAGATTATCACTCGTCTTCGTCCACTCGTGCGATTTCTATATAACAACAAAGATTCGTGCATCTAGTTAAAATTAAAATTATCAAAAATTACCACCGCTTGTGCAATTACTGTTGATAATTTCACTCACGATATGAAAGTCGAGTCTCCTGCGATATAACAGCCAATGAAAACGGGACGTCGCGAGTGTTCACGCTTCCTTCCTTTCGAGGCTATAAGACCACGTCGTCAAGTGGAAACCACAAATAAAAACTATTATGAATATCTTGTAACCAATATGACATAAACGTCAGTTTGGCAGACTTCATATTTATTATTTATTAGGTATACTTAACTATTGAAGAATTCCAGCCAAAACCTCTTAGACGAAAATTGTCTTAGTGGTCGAGGAGTATTGCATCTGCCGAACTTGTTGGCTTGTATTTGCCTGAGGGTAGGAAATGAGTAGTTTCAAAAGATTCGACACTTCTCATTTTCCACAACGGACTCAATATCCTCCAGAGCATAAGGCAACACCGGTGTCTCGTAGAGTGTCGTACCGCCGCGCTATGCCTGTTGATATACACGCTGAGGTCGCATGAGATTAACAAATACATTATGGCCTTAGTTCATGCCCAGACAGCCCAGATAGAATATGCATAGATTGCACATGATGGAATGTTTGAATGGTCTCAAATATTTCCATAACACAATGGTTATATTCTATGCACTTTGTATGGACATCCAAAGTGGACTGAGTTTTACATTCTGTAAACGTTCTCAAAATATAATAAAGAATTTTCTGAGAATATTCTGAGGCACATTCTATGAACTTATTCCGAACATTTTGAGGGATTTTCTGAGAATATCATCATAATATTCTTAGTAAGTATATAGCTTGATAGAATGTTTCCAGAAATGTTCTTTCATATCCTATGCACATTCTATGAACATCCCATGAACGTTCACTGAATATACTGAAAATGTTCTGACAAACATCCACCAAATATTCTGAGTATGTCTACAGAATATGAGGAAGTCAATTGGCTGATTTTTTGAAAAGGAGCTACCTGAGATATCCAAGGGATCAATGTATATCACTCACCCCCTCGCCCCCATCAAACACATTGGGAAATTCTAAATGGGAAAAGTGATGCTCCAACTGAAATATGACTCTGTACTGTAATATCTTTTGGTATTATAATAGCTGGTGATCTATATTAAGGTTCTTGCACTGCACTGTTTGGAACCCTTGGTGTAGTTATGAATATACTAGAGTTTTATTCCAACACCAAACCGCTATTTTTAACATCTCGACACGTGTTTCAATCACCAAGTGATCATCTTCAAGAGGAAGATCAAACTAAATTTACATAAAGAATGATCCTTATTTATACAGCAGAGATATTTAATGGGTATAAATAAGTACAATCCTGTATGTAAATTTGGTTTAATCTTCCTCTTGAAGATGATCACTTTGGTGATTGAAACACCTGTCGAGGTGTTAAAAATAGCGGTTTGGTGTTGGGATAAAACTCCATTAAATATATTAAGGTTATTCAAGAAAAATATACAGAAGAAATAATATATAAAAATTCCAAAATGATATCCACCTTTATATGTATTTTTGTATACCTTTGTAGACAGTGAAAATATCTGAAAACATAGTACACGTATTGTCATTTTACCTTTTCAATAGATTTTATTTTTAAGATGTGATAGTGGCCTACATTTCTATGACATTGAAAAAATGCCGAACGGAACAGCAAATGGCGGCAAATAGTACTAAGTACCCTACTTTGTCTATTTCACGTTTACTTATATATGATTCATTTCGACAAATGACAGCCGACAATTTACAATGCTAACCTACACATGAAAATATTCTTAAGCAAATGTTCCCATTACATTATTTCATGAACATTCTGGAATATTTTGTCGCAGGAGCTTCTAAAAATGTAATTCCAGAATATTATTAGAATATTCAAATGAAACAATCTATGAGTATTCTGAGAATATTATTTCAGGAACATTCTGGAATATATCATCTCAAGATGAGCTTCTATTAGGGAAGTAATTTCAGAATATTATTAGAATATCTCCACAATAATCCATGAATGTTCGCAACATTCCAAGAATATTTCTTGAATATTCCAAAGAATATTCTACAAGATGACATTTTCGCACCTTGTGAGCATATTCTGAGAATGTTTGTACTTTCTGGGTGAGCGCGACTATATTTGGGAAGCTTTTTATGGTAAAAGAGTCAATAACTAAAAATGCTTCGTTTTATCGATTTCGGACAAGGACAGGCTTCTAGAGGATGTTTGATTCCATATGTACCTACGACTGCGGCAGCACCTCACGATACTTTTCATAGATACTCGAGGTAGCTGTAGTAGTATTTCTCTTCCATTGAAATTTGAAGCAATCTTTATCCAATCGAAATGAATTTTGTATTAAAAGAAAGATAAAATGTTGATCTAAATATACGTGCTGCAATGTTTTATTGAAATTATTTGTTCATCTATACCCAGAAAGTTGCTTAAAATATGTAACTGCATTTTTGACACATTTTTGAGATTTTCTTGTGAAAAAGTGGATGGAAATTTCAATTTCCATTACAGTACGCACATAGAATCAAACGTCCTCTGGGAGCTGTCTTTGTTATCGATACGACGAACCGTTTTTAAGTTATCGATTGACTCTTTTACCCTAGAAGCGTCCCAAATATGGTCGCGCTCATGGACTCTTAAGAGATTCACGATATGCTCAGCGTCTACAGTGTCGCAGTGTCAGGAACATTATTATTATTATATTATTGTTATTATTATATTATTGTACCATGCAATAATAGTACATTGTCATCCAGTTCTGAGATCATATAAGTAATTAAAATTTGATATATCTACTGTTGGGAAATGAGTCATTCCATGCTCAGTATTGTACACTATAGTTTCTTTACGACTATTTGAATTATACTTAAGAAATCTATAATTTTTTTTTCACAACAGTTTCTTTCATAATGCAGCCATTGAAAATGCAAATTTTGAAAAATATTATGGAAATTGAACACTAATAGATTTCATAAAAAAATTGATATGAATAGAATTTGATTGCCAATCTCTCGCGTCACAAGCCTTTCTAATCATTACAAGCCAATCGTCGACTTGCCCAAAGCTAAAATTAAATGCTACAATATCACTGTTACTATTTCTCCTCATTTCGATAATGTCTTGAGAACTTTAGATATATTACTAAATGAATTTAATGAAAACTTGGACTTTATCCAACGACAGTCTAGCAGCTCATGAAAGTATTTAACATATAGTCCTTAGGAAATGAAAGTTTTTATAACACCGTCGTAGGTTTCTCAAAAACCCACCTGAAAATGTACATGTATCTTGAAAGTCGTATATTCTCCACAACCGTTACAGAATTTGCCAATCTGAAACCATATTTGATAACAGAATGATAGCATTCTCGCTCTTGATATTGAACAAATATTCTACAACATTTGCTGTCTTATGCATTTTGCGTGTATTTCATTCCATCACTTCTTAAGGAATGAATATACTAACACTGTTGTAGCAACAATACTGGCATCATAGATGTGAATTGAAATCTCAAAATAATTATTCGTTGGCTTTCCATTCGATTACTTATATGTAAAATTTGTTATTGTGGAGAAAGCAGAGTCTGTTACTCTATTGGAAATTAATTTCACGATGCTCGTGGTTCCTCACGCTTGCTTTCAGTTCGCGCTCGGATAAGCCCGTCGAGACGAGTAGACCGCCAGATATTCCCAACAAAAATATATTTCATTTTGATTGAATTGTCTACCGGCAGCATATGAATTTTCATTTCATCACGTTTATTTTCGTCTGTGTTGGTGAAATATTTTTATATGAATTTGCTGGGGAGATGAAAAAACAAAGTTTACAAGAAAAATATTGAGAAATGAAGTGTCGAACGTGAATGTTGATTTTATCGCGTTCCTCCACTCTAGAAATAATGAAAAATATGTTTTTGGCTTCAGTTGACATCTTTCTGGGGTTTTCTCACAGAAAATTAAGAAAAATAAAGTGTTGAGAATGCGACAAAATCAAATTTTACATTCGATGTATTCAACACTTCATTTCTTAATGTCTTTCGTGAAAAAAATTAATAAGAGTGTCAGGAACATTTTTTTCATTATTGCTAGAAGAATGGGGAAGTCAAAAGAATGCGGAAGTCAAAAGAATGCGACAAAATCAACTTTCATATTCACCATATTCAACACAGCATTTTTTATTAATTTTCTGTGAGAAAAAATCCCAGTAAGATTGGAATTGAGGTTAAAATCACATTTTTCATCATTTCCAGATTGGGGGAAGGGGGTCAAATGAATGCAACAAAATTAGCATTCACATCCAATGTATTCAACGCTTCATTTCTCAATATTTTTCATGAAAAAAAATACCGAAAAAAGTGATACAGAAAGTAGAAATTTTTTTTCACGATTCATTTTCATTAGTTCAAGAAGTAAATGGTTTCCTAGATATTGATTATTTTGATTTAAAGATAAGATAGGTTTTCATCTCCCCAGCAAATTCATATGAAAACATTCCGAAAACACAGACGAAAATAAACATGATTAAATGAAAATCCGTATGCTGCCGAGATAGCAAGCACAACTTCATCGAAGCGTAGCGCCGTCCGTCTTGCGATATGGTTATCGCCTTGCTAGTCTCACTCTGGTGAATTGTCTCGTTGTCTGTGCCGTTTTGAAAATGTCCATTGGTACTATTGTGCGATGAATGAAAAACTTCAATGATATAGGTCTGGACCTTTTGGAAAGTAATCGGGACATGCACACCGTGAAAACGCCTTTATGATTTATCTATCCCTGCTCGTTTTAGAAATAGATGAATATAATTATAGTCTAGTTCCTACATTGTAGATAGTGACTCATCGTATGTTTTCAGGTTTTTACGGGATTTGAAAGTTCGGGGGGATGTGAGAAAGTGGCAAAGTGAAACTTGATTTAAAACTTAAGTACGTATCTGATTTCTGTTCCATTTCTTGCCCTGCTTTATGTGAATTATGAACCGTACAACATATGAGTCACCATCTACAATTTAGGAACTAGACTATAGATACTGCCACCACTTGCGTTTTGGGAATTCGATAGGACTTTGGAGGAGAAAGGAAGGGATTCATTTTCCAGTTGCCGATCAATATAATTGAGACAATATTATAATAATAATTGAAATATCTGTGGTTCCACGTGTGTTAAGGTCACGCATTCTGTAATTTTTAGTTCATTAACGTGTATACAGAGACATTTATTTCGACGCAATTTTGTTATCTATCAATTAAATTATTGTTGTTTTTTTTTTGTTAAAATTGTTATTTCCATTAACCGGCAGCCCCCTGACGAGCAACCCTCAGAAGTCTTCGAGATACTTGTGTGAGCTAGGGAAGATGCAGCCCTTACCTTTTCACGTGTTATGCCATGCACAAGGTCGGTGATTCGAACCCGCGTACCTTGGCATAGCAAGCGAGAACAATACCTGCGCGCCACCAAGACCCATAAAAAGGCACTCATAGATCGAATGTATTTAAGCTCGAAAGAACATTGTGTTCACGTATACGGAAAGTTCGTTCGACACAAATATTATTCACTTCAATTTTCATGGTTGTGATCACAAATCATTTATATTACAACCATCTATTGAAAGTCGTGCTAATACAACTTCATTCCAAATCACCAGCTTCAGCTTGGTCAAGAAAAGGAGCGGAGGAACACTGATTCTTCCTTTCCACGTGTTTTCATCCATGAGCGACGCATTCCTACATTTACATAAAGTAATTTTTTTGTCCTGATTTCCAAATATCATTTTGTTTTCTATTTATTTTGGTGGGGAGAGCAATTTTCTGTAAGTGGTCGTAGTTCATCCTGTATATTCAAATATAATTATTAAATGGAGTTCAGATAACAAATGAAATAAATTATGTGGGATGAACATTAGGTACACAGAATAGTATAAGTGAAAAACGCGCGATTTTTCGAGTATACGACGGCGCAGCCGGAGTGCTCGAAATAGAGAAAGTGTTTGAAAGATCAGTTATCGACGAATACTTTACGATATTTTTTTCAATTGGTGCACTTTAAAATGATAAATACTGGTTCCATTCTTACAAATAGTGGAAATGAGAACTTATAATATAAAATGGTTGAATTCGTGATGTGACATCAGTATACCTTTCGTTAATGTTTGAATAAAAGTTTTTCATTTGTTTGTAATATTTCATTTGACGTTACGAGGTACTCCTGTCAGATAAGAATCATAACATTGTCATTCTGTCTTCACTGTTCTCGAATTGTTAACGTAGTCATGGTAACTTTAAAAAACGCGCGTTTTTGAAAGTTCGATTTGTACACTCTGAGGCGTGCTTTAAATAGGTAAAAAGGCACTAATTGAAACAAAGCAACATTGATAGGAACATACATTTTTATGAAGAATCGATTCTATATTATGATTAGCCCTTGAGGATGGTGGAAGAGTACACGAATGCTATCAGAATCGTGGTCGAGAAATGTGTCACGGTTCATCTCAAATGAGGGTGATGAGTGGAATACAGGGAAGTTGTACAACTTGTATCATCTTACATCATATTGATGCTGGAGATACGTCTACTTAACTAGCGGTAGAACAAAGCCGTTTCCAAAGGTACCGTCATATGGGGTTACTTAGACCAGGGCTCTGACTTGGGACAATTCACCCCAATTTCTGAAATAATTTATCGTGGCAACACTGACAACGCTAACACTTGATTTCCCGCGTGAACTGGGTCTCATGCTTGTCCTCAAACATCTAGTGTGTAGTGCGTTAAATATTTTGCCACGTAAGTATTTTTTTGATTCCCTTAATATTATAGAATTTTAACACAAAAAATGTGCATCTGAAAACTTTGTCTGCCCAGCTTGAACAATTTGGTTTAGAGAACAAGACTCATTATACATCCTAACCTCAATGCATCATAATAACAATAGACTTGGTGGAATCGCAGTGTTGCCGTATTTATCAATTTTTTGGTAAACATATAAATCAAAAGTCACCTCACAATGTAACATAGGACACGTCCCAAGTTACCCCATTTATTTTTTTTTCTATTACAGAAAATGCCAAGGCAATATAAACGGAAGATTGGTTGCAGAAAGTATAGGGATTTTACAGATGAGCAGTTGCAGAAAGCTATAGCTCAAGTTAAAAGGGGTCAATCGATACGAAAGGTTGCAGAGCAATATCAAATTCCAAAATCTACACTCAGTCGACATTTGCGTGGAAAACAAACGTCCAAATATGGCAGACCTTGCGTCTTTACAAGTGAGCATGAAAATGCGATTGTAGATTGTATTGTCCTCTTTGGCGAATGGGGATTTTCCTTAGGGAGCTACGATATACGGCTAATAGTAAAATCATTCCTCGATAGACGTGGTATGACTGAAAAAAGATTCAATAATAACTTACCAGGTCCAGATTGATTTCGTTCCTTCTTCAGCAGACATCATGATAGACTTACCCAACGCTTAAGTCAGAATATAAAACGGGCAAGAGCAGGCGTTGACCGTGATATTATCAATAATTACTTTGCAGAACTTGCTACCACCATTGAAGGTATTAATCCTGAACTGATAATAAATTATGATGAGACTAACATGACTGACGATCCGAAGAGAACAAATGTCATTGTCCGCAGAGGCTGTCGTCACCCGTACAGAATTGTTGACTCTACAAAGAGTAGTACATCTGTAATGTTTTCAACTACTGCATCAGGGCATTTGCTGCCGCCATATATAGTTTATAGATCCGAACACCTATACACTACTTGGACCGAAGGGGGACCAAAAGGGACGGCTTACAATAGATCAAAGAATGGATGGTTCAATATGGAGTTATTTGAAGACTGGTTTAAAGTTATCGTATTGCCCTATTTCCGACAGTTTGATAATGATCAACCTAAAATTATGATTGGTGACAATTTGGCAAGCCACGTTTCATCAACAGTGATAGAAAAGTGCCAAGAATACAATATTAGATTTGTTTTGCTGCCATCTAATAGTACAGGGATATGCCAACCACTGGATGTCGCGTATTTCAAGCCACTGAAAAGTAAATGGAGCAAAGTTCTGGTACACTGGAAAACCAAAAACAGAGGGACTCTTCCCAACGATGTATTTCCACGACTCCTAAACAGATGTTTAACGGAAATGGGTGATGAGAATACAAAAAAAAATGTCTTAGCAGGTTTCAAAGCTTCTGGAATCTATTCATTAGATAAAGAGCAGGTATTGAAGAGATTGTCCACTTCACTTAATATTATCGAGCTGAATAGAACAGGAGAAACGACGGAATTAGTTGAAAGTTTTCAATTATTTTTAGAACGAACGCGAACTGCTGAGACAGTCCCATTAAAAAAAAGGAAAAAAAATAGATTTGCCCCCAGGAAAGAGTGTAGTTGAGGGAATGCTTAAACCAGAAGAAGAACCAGGGCCAAGTAAACAGATTAAGAAGAAAACAAAGAAACAAGGCATATCTGAATTGAATATAGAGAAGAAGAAAAAGAAAAGGAAAACAACGATTTTAACATCGGACGAAGAAACTTATTCTGAAAATTACTCACTCCGAGATTCTGGAGAGTCTGAACTTAATTTTTCAGATTTTGAACGAGACTTTGATAAGTTTGAATATAATATTGAAACTGATCCTACAGACGAGGTGACTATTATGGAACATAGAAATAATGAGACTGATATAGAACCTACAAATAATGAGACTGATGTAGAACCATGCAATAATGAGACTGGTGGTGTAGTGTCAAACACGTTCACAAATGCTATTTGCTTAGAAAATATAGAAATTGACCAGTTTGCATTGGTCGAATATATTTATAACCAAAACACTAAAAAAGAGTAAAAAAAAAAATTTGTTGGAAAAATCTCCATTACGCCTCCTGACAAAGTCACATTGAGATTCTTACGTGAATCCACGAGTTTTCCAAATATTTTCACTTTTCCTTCAGTTAATGACGAAGACGAAGTTGAACTATGTCGAATTATGAAAATTTTGCAACCAAAGAGCATTGTCCGAAGCCGGCATATTTTTATATGAATAGATGAGTTTATATCGAAGTTCATACTGTTACATGTAAAGGACCATTGTTAATTTTGAGTTTTTTTTTTTCGAATAAAATTTGTTTTTGTTGACTATTCCGGGAAATTCTCCCTCAGGTATTTTTTAAAAAGTTTGAAAAGTGTCCTATGATGCCCTAGCCATGTTTAAAATGATATAACGGTAATAAAAGCGATGGGTTTCATGTTACCCCCTCTTGCGGGTAACATGGAACACCGAAAAAAAATAAAATTAAAAAAAATGTTTTTTTTATCTGGTCATCAAAACTGTCGGGGAAGAACAAAGTTGATGTAACTAATGCGGTAATGCCGTTCCGGTCCCACTCTCAGCCACTCTACTCCTTAGAATGGTGAAATGGACTCGCAAAATCATGAATCTTTATAGCAGCTTGCAACCGAATTCGTCCGTTCCAGGGTTTTGCTTTCCTAGGCAACAGGGAGGCCGTAGACGGACTTTTGAGTTCGGAGTGTTTACATAACAGAGAATGGTATTGTAAGGAGCGGTAAATAGAAAAAAAAAAACGGAAAAAAAACGGACCACCCCCTCGGAAAAATACTTAAAAAAACAAAAAAAAAAACTAGGAAAAACACATGAACAAAAATAGAATTGTCACGCACTCAAATGTTTACTTAAGATTAGTTCGTTCTGATTATATCAGACTAGATGATCAATCCTCGCAAAATGCATGTACGTATTAAATTTCCACGCACTCAAATGTCAACGTAAGGTAAGTTCGTTCTGGTTGAATCAGACTAAATAGTTGCTTCTCACAAAATGTATGTATTGAATTTTCACGCATTCAAATGTCTACGTAAAGTTAATTCGTTCTGGTTATATCAGACTAAATAATTGCCCCTAGCAAAATGTACGTATTAAATTTCCACGCACTCAAATGTCTACGCAAGGTTAGTTCGTTCTGGTTATATCAGACTAAATAATTACCCCTAGCGAAATGTACGTATTAAATTTCCACACACTCAAATGTCTACGTAAGATTAGATCGTTCTGGTTCTATCGCAGACTAAATAATTACCCGTTTTTTTTCGGTTTATTTCCTGGGGGTTTTTTCCGTTTTGTTTCCTGAGGGTTTTTTAGAGTTTTCTTTTCGTTTTTTCAGGTTTTTTCTGTTGTTTTCTTCCTAGTTTCGTAATTTGCATGCCATAATTCCTTAGCCAATATTCACAGGTTCACAGGTCCGTTGTGGACAATGTGCCGAAATCTATCGGAAAAACTAATTCTCATTCCCCACCCTCAGGGAAATACAATCCAACAAACCTGATGTCCTCCTCGATCAAAATTAGATGATTTTTATCTTCCGAACATCGTCCGAAAAGAGGAGAAAAAACGGACTAAATATTGAGATTTATGGGCATGGGGAGTGACTATCTGGGTGAATGACACCAGCGCACCCTCCCCAGACCCCAGACAGGGCCCGACTGGGATATTCCTCACGGATAAATAATAATAACAATAATAATAGCTCCTCAAAAACACTCATCGAGTGTTCCCAAAGGCAAAGCCTGTGAGGGTGACTTTTCAGTCGTGATAGAAAATATATATGTTTTGGTTCTGAGCTAGAACGGTTCCTGAACCGTCCAAAGTGGTAGCCTAGTTGAGTTCTGACTAACTTTGAAGAACTTCGTCCCAGTGGCGCAGACAGGGGGGGGCTTAGGGGCCGCTACCCCCCCCCCCCCGTACAATTCTACCTACATAGCTGAAACTGTGAAAAAATGCATGTCCATGATGCACATTCGTCGTACAATGTCCGTCATATATATCCACTGATAGGGCATTCAACATGAACGTTCGCGCAAGAAATGAGAATTTCACATGTTCAGCTATGTGGGTCGAACTGTAAGTACTCAACACTGACATTTGGTATTTCATGCTATTGCATACGTACTACAGTAGAATTTGAATTTTTCTATTGTATGCGGATATTGGAGTGGATATAAGAAAAATTAAGATACATTCCTAAAATAAGAAGACAATTAAATAAGGAATATTTAATAATATCCGGGCATAAAAGCATGTCTTCATATTCTATCCTCATTAATAATGCATTATGCTTTACGTCCTCGTCCAGAATAAAGAAGGATAAGTACGTGACAAACAACGTCTGTACATTCCAGCAATAAAAACGGTCCAGGGTCCAGTTATTTCATCCGTGTCTGATTATTTACATTTGAATAGATTTTCCAAGACGGCCATTAACATTTACGAACGAGAGAAAAACAAACTTCCTGAGTATGTAAAAGAAAATTATTATGGGCCCTTCATTCGCTTTAAAGTAAGGCAGACTGGACAAATCTGAGAAAATTATTATTCCACATATTGTTTCAGAGGCGAAGGTAAAAAAATCGTACAAGATCCACTTGTTTTCCAATCTGTTTTAGATCATATTCTTGTATTATAAATCCCGTATCACGATGTTTGTTCGCGCTAAACTCTTAACCGATTTTAACGAATTTTGATGAACTTGAGAAATAAGATAGTTTTTATCTCGATTAATGACCTCAATATTCTTTTTGCAAATTTATTTTTGTCCGCTACTTCAAAGAATTATTGGAAGGGTTAGTCGGCGTATCAAAAATGCCACATCAGTAGATATGACTTAAAACGTGACGATAGTACAACTTACTGGAACTAAAGGTTGACGTTCTAGATTTGCTGAGGCGTAATCTTGAAGCACCGAGATTGTGCATTGGCACCAGGCTACGTGTCACAGACCTGTGGAGGAATATAATAAAGGCTACTATTCTCATTGGAGCAGCTGAAGGAGAGAGCATGTTTTGATTTCTCGGTTCCCAATGATTCCAAATAATTCACCATTTCAATTGAAGAGGCTGGATTTCCACTAAAATTGGCATTTACAATGACATCAATAAGTCCCCACGCTGAAAGTCACAGAAATTCATTTGGGTACTCCTTGCTTCTCATATAGTCAGCTACATACGACAAAACCTCCCTGGAAATTTATAGAATATAAGAGAGAATATTCTAAAATGTTCTTGAAACTTCAAGGAAGTTCTAGAAAATTTGATATCAAAGGCTCCGGGAGGTTCCAGAATGTACTGAAGAGACACTAAAGTGAAGTTCTCGGAAGTTTGACCTGACCGCGTGGAACTCCCTAAAATAAAAGATAGGAAACTCTAGACTATTCTTGAATAAGATTCTGAAAAATTCTAGAAAATTTTTGATTGAACCATAACAGAAGCTCCGGGAGTTTATAGAACGTGAGTTCTTGAAAGGCCATCAGGAAGAAGGCGCGGTGGTGTAAATTTTAAGGAATTTCTAGGATATAAGTAAGAAAATTCTAGAATGTTCTCAAAGACTCATAAAGTTCATAAAATTAGAAATCTCCGTGGAATGAACCAGAACAGAGGCTCCGGAAGGTTTTAGAACGTTCTAAAAAGACAGCGATGTGAAGTTCGGTGTCCAGGGAGGAACCGTGGTGGTGTAACTTTCTGAGAATTTTTAGAATATAAGAAAGACAACTTTTTAATGTTCTGGAAATTTTTAGGAAGTACTAGAAAATTCTAGATCGCCGTAGAATGAACCAGGACAGAGTTTCTGAAAGTTTCTAAACGTACTGGAAAGACACTCAAGTTATCTAAGATCATATATTTCCACCCGGTCACGCTGGGTGTTGCTCCTATATAAGATATGTGAAAACTATGTGTCACGACGTTCGTACATACTTACCTCCGAAACCAGAGAACCGATAAATGTATATTGTTCGTTCCAACTTGAGGAATAATAGCTATTTATATAATAAGCTACAAAATGAGCGTGTTTTTTTGCATCAGACGTGGTATTGGAACGCGAGCGTAGCTCCGAAGATTAAGATGGCAAGAAGTTCTTTCAGTGGTAGAGAATCTTTTTCTCTTTTGTCCCTTGTGGCTATATAGTTTGTAGTCAGTCTTGAAATAATTCCATTTAAAATATAACTAAAGAGTAAACTACAAGAATATTTTCAAGAACTCTATAATGGGATTTCAAATTATTAGGTTACATTTATAATCCAGTACGATTGGGTTTTGAGACAAGAATCGATTTTAGCACAACCAAACTTGGTATGCTAGTAGTTGAAACCATGATAAACACGAAAAAAAAATTGTTTGCCAAAATTCCAGGGCTGGAACATATTTTTTTTAATCGTTTAAAAATGAATAAATAGATTTTTGCTGTAATCTTGGAAAGTATATGTTTTATCGAAAAAACAACTCAACAGTGTGAAAGACAATTCAATTCTCCACAAAACTTATCTCTAGTAATTTCAGGTTCACCCTTACCCGTCGCTGAAAGTTCTGGCGGAGTCGAATATTTGATTGGTCATAACTCTGCTAAAAATGATCGGAGAAGGAAAAGGAAAAGTTCATATCGTTTCTGAAGACTCCTATCTTCTCATGCAAATATAATATGCGAGTATTTGAGTACCTAAAATGTGTTTTGTCGCACTTCGCGGAAATGTTTGCGGATGATCCAAAAAATCATGAACAATTTAGTAAATATGGAATTATTATACTGAAGCAGCAACCCATACTCTCTTTGGACTATATATGCAACAATTTTAAAGTAGTGTGATAGGTCCCATTTATACATGCCAAAAAAAATTGTTTTACTCCTGCCTCATTTTCAACTTACCCATAAAATCGGCATTATCTTCACTAAATGTTGAAAATAATCGCTTATTCATATCCTGCATATATATTTGTTGAAACCAGTGTTTCGATTTATTGTCTTTTATACTGATTTCTCAATATAAAATGTTTATTTTTGTAATTAATTGACAGACTGACTTATAGACTTTTTTTATTTATTTATTGTCACAATTGTATATCCCTGACTACAAAACGTTAAATCTCAATGTAATACAAAATGTTCAAAAATATATTAACAACATTCTCCCCCCTTGAAATAAAAACAGTTTAATGAACATCTAAAATACACAACTTCACTACTGGTCTTCTATAAACTCCAAAATTGGATTTAACATCTGCTGTCCTCACAATGCCATCTCGTCCGGGGTATACAGCAGTCACTCTTCCTTTGGGCCAATGGTCCAATCAATGGGCCAATCAACAATGATGACTATGTCACCTTCTTTAACAGTTTTGGGGTCCTTGGAATACCATTTTGTTCGTCTTGTAAGTGTTGGAAGATATTCCTTCTTCCAAAAGAGATCTGTGTAAAATTGGGAAATTTTCCAGTCCTTACGGGAACACAAATCGCCTTCTGAGAACTTCCCAGGTAGGTTAGCTGAACTGGACGATCCTATCAGAAAATGGTTCGGAGTGAGAGCATCGTCATCTTCTGCTTCTAAAGGGACATGAGTTAAAGGCCGACTATTCACAATGTGTTCAGCTTCGATCAAACATGTATGGAGTATTTCTTCTTTTGGTGCTCTTCCTTTCAAAATTGCTTTAAGTGCCGTCTTTGCAGATTTCACCAATCTCTCCCAACTGCCATTCATATGGGGTGCAGATGGGCAGCCAAATCTGAAATTGATACCTTTCTGCGACAAGTTTCTCAAAATTTCATCCTCATTCATTTGTGCTAAGGCTTGTTTCATTTCCTTTTCTGCTCCGTGAAAGTTAGTAGCATTATCACAATATATTTTCTTTGGACATCCTCTTCGTCCCAAAAGTCGTCGAATTGCCATGATAGCCGAATCCGTCTTCAAAGAGTTGGCTAACTCTAAATGAATGGCTCTTGTGCTCAAACATGTGAAAATCACACCATATCTTTTTTCGTGACGTCTTCCGATGGTCACTTTCATAGGGCCGAAGAAATCCATTCCTGTATATATGAAAGGTCTTACATAACTTTCAAGTCTGCAAGATGGTAGTGGTGCCATTTCTGGGGTGGAAGGTTTTGCTCGGTTGTTCTTGCAGAGTTGACATGAATTCCAGCAGCTCCTGACTGTTGATCTGAGTCTTGGAAGTTCGTTTATCACCAGGTTTTGACTGTGATGACCTGTTTTTATATGATAAAAATGTATCAGCAGACGAGTATAATAATTTTTTTGATCCAAGATGACAGGATTTTTTGTGTGATCCGCTACATCCCTTGAAGCTCCTATTCTTCCTTGCATTCGCAAAATTCCCTCATCATCCAAGTAGGGACATAATTTGAAAAGACGGCTCGATTTAGAAATAGGTTTTTTCTTGATCAAATCGTCAATCTCTACGGGAAAATCAGTCTTTTGGATAAATTTCCACCCCATTTTTTCAGCATTGTATATCTCTAGATCATTCAGTTCCGACGTCTCATATCCTCGTATATTTCCTTTAATTTTTTGTCTGTACTTCAAAATTCTCAGAATCCACGCAGTTGTCCTGACTAGTTTCAACCAGGAAGAAAAGTAAATATGTCCGGTAAAAAGTCATATACTTGGGTCTGTATTGAAACTGCTATGAATTCTCTCTTGATTTCTGAAGTGTCCATCTCATATTCTTTCAATTTGTTCCAGTTGTCGTCTTTTTCTTTCAAAAATCTTGGTCCGGTAATCCATTAATTTTCAGGGTCCCAGTCAATAGTTTTTGTATCTCTTGTGGCATCGTCGGCGGTATTTTGTTTTGTTGAAATCCAATTCCAACATTGAATGTCTGTAGTTTCCTCTATTTCAACTATTCTATGTGACACGAATGGTTGGAATTTATGACAAGATTTCGATTTCAACCAACCCAGAACAGTTTTCGAATCTGACCAAAATTGAACAGAATCAAATTTCAAAGTATGATTTTCCAAAATAAATTTAGACAGTCTACTTCCCAATACTGCTGACTGTAATTCTAGTCTGGGAATAGAAATTGGTTTTAGGGGAGTGATTCTTGACTTAGCCATGATGAATGATAATTTGATATCGTTTTCAAATTTCACTCACAAATATGCTACTGACGCATAAGCTTTTTTACTTGCATCACACAGTATATGTAATTGGATATTTTTTGCCATGTATATGTCTGGAATATAACAGCGAGGAATGGAAAAGTTTTCAATTATTTTAAGTTCTGCCAACCATTTGACCCATTTCGAATTTATTTCATTTTCCAGATCATCGTCCCATCCTCTTCCCGAATTCCAAATTTCTCTCATTAAAATTTTTCCTCTAATAGAAAAATTCATCAGAAATCCAAGAGGATCAAAATGGACATCAAAGTTCTCAAAACTTCTCGTTTAGTTGGTTTCTTTCTTCCTTCTAAAAAATCTTCAAATTTTTCTATTTTAATGGTAAAAGACAGTTCATCCTTGTTGGGGTTCCAAAAAAGTCCAAGCACCCTTTCATTATGTAGCTCTGTTTCTATGTCTAAGTCTTTCATTTCTCCTGATCTCAAGTCGAATGGAATCATCTTTAAAACTTCTCTCGAGTTGGTCATCCAATTCCTAATCAGAAATCCTCCTCTCGTATGAATTTCTGTTACTGATTTTATTAATTCAGCTGGTCCACACTATCTAAATAATCATCTACATAGTGTTGATGACAAATGGCAGCACAAGCTTTTGGGAACTCGTTTTCAAAATCTAAGGCATTTTTTCGCATGATGAATGTAGCTGATGTTGGCGAAAAAGCTGCTCCAAAAATCATCGCGACCATTTCATATTCTTTGACTTCACTTTGTTCTCTCCATAAAAACCTCTGTGCACCTCTGTCTTTTTTTTGTATATGAATTTGATGGAACATTTCTTTCACGTCTGAACTAAAGGCAATGTTCCTCTGACGAAATTTGAATAAAATGCTATTCAGGTTGTTTAACAGATCAGGGCCTTTCAATAAGTAATCATTCAAAGTGACATTATTTACCTTCGCTGCAGCATCAAAAACAAGTCTAATTTTAGCAGGTTTGTTTGGATTTGTAACAGCGAAATGGGGTAAGTACCAAATGGGTCCGTTGTCTAAATTATTTTCTTTGTTTTCTTCAAGTTTTCTAGCGTATCCTTTCGATAGATATTCTTCAATTTTATTTTTGTACTCGTTCGCAAATTTTTCATTTCTTTCCGTTTTTGTTTCAATTGACTTCAAACGACTGATGGCATTTCCTCTAGAATTTGGCATTTGCACTTCATCTTCCTTCCAAAGTAAACCAATTTCCCACCTGTTTTCTTCGACTCTTCTAGACGTTTTCTCCATTATATCGAATGCTCTTCTATCTTCTTTCGACATGAACTCTTCTTTATTACTCGTCACTCCTAACTCGTCAAACCTGAATGATTTTTCTACTAGCTTGTGTAATTCATGATCAATATTTGAAATATGTAAAGTGATATCTTGTCGTCCTTTTAAATAAGAGTTATTACCATGAAGAACCCAACCTAATTTCGTTTTTGACAAAAATGGAGCATTTTTGCCATTCTCGATCACTTCCCTAGCTATAATAAAACCAATATTATCTTGTCCGAGTAAAATGGTTGGTTTTGCATTTTTATATGAATGAATTTCAAAAGAAGACAAATGATTCCATTTTTCTGTCATTAATTTTGAATCAACTGATTGTAAAGGTAAGTCAAGATTTTTTGTGGTTCTTACATTCTCTAAATGAAACTCATCAACCTCAAATTTTCCACGAATTCTTAAACTTACTCTGGTAGAATCAAACTCTTCATTTGTCACAGAGTTAGTCCACCGAATTTTCAAAGGATCTATAGTACCTTGTAATCCGATTGTTTTGGCAACGTCTGCACTCAAAAGGGTGACAGTCGATGCTTCATCAAATAACGCGTAAGTCGAAAATTCTCCTTTCGGTCCGCGCAAAATAACGGGAGCTACTCTGAGTAGGACTTCCCTTTCATGTATTTTCTTAAAATGATGACTTACTATTTCCATGTGCAAAAGGCGGTGGTGGTATTTATCACATTCATTTTCATTACATTTTCTTTTTCTTTTACACAAAAACATCTGCTGTTTTGAATTCAAGCAGCCAAAACAAGATTTATTTTTTCTGACCCATTCCCACCTTTTTTCACATGTCAACTTCTTAAAAAATAGGCAGTTATCAATTTTGTGATTCGTCTTTTTACAATAGGCGCAATAAGTATCCTTGTTTTCGGAATTATTTGAAGTCGTCGCACAAAATTGCTTTCAAAATCAGGAAAAGTTATAATACCAACAGCATCTGCCATATATGAAAGCCAATTAGAAAAGTCAATGATACTAATTTCGTTCAATTTATATTTATTTGCATTATTTGTAACTTCTTTGCCCCATTCCAACTTCAGAGCAGGGGTAAGTTTGAAAACTTGACAATGTCACCGTTAAATTCTGAATCAAATTTGAAAATTCCATGATACTTTCTACCCTGTCTTCACGCAAATTGGGAAACTTTTTGACGGTTGTGATCAAATCTTGTATAATATATTCTGGCTTACCGAAACGCTTTTCCAAAATATTTATAATTTGATCGATTTCGCAAGTAAAATTTAGCAGCGCTTGCACCGAATCTCTTGCTTTTCCACGCAAACATTTCTGAAGTCTATTGATGTTTTCAGAATTAGAAAAAGCACATACCTTTGTCGTATCTCTGAATTGAGATATAAGGTGCAACAATCCTTAGGATCTCCAGAAAAAATGGGTAGGTCTCTGCTTACCGATTGACGAGCCATAAAACGATTCATATCTTGCTTACTTGTGTACAAATTGTTATATTTGCTCATATCCTTCACTCCAATGCGTTCATCATTAGACCTAAAATCATAATCAGAAAAATGATCAGATGGAATAGTATCGATCCAGTGTTGTATTTCCATATTCTTGACTCTCCTTTCTCTCGACGTGTCCTCAGAAATTTTTTCTTCTGCCCTTGTCGAATTCTCCAAAACTACACTCTCAACTCCTTTCCGAACATCATCCAATTCAGCCAATCTCGTAAGTTCTAACTCTTTCTGAATCAAATTCCTTTCAATTTCCAACTCCTTCTTTGCGATTTCGGCCAATTTTCTTTGCGCTTCCAATTCAGCCTGCAAACTCCGTCTCCTCAGTGAACTCGCTGAAGTCTTCTTCGTTTTCTATGATGTTACTGACAGTTTTTCACGACTCTCATCTTCATTTTCTTTTTTTTTGTTGTTCCTTATGTGTTTTATTGATCACTATATCTTCATTTCCAAATCTAGCTGGTGGCATTCCCTTGGTAACCCGACTACTTCTTCTCAGCTCTCCAGTGGGCATAATTTCCTCTTTGGACTATTTCTTTTTCTCGAAGGACCAATGATGTTGAAACCAGTGTTTCGATTTATTGTCTTTTATACTGATTTCTCAATATAAAATGTTTATTTTTGTAATTAATTGACAGACTGACTTATAGACTTTTTTTATTTATTTATTGTCACAATTGTATATCCCTGACTACAAAACGTTAAATCTCAATGTAATACAAAATGTTCAAAAATATATTAACAACATATATATATTTTATTGAAAATATATATTTTATTGAATATTCAATAACACTTTTCTGAAGTGCAAACCTCAAGCTTGACATCACATACTTCATTTTTTATGTAGGATGTGTATGAGCGATTATTTTCAACATTTACTGAAGAAATTGCCGGGATTATGGGCGAGTTGAAACTTAGTTTTTTCTTTGGCAGGTATAAGTGAGACTTGTCTCACTAGCCTTAAACCGTTGCATATGGTCCAAAGCGTGTACTGATTCTTGCTCCAGTTTAATTATTCCATATCAACTAAAATATCCAAGACTTTCGGATCCTTCGTAAATATCGTAGAAGGGTTATGTGAAGAGGGACAAAACACATTTTAGGTACTCAGATACTCACATCTTAAATTTGCATGAGGAAGTAGAAGTCTTCAGGAACGATATGCACTTTTTCTTTCTGAAATAACAACAAAAAAAATTATATTTTTTTTAACTGAAATTTTTTTAGGTTCCACCCCTGATTTTTTGATAATGATACATGATTTCGAGATGTCATGTACCGAGTTACAGAGTGCTACAATTCATTCATCACTTTTTGCTCGAGTTTGTCTGTCGTTACTGGATTATTATTTTCAGGTGTACATGATATAGACCCACTCAAAATTTAGTTTCAGGGCGTTCCTTCATTGAATGAAGAACTGATATTTTGTCCAAAATGGCCTTGATGAACCTTCTCAGAAGCAATTATTAGAGAAATACGTAGTTGAAAGGTTGTCCGGCATCCTTGCCTCCTAAAATAACCCCTAAAGTCAGGACGGTAGTCAATCTGCTAAATGCGTTCCTGCATTCTGTACAAGCTGAAGTGAATTTATGAGTCATTTTCATCTATGCATCAGGCATTGTCATTTTTTTGCATAACTAGTTGTTTTCTATTGAAAAATAATGTAAATAAACTTGTGTTTGGTACTATTGATGATCCAATCCGCATTGGGGCACTGATCAAATATGCCTAGTAATGGAACTTTTCACTTCTTCTATGCCAAGATATCTGATTCCGAAACGATGAAAACTAGAGAATACCACCAAATTCGATTTTTTGGTTCAGAATCGGCAATTAAGACAAAAACAGTTGAAAAAGATACACTTCCGATTATGCAAAAAATAACTGATATATAAATAGAAGTGTTATTGGATAGAACCCTCAAATGGAAATGCAACCGAAGACACGTGTTTCGTACTCAAGTGCTCATCAGTACGGTAAAATCAAGTGCAAAAGATATGCACACTTGGATGTAAAATCGGAAATGGAAAGTGACATAACAGGAAGCCCTACCGCACATTTGTGGCATTTGGCTAGGAGACCTTGTATATCACAAGGCAACAACTAACATAGCCACGGAGGCAGCTATAGCTACCTGAGTGACAATTCTACCCTGGAAAAAATAAATTTAAATGGGTATAGTGAGAGGCAATATATGAAAATATAAATAGAAATGTTATTGGGTATAACCCTCAAATGGAAATGCAACCGAAGATTCAAATTTGGCACAGATGACTGTGTAAAATCGAAATAGAAACAACTTTTTTCTTTAAAATTTCTTGAAATTCAAACAAATAGGCCTATTTTCAACAATTATTTTGAAAAAAAATAACTTTTAGAGAATAACTACATTTTCTAAGATTCAGTAAGAGTCGATTTCCTATATAATAGATGTTTTTTTATTTATACCAGATTCAAATAATTTCGCAGATAGTTTCATATCAACAGCAAATAACAAATCAGCCACGATATATTTAACAAATATATGGAATAAAAGACTGGTCCAAACTCTGAAACCCCAGGTACTCCTGAAGTGGCCAAGATCTGTGATGACTATATAGGGTGTCCCATGACGATTAAGACAGAGAATATCTCGAAACTCGAGGGTAGTAGAGAAGTATCATTTTGACATTGTGAATTGAAGCAATTGGTGCAGCTTCTTTGATATTATGTTACCCAATGAGATTTTTGTTTTCGGTCACGTGTCATCGGATTCAAAATTATGAGTGGGACAACCTGTATATTTTGGCATTTATATCTTTCCCGCGAAAAAAGTATGACAAACAAACTACTTCTGGTTTAAAATGATTAATTTAAAAACCACAAGTACTTCAATATCCCTTGTTCCACGACGTCCGAAACGAGCTATTGTCAAATTACTTAAGTTTAGCGACACCCTGTAGTTTTGGGCAGTCCTATATTTTTTGTGATGATCAGAACGTCGTGAGATGAAGGATGTATTGAAGTACCTGTAGTTCTTAAATTAATCGTTCCAGATCACAAATGTGATAGTTTGTTGGAATAGATTTATCGGAAGGGACATAGAAATGCCAAAATATACAGGTTGTCCCATTAATAATCTTGAATCTGCTGCCACGTGACCGGAAACAAAAAACTCATTGTGTAACATAATATCATATAAAGCTGCACCAATTGCATCAATTTACAACCCCAAATTTACAATTCTCTACTCCTCTCGAGTTTCGACGTATTCATTGTCTTAATCGTCGTGAGACACCCTGTATATGTCACTACACCCAACATGGTAATGAGCGATTCATAAAATATGAGTTGGTGAAAGTCAACAGCTCTGATGCATTTGAGATAACTTATAATATAATAATTTCGACAAAGTTGAAATAACCTTTTCTCCATACATTTCCACAAAGTGGAAAATATGAGGAAAATATATGACAGAAAGCAACTACTTCCCCTTACGGACATTGAATTACATCTGACATCCATCTGTGCATTGTTCCTCGAAGAGGACCCAATATTGCAAGAAATAATTGTGATGATAAAACAATGAATATTATTCTCCGTTTGTCTATAAATAACCATCTCACATCAGTGCAAGGATGACGTTAACAATCAATGCAAAATCGTCTCGACCTACGAACGAAGCCTCAACTTACAATAAGTCAGTCGCAGCGCCACTCGCAGCATAGACTCCAGAAAGAGTTCGAACTGAGTTCGAAAAGTGTGCAGGAGAGTTTCTAATGAATGACACGAATAATTTCGACAAAGTCCCTTTTCTCCATATATTCTCACGAAGCAGGAAACATGAGGCAAATCGGCCAGAAAACAACTACTTGCCCTCACGGACTTTGCATTAGCACCCGTTACAATAGTGTCCTCCTTGAAGAACATTGCATAAATGGATGTTATACAGGGTGTTTCCGAAATTGGAGCAATTAAAAAAATGAGTTGGTCTATGGAACATAATGTATCAATAAATGGCAAGAATTTTCGTGTTTGAAGCAGTCAAAAATTGTCGAAAAGTTTAATGAAATGTTATGGAATCGCTTTCAGTTACCTTTGTTTGGGAGGCACTGGTTTGATTCTCCAGGCGTGACTGCCTGCTGGCAGTGTTTCTGCGCGGTTTGCGGACGCTGTAGACCTCTTATCAGTGATGACCAAAAAAAGCTTTGAAAACTTTAAAATTCAATATCCCAAAATATAAAAAAAGTATTGTTTCATTTCGTTTTGTTTTGGCATCTTCTACTTCCCATTTCATTTATTGCTCCAATTTCGGAAACACCCTGTATATGAAATTTAATGTCCGTAAGGAGAAATACTCGCAGATGTCTTCTGTCATATATTTGTCTCATATTTTCAACTTTGTGGGAATGTGTGTTGTTGGAAATATGACCCTGTTTCAAGATTCTGATATTTTACCCTGTATATGTATTCAATGTTTGTAGTAATTTTGAAGTTTTACGAGTCTCTCAAATATTTGTGAAGAATAAAAGTCACAGCTGAAATACTTTTTTGATTTCATTCATTCAACTGAGACGAAGAGTTGAAACACTGCAATAAAAATGTGTGTAGAAAAGGGTATTTCGACTTTGTCGAAATTATTTGTTTTATTCACTTTTCAACCTTTCAATACAGAGAAAACCTGTTTTCAAAATAAATGACAGTGACCAGAAAATTTATTTTGGAGCCTTCGAAGACACCATACATCCTATTTTACCGTCGAGCAGATTGTCACAATTCGTCGGACCTATTTAGAAGTTCTCTATCAAGAAATTCCAACTCTTCAGATGATGTGGTGTTGCAGGTTTTTACGGGTTTCCCTGCAGCTCTGAAAGCGAATGCGCCACCAATACCATTTAAGCCGCCCCGGAGCGCCGATCAATCATTTTGATGTTTTTACTTTGTTTTTGTTAGTTTCACTATGTTAAATATATTTAATATGTACGAATATATTAAAAGTGTCTCACATTGAACTTGTAAATTTTCCATCAAATCGATAGTCCAGTATATTTCTTCGCCGATCTCGTTTTAGCCAGTGTTAATTATTCTAATTATTCTCCTTTTATTATGCGAATGAATTTTGTGCCAGACTTATTTTTCTTGTCCATTCTGTTTCTTTCATTCGAATAATGATGCACTTCTAGTATCGGATTATTTATAGCTTCCCAACCCACCTCTTTAAGTACACAAAACAGACAGACGGAGTATTTATAGGATTTTAGTTAGGTTCATTATTCATAGCCCTGTCATTCTAGAGCACTCCACTCTCGCTGTTGTAATGTTACCAAAATGTGAACTATCCTTCTGTAGATTTGTTGTTTGAAACTGGATCTGACTCCTCGAGAGTGATTTCCATTCAGGGCCGATCCTAGCAGGTGTGCAGCGCGTGCACCGCACGTGGGCGGCCAAACTAAGGGGCGGCCGCGAGGCGGCCGCAGGCCGCGAGGCGGCCGCAGGCCGCGACGTTAGTGCTCAGTTGTGTTGTGTGTTGGTCTATTGTCCATTAGTCCATTAGTCCATTAGTATCTTCTCCAACTCTCATCTACACGCATTCTTCATTTGAGAGCAAAATTCATGGCAGAGCCGGCAATGCAGCATAAAAAATTGAAATTTCTATAAAAAAAAACCAAGGGCCAAGTATGTTTGGTTCCTGTGTGGCGCTGCGGCTTATTATTTATATACGTATAGTCTTGGAACGGCGAAAAAAAATTTAAAGGAGGTACCAGCGGCGAAACCTTTGAAAAAAACGTGCTGCTGTTCGCCGGGCGGCTTTTTTTCAAAGGTTTCGCCGCTGCGGCCTCCTTTGAATTTTTTTTCGCCGTGCCAATTTACTTCCTAAAGACCATATATATCACAGTCGGCACGCCGCTCGTAGGTCAATGGTCAAAAGAAACTTTATTTTAGCGGTTTTCTTTATAGATAAGAAATGGATTGTTTGGACAAAGTTAAAGGGATGCGGCATCGGAATTTTTTTTGCTACTTCACCACTATATATAAACCATTTTCATTTCAAAATGTTCTTTTAATTTTGAATCAACATACAATAAGACTGGTCATAAACACAATCAAGTGCAAGTGTAAGTTAATATTAGAAATTAGTGACAAGGTGTTGCTGTTGAGTATCGTTTAAATCAGAACTGTGGACACTGTGGTAAGTACCAAAGCTCTTAACTAGATTTGAATCAAATCGCGGATGAATCTATTCGTAATGAGATAACACGCATTGTCAAAAAAGCCAAATATTACACTATAATTCTCGACTCTACGCCCGATATTAGTCATACAGAACAAATAACGTTTGTAATTAGATGTGTGAACACTACTGATGGTAAAAGTAAAGTAGATATTTTAGAATTTTTTCTAGGATTTTTTCCAGTAACTAGTACCACTGGAGAAGGTCTGTGCAATTTTCTTTTAGAGAAGCTATTACCTAGTCTGCAGCTCGAAGTTAAAGATATACGTGGTCAGGGCTACGACAATGGATCGAACATGAAGGGGAAAAATATAGGGCTTCAGAAACGGATTCTCGATATCAATCCTAGAGCATAATACGTGCCGTGTGCGGCTCATACCTTAAACCTCGTCGTTAATGACGCTGCCAGCTCCAGTGGTGAAATTTCTGTATTTTTTGATATGGTACAAGAGGTATATAATTTTTTTTCTGCGTCCCCATATCGATGGGATTTACTAAAAAAATACGTGAAAAGTCTAACTTTGAAACCATTAAGTGAAACAAGGTGGGAAAGTCGTATCAATGCTATTAGACCTCTAAAGCAAGACCTCAAAAACATTATTACCGCATTAAATGCCTTAATTGAAGATTCCACCAGAGACGAGAAAACAAAAAATGGTGCAAAATCAATAATTAAAAATCTTGAATCATTCAAATTTTTGTGTTCAATTTTGATTTGGCATGATTTATTATCAAGAATTAATGTTCTGAGTAAAATGCTTCAAAATCCTAAATTAAACATCGCGGAATGCATTGAAGGCTTAGATAATTTAAAAATATATTTTATTTCACAAAGATCAGACGATAATTTCGAAATATTTGTCGAATCAGCCACAACACTTGCTAGAGATTTAGGTATTGATCCCGAATTTCCAAGTTCGAGGCTCAGAAAAAAGGTCCGTTTATTTGATTACGAGGGCAGTGATGAACCCCTTTTGAATCCCTTCCAGCAATTCAAGACTTCTTTCTATTTTGCAATTCTTGATCACGCGATCTCTTCGGTAAATGAAAGATTTATATTATTATCTGAGTGCTTTTCAATATTCCGCTTTCTGTATGAGTTTCACAACATTTCTAGTGATGATCTCATGAAAGCCTGCATGGACTTAGATATTAAGTTACAGGTACAGGAGGAAGGAAGTATCGTGAAAGATATAGACGGTATACAACTGTTTAATGAAATAACTTCATTCAAAGATATTTTTCCAGGTAAGAAACAGCCAATTGAGGTATTAGAAATCATAGTCAAAAATGATCTCATTTCCTGTTTTCCTAATTTTGCTCTAACGAATAGAATTTTTTTAACCTTACCTGTTTCTGTGGCTTCAGGAGAAAGAAGTTTCAGCAAATTAAAAATTATTAAAAATTACTTGAGAAATATTATGACACAAGAAAGGCTTTCAGATTTGGCCATCATCTCTATTGAATCCGAAATCTGTGAAAAAATAGATTTTACGGAAATTATTGATAAATTTGCCACTCAGAAAGCCAGAAAGGTTATTTTCTAATTAGGTAATTATAATGATTAGGTACCTAGTCTGTAGACTGTAGAACAACTGATTTATATACTTTTCGTTGAGTTTTGAGTTGGTACTTTTTTTATGCAAAATGCAAAGGTGAAATTATTGTTTGTTTTTTATTTTGATAAAGTATTTTGTTGCTATTAGCCTATTTATAAGCTGGCCAAAAAAATAAAGTTTTCAAATTTTATTTGCATTTTTACTCATGTTTCACTTCTTACACTTATTTCACACACAACGATTGTGACGTACGAATACGATAAAAATACGTAACTATCTAATCTATTTTTTCCTAAAATCTGAAAAATGACAAAACTGCAGCCTAACTATCAATTTACAGGCATTTGACTTTGAACAGAAAAAAAATTTCGCCAGCGGCGCTTTCCTTTTCTGTCACCCCTCCCATGGAACAAAGCTGTATACGCACTGAGTATGTCCAAAATCGTTGTGTGCTAAATAGACGTTATACAGGTAGATGAGTTTCAGTGTTTCAATCAAAATTAACATTAAGACATGCTTTTTTTCCACCTTTATGAGACCCCACTGACAAACCTAACTATCAATTTAAAGGCATTTGACCTTGAACGAAAAAAAATTTCGCCTGCGGCGCTTTCCTTTTCTGTCATCCCCGCGCCACGAATTACTCACCGTCCCATGGACCAAAGCTGTATACGCACTGAGTATGTCCAAAATCGTTGTGTGCTAATATAGACGTTATACAGGTAGATGAGTTTAAGAGTTTATAACGTCAACGTTAAATATTAGTCAAAATAAGAAAAAAATCTCTGGAGGGGCGGCACATCTGGTATTTGCACGCGGGCGGCCAATACCCTAGGATCGGCCCTGTTTCCATTTTCTCGTTTTCATTTTGTTGGTTCTAGATAAAACATATTATTTTGAGTGAGTAGAATTCTTCTGGACTTCCATTGTCTAGAAACAAATAAAATAAATTATTTGCGTGTGTTTTGAGTCACGTTTCAACAGTGAATATCTATTCTACTGTCGTTATCAAGTGTGTCTAACGTTAAGATAGAGGATTGCTTTAAGTCTCAATCGACGCAGAATTGAATTGTCTAATGGAAGGTTATCTGGAAGCATAACATACTCTACACAAAGTAGCCACATAAAACAAAGTGGCTGTCATTACTATTAAAATCGTAATTGTGCACTGTTCTATTTAAAAATTAAAGTCACAGTCGCCAAAAAAACCCGTGTGACTTCATACACTGTCATTTTCCATGTTATCTATGTTGCGCAAAACTATTTTTCTTGCCAAAGTCAGAATTTGTACAGAAGACCGGACCCTCTATCTCAAATTTTTCAATGGCGGGTCCCGTACTATAAACAGCTAACCGGCTTATGGGATTTTTTTTTTCGGGTTCCTAACGATCCCAAATTCAATTCTGTCGATTGCCATATTCGAGAAAATGCGTCAGCAACCGAGTATTTCTTAAGAGACATCGCCTTTCTTTCAACTTTTTAAGAACGTGCAAAACTTATGTCTTTGGTTTTTCACTACCTATTAGATTATTACTACCTGTTAATGTGTTAAAATGCCATGAAAGAGAGATTGAAAAAAAATTATACTTTTACACAAGAAAAATAAATTTTCCATATGCCTAGCACACGTCCGATCGCTAAATTTTTATTTTTTGAGCTCATCACTGACATAATTTTCAGTGGTTAAAATCCCAGAAAAAAGAAAATAAGTCAACAAAATCTGATTAGTGTGAAGTTATCCATAGTTTTCCAGCCATACTTTTTATGAATTGGGAGAATTTACATGCGGCCGAACTGCGGCGTTGCCAAGTTTTTTGAATATCCCTGAACTGAATACTTATTTATTCGTTAATATTTTTAGCAGAAATTATTTATTATTGTTCATTATTTTTCGACCCTGATCCTTGCATTCAATCTGAGAAAGCAATTGAAATATTATTTTTGTTGCATATGAGTGATTTATGATGGATGTGAACTGGAATATTGGTAATGATTTGGTAGGGAATATTTTAAATATTATAACTGAGATAATCCTGGTAATCCACACCTACAGAGTCATAAATCAATTTGGAACGTCTTTCCGGAGACCGATAGGGATAAAAACTGTGATTTTAAATAAATATTTTTTTAATACAGAAACGTTTGGAATAAGGCAAATATACCTACATAACAATTTGGGGTGCCGTAGGAGAGACAGGATCTCTCATTTTTTACATATTTTTGCTGATAACTCGGTTAATACTGGACGAATCAAAGAAAAAATAACACCTAAATAATCCTGGTAATCCATAGAATGCCCCTGTATCATCAGATCAATATTTAGCGGCACGAAACTTCTTCCACGGTTTTATATCTCGAGTTATCTCGGTTATTAGTTGATGTGTTAGGATTATTCACTCATAGAGAGGTTTGGTTATATGAAAGGAACACGAATCAATTCTAAAATCAATTTGACTCCACGTCGAACAAGTAGAAAAAACATATTTTTAGAAATTCATGGTTGGGCATTAGCTCGGTTATTAGTTGCTGTGTTAGGATGATTCCCTCATAGAGACGTTCAGTTATATGGAAGGAACACGAATCAATTCTAAAATCAATTTGAGCTCACGTCGAACAAGTAGAAAAAACACATTTTTGGAAATTCATGGTTGGGCATTAGCTCGGTTATTAGTGGCTGTGTTAGGATGATTCACTCATAGAGAGGTTCATTTATATGAAAGGAACACGAATCAATTCTAAAATCAATTTGACCCCACGTCGAACAAGTAGAAAAAACATATTGTGTTAGGATGATTCACTCATAGAGAGGTTCAGTTATATGAATTTCGTAATATGTGTTTTTTTCTACTTGTTCGACGTGGGGTTAAATTGAATTTAGAATTAATTCGTGTTCCTTTCATATAACTGAACCTCTCAATGACTGAATCATCCTAACACAGCCACTAATAACCGAGCTGATGCCCAACCATGAATTTCCAAAAATGTGTTTTTTCTACTTGTTCGACGTGGGGTCAAATTGATTTTAGAATTGATTCGTGTTCCTTTCATATAACTGAACCTCTCTATGAGTGAATCATCCTAACACAGCAACTAATAACCGAGCTAATGCACAACCATGAATTTCTAAAAATGTGTTTTTTCTACTTGTTCGACGTGGGGTCAAATTGATTTTAGTATTGATTCGTGTTCCTTTCATATAGCTGAACCTCTCTATGAGTGAATCATCCTAACACAGCAACTAATAACCGAGCTAATACCCATCCATGAATTTCGAAAAATATATTTTTTCTACTCGTTCGACGTGGGGTCAAATTGATATTAGAATTGATTCATGTTCCTTTCATATAACTGAACCTCTCAATGACTGAATCATCCTAACACAGCCACTAATAACCGAGCTAATACCCATCCATGAATTTCGAAAAATATGTTTTTTCTATTTGTTCGACGTGGGGTCAAATTGATTTTAGAAGTTATTCGTGTTCCTTTCATATAACTGAACCTCTCTATGAGTGAATCATCCTAACACAGCAACTTATAACCGAGCTAATAACCATCCATGAATTTAGAAAAATATGTTTTTTCTACTTGTTCGACGTGGGGTCAAATTGATTTTAGAATTGATTCGTGTTCCTTTCATATAACTGAACCTCTCTATGAGTGAATCATCCTAACACAGCAACTAATAACCGAGCTAATGCCCAACCATGAATTTCTAAAAATGTGTTTTTTCTATTTGTTCGACGTGGGGTCAAATTGATTTTAGAATTGATTCGTGGTCCTTTCATATAACTGAACCTCTCTATGACTGAATCATCCTAACACAGCCACTAATAACCGAGCTCATACCCATCCATGAATTTCGAAAAATATGTTTTTTCTATTTGTTCGACGTGGGGTCAAATTGATTTTAGAAGTTATTCGTGTTCCTTTCATATAACTGAACCTCTCTATGAGTGAATCATCCTAACACAGCAACTTATAACCGAGCTAATAACCATCCATGAATTTAGAAAAATATGTTTTTTCTACTTGTTCGACGTGGGGTCAAATTGATTTTAGAATTGATTCGTGTTCCTTTCATATAACTGAACTTCCCTATGAGTGAATCATCCTAACACAGCAACTAATAACCGAGCTAATACCCATCCATGAATTTCGAAAAATATGTTTTTTCTACTTGTTCGACGTGGGGTCAAATTGATTTTAGAATTGATTCGTGTTCCTTTCATATAACCAAACCTCTCAATGAGTGGATAATCTCAACACATCAACTAATAACCGAGATAACTCGAGATATAAAACCGTGGAAGAAATTTCGTGCCGCTAAAAATTGATCTGATGATACAGGGGCATTCTATGGATTACCAGGATTGATCTGGGGGTAATTTTTTCTTTGATTCGTCCAGTATTAACCGAGTTATCAGCAAAAATATGTAAAAAATGAGAGATCCTGTCTCTCCTACGGCGCCCCAAATTGTTTTGTAGGTATATTTGCCTTATTCCAAACGTTTCTGTTTAAAAAAAATATTTATTTAAAATCACAGTTTTTATCCCTGTCGGTCTCCCGAAAGACGTTCCAAATTGATTTATGACTCTGTAGGTGCGGATTACCAGGATTATCTCAGTTATAATATTTAAGATTTTCCCTACCAAATCATTACCAATATTCCAGTTCAAATCCATCATAAATCACTCATATGCAACAAAAGTCATATTTCAATTGCTCTCTCAGATTGAATGCATTGATCAGGGTCGAAAAATAATGAACAATAATAAATAATTTCTGCTAAAAATATTAACGAATAAATAAGTATTCAGTTCTGGGATATTCAAAAAACTTGGCAACACCGCAGTTCGGCCGCATGTAAATTCTCCCAATTCATTAAAAGTATGGCTGGAAAACCATGGATAACTTCACACTAATCAAAATCTGTCCTTATCTGACGGTCTATACTTTATTGCCTTACTCATTATCTCATACGGAAAAACTAATTCTTTGTTTTGGTTACTAATCACTTCATGAATGGAGGAAGTGATTACTATACATATCTACTATAAGTATCGTTCATTATTGTTGTCAATGTTAATCAGTTTGTACATACTATGTAATATTTTTATTACTTTTATATTCGTATTGATTTTTATCATTAGATAATCTATATCATTTCATTGATATTTCTCCGAAGTAAATATGGAAGTTAACATTCGTTGAATCAATAGCGATAATCGCAGGGAAATGTAATGAATAATATCATCTAATATCCTCAATTATGAATGAAACATTGAAATTATACAGGGTTATGATAAAGTAATGCACAAAATTCATAAAACGTACAACGATCACTTTTGACAAAAATGCAAAAACACGTCAAACTGTTTTTTTTATTCCGCATCTTTTGACATAAGTTACAAAAATAACACGTCAAAGTTGTCAAAGTTATGACGTCATCAAAAAAATTTTTTAATGGGAAGCTAAGATTTTTATTACATTATGTGATAGAGCTTGTGTTTTTACACAAGGGAAAAATAGTTGCAGTAGGGCTCACATAAGAAAAAAAAACGAGAAAAGGAATAAAAACGAAATAACAAAACCAATTATAAAAAGAGGTCAAACTTAAACTTATCTAGTAAGAACATTTGTTCTTATACATTTTTTCAATTGTTTTACTAAAACAACGGTTTGTCAGTGTCAGTCGTACAATTAGTGTCACAACAGTTTTATTATTATGGCTCGTTTAACCGAAAGAGAAAGGATAGAAATTCTAATGATGGTAGGTTACGGCGATCGCCTTCGAAGTCATGAAGAAGCATGTGCTTCATTTAACGCAACACATTTTGAAAGACCTCCAATTGCTAGAAGCACAGTAAGCAGAATTGTTGCAAAATTTGATGCAACTGGAAGCGTGAGGGATGCTCCCAAATCTGGACGACCAGGAATAAGCGACGATGTGAAGTTAGATATTTTGCTGCCAGTAGAAGAACACCCTCACGCAACTACAACAGAACTTGCCTTACAAGAAAATGTTAGTCAGTCGTTTGTAGTAAAGATGTTAAAAAAAGAAAAACTACACCCATACAAAGTTCATCTTGTTCACGAACTCTCAGAAGATGATCCGGACAGACGTTTGGAATTTTGTGAAACCTTCATGCGGCATTGTGACGAAAATCCAAATTTTCTTAATAGTTTAGTATTTTCCGATGAGGCAACGTTTTGTCTAAGTGGTTCTGTAAATCGACACAATTCTCGCTACTGGGCTCGGGAAAATCCCCACTGGATGCAGACAAAACACACCCAGCGTCCCCAAAAAATTAATATTTGGGTAGGAATCGTCCGGGGAAGATTTATTGGTCCTTATTACTTTCGCGGGAATTTAACAGCTGAACGATATTTGGAACATCTTCGTATGGCAGTGCTTCCGGACCTACTTGCGGCATTTCCGGATCCAAATAATGGGGACAACTTGGATCCCAGTATTTGGTTCCAACAAGATGGCGCACCACCACATTATGGTCATACTGTTCGAAGGTTTCTGGATAACCAGTTTGAAGGACGGTGGATTGGAAGACGTGGACCAATGGAGTGGCCACCTAGGTCACCTGATTTAACCCCCCTTGATTTTTTTCTGTGGGGACATTTGAAAAGTCGGGTCTACATTAACCGGCCCGACAATTTAGAAGACTTAATGGAACGAATTAGACACGAAATGACTCGTATAACTCCGCAGATGATCGAAAACTCTATAAATGCGGTCTACCATCGTCTTGGCCTATGTCAGTTAGTAAACGGGACACAGTTTGAACAATTCCTATAAGAAATAGTTTTGGTTTAATGGACTGTTTAGTTAATTGAAAAGTTATTATGAAACTTACGTTTATTTCGTTGTTTATTCATTTTCTCGTTTTTTTTCTTATGTGAGCCGTACTGCAACTATTTTTCCCTTGTGTAAAAACACAAGCTCTATCACATAATGTAATAAAAATCTTAGCTTTCCATTAAAAAAATTTGTTGATGACGTCATAACTTTGACAACTTTGACGTGTTATTTTTGTAACTTATGTCAAAAGATGCGGAATAAAAAAAAAGTTTGACGTGTTTTTGCATTTTTTTCAAAAGTGATCGATGTACGTTTTATGAATTTTGTGCATTACTTTATCATAACCCTGTATATAGAACGAAAAAGCTACATGCATGAGAATAATATGAAAATTATTTCCATGATGTACCTAATACTTATAACACTAATTTTCAACCGTCATGCTTGGTTTAGATAATGTACTTTGAATTATTGGATTATTCTGATGATGGTATATAATTTAGATTATACAGTACGTGAAAATTTTAAGATGTACATTGTTTTGATAGGAACTCGTATACCTACTACGAAGGAGTAGAAGGTCCATATAATTTATTTAAAATATGTTTCACTAATTTCCAAATCTTTTAACATTAACAGAATTTAATAACATTCCGACATTCCGACTTACAAGTCGGCAAATAATAAAATTCCTACTTCGAAGTCAGAAAATGATAAAATTACGACTTCGAACTCGGAAAAATATTTTAATGGAGAATGTTCCCCTTTTCAACATGAATACTTCCCAGGACGTTACTTTGAACGATGGAAAATAGCGACTAAAGTTTGATTTTCAGCCGCAGATGATTCCAAAACTGATTTTATGAGCATCCTGTTCATATTTTCGCATAAAAATCAAAATTGAATTGAATATTCAATAAAATTGAAAAATGTGATATTTTTGTAATATCTAACGGAAAACAACTACTTCCCCGGCTAAAGCCACGTTGGACATTGAACCACATCTTCTGATAGATATGTGAAAAGACCTTAACTGAAAAAAAATCTGAAGGTGGTAATTTGCATTTCATATAAATGTATGAGAAAGGGAGAATGTAATTCAAAAGTGGCACTCACAGAAATCGTTCATTTCATTGATGCAAGGAACGCACCTCTTGCATTAGATCTCCAATACATTTTTGCCGACGAGAATTTATTTCGCTCTTCCAAGCTCATTAGGGAAATCGGAAGAATTGGGAAGCAGGCTCTTCACAAGTAATTTCACACAGCAACAATGGAAAAGTTAGAAATGATGGAAATATTTCTTCTGCAATAACACGCTGAAAATTGTTTTTAACATAAACCTGTCATGGGTACTGAATTTCGATTTTTGTTTGCAAATATGAACAGGATGTTCATAAAATCAGTTGTGGAATTATCTGTGGCTGAAAGACAAACGTTAGTCGCTATTTTCCATCGTTCAAGATAACCTCTTGGGAGGTATTCATGTTGAAAAGAGAAATATCCTCCATTAAAATTGAAAAATGTTATTTATCTGTAATATCTAACAGAAAACAACTACTTCCCTGGCTAAAGCCACGTTGGACATTGAACCAAATCTGATGGAATATCTAAATATTTCTTCTGCGGTAACGTCGGTAACACAGAAGAAATATTTCCATCATTTACATTCTTGCTGTGTGAAACTGCTTCTGAAGAGTCTGCTTCCCAAGTCTTTCTATCTCCCTGATGGAGATCTAATGTAAGAGGTGCGGCCTTACATCAATGAAATGAATGTTTTCTGTGAATGATTCTATCAACTATCAGTCGACTATTTGAATGAAAATGCAAATTTTCACTTTCAGATTTTTTCTTTTAGTTAGGGTCTTTTCACAATATCTATCAGATGTGGTTCAATGTCAAGCGTGGAAAATAATTATAAAACATTATATGGCCCTTCTACACCTTCATAAATAACTATCCATATTCTATGTGAATCTCTTTAATGCTTTTAATGCGTAAGCACCGGAAATAGTGCAGTAAAAACCCAACGAAGAAAATAATTTTACTAAATTCGCTAAAATTAATAAAATTTGTTTTATGATTGAGGCCAGTTACTATTACTGTTCCTTACGTTTGAAAATTTTTGTGGAGGGTACTTGGAGGGTAAGTATAATTCCTGAATGCCTAGAAAATTGTAATGAGCTTCGCGCAACCGAAAAGTTGTTAGTGGAAGGCTTCAACGTCCCTAAATAATTAACTCAAAGTATAACGTAAGAAACAGATCATCCATTCCATCATGCGTGAGTATGATCTTTTTATTATATGTATAAATTATATTTCTGATGGATCGGATATTTTTAACCTAATATTAAAAAATATTGCGTATGACTGTAAGCGAATGTGAAACGCCATCACTCAGTTGGGTAGAATACAATGGCTCCGCTAGTAAAAATTTCAGGGGGGGCAGTTTTTTTTTACAAAAGCTCAGCTGTTATTTGAAACATTCTCAATTTACGTTCATCACTTCTGGACATTAAAGGCTAAAATCGAGGGGGGGGGGGCAGTCGCCCGCAGTTGCCCTCAAGTAACGGCGCCCATGGTTGGATAATAACTTACCATCCAGATTTCGAAATAATGTTCACTGTCAAAGTGCATACTTGTGCAATGTATACCTCATTGCAGAGGAAATGATTGCAAGTGTTCCCTGTAACCAATCAAATCAAATTCAAAATAAAACTCTGGTATTTGATTACAGGGAGCACTTGCAATCGTTTCCACTGCAATGAGATACATTGCACAATTATCTGTTGGAAATAATTCAATACCCTTCGTGGTATAAGTCAGGGGAGTAGTTGTTTTCTGATAGGTATTTGCCACAATGAGCCTACGTTTTAGGTGTATATGGGAGAAAAAAGGGTAAAACATCTGATTCGGTTACTAGTCCAACTTTGACAGTGAACATTATTTCGAGATATAATCCAATTGAAGTACTATCAAAATCAAACATGATGGTTGAAAATTAGTGTTATAAGTATTACATCATGGAAATTATTTTCATATTATTCTCAGGTAGCTTTTTCATTCTATATATAATTTCAATATTTCATTCATATTTGAGGAGATTTGATGATATTATTTATCACATTCCTCTGCGATTATCGCAATTGATTCAATGAATGTTAAGTTCCATATTTACTCCGGAGAAATATCAATTAAATGATATAGATTATCTAATGATAAAAATCAATACAACAATTGAAGCAATAAAAATAAAAAACATCTGTCGGCGTCGACTATCGTTATGAAACGATCTCTCAGAAGAACTCTGAGCTTTGTGTTCAGATATCTGACTTAATCCCTCAACCCGGGAAATCGGTGATGACGAGGCAAAAACCTCGAAACTAGTCTGCAGGTGGTCCCCCTGTCCGAATTCCGAATCAAAACAAAATTCTGCTATTTGGTAATAGGGAGCACTTTCATCTGCAATGAGGTACATTGCACAAGTATCTGTTGGATAAAATTCAATCTCCGTTGTGGTATAAACCAGGGGAGCAGTTGTTTGCTGACAGGTATTTGCCACAATGAGCCTACGTTGTAGGTGTATATATAGGAGTAAAAAGGGTAAAAAGGGCGACGACAATGGTCATGGAATTCTGATATAACTGTTAGATACGAACCAATGTAACAGCCAGAGTTTTGACAAAATCCAATTTTTTTAATTTGGTGCTCACTGGTTTTGAGAAAATGACAAAATTTTGTAATTCTCATTAAAATACAAATGTTTCAGTATAGTCAAGCTATTCATAAGATGATAATTTGATATTTTCATACAGCTAGGAAAATATTAAAAAAAAATAGTCATTGTCAATTTTCTCTCATTATCTCTTCAAACTTTGTATATGTGTATAAAATTCAATTCTAAGCAACTTTTTCAAATAACTTTTTTTGAAATTTTGCCATTTTACCCCCCTTTTTGCCTTTTCATAGTAATTTTTTTCAATTTGCCGCCATACCAGCGATCACGTGACATGTGTCAAAATCGATTTTTAGGTTATTGGACATGCACAAACTATTCCCAAGAATCTTTTTTCCAATACTGTAATAATAAACTTTTTTCCCATATGGTACATACTTTTTGGCGGTCACTGTCATCATCATATATCTACTCAATTCAGCATAATTCTGATATGAATTCGATTAGAGTTACCCAGGGCGTTCACCAGACGATGAAATAGATACGGTTTAATTTTTTCAAATGGAAACCTCCTAATTTTATAATTTCATTCGAATTAGTATCGAAAATGAGGCTGACTTTAAAAACAAAAACTGTTATCTATATGCCTACATTCAACATTTTTAGAAATATTGGCGTAATTTTTGTCTTGTTTCCCTACATTCTTGCTTCGATGGATTCAACGCTTTAAAAATTTCCTATAATTCGTTCAGCAGGATTTTGTGAGGCTTTTTAATTCCGCGGATATCGGAATAGCAGTTACAGGTTCTTTGGATAATCCCATTTCATTCGCCATAAATAATGAAATAATTTACATAATATTCATTTGAATAATTCAAACGAGCCGGCATGATTAATTTCAATGCCATTTCCATAGCAGTTGAATGTTTCCAACATAACCGTGGCGTCATGACCGACTGACAACTGAACTCAAGAATACGTGATTTTCTGGTACCGAGGAATGTTATGATTCGCCAATATTCCGAAAAGTAATATAGGAATGTGTAGGCTCTCACGGCTGGCGTCAATGTTCTGGTTGGTTTCCGGTTTTGCCATGGTCTTCTTTGGTAAAAATTCCCAAACGTTTAGAGATTTCAACCAAAGAAGCCCATGGCAAAATTCGGAAACCAACCAAAACATTTCGAGAACTGTTGAACGAAGGCATATATAACCGTATTTGAAATTGATATCATATTCGATAGGTACTCAATCGACCGAGATTATGAAAATGAGAGGTTTCTATTTGAAAGAATGAACTTTCAGTAAGTACCTAGTTTTCTCAACCACATCTATATGCTCGTATATATCGAATCGAATTGATATGAGATTTCTGTTTACTTTGTTCTTCTACGAATAAATCGATACACCATCTATAATAAATGATTCTGTGTAAAAATAAACTCGGTCTGCATATAAGCACTTTTCATCTAAAAATTTGAAATATTTCGAAAACGGTTAGAATTGTGTATTAGTTATTTACGTAATCAGTTATGAAAAGACCGATATTGTTCGATGAGTGTAATATTTGCCAAAACGAGCGAACGGAGTGAGTGAGTTTTGCAAATTATATAATACAATGGTTTTCTCCTGATATGGGACAGTGGCTTGGCACTTGTCAGAATGAATATTTAATTAGCAATATCAAAGGTGTCAGACTTATGTCAAAAATGAGTAGTTGTTCCGACGAAATAGCGTCTGATACACAGAAGGATCGGCAAATAAAGCATAAAATGAATTATTAATACCACAAAAATCTAAAGTTAGATATGACGGAGCAAATCTTGTTTTGAATATTTTCAAAGATAAAATTATTAGTTTCTTATTCTATTTCATTACACAACTAGTTGGTTAATGAATATTACACAACTCATTTTCACTTGTCTCAAGTGACAGTTTTGAAAAAACTGACGTTTCATAATTCACAAACGTCATGTAAAACCTGACTTTTCGAAACTGAATTAGATAATAGTTATTTATCCACAATCACCTTATAATTGAAGTTTTATCCACACTTATGAACCGTATAAAGTACCACTTTATCCACTAGTGGAATAATGAAATTACTTTATTCCACTAGTGGAATAATGAAAAATACAATCTTGAATATCAATCACATTTTACTTATTTATTATTAATATTAACATTAACATTTATATTAATAGACATTTCGTTCTTCGTTTTATCATAATTCAACACCTCCCGATATTTTTGTATGTTATTTCAATGATTTTTGAGGAGGTGACAGCCGCTGTTAGAGCAAAACGTCAAATCATTTTGTGATGAAAAATTTCCGCTATTCTGATTCTAAATGAATGTGATTGTGAATAAAACGTTGTATTGCATGCGTGTTTTAGATACATTTTATTTGCTTAAGAAATTTAAACGCTCGAGCTTCGCTCTCGCGTTGCGCAAATAAAATGACGTCCTGCGCAATACATGGAAGTATAACCAGAAGTGCAACATTCTTGTAAACCGCCAATTCGATCATTTATATACTTTTCCTTATTATACTTCCCTGAGAAACCTCTCGCAAAGTTTCAAGTGTGATTTATTTGTTAACGGTCCCACTTCTGAAGGTGAGGTTTTGGCATGTTTTTTATGAATATTCTCATCATATTTGTGAGATCAAGTACGATAATCAGGTCCTTGATATCAAATGACAGAAACATGAAAGTTGATGATTTGCTGGGTTCCCTGGTTCTGAACTATAATTGGTTTCCAATGGAGATAAGTAACTCACTTTGTCAATAGCAATTAGAACTTGCCTGGTAAAAACTACTTCCTCGCTGGAACAAAATGCGGCAATACTGTCCTTACCATAGTGGAAGCAGAAAAAATAAATAATTCTTTGGTTAGTTGTTTCCGATGTATGTACTGTATGAAAAAGCGACAATAATAATTGTCATTTGGACCACCTAAAGATAATTCGTATGAGCAAATGAATTTTGAATTTCTGTGCTTCAGATGGAAATCCAAATCCAGATGATATTTTCTCAAGAAAAAAATGAAGAATATCGTAACGATAGTCGTTAGCGGACGACTCGGACGAGGCTTCACCCTGCAAAAGTTTCTAGCCATTAGGTTACTCTGGTCTCGGGCTGGTGAAATGAAGTGTAGGCCGCTCCACCTTGCGAGCAAAGCTAGAAGCACTCCGGGTCTTCCGGATTAGGAATTTTGTTGCTTGCAGAAGTATATTTTCGCTCCCCAACCCAAATGTTTTATTGATATGTCCTTTTCCACATTATTATTGTGAATGAGAAACGGAATACACATGAAAAATATGTAAGAAATAAAAGTGTATCCAACATATTTACACTACTAGGTAACAATAAAATTATAAAAAGGTAAAGTTTGTAATTTTGGATGTAAGAGGTAATGTCCGAAACTTACGGAAGCGTGGAAGGGAAGGATTATTTCTTTACTTGATCCTCCATAATTTCGACTTTTATCTCGAAATTTCGACTGTTATCTTGAATGATGAAAAATGGATTATTCAATCCAATCTTCCGCAAAAAATAACTCTATACGATAGGTAATTCGTCGGCAAGTATCCAACAGAACTACTGCCTCCTAAGACCGTTGAATTATATAGTGTCCGCCATAAAGTTGACTACATATGATATGGGAAAAAAATTGTTATTGAAATTTCGAAAAATCTTTAATGTCGGTTCGTTTCTGAATGTCTGTTAACTGAAAAATCCGTTGCGACTTATATCACATGACCTCAGATTTGGCAGGAATTTCAAAAAAGGTTTTCTATGGTGCCAAAAAATGTGTCAAATTGACAAGATATCGAAAAAAACTTTATTGAGAAAATGTGTTTTTAATCCAACGAGGACCCCATGTACCAATTTTGAACGAGATTAAAAAAAAAATCAACCATTATATTCCTCTACTACACTAATAAACATTATACATTCTTGTTTTATGTGGAAACGGCTTTAATAATCTAAATCACATAAATTTGGGTCGAAACTAATCAAATATTTGTGAAATAGACAGTTTGCGGGAGATTAATTATGAAAACAGGATTTAGACTTGTAACTAGGTGTAGTGTCATGCCCTGTTTATTGATGCACATGAGCTTATTCAAGATTCTCAACTCGTAAATAAAATTTTAACCAACTAATATTTGTAATTAGAACTTAAACCAACAACTATGAACTAAGAATTTTGAACGCAAAAGAACTTATATGACTTAAGGTTTATACATTTTCTTCTGTCATTTAAATTAAGAATCAATATGTACGAAGTTGGTTAATTTTCAACTTAACAACTAAGACAACTAAGAAGTGAGAATTTTTGTCGATGAAAAGAGCAGAACTTGACATTTTAGAATGGCATAGGATTTTTCATTGTTGAATTTGGCGGGTTTGGTATAAAATAGCTCAGATTTGGTGAAATTTCAGGTTAAATTGTTCGTGTTATTTTGATTGTTTCATCAAATATTTGATATGGATTGTGGAGATCAAGACTTTCTCGAAAAAATCGGTGCTTTTTTTATTTTTCTGGCAACAACAGTCCTCACAGTTGGCATATTAAAAGGCAAAGTTCATAATTCTTAATTGATGTCTATAAACATCTTCTTAAATTCTGTAATGGTAATTCCTAATTATAAATTCATAATTGTTAGTTTAGTTGAATCTATAAACCCAACATTAGCTTTCCTAACCAGGCCAAATTTAATATTGGGTAACTTTGTTAACCAATATATTAAATTCAGTACGTATAAACAATGTATTATTAAGTTTTAATTACGAATATTAACTGGTGTTTTCAATTTAGGGGTTGAGAATATTGAATATACGAGGTATTACTACACCTAGTGATAAGACTAAATCCTGTTTTTATAATTAATCTCCCGCATAATTTTTACTCCATAAATATTTGATTAGTTTTGACCCAAATTTATGTGATTTAGGTTATCAAAGATGTTTCCATATAAAACAAGAATGTATAATGTTTCTTAGTAACGGTAGAGGTATAAAATGATATTATTGATTTTTTGGAATCGGAAAATGGGGTCCTCGTTGGATTTCAAACACATTTTCTCAATAAAATTTTTCGATATCTTGTCAATTTGACCCATTTTACGGCACCATAGACAACTTTTTTGTGAGGTCACGTGATATAATTCGCATAGAATTTTTCAGTTGTCAGACATGCAGAAATGAACCGCCATTAGAGTTTTTCAGAAATTTCAACAACAAATATGTTTCCCATATGTAGCCAACTTATTTATGGCAGACACCGTATATGTTTGGTACTTGGCAAAGTTTTCTACGGTAATATTTGAATATTCTGATTGGTTTACGAGTTTTGACGTGGTCTTTGGTTAAAATCTTTAAACGTTTCAACTGTAACTGCGGCAGTCATCTTCAGTGGCATGGTCGGAGTACTTTTCTTGAAAATCAAGAAGAGTACTATAGCCACGCCGCTGAAGATGACTGCCGCAGTTAGAGTTGAAACGTTTGGATATTTTAACCAAAGAATACCATGGCAAAACCCGAAAACCAAGAACATTGATACCGTGAAATCCTACTTTCCGATATTTAAATATTTTCCATAGAAGAGTTGTAGAACTCGAAAAGGTCTATAAAAAAGGCCGAGACAACATTGTTAGGGTTAGGGCACAGATTGATACAATATGACTAAAGGATATATTTAAAATTAATTTTAATCTGTGAAGGGTAAACTAAGTAGGTAATGTGAAATTCTTAAAATACATTGCTAATCATCGAGGAAATTGTGTGTAGTGTACACAACATTGTTCTGACAAGTAGTTTGAATTTTACCATAGTGTTTTTTCAAAAACGAAATAAAATATGTTTTGATGTCAACTGTCAGCGCGTGTTTGATACGCACCGCACGAGTCTGGAATTGTCTTAAGGCGTTTCTAAACGGGCAACATTTTTACGGCAATATGTTGCAGCAATATTCGCAACTATAGCCCAGCCATCATTGACATTGGCAGCAGGATATGGTCCGGCAATAGTTATTTACCTAACAAGTGCGGAAAGTAGTACTTTTCCGCACGCGACGGCGGTTACACGAACGACGCGGAGCGGAGTTTGGGCAAGCCGTTAAGGGCGGAAAAGACATTTTCCGTAAGAGTTAGGTACAATATTTTTCCTACGAGTGTTTTTATCCATCTTATTTATGAAAAAACAAGATTTTTAATAAACAAGTTTTTATAATAATGCTACAAAATGATTAATAAGACAGAATAGTTACATAGATTATTTGATTAGTCCTAAATATCATCATTTTCAAAAATACAAAAATCGTGCGGAAAAGTTACTTTTCCGCACGCTCGTAGGAAATATATATTTCGGCAATATTTACCTGCAACAGTGTGGCGCATGTAATCAAAAATAGTTGTTTCGTAGACGAGCTGCATAACCGGGCAACAATGGCTGACGACGAAATGATTCTTGTCGCGGCGGCTTATATTGTTTTAAAAGAAGAAGAAAAGTTAATGAAAAAAAAGAGAAGATTGTGGATTCGACCTTACTTCAATAGGCGTGAAACTTTAGATAACTTGAGTCTAGAAATAAGTCTTGATAATTAGTTATTTAAAAACTTTTCAAGAATGTCAAAGAGTGACTATGAGTTTCTTTTAAACAAAATTGGACCAAAAATAAAAAGAAATGATACAAACATGAGAAAAGCAATACCTGTTACCACAAGATTGGCAATAACTCTACGGTTTTTAGCGACTGATGATTCATATAAAAGCTTGATGTATTTGTTCAGAGTGTCAGATTCGTCGATTTCTGTTATTGTTCCGGAAGTTTGTGCAGCCTTAATAGAAGGATTAAAAGAATACATGAAGGTAAGTCAACATTGATTTATTAAGTAATAATAATAATAGTAAGTAAGCAGTAATAATATAGTAATTTATAGTAGGAATTTAAACACAGAATCACTCAACACATTGGTGGATAGTAGCCGACACAAGTGTCTCATAAGCAGAATTTGTAGTAAACTTAGTTTGACCTGGAGAGGCATAGTGTTCATACTGAGGACTGATAATGGACTGGAAAGTTTTGCGTTGCCTGGGACTGATTTGCGGTGGCAAAGTCTTTAGTCTGAGGAACATAACATACAGAGTTTGAATGGGATATGTCTAAATGTCTGCTTTGTGAAGTGCTAGCTCCGCTCCTGCTATCGTTGTTAGGACTCTGTAACGGTGTACTGGTAGACGAACATTGTTTTCTATACATTCCCATGTTACAGTCAAACAGAATTTGCATTATTTTTAGTTCTGCCTGAGCACAGGTGTGAGCATCATATTTGCTTAACTTGTTTGCTATATGCTCTCCAAAACCACTATATTCATTTCTCCTTTTTTCACCAGCATTACGTATAATCTGTTGAGCCCTTCCTAAAATTGGATCTGCAGTCTTAGTGCTCTCAGAGACACATGCTTTTGGAGTGGGATGTGAGGATAACAGAGAGTCCGATGTTTCTGAATCCACATATTCTTCTTGGTCAGCACTGTTGTCATTGTCTGGGTCACCTGAAAATGCAAGAAATGTTAAATATTATAAAGAAAAAATTATCTAATTAAATTTCTTTATTAGATACAGAATTTAGATGAAATCACTTACTCAGTGCTGAAAACTAAGTTAGAAAAAATTAATTAAAAAGTTGCAAAGTCGCGAAAGATTTCGAGGATCATTGGAATTTTCCTCACTGTTTGGGTGCAATGGATGGCAAGCATATTGCAATTACTTGTCCTCCGAACAGTGGTAGTCAATATTTTAATTATAAACAGTTTTTTAGCATAGTGCTATTTGCTGTAACAGACGCACGTTACAATTTTTTGTATGTACATGCTGGAGTTCAAGGAAGAATATCCGATGGGGGAGTTTTTAGGCATACAGCTTTTGGGAAATCACTCCTAAGCCAAAATCTTAACATACCGCCTCCTGAATCCCTCCCTGGTCGAGTACTGTTAACACCATACGCTTTCCTGGCAGATGATGCATTTCCTTTATCCGAGAATATTTGTAAGCCCTATACTATAGATTTGAACATAGGGTCTCCTGAACGTGTATGTAACTACAGGATATCCAGGGCACGCCGAATTGTGGAAAACTCTTTTGGTATCTTGGCTTCAGTTTTCCGTATATTACACACAACTATTAATGTTGACTTATAACATGTACAAAGTATAGTTCTAGCTTGTGCATATTTGCCTAATTTTCTGTGACGAAACACAACAGCACAAGCTCTGTATTCACCACCAGGGTCCTTTGCTCATGAAGACATAGACGTTGGAACAGTAACACCAGGTTCGTGGAGATTGGATGAACAACATTCAGCAGATATAAGAAAACTGGGGAGAAATGCAACCACAAGAAAAAAGCAATAAGAGACGAGTTTATGAATTATTTTATGACAGAGCAGTGGCATGGCAAGATAAATATTTAGCACAAAGAACTTGATATCACTGTACTATATAAAAATATCTACCGGACAAAAAATACATCAGCTCTTTTACATCCTATTTGTGTAGTACGTTTTGTTATAATATAATATGTTCACGTTTTCAATAATTACGTTTACGAAAAGTCCATTTTAGAACAAAACATGAGTCCAGTTATCTTTTTATTTAAAAAGAAGCGAAATATTTTTTGCTCCGGGGGTACCTACGTTATCAGTCATTAATGCAATAATAAAGATACTCACCTGTGTTGCATTTTCACTGCCCAATCCGGTATTCGGGGTATCTTGAGTAAGAATAAACGATATCGCGCGTCGAAAGCAAACCATTTCACTACTTTACCGCAGGCACTACCGCTTTTAATCTTCTTTTTCTCCTCATTCTTTGCGTAAGTTCTCAAGCTTCTGAATTTTTTGTAAGCCTCATCACTGGTTATACAAAATTTTTCGGAAATAACAGCACATCCATCTTTTTTAGCATTTCTATCTTTATACCCAGATAACACAAAGACGTCCTCAGTACGTCCACAGGATATAAATCTAAGACATTCAAGACGTCCCGAAGACGTCCATTACTAGACATAAGACGTCCTTACTTTACGTTACAAATTGGAACGTTCTGGGGACGTCCATTATATGTCCCTGTAAGGTCTTCCATGGACGTCCCTTGGACATCCTAAGGATGTTTTTAGGATAGCAGTTTTCAAGGTTTTCTATAACCCATAATCCTAGTCAATAGAAAGTGACATACCAACTAGAAAAAGTGAAAAGGATAATGATGGAAAGTGATTTTCGAAAAACAATTTATAAATTATTTTAAATTCTGACACAAACATTTACATCAATTACAAAACCTAATACCTATAGAACAGTATAGAAGTCACGGCTCACAACAGCAATAAATACGTGATATTATATTTTCTCAGATCATCGTATTCTTTTGATTGTAAAAATAACTTCAAATTCCACCACAACCAGAAATTATGTTTACAAGTTAGGTTAGGAAACCACAAAGCAAGAGATAAGAAGCAGAATAGGACCACAAATGGCACAAATCACAGACTTCAAGATGCACTCAGTCACAGGTTTGGAAAAAATAATTGGAGAATTGTTAGAGACATGATAAACTATCAAGAGTGTGATTTAAGTCGCCATCCCAACGACTCGAGACTGTGAACTCACTGAAATATGGACGACAATAAAAGGAACGCAATAAGCGCTCTGTGATTGGTCACTGCAATGGCGGGAAGTTTAAACGAAAAGATAAGAATGAGGCAAATTGAGTTGAAAATGCGTGAATTACTAGCAAACCTAACCTGACCTGACTAACCTAGCGCGAACAGAATAACCATGCAAAATTGATAACGATATAACGACCATTCATCTAATACTGGTGACAACTGGAGAAACTCACTGAGCTAAATAAGCTCAGTGGAAAATGTATGAAATTTATGACGGAAAATTAAACCAAAACACGTTTTAAATTTTTGAAAAAGGCACAAGGTACGAAAATAATGTTGTAAGTCGTTAATATGAATTTGGCCTGAGTTTGGACTTCCTGGAAACGTCCTGGGGATATTCGCATCGGATGTCCCAAAAACGTTCCGGGTCGTACGTCCCCAGGATGTCCATATTAGGTTCTGGGACGTTCGGACCTAATTGGGACATAAAATGGACATCCTCAGGACGTCCAGTGCTATCTGGGTATATTCCGGTTTCCACATAAATGGACCTCATTGATAAAGTCAATAATCTTTTCATTAGACCACGTATTAGTCATTTTATTAATTAATATAACCTCTGAAATAACACCATAACTACCTAAACAAGCCAAAACAAAGTAATATTGCAGTGTATTTTCGTTCCAAAGCGATAAATACATGCGGCAATACCAAACATATGTAGCTATATGGCCGGGCCATACTAAAAATATTACGCAATATTGCATAGTCTGGCTGTTTATTGCTGGCAATGTTGCCGGCCACTCTGTTGCAGCCACATGTTGCAGTAAAAATGTTGCCTGTTTAGAAACGCCTTTAGCGTTGACAAATAGCTTAAAATGAATGCGAAATTGTTTCCGAAACTAACTTCCTCATTTTCCGTACCTACATGCCAGTAAATTAACAAAAATACAAAAAGTAGCAATTATGTGATTTTAGATTTTATTGATTTTTTACAGATACTCTATTGTCACAAAAAAAGACAAACACAAAAAACTGCGACTTTCATATAAATAAGAAATAACACAACTGTAATTGACTGATAGGGGCCTCTCTCTATGTACCAAGACAGTAAAAGCTTTCTAGCAGATTTGGATTAACTTTTTTCAAAGAAAGATCTTAATATCCTCCGAATATATTACAAATAGAGTTCTCAACAAGTTTCGAAAACAGAGACAGATTCGACAGTATTCGAAATATATTTTTTTTGTAAAGAAAAGTGCTATCTAATTATGTTGAAGTTTTTTCAGGTAAATATATTTAGAATATGATAATTTACGTTACTGACCAAATTGAATAATTCTATGTATCTAATCACAAATTGCACATTTATTCATTTGCCTTTCTCCACTTGAACATTCCTTACGTTATATAGAATCCCAAAGAACTTTTTATTCATCTGGATGATTCTCATATCGATAAGAATTTTGTCAAAATTAAAAATATAAGAGAGAAACAAGATGTCCCGCACTACCAGGACGACGCTTATTGCCATAATCCTATACACAATAGGAATAATTGGGTCGAAAATCCATCAGAAAACAACTACTTTCCTGGCTAATACCACGATGAACGTTGAATTACATCTAATGAATTTCCGTGCAGAGTCCTACAAGGATGTCTCCGCAATTACTAGTTGCATGGAAATGTTCATTGAAACATTTGGACCACCTATAGATCGATTTCTGGGTTCTTGCCCTCATCAGTATAGGGTAGGTCTCTGCAGACAATAACTAATGTCAGCAACAAACGATTGTTATTGTCTGCAGAGACCTACCCTATACTGATGAGGTCAAGAACACAGAAATCGATCTATAGGTGGTCCAAATGTTTCAATGAACATTTCCATGCAACTAGTAATTGCGGAGACATCCTTGTAGGACTCTGCACGGAAATTCATTAGATGTAATTCAACGTTCGTCGTGGTATTGGCCAGGAAAGTAGTTGTTTTCTGATGGATTTTCGACCCAATTATTCCTATTGTACAGGATTATGGCAATAAGCGCCGTCCTGATAGTGCAGGACATCTTGTTTCTCTCTTGACAAGCTTATTGTGAACAATGCATGCAGATTTCTTTAATTTTAATTAAAAATATAGTTTTTTCTGTGACGGGAAAACAGTTTGACATTTTATCTCTGTTGACAGGTAATAAAATATAACTTTTTATGAAATTACTTTTCTCCCCAAGTTCCGGGAAAAAAGTGAGAACTTTGTTCTCATGGGAAAAAAGTGAGTACTTTTTTCCCGGATATATATATATACACAGAGGAAAATATAGATATTTGATTGAATCGTCGTTTTTCCCTTCACAGAAAAAAATAGTGTATGCTACACGGGAAAAATATTAGATTTTAGCTCTCGGTTTTTTGTCTCCCTCCGCTTACAACCTAGAGCTAAAATCTAATACTTTTTTCCCTTGTATAATAAATAACTATTCGAAAATCATCCTTCCTTTATCCTATGTAATCTTCAGTATATTCGTGAGTTACGGTTGCATTTCGACAAATACATTAATTTTATCACAAACAAACTTCGGTATCTTTCACAGTTTCATTGGTATTGGAATCAGGCGCGTGCCTTGGGTCATTCTATGGGAGGGGTAATCTTCTCCATGGGGGGGGGGTAATCACTGTTTCCGAGCATATTATCTACTATAAAGGTATTATTTACGTTCGAAAAAGTTAAATTTTGATCTCTTTGAGGTCGTCATGGGGGGGAAAATTACCCCATTACCTCCCTTCAGGCACGCGCCTGATTGGAATAAAGATGATACAAAATAAGGCTTTGTCATTGTGACAATAAGGAATGAAAAATCGACCTTTTCTCCTTGTCATCTTATATACAAAGGGCCAGGTAGCTCAGTGGTTAAGACTGTCACGTTCGAAGCCATTGATGCTACTGGTCGTGTAGGTTCAAATCCTATAGATTACAGATTTTTATTTGATGGCCCGAGAAAGTGCTAGGAATTGCAGGTTAAAAGGTAAGACCTCGTTAATCCTTGTCTCGCACAAGATTCGACTTTTGAGGGCTGCCCTTCGTAAGGGGGTGACAGCTGGTTAACGGGAAAAACAATTTTAACAAAATACAAAAAAATATGCATTGAAAGTGGAGATGGCTACGATTGTCAGTATCCAAGAATAAAAAAGGGTGTGTATTTCTCAACAAAAGGGTGACAAATACCCAATAGTTTTCAGCACTGTGTTGAAACTCCGATATTGAGAATGTAATCAGAAAGAAAAAAGTTATCGTTGTATGGGCGTCAATAACAATTATACGTACAGTGCGGCTTTTTATAGCCCCCCTTCTCAGATAACTTTTTTGAACGATTCTACTTTCAGACATGGGAAAAAATCTATTTGGGGGTATCACAAATACTACTTTTTGAAATCAAACACATGGTGATTGCTCATTAGAGGGCGCTGGGGGGCACATCAACTTAAAAATTTCAAATAACATTCGGGGTCAAGTGTCACATCGTTTTCTCTCAAAAGGTAGTATTGGGAATACTCTTCAAAATATTTTCGGTTACTTATATTATTCCATATCAAACCGTTTAAATTTATCAAGGTATGAGTACCACTCAGATTCGCAATTATATATTTGTTATTTCGAAAGCGAATTTAAAAAAAAATATCAACGGAATAAAAAAAATTTAGATGGTTGAAAATAGAATTGAATTTTCTTTTCAATGATGGTGACATCACCTGAACCCCCAAGCCATTTGAAATTTTTAAGTTGATATGCCTCCCGCGCCCTCTGTCGGCAATCAACAATTTCATAAGGTAGTATAGTTTTTATATTTTTACGTCGAACCATTCAAAAGTTAACTGAAAAAAGTTTATTGAAGGTAGGAATTTTAAATTACCTAAGTTTCAAAACAATACCAAAAATATAAAATTCCCAAGAAAATGTTGAAACTAGATAGGGGTTCATGAATTGATAATACCTACTTAATAATAATATGAAAAAGTTCCTGAGTTGAATGAAAGCAACGCAGCTATCGATTTCATAAAGCCACATATTTCACTCCATAATCTCGAGGAAATACCGCAATTTCCCGTACTAATATCTAATAGGTGGGGAGTGGATTGCTCATTCTTCGTCGCGTGCATGGAATTGGTATGGAATGAAAAGCCTTTTATTCTTATTAATGCGTCTGCCTCTGTCGTACTCGATACTTCGTTTCGTACAGTTAGTGCAACTGTTTGGTGCAGTGATGTGTGATTAATATCGCAGTGTTTATAGTGGAATACAAAATATAGTGCATTCTTTCATTCCGTTCGTGAAAAAAAGGAGTAAACAAATATCTGTAGGAACTTGGAACAGCCTCAATGTCAGCGACATGACTGATAACGTCTGCCACATATCCTGTCAGTAGGTACGTCTGACTATTTTGTTAAAAATATTAAAAAATAGAGTCAACTCAAATAGTGGCAGTCGCCCATTTATAGCGACTGCAGAAATATTTTGTGCTGACTCATATCACAACTGCAAAAACTTTTCTGAGTGCTTTTGTGGAGAAAAGTGCAGCTTATTGAAACATTTTGAAAATTTCAGTCGTTTTGCTTTCGCGTTCTTGAATTTTTGGAAACACGTCCTCTTAAAAAAACGTGAAAATATATATATATATACATATATATATACATATATATATATATATGTATTTTAGGTATAAGTATATACATTGTTCATAGAGAATCTTCTTTCATAAACAATGGTATCTAGGTACATCATGAAACAAGCCAGATTTGAAAATCTTGTAGGTATTCACATTATAAATCATTCACTATGACTTCTGCAAGTACCTAGGTATCTAGTTCATTATCATCTTTGACTGATCGCACACTTCATGACTTCACTAATACCCCATAAAAAATCAGTTCAACAGCTTTTTCATGCAGATAATCAAGATCTGAACTGGACCATGTAAACTTTCACAGACTTCATGATTTCAACATAGTGTTTATTGCTGTAAACATTTTCTTGGTACAAATGGTGATAGATCAATACAGGATACAATTTACAGACAAATAATAGTTATTTATTGTATAAGTGTTTTAGATATCATTTTATTTGCGCAAAAATGTTTAAACGGAGAGCGAAGCTCGAGCGTTTAAATTTCTTAAGCAAATAAAATGTATCTAAAACACGCATGCAATACAACGTTTTATTCACAATCACATTCATTTAGAATCAGAATCGCGGAAATTTTTCATCACAAAATGATTTGACGTTTTGCTCTAACAGCGGCTGTCACCTCCTCAAAAATCATTGAAATAACATACAAAAATATCGGGAGGTGTTGAATTATGATAAAACGAAGAACGAAATGTCTATTAATATAAATGTTAATGTTAATATTAATAATAAATAAGTAAAATGTGATTGATATTCAAGATTGTATTTTTCATTATTCCACTAGTGGATAAAGTGGTACTTTATACGGTTCATAAGTAAATATCGAAATGCGAACAGAAGATAGATACTAACAGAAACATTCTAATTTTTATTTATATAAATATTTTTGTTGTTGTTTGACCAACAGTCCAACAATGCCTGCAGCAAGAGCATGTTTTTATTTCGTTTTCTTGCGCGGCAAGCTTTTGAATCTGTAACTCACAGATAATAACCTACAGTATACATCTGAAGAAATAATTTTTAACTTTTCATCGCATTTGAATAAAAGCTTGTATTTAAAAAAAAGTTTTTTTATTAATATTTTTCATATAGCAGCATCGTTCTGAATATATGTTTCATGCTGACCACCCCAAAATGTTATACGGTCCCTTAGTATATATTGTTATATTCAGACTATTCAATAAGGTCTCAATCAATACATTTTATCCACAATCACCTTATAATTGAAGTTTTATCCACACTTATGAACCGTATAAAGTACCACTTCATCCACTAGTGGAATAATGAAATTACTTTATTCCACTAAGTAGTGGAATAATGAAAAATACAATCTTGAATATCAATCACATTTTACTTATTTATTATTAATATTAACATTAACATTTATATTAATAGACATTTCGTTCTTCGTTTTATCATAATTCAACACCTCCCGGCGATATTTTTATATGTTATTTCAATGACAATTGAGAAACATTTATTTTTTATTTTTCTTTGTAGAAGAAAATTTCGAACATTTTAATTCTTGTTTGTATTAAATATCGAAATGCGAACAGAAGATAGATACTAACAGAAACATTCTAATTTTTATTTATATAAATATTTTTGTTGAAATTCGAGCATTTCCCGGACTAGCCCGGAAAGTACGTACTTCCCGGACTAGTCCGGGAAGTGATTCTTTCTCAAAGAAAAATCCGGACGGTTGCCGAAAAAATTTTTTCCTCAGTGGCCCATTCAAGTATATTTGTACAATAAATTTGTGCATGTATACCGTTCCAGTATGCAGTTACGTGAATAGCTGGCCTAAGTACTATACCAATATTTCTGGTGCTTATAGTGCTCGCGAGCACTTTTTGTCAGTGCTCGGTACAGCTCTGATCTACATAAAAGTGAGGTTGATAATATAAAGTCTGTTAAAAAAAGAATGAAACGTCATTTGAATCATGTTGTTCAATTATTTTCGATTTTTAGGTACTTTCAAAAAGTGCAACACATAGTAATTATTAGGTATAATTTAATTATTAATGCTCATTCAAATTTCAGGGGCTAAGCTGACCTAGATTACTTATAGCCACAATAATGAATTACGAGAATGACGACAAATAATAATTATTCATAGAACTGAAAACCTATTTCCACAAAACATTTTAGTTTCAATTTTCAAACATATACACGTTTTTTTGCTGTTTCGGTTGATGCAGCATTGTTAAAACGATTAACGTGAAACGTGTAGAAGAGTTGTCTAACGAGCAGCTGACGCAAAGAAAAGAAGACGGTTGGTTTCTTTCGAGTGAAGACCTTGCCAATTCAAGCAAGGACACACCTGGTATACCAGGTGAGGAGGAAACGTCGGTTGTAACGGTTGCGCGGGCTCGTGCCGTGCCTTTACCTGCAATATTTCACTGACGCCACAGATATTTATATACACTCTGCTTTAATTCAATAGGTACCTAACAAAAAATATCTTATTCAGAAAATCCTTGTAACTAGGTGTGCTCTCTCATGAGAAAGTTGATTGAAGCCCGCGAATAATTTCAAGATAATTTTTTTCTAGAATTTTATGAATTGTAGAAACATATCGAAAACTTGTCATTAGTTCTTGCCGTAGGTACAAAATTTAGAGTGAATATCTCTGAATAGCAAAACTCTTCTTTGTCTTTTTGTTGAATGCTTTGCTGTAATACCTACCTATAACATAATTGAATAAGAAAATCGTTGATTTCTGATATGAAATTGATTACGGACCAGTCAGTGTAGTGGAAAGTCATTGAACGCATCCATTCATTGAACGGCAATCAAACTTTCTCTGGATCGAGAACCTCGCACGAAAACATATGGAAACGTTGAACATTCAGTATGTTATATGGGATGGGTCCTAAGCAAAAGGTGCGAGTTTATATATAAATGTGTTGTTTCTGAGATGTAAGCTATATAATTCTGTAAATTTGTATTCGATAGGGCCCCTGGCGAGAAAGTTTTGGGGTAGTTTTGATTTCTTCCGTTTCATATGTTCTTTGGAGTGCTGAATCCGAATCTGAAGTTTGCTAACAAAATTTCTTGACGGAACATTAAAATAAATGCAAAAAAATGGTAAAAAATCGTTTTTTGTAGTTTTTCGCTCATAACTCGAAAATTATCAGTTTTTCGTGAAAAATGTTTCCATTCCGAATGGAAGTATATGAAATTTTCTACAAATTCCTCTATTCAGTTTTTTTTTTGACAAACAGTTCGGGCTCAAATGCCAAATAAAAATTGGCGTATTTCTGCTGAGTCAGCAAACACCCACTTTTTCACTGCAAAACTCTTATTGACTATTTAATGACATTTTTAGTGAATTTCTCAAGGAATTATATTGTAATAAAACTAAAAGTACTCTTGTTCGTCATTGGAGCAGTTTCAATCAAAGGACTCAGCTGAGGTTATGTCGATGACTGCTAGTGACAGTGCGATAAGAAAGGAATGTTTGAGAGTCGCAAACATCGACAAACGGTTCTAGGCCATTCAGGGCATTACTTGCTCCTTCTCGGGCTAGTGCATCGGCCTCTTCATGGCCTCTATAACCTGTATGTGCTGGTACCCAGGCTAGGGTCAGTCTGTTCTGACTGCCGAGCTCTTTTAGGGTTTCTATGCAGACCCAAACAAGTATTGAGGTAACTTGCATTGAGTTGACTGCTTTTATTGCAGCTTGGCTATCTGAGTATATGAGTATATGTTTTTTCTGAACACTCATGCCTTATTAGCTCTCGTGCACGATGGTGTATTGCGACGATTTCTGTTTGGAATATCGTCGCTTGTTTGCCTAGGCTCAATAAGATTTTCATCTTCGCTTGGTTCCGTAAATGCCGGCTCCTGAACCTTCATCATTTTGGTGAAGTCCCTCCTTCCACGCATCCATCTCGGTTGTTGGGGTGGCACTCAGACATGCTGGTCTTTGCAGTCTTCCGAGCCGTCGATCCATTCCTACCTGCCGCCATACCTCCGAACTATACGTCATCATGGGTCATCATTGAGGGTTCACTGTCAGCTGTACACCACCTGTCGATTATATCTAGGGCTGACTGTGTAAGCTTCGAGACTGTCCTTGTGAATTTGCCTTTTGCAATAATCGCGAGGTCGTCGGCATATCCTAGGCAATGAAAGCCTCTGGAAGATAACCCAAAGTAGGGGCGATTGCACCCCTCCCTGCGGACATCCCCTGTTTGCTCTAGGTATCAGAGTTATTCCGCCGATTGCTAATGTAATGACCCTGTTTTTAAAGTTAGTGTTTATCCACTGGCACAGTAGGAGAGGAACCCCTTTTTACTAGAGCGTTTGCTATAAACTCGGTGGATGTATTGTTGAAGGCACCCTTAATATCTATAAATGTTGTCATGGCTATCCCTTTACTGATATCCCACCTGATACTATTCGGTCTCAATATTTCCGTAGCAAGCCTCCATTCCAAAGTTGTTCACCTGTTCTGTGAGCTTCCTTATACTTTCCTCGAATGTTGTACTATAAGCATTGCATTATTTTCCCAGAAACCTATTTGTTTACAGTACCTTCTTTGGCTAAAACCTTATGGATTTTTGAGAACGTGATTGTCTTCTGGTCTCACTAATTTCTTTGTTGTACTGCATGAGTTTAGAATATGTGGTCCAATATTGGTTAAATTTTACTCTGTTGAGAAGCTTCCGCACCCTACCTCCGAGCTTTCCTCGTAGGCTTCGACTATTGCCTTGTCCACTTCATCTATTGCCCTCTCAAGTCTCTCCTTGTCTCGTATTTCAGTCACGGGCCTCTCGAGAGACTCACTGAGTGCCGCTGAGTATTTTTTCCAGTTTCTACATTTAACTGAAGTACGCGTTGGGGTAACTAGATCGTATAATATATGATATATAATAATATATTCATTTGAAATATTTTTTCAAGATTTTTGTTTAAATTTCAAGTTTTGTACGATTTCGGACCTCATGAAATAACTTGTTTGTAATTTTTGAAAAAGTGACCTGTACCTTTATTGTATGATCTGAATAAGGTATACGCAGAGAACTGGGGGGAATCCACTAATTGACTTCAATAATAAATTAGAGTTAGATGTAGTGAAAAAGTGGGATTTTCCCTAGTCAACTGAATTATGCCAATTTACAAGTAGTCCTTGAGCCCGAATAGCTCGTCGTAGAAAAAAAACTTGTATGGTAAAATTTGCAGAACATTTTATGCTTTTTCATTCCTAAGAGGAAGGTTATCAACGAAAAATTTGTAGTTTTCAACTTATAACCAATAAACCGCAGAAGAAAAAGATTTTTTAGGTTTTTTTGAATTTTTTTCAATGTATCGTCACGAAAATTTGTAAGCAAACCTCATATTCGGATTCAGCACCCCAAAAAACATAAAGAATGGAAGTAATCGAAACAACCCCAAAACTTTCTTAGTAGAAATACGTTTTGATTAGATTAATAAGCCACCAACATTAGTAAAAACATCGTAGGTATAAGTAGGTATATGGATAGCGATTGACAAAGGAATTATTTTTTTGTAAGTCGTATCTAATAAGATAAATCATAAATGAAAATGCGTATTGATATCAGAACTCATAAACGTGTCCAATTATAATCTTAATAAATGAGGAAAATAAATACAGGATATTCCGAGGGATATTCGTCAATACAAAACACTTCTCAATAGAACCGAAACATTTTCTGATAACGAAATTGGAATTCTTTTACAATTTACAATTGTTCTAGATGTAAATACCTACCTTACTTTCAGAATATACTCATAGGATGGGGACAATAAATTTAGTACACATTCAATATTGGGTGATTTTTGTTACATAGTCCATAAATATTTATATTTTTCTTATTTTTAGAAGGCTATTGTCTAATTATCTCCCTCTATACCGGGTGTCCACGGAAACTGGTTCACCCCTAAAACTTTTTTGGTTTTGCAGATATTGAAATGAAACCTGAAGGATCTGTATGAGACAAAAAACTGCATTTTTTGACAAGTGACCAGCTCCATGCAACTTCCGGTCTCACCGGAAGTGATATAAACTTTTTTTTTTAATGAGACACCAGGTATGTTTTCACTGTTTTTGTCTCTACATAACATTCTGAATACAACCATGTATCACTTTTTACTTTTTGTTATGCAAAATATTTATATTTAGAAATTTAATGGATATGTTCAAATTATTAGTTTCAGTCCTAAAAGATTGAGAAAAATACCACTATACGGTTTTTGGTTTAAATTCATCTAGGTACTGTGTAAAATGTATACGCTTTATATTAGCTTCACTTGTATGTTTGTTTGTTTGTATGTTTGTAACTGACTCCTTTTAAGCCTTGTCCAGACCTACATATAGGTACTTGCCCGCAAACAAATGTTTGTAAAAATGTGCTCGCAAACACAGCACCTATACATTTGTTTGGAAATATTTTTCTATTAGTTTGCAATTGCGTCCATATCAAAAACAAAAACAGGTCGCCTAAGTAGTGAAGCAGTTGCGGCAATTTATGGTGACACTGCCACTTCGAAACGAAGCAATAAACATTTGCCCCAAACGCGTCCAGACTTGTTGGTTTGCGAGTATACAAATATGTGTTATCCATCATGGACGGTAAACAAAACACATTTTATATTTGTTTAAATATTTGTGAAAAAATGTTCACAAACATTTTTAAAACGGCTTTCATACATTTTTTTTACATGTTTAAGTGTGTACTGGCAAATGTATGTAGGTCTGGACAAGGCTTAAGGTTTTCGAAGTCAGAGATTATGAATTTTTCGTAAACATTTATGAATTCAACATGGCGGCCCAAGATGATGGACGAGTATTGTGATTATGGTCAGATTCGATTCAAAATTGGTATGGTCGGGGTCGGAGATTTCAATTTTTTAGTAAAAAAAAAATAATATTTTAAAGAAACTAAAGAACACGCTTTACTTCCCATGGACTAATAAGAAAAAAAAGCGTAGGGTGCTTGATAAAGTTACGCTCTGTATTGTTAAATTAAACTAAAAAATATGAGAATATAGATCGAAAGCACCCACGCTTTTTTTACACTTGAGAAATTAAATTGTCAATTATTTTTTACTTTTAGTTCATGGGAAGTAAAGCGTGTTCTTTAGTTTTTTAAACTATTATTTTTTGATAAGTAACTCAGCTTCATGCAACTTCCGGTCCCACAAGAAGTGATATAAACTTTCGATTTTTAAATATGACACCTAGTATATTTTCACTTCTTTCGTCTCCATTTGACATTCCGAATACAACTATACCTATGTCATTTTTCAATTTTTACGATCAAACTTTTTTTTAGAAATTAATTTTATACTCTAGTGGGCTATGGATATGTTCAAATCATTCAAGTTCTAACATTTTTGTAGAATATTGTTTTTAGTCAAAATGTTTCTGCTTAGTACAATCTGATTTTAGAATTTGTATTGTTAATTTTTTTCAAAAGGCACCATTGTGCATTTTACTACGATTATGTTGATACCGCTTCACTGTTAGGTTTCAAACAATGTTTCGTTGAAAAAACTTTAAAAAATTAAGTAAGATCTTCCTTAAAATAAAACACCATTTCAGATTAAAATGCATTGAGTAACCTGTAAACTACATAACTGATGAAACAAGGTAATTGAGGTGTATTCAAAAAAATAGATCTTACTTGTCGATATTTTAATTGGATTGATGGTGTTGTTATATCATTTGGGTTGGTCACGCGATGAATTTAAAAACAATTTTAATCCCAAAAGGAAAGATCTGTTAACGAAAGTTTGTTTGAGACCTAATAGTGTGCAGTATCAAATTAATTGTAATAAAAGGCTCTTTTTTCCTGAGCCGACGAGCCATTATGTTTCCATTTGAAAAAAGAAATAGTTATAATAATTAAAAAACTAAATTTTACACAGCAGATGCATTTCAACCGAAAACCGTAAAGTTGTATTTTTCCCAATACTTCAGGACAGAAATTAATAATTTGAACGTATTCAGAGCCCTCTGATTAAAAATTTTATTTCGAAATAAATATATTTTTTGGTTACAAAAATCAATACATGATACATGTTTCATATATATAAGTAGGTAGGATTCATACAGACTTTTGGTAAATCACCTATTCATCAAACGTAATCACATAAGTTGGTATCCTGCAGAAATATATACCCTATTATTTTTTGAAAGTTTATTACGCCAAAACTGTTAAATAACAAGCAAAGCAATATGTAGCGCGAAGCTTAAAATCATAGAGAGTGATCAGAAAATTCTGAGTTTCATGTTGGAAGTCGTTTCTAATTTAGAATTTTTTTCGAGTTCAAGTGTACTGGTAAATTCTAAAATGTTGTTGAGTGTGATTCATGTTATTCAATTCACTGTTTGGAACGTTTGGTGTAGTAATGAATATACTGACACCAAACTGCTTTTTATCACTTTGACACGTGTTTCAGTTACCAAGTGACCAGGCCGGCCCTGGACGCCCAAAAAATTATTCTGAACACGTGGATTCTTTTCTCAAGCGATCCTGATTCCTACCCTGAAAACTGGCAGAGTTCCTAATAAGGAAGTTAATATTTATTGCTGGAGTGAAGCCGGCCCTGGACACCCGGAACAATTATTCTGAACACGTGGATTCTTTTCTCAACAGATCCCGATTGTTACCCTGAAATATGAAACTGGCAGAAATCCTAATAAGGAAGTTAAGATTTATTGCAGGAGTGAAACCGGCCCTGGAAACGTAAAAAATGATTACCAGTGCTAGAATCCCACAAAAATACTTATTTTGCCCAATTCTGTGATCTACTAGGGTCTTGAAAAAAATATATACATATATATTGCTGAACTTTATTGCCAAAGTAACTAGGCTAGGTAAATCATCTAGATTTCACATAAAAAAATAAATTAAACGAAAAATAAAAAATATTTTCTCTCGAAACTCTTACTTAAAGAAGTTATTGTTTTTGTTGGCTGCGTTCCATTGCTCAACTCTGCCCTCTTCTGCCCCTGACAATTTCCTTCATACTATATAAACCATTCAAATTCCATGATTCTCTCATTTCAAACCAATGACAACAGGACTTTTGAAAACACTGCCTCCAGCCCGTTATGTTTCTAAGCAGCACAGTTTTCGTGCCAGCAAGGTGAAAGTATTTTTTGAAAATTCTGCATTTTGTCGGGATATTATTACTGACATTTCAATGCATTGTACACCGCCAGATATCGTTGAAGCTGCCAAAAATTCTTGCCATCCTGGGTTACGGGAAAAATATTGTACACAACTCGCTGGAAACAGCACTAACACGCTCGTTATGATTTACAAACTCGGCTGGCGCCTTGTGTCTTATCACTTGCATGTTGTACGATACCTACTAAAAGATTACGCAAATTATATTATTATACAGTGCGGCTTTTAATAATAGTCTCACCCCTGTTAACTTTTGAACGGTTCGACGTAGAAACATGAAAAAAAAAACATTTAATTTTTTTGAAACCCTCGAAACGATTTTTTATTCATGTTTCTACGTCGAACCGTTCAGGAGTTAACAGGGCCGCACTGTATAAGTTTTTCAGTCTTTGGCCCTTAGATATATTTTACGTATTTTTTTCCACATTCATTACTTGCAACTCCAGAGATTTGAGGTTGAACAAAACAAAAACACTAACTACCTATTTACTACTACTTATCTTTCGCAAAAATATTTTTCATTTCTTTCGGATTGAAAGCAATGTTATTGTTCATCATCGTTTAGAAAACATCAGGCAAATTCTGGGAAATTTCAATTCATTATATTGGCTTGAAAAGTTTTTGTGCCTGGACATCTTATATACTTGACAATAACCTTGAAACTGAAATACGGTAGCGTAGCGTGTAGTCACTTGGTTTTCTCTCCCCCATTGCCTATCGACCTAGATTGACTGCTCCCGGCTCCGGAGTATGAAGCAGATGACAATTTGGTTACGCCACAGTTTATAGCTGGAGAATCAGTTCGCTCACTTTGCGTACTCCTTATGACACGCTCATACAGGAGCGGGCAATTGATATACAGTATCGGAAACTTTTCATCTGGGGTATAGACAGAAATCTACACGAGCAACAAGGAACGCAATGATATGATAATACCACATAAATAAGAGAGACGCACTACTGTGCTTAATTATTGCTTCCCACGAGAAGATTGTGGCGAGTGGCCGAACTGATTCTTCAGCTATAAACTGTGGTAACGCTACATGATCGTGCGGAGGCCATATATATATATCCACTCATCTATAATAAAACATAGATCAGTGTATATATCTCGAAGGCAGCATGCGGCGATCTTCCATTTTATTGTCAGTGTCAGTACCCGAGCAGGCTTGCTCATCTCCATCTGCCGAAGTAAAGGGCAAAAGCATCAAGTATGGCTCGAAAGGGCAATTTTCCTTCCCCCGGTACCCAGGCCGGTTCGAATTCTCTAACCGGCTGAGGTCGTTCAAACCTACTAAGTGCATAGCCATATCGCATGACGGCCCGAATCATCCAGCCCTGTTAAATGGAAAACCGTCCGTAGCCCAAAACAGGAGCTCAGGACCTACTTCCTTGTGGACATGCAGGCTCAATAGACCTTCAGCTGGTGACATATTTAGGTGCCCCATTTTTCCATACAAGCAAGCCTCGAATAGGGTTGAAAAGTATATCGATTTGGAGTGGATTTTTACGAGTGGTTCCTGGGGATAACATATCGAAAATCGATTTTTTTGTTTCCTCCGTGTTTCCTAAAAATGGTACGAAACTATAGAGGGTAATTCGTTAGGTATTTTCAAGAAAAAAAGTTCCTATGAATATACGTCTTTTCTGAAATACAGGGCGTTGAATTTTTTTTTGAAACGCCCTGTTTCATACGAGAACGCATCCAACTTTTGACTCTTCGCAAAGTAGAAAAGCTTCTTTCGGCAGTAGCCACTGATATTGGTAGCGTTACTAAAATTTTTAAATATTTTGTGATTGTGGGATAAAAATGTTGGTCTATGCTCATAAGTGTTTCGATAGCACTTTGGCAACATGTGTCTTTACAGATAGCTTTTGATCCTGAAAACTGATGACATATTAAGCTCATCTCTCGGCTCATCTTGGTTCTTTCTGTTAAATCTGATATGATTTCCAAAATAGTTATAAAAATAACTTTTCTCCAATAATCTACTGCATGTGAAGCTGGAGTATTGACCCGTTGGGTTTGTCTAGATGCTAAGTGAGGAACTTTCAATTTCAAAATTTCAGAAAGAACATGCACTGTCAAAATGAAGTCGCAGTCGCAAATTGCTTTCGAAAGTATATGGGTCTTACTAGATGAATTTCTGTAATTCCATTCCGAAATTTAATTCAGCGCAGAATATATTTAAAAAAATCAATTTTGAACTGAAGTATAGAGTCATGCCTCTCAATCTACCTAGTTTCACATGGACTATTCAAACTATTTTTTTTTTTAAGAACAAAATGCCTCTCTGTCGATGCATTAAAGAATGTCACACATTCACACATTCATTACCTTTTTCTTCCGCTCGGATATGGTACAAATTGGACTGATCTTTGATTAAGACGCCATCTTTGCCAGTAAGTTTTGAGTATGATTGAAGAGGTAATGGGCGAGTTTTTAAATTTATCGATGGATAATGCGCATTCGTGCTGTCATTGTCATTTTCCATTAGTGGAATAAGGATACAAAGCTCATCGATGGATCCATCGATGAATTTAAAAACTTGCCCAATGTAACAAATTTCTCAAGTTGAATGGTTTTTTCAGTTATGACACATGATTTGCAATAAAGTCCCTGGCTTCTTTCTGAAAACACTAGCCAAGAAAATCTGGATAACATTTCGTGGCTTATCTTTCGTTTCTCTTCTTTGCCCTTTTTAATATGCAATGAATGTGAAAAAACATCTTTTGGGGGCTTCCAGTGATTAACTAGCAATTCATACTTCGTAAAGTCAAGTCGTCTAAATTAAAAACATTCTTAGCGGTCTCTCAGCCTCGATAATATAACTGCCGATATCGAATTTAGAATCAGGAAAATATTTAATTTTGTTTTGGCCGGTGTACATGTAGTTGTAAAATTATCAGAATTTTCAACACTTCCACCAGCTCCTCCCGTAGCCTTCATCATTTGATACCTGCAATAATTTAAAATGTGGAACTAATCAACTAATTATAACTAGATATAATATAATATTACAACTAGAAAGACCACGATGTGACATTTCTGTAGACCTTTGCGATCAACCAGAAGCATGCATTATGTGCATGCATGCATCGTGGTTTCATATTCTTTACATTTTTGTCTTACCTTACCACCACCATCAGATTTTACACGTTTCAGATAATGAACTAACTAACGTGCCTAATTTTCATTTTCCCATGCTCCTAAAACTCATCGCACTTACTTGAACTGGTCACCAATCTAATCTTTATTAATAACTAAAACAACACCACGAGAGACATTCAGACATAAACTCAAACCAACTAACCAACAAGCATGGACCTTCTTCTTTTTCCTAATGTTATGGCACTTACTCCCTCTTGGTGTATTCTACCAGATTAAACTAAAATGATAAGTGATGATGAAATTTCCGTTCCTGGGACTCCTCCAGAGGGGGTTGAGGCAGTGAATACTGCTTCATTGGAATTATTGCCAAAGAAAACAAGAGAAAAGTACGAAAATGCATAACGTGTTATGGATTATCGCAAATGTAAAAACATTCAGAAAATTTTGTGATGACATAAGTACTTACTACACCTTTGTTTAAAGATGAAATCTTCAACATTATGGGCCAATTATTCAATGTTGAAGTCAACTCTTGCAATTAAACACAATGTAGATATATCTACATATTCAAAACTTCGTTCTTTACTGAAACGGCAAGCTCAAGGTTATAGGGTAAATATATCTAAGATTTTAACGAAGGAAGAAATCGACATATTTATCCAGAAAGCTCCAGATAAAGAAAATTTAATGATTAAGGTAATTTACAAGGTTTTAATTTCTATTTAGATTACACATTTATTCATTCTTTAGTCGTCTTTAATATTTGGTATTTCTGGGGCCTGTATAGAATGGACGAGTTAGTCCGAATGATTCTACACGATATAGAAGACCTAGAATCTAAGCTTTCAATTAGCATACCTGATTCGAAGACCAACAAACCAAAATCATTTGTCTGAATGTATGTCGTGGTGTTGTTTTAGTTATTAAGATTAGATTGGTGACCAGTTCAAGTAATTACGATGAGTTTTGGGAGCAAGGGAAAATGAAAATTAGGCACGTCAGTTAGATCATTATCTGAAACGTGAGAAATCTGATGGTGGTGGTAAGGTCAGACAAAAATGTAAAGAATATGAAACCACGATGCATGCATGCATATAATGCATGCTTCTGGTTGATCGCAAAGGTCTACAGAAATGTCACATCGTGGTCTTTCTAGTTGTAATATAATATTATATTTAGTTGTAATTAGTTGATGAAGGCTACGAAGGAGATGGTGGAAGTGTTGAAAATTCTAATAATTTTCCAATTACATGTACACCGGCCTGTTAAAATTAAATATTTATTTATTTTAAATTCGATATCGGCAGTTATATTATCGAGGTTGAGAGACCGCTAAGAAAGTTTTTAATTAAGACGACTTGACTTTACGAAGTATGGATTGCTAGTTAATCACTGGAAGAACCCAAAAGAAATGTTATCCAGATTTTCTTGGCTAGTGTTTCAGAAAGAAGCCAGGGACTTTATTGCAAATCATGTGTCATATTTATAACTGAAAAAACCATTCAACTTCAGAAATTTGTTACATTACCTCTTCAATCATACTCAAAACTTACTGGCAAAGATGGCGTCTTAATCAAACATCAGTCCAATTTGTACCATATCCGGGCGGAAGAAAAAGGTAATGAATGTGTGACATTCTTTAATGCATCGACAGAGACCTTTTGATGGGGCCTCTCTGAGTTTGGATGGTAGCCACACGACTAATACCATCTGGACCGGGGTGCAACTTAATCACCCGACCAAGCTGCCACTGGAGTGGCGGTAGGTTTTCATCTTTGACCATGACCATAGTTGTAACTGATACTGGCTGGATTTCCATTTCACTCTTTGCTGCAGGGTGCTGATGTATTCAAGGGACCAGCGTGACCAGAAGCGTTGTTGCATTTGTTGAATTTGTTGATATTTGGAAAGTCGATTTTGAGGAACTTCAAGGACACTCGGGTCCCGCAGTGAGATTAATCGACGTCCTGTCAGGAAGTGCGACGGAGTGAGTACCTCTAGGTAGAAAGGATGTGAGGAAATTGGATTAAGTGGGCGAGAGTTTAGGATTGCCTCGATTTGCGTTAAAAACGTATAAAACTCTTCATAAGTCAATTTAGAAGTTGTCGTTACTCGTTTCAAATGATGTTTGGTAGCTTTGACACCGGCCTCCCAAATTCTTCCAATGTTCAATAATTGTACTGTCAAATAACTGTAAATATATGTATAGATGTTTTCAAAATATAAATTAATTCATTATAAACAATGTGTTTTCAATCATTTATGTAGAACACTAACAACTGTAAGGAAATTATAACGCAGTAGAATTATTTGCCGATATCTTTAATGCTATGGCAAGAGTTGAATCGAATTTTCAATAGATCTCAGCTAACATAGGGTGTATTCTATCCACTTGCACTCCCGTGAAGGACGGGTGTATAAACTCCCCTGAAGGACGGGTGTATAATGCCATTTTATAACGAATGGCAGGTGTGAAGATTTTGAAAAAAAAATGAGAAATTTTAAATTTTGTTGGAAAATTCATAAAAAATTGGAAACCGCTGTTCGAAATTACACAATTTCTTCCATTTGGCAGTTCCAGTATTATGCGGCTCTGCTCCGATCAGCTGACGTTCGGCGGACAGCGGTTCCCAAAATTTAGACGAATTTTCCAACACAATTTAAACTTCCCACAAATTTTTTTCGAATTTTTCACACTTGCCATTCGTTATAAAATGGCATTATACACCCGTGCAAGATGTTAGATTACACCCTGTATACGTAAGAAAGTTCATAGTTGACTTCTGCGTCGAGAATCATTTTATTGATCGTTCATAATTCCTGAGATTTCCAAATATTTCCTGGGATCGATGTTCATGACTTTGTCCATAACTTTCAATATAACAGTAACAGTAATAGCAAGTTAAATTGTTATTGTTAACATTTTTTGTAGGTATTGATTACACTCTTGCTGTTTTATATCTGAATTCTACATTACTCTGAAGTTCCGTTCAGTGGTATACGGTATATCCGCCTATCCAGGGGGGTAAAGGAGGTATTACCTCCTCCCCCCCCCCATGTTCCAAAATACCCATACTGCCGTCCTAAGATCTAAGGATGAACGCAGTATATTTAAAAATATCGTAATTTGAGTGTTTCAAATACTTTTATTCGAATTTCTTACATACCGAAGTACTGTTTCGCTTGTTTTTATTATTTCATATGTCTATTGGAAATATATTCATATTTTACTTTTATTGTAGAAGAATATTTATATTCATTACCCCCACCCCCAATACCAGTACCACTGGGCATATCTTTTCATTTGGCCACTCTGGGTAAGTGCACAAGGCCCCGCGATCCATGGAGCTCCCTAGTTCCTGATACCAGATTATTTAAACCGATAACCGATATTACCAATAAATGTATTCATTTACTGAAAATCAAAAGATACATTGTACATTGTATCTCAGACGTCCTAGAACCTTCCGAAGACTATGTTCTGAATCATTTCGCGATTTCCACGAATTTTCTAGAATTTTTCAGAAATCTCGAGGATGTCCCAAGTTATCGTATAAAGGCAATATCTCGCTTATTTGACAAGATAATTAAAAAATAGGAAAACTGCTCTAAATGGCATTTTCCAGACCTCTTCCTCATAATTTTCAAAATCTTAAAAAGTTTCACGTAAACTATTGAATTCCCTTTATATTCATTGCAACACATTTTTTTCACATGCAATTTTTAACTCTACTGTCACGTATGACAAACAACAGTTGGTAAATGAACCAAAAAATATTTTATTTTAACCAATTTTCAAATGAAAATTTTCCACAGAATGTACTAAGTTGTTTACTGCATATACGTTCGCCTTATCACTAGGTTCTAAGTAGTGAATATTTTCGAATTTACAGCTATGCGTGTAATACTACTGTACCTTGGCCATTTACCTAACTTCTGGTTTTTATCACAAAACGTGTTAGTTGCATTTATCAGATTTACACAGTTTCTCGTGCTTTTCAGTACAACACGTATAAAGGAGCGTAGTTTCGAAATTGGCAATATATTTAATATATTTCAATATATTTTTTTTTTTTTCAGATGATCTGAAACTATTTTCACTGCCGAACCTCTTGCCTAATTAATATGACTACAATGGTGGAGCTCGAAAGCTGGTTGATTTACCAATATATCGCTACTGAATGCAGCAATTGCTTGTGTGAGTATCCATTAAATATAAATGTTTAGCGATTTATATTAGGTACTTGAAGATCTGTTTGAAATGCCTGTCCCGTTTTAGAACAGTATTAAACGATTGAGTCGCATTACATGTTTTACATGTTTACATGCAAGTTTCAGTTCAAAGTTTTATTTCAGCTTTTATTTTTTTTCATTTCTTTTTTATAGGACTGTTGTGGTGCTTTATTTACTTCGCTGCAAAAGATCATAAATGTTGGATACAAGTGAGTTTTTGTTAATTTATTTTTGTTTCTATATTTAGTTTGTGGCCTTGTTTTATATTTATTATGTAGTTTTTTTCTCCCTCATCTGGAAATGGTTTTGTACTTATTTTTCCTTGACCGATGACTGCCAACTGCTCCATATATTAAAAATGGTTCGACCATTTTCTTTAGATTGTCATTTTCGTGTTATATATCTGATTCAAATATAATACCGCATGGACCGCATTGAAGATCCATACAAACTTGTTGTGATATACCCCCACCTGCCTCCCGCCAATACAGTAACCTCAGAACGTCTACAATTAAAAAAAAAATAAATGATACAATGAAAAACATTTCATTGAAAACACGAAGTACACAGCAATAGAAATATGCTTATGTGTTTCACTGACCTATAGATATTCAAAATTTCAGGTCATAGTATATTTTGTCCCTCCAGATACATTAGCTCTCGGAAGAAACTATAAAAATTGATCTCTTGATCAAATGATGCAGTATTTACTGCAGATACATTACTGAATGAAACCATTCCATTGGTGAAAGTATTGTAGCTCTTATGAACAAAATTCATAAATTGTCTCCTGAAAGAAATCTATAAAAAATATCAAAGGTGAATGGATTTCAGCAGTTTTATCATGGAAAACAAGATATTCACCTTTTATGCACTCACATATCGTGAGAAATCCTAGAAACGGTGAAACGCTCTAAGAACTTGGTTCAAAAATTAGGTTCAAAATAGCACTATCGAGATCCCAGTAGAGGAGGGCGGCCGCAGCGCAGCGTAGTCGATATTTCGCTGGTGTCTGTGCGCTAGGAGAATCACGTTACAGGATTTACAGGTATATGACACATTTTTGCAGCGTTTTTTTTTTAATGTATGCATCTCTCGAGTTATGATCATTATAGAAGTTAAATGTTCTCGCCAAATATCTGAGTCTGCTCGGATACAGCGGCGTTACCAATCAAATTTTAATATTCTTTAAAAATTTATATATTTTCGAAAGATTTTTCGCCGCCATTTTTTATTTTTGGTGATGCATTATCACCGGAATTATGAATACCTGCCAAAATTCAAGTCAATCGGACAACTAGAAGTGGATCAAAATTCAGTTGGAAGATTTGACCCAAACATACATACATATTAACAGGGAAGGTTAAATAAAAGCTTGTAAAAAGGAAGGTATGAGATAAATGCAGAAAAAAAAACAGAAACTTTTGATCAAGACGAATGGGTACTGAAAAAGCTTATGGAATAATTAATTATTGCAAATTAAAGATTTTGAAAAACCATTTCAATGCATCCAAATACTGTTTTCTATTTTTTTTCCAGTGTCCGATAATTTTTCTTTAGTATATCGGTCTCGATAGGCGTCCACGCCCACATTTCGGAAGAAAGTGCGATGTGGGTTGCGTAGAGGCAACCCTAATACCTTTTTCGATTATTTTGTACGTTTTTAGGATCTTTTTACTGCTGACAAGTTAAGGTGTCGCTAAAAAGTTAAGGTGCTACCAAAAATCAATAAGTTCGAATATCAATTCTAGCTGTTTGCTACCCAAACAGGCTAAGCCTTAGGTTACTATAATTTTATTTATTACCTTTGGGAATATTCTAGCCAGGCCGGTTCCACCAAAATATAATGTTTCCAAATTGTGTGCTTGGTACCATGAAGTGTGGCAAAAAGAAAAATTACTCGAGCAAACCCAAGTGATTCTTTTTGAACTTTTGAAATGACAACTCGGAATACTGTCGTGGTCTATTAGATGTATCTTCGTAAAATAAAAAAAAAAATTATGCTGCGGCGATATCGGATATTTCTGGATTACAAGCTCGACGTGTTTCCACCACTGGACCTCTAGAAATCACCTAGTAAAAATGTTTGACTGGCATAAATCAATCAAATATTATGTATAGTGTCTTTTTAATGATTTTTTAAAGAACATCATGGCAGGCATATGAGATTCAGTACCAATATTTTCACGACTTATGAAATAACAACTTGATACCTATATGTTTCTAGCAAATAGTTTTATTTTGCTGATTTCTGACAGAATTAATATGGATAGTATTGCGAAAGTGAATCTTGATATTTTTCGTTTTTCCTCATCCTTTCATGCCAAACTCGTTTTGCCTGGAGCAGAAAACTCTTATATACGAAGATTGTCTTACTTTCGTGTTCGAGTACTACGAGGCATATTGGCTTGTATTTGCCGGAGAATGAAGAATGAGTGATCCTAATGAATTTGGCACTTGTCATTCTCCACTTATTCAGTATTCCTCAAAGCATAAGGTAACAGATATTCATCGTCTAAAACGTACGAGTATCGTAGATGGTAATATAACATTCGAAACGTCGTGTTATGACTATGTCTGTGACGTCTCTACCCATCACGCACCTGACGAGGGTTTCAAAAATACTATTCTGCGAATCATTTAGAGGCTCTGAAGCGATATAAGCTGCAGGTTATCTGAACGAATACATAATGAGCTCATACAATGTTATATCAAACGCCTTGCGATAAAGTGTCTAAGTTCTTGCTGGCTGGTGGTATCCGTATGTGAAGTGGTTCATTCCACTCTTGAGGGAGCTGTTATGTCAGGATCTCCATTTCTTGCTAAGCTCTTAAAAGTATTGTCAAAAAAACGTTAAAAGAAAGACTTACTTGTACGACCTACGGAAGACGCAGCACTTATATTTCAACTGATGCCATGCACGAGACCAGTGACCACGCGGTGAATCAAACCCGCGTATTTTCTGGAATAGGAAGTGAGCACATTATCCACGCGCCACCACGGCCTATATAAGCATATAAGATAAAAAATGCTTGCAAACATTTTATAACTCTTCATCTCCCATAAATCTCAGATTTCTGGTATAAGTCTGATTCGCCCTTTTAACATTATGTTACTACCTATCAAGCCATGAGCTGCAAACTCCTGCAAGGGGATGCTTGGGTATTTTTTGTTACTAGTTTTTGAGCCTATCAGGGCCGAAGCAGCAAATTGTGTCGAGCATTCAGGAAAAGTCGAACTTCTAACGGTGTTATTGGGTTGCGCTTATCATTTTGATCAGGCTTGCGAAATCGTCTTCAGAAAGCTTGGAACTGAAAACCCCTCAGGAGCAGAGCTTGTGCGAGTAAGGGAGAATTAAACGCATTATTCCGACAAAGTCGTAATATCTTTCTCTCCACACGTTCCACAAAAAAAATGAGGCGAATATCTGTCAGAAAACAATTACTTCTCCTTACGAACATTGAATTACATATGCCATCTATTCGTACAACGTTCCTCATGGACGAAACTATTGTAAGTGCCAATTGTAAACAAGCATTGAATAGTATTGTGGCGACACTGCTACCGACACTGGAATTCGTCAGTTCTCATGACACACCCAACGAATGATAACACCCAAAGCTCGCAACACCTACGAATGAAAGCATTGAAAACCTCGACAACGAGTCAGTCGCAGCGCCATTCCCGAGCAAAGCGAGAAGCATTCCTCGATAGCTTCTCGAAACAGTGAACTATACCAGAACTGAACTGTACTGCAGAGTGTAATTGGTACATGATTTTTTGACCAACATTGATCGTGTGATATGTAGATGGATGAAATGTGTTTCAATCCTATTTCAAGGTTGTTTCCATAGTGGAAGAACATGTACTTGAATATCACCGTAAAATATTACCTAAAAAAAGAGAGACACCAGATAATTTTGTGTTCGAAGGCCGCCGAACTACGCAGAGAACGTAAAGGTCATGTCACTGGATACATGTATTCCTTGGGCTCGACAGATTTTTTTGATTTTTGGATATATCGTTGGTCAAAAGAAACAACTTTTTTCATTAAACTTTACTTTCTGGACCTACACGGTGAGTTATGAAAATGGGTTGAATATGTACGCCAATTATGCAAAATAGTGTCTACGAGAGGATTTTTCTTGTTTATTGATTGATTTTGAATATATTGATTATGGTGTACATACTTACAGGATGGGGTAGAAAACGTGTTTTTTCTGAAGCCCGTGTAATGACGTCTTGCCCAAGTGTCGACTTTTCGTTGATTTTCTAGAAGCATATTCTGCAGATGAAACCAACGAAATATTCTGAATACGTTTAATAACGTGTCTAGACAGTGAGCAAAAAATAATGTTGAATTAATGGAAGATGATACGAGTGCATTCATTTATGATGTCCGAATATTATATTTCACGAAGAATGAAGATCAAGTTTCGTCGAAAGAAATCAAGAACAAAAAAAATATTTTTTCTACGACAATGCGTAAAATAAGTGTTTACGCACTGTTGGTAGTAGATTTTTACACACTGATTAGACATTTTACATTTTTGAAAAATACAGAACTTTGCGTCAAATATAACACGGAAATCATCATTTGATAATGCAACGACAATTCATAACATAAAACATTCAAATTAATGATACAATTGCTACTATTTGGCAATATAATACCTGTCGAAGAAAACACTTTGTATGATACACTTTCATAAAGGGCTTTTTTGTACTCGCGTGTTTGTTAAACTCGGCTGCGCCTCATTCAACAAACCTCACGCTCATGCAAAAAAGTCCTAACTTTACGAACTTGTATCATAAATAGCTATATTTTATTTCTGTTGATATAAAAGCTATGAGTAGGTACGTTGAACTTTTTATTGATTCCGAAAGAAGGTATTTTTTGAAACCTCATATGTAAATGCTGGTCGGGTATTTTTTCTATAATTGAATAGGTAGGTACCTACATGGTATTTTCTGAAAAGTCGCCAGTATTCATTTGCCAGCACTGTAAAGAGACCATTACACGGCGTGAAGAGTGATGTGCCTGACATGTGGACTGCGGAGTGCCACGCGATTATTGTATTGTTAAAAATCATCAAGTTTCATTCATTTTTTTAATATCTGTAAAATAAAAAAAAAAAAACTCCTACAAAATTGCATGCGTGTCTAAATAGCAACATTTTAAACACATGTGTTTTAAATGTGGGAATAACTATATAAACATTCGCTCGATTCAGTTGTGCCTTAGTGCTACTCCGTTAGAGGATGATTTGTAATCTGTAATTTTAGATTAGCGATAGTTACGATTGGTAGGAAAGTTATACATTTTCTGATAAATACCTTTAAAAACAACATATATGAGAACATGAACATTATTGATATTTGCAAAGTTTTCTGAGAAACTAATATCAATTCATTATACAATGGATTTTTCCTCGATATTTCTTTCATAATAACTTGATAAGGAATCTAGGACTTGACAATGAACTCTTCAATTATTTACTGATTGATGTCAATGATAGAATACATTGTTATCTTCCTGAAGATAAATATCGCACGATTATTTTTTTCAAATGCCTGATGTTGGTTAGGACTCTTTAAGTATATTTGGACACAGAGGCGGGTCGACACTAAATAGACTCAAGTTTGTCTTATTTGTTTCGTAACACAGCGATTCTATTTTGTTACCGAAATGAGTTGAATAGACACAATAATTTCCATTTGTGTACATCTTAAACATAGAGTTTTTTTTTATTGTTTCTACAATGTGTACGGGCACATATGTATCCATATAGACGCATACATATCCATATAATAACATTTGACATACATAATTTCCATTTCGTTTCTTTAAAAGATAATTTTAATGTTATTCATTCCGGAAGAAAAATGATAAATGGTTTTTAATACAAAAAAAATCATATTCATTTCTGGGTCTAAAACGAAGAAACAAAAATCAGGTTATCGTACATTAATATAATATATTCTTTTTCTTTTTTTTTCTTCGTTAGTGTATCCATCAATGAATGACTCGCTGTGATTTTGTTGGCCACTATAGAATACTATCTTTCTCCCACGTAGAATTGAACTCCATGTAAATAAATCTCTAAAAGGTGGAGTTTATGAAATAAGAGTGTGTTCGAATCTCGGTCGCATTTAGACACAAATCCCTTACGATATGTGCCACTGTTAAATAGAGACACATCTTGGTCATAATTATGAACTCCGGTCCTATAAGTTACTGAAATGTGTCTGTGTGACCTGTCAGTCACATTTCAGTGAATTTTTGGCCTATATTTCAGGAACATTACTCTAAATTGTTTCTTCTATTTTCAGATATGTCGGGATAGACAACTTACAGTTGAATTTTATTCACATTACGGACACATGGTCCTTTTTGGACACAACCTATAAGTACGCCATATTTTAAAAAGTACTTCGAGTTTTGGTACAAATGTACTTAATATGATGTCCTGAATAATAAAATATCATCGGTTTTTGATTTGGTGGTGAATTGAAAAAAATAATTTATTATTGGAGAAATAAAATAAAAAAGGCTAATCAAAATTAGTTGGTATTTTTAAGGTGCGTTTGATTTTAAGAATTAACAACTATTATCAGTAAACTTTACTTCGCAAGTGTACCTTACCTACCTACGCGAGAAATACCAAATTACGCAAGATGAAATGAAATCCCGTTGTGCTATCTGAGTAGATGATGAATGCTTAAAAGTAAACTGCTATTTTGTGTTCAATTTATATGATTTGTGTCCGTTCGGATTTATTTTAGTACGCAATGAATAAAAAATAATAATTTTGGTAAAATTTATAGCACATGCAAAGCAACTTTTGGAAATAATCGACACATATTTTAGCAAAGGTAGAAACAAAATAGACAGTTGTGGACACATCAAGGTTCCATTTTAGTTACATATTGAAAAAACAAGGAAGAATCAAGACATATTTTCAAAAAGTTTCAGGTATATTTCAGACTCACCATTGGACAAAATTTGGGCCATATTTAGTACACATTTCATTCACCATTTTGGAAGCATTTCCCACTTGTAACGGTTCAAAAGTCGACAATTTGCCTTTGAAATGTGTCGTGTCCAAATTACAGTGTCGACACGGCGTCGACACTTTGCCCAAACTGAGTCGAAAAATGTTACTTGGAATTTTTGATCAGTTGCATTAAATTTCGAAAACTGATTGTATAACTAGTAAAGGAAAGTAGGTAACGGCCCAGCTGCATGCTCTGCCCCAGGTCCAATGCTGGCTCTCTCCGGCCCTGATGGGTTTCAAAGAATACGTCTTTTCGGAATCACCTATACGGTTACACAAAAATTGTTTATGATCTTCTATATAATGTCAAAATCGAAAATCAACAGCAAGTCCACTAATAGTAAAGAGTATCTTCCATGAAATAATGTTTTGTGTCTAACCATGTAGGTACATTGAAATATTTGATCTTAAATGTTCAATGTAATCATATAGCTCTCGTATCAACAGAAATGAAGTAAATATTCGCCTATAATTTTGTTTGAATATACAGGTTTTAGAGAATTTGTTGGCTTCATTCACAGAATATGCTTCGAGAAAGTTAACGAAAAGCCCACACTAGGGCGAGAAGTCAAATAAAAGAGTATCAGAAACATGATGGATGATCCTTTGTCCCACGCCGACGTCTGAAACGAGCAATTGCCATATTTAGGTTTAGGGTCACCCTGTATATTTGGGCAGTCCTATATTTTTGGTGGAGATCAAAACTAGTATAATAATCATCCATATTTTATTAAAAAACGTAGTGGAACAAAGGATATTCAAGTACCTGTATAGTTCTTAAACTAATCGTTTTAAACCACAAGTATGATAGTTTGTTGGAATCGGGAGAAATATAGAAATGCCAAAATATACAGGTTGTCTCATTAATAATTTTGCATCTGATGTCACGTGACCGAGAACTAGAAGCTTATTGGGTAACATAATATAAAAAACTGCACCAATTGCTTTAATTTAGAACTCCAAATTTTCAATTCTCTACTACTCTCGAGTTCCGAGATATTCGCTGGCCAAAACATCGTGGGCCACCCTGTATACAAAAAAAATCATGAAATTTTGAAATGTGTCTTGCAGTAAACTGAAGGCAGTTTGAACACCTGTATCTGGTTATTCGCAAAGAGAATAATTTCTTATTGGGATAGGTATAACCAGAATACTTTTAATGAAAAATTATTATAACTTAGCAGAGCCTTATATAATAAAAGTGATAATTAGCCTAAATTAATGAGAATTCATATATCTTGAAATTTGTATGGTGTTCCATTTGGAAAAACTCATGTTCGATTTCATGGGCCTTTCTTGCGCCCCGCGCGTAAAAATAGTTATTCCTGAAGATATCTTCCATAGCCGTATGATATGAAATCGTAATTTTTTGAAAACTCCTATTAGTCCAAGGGATATTTAACTGTCCGACTGGTCTAGAGACACTGTACGCGTTAAGTACCCATTCCATATCAAATCATTTGGAAATTTTATAAACTCACCAACATGCTACTTCCTACGAGATAAGACGAAGAAATATTGAGGATGCGTCACTGAACCGGCAATGACGCCTTTGGCAACTTTGATTAGATATACAGAGTGGGCCATTGAAAACGAAACAGCGGCTCTGTAGGTCGACAGAACCGAGTTATATAAAAACGCTCGGACACGTCAACCACATTTTCGAGGGGGACATCGTTCGCGACGAAATTCACCCGAAATACATTCCATCCCTCGGAGCTGTGTGACTGCCACCCCTAAATTTTTAAATGGCAACATATGGCAAGTGATACCTCATTTGAAAGGTATTTTCCTTCTTAATATCAAACAACAAAAATAAATCAATTCCATCGATTCGTTTTCGAGATATAGGAACTTGAAGTTGGGAAATCAGTTTTTATTCACTCAATCAATAAAAACAATATCTGATAAAGGAACTGTCGCAATAATTATTATTGTCAATGAATTAAATGTTCAAACTGTCTACCACCCATTTCCATACAATAGTACAAGTTCTGCTCAAAATGAGACCTCACATTTCGTAGCATTTCCGGCGTTATTCGACGGCATTCTTCAATAATTCTACGTCGTAATTCTTCCAGAGATTCTGGTTCGGTTGCATAGATTTTGTTTTTCAAGTGACCCCACAGGAAAAAGTCAAGTGGGGTTAAATCTGGAGATCTGGCTGGCCACTCTATAGCGCCTCTTCTTCCAATCCAACTTCCAGGAAACATTCTATCCAAAAACGCCCTAACAGGCTGTGCATAATGTGGAGGTGCCCCGTTCAAGTGGTCTTCACGGTAAGGATTGTCATTTTCAATGATGTCTACTAATTGTGGATAAACAAATTCATTCAATAATTCCAAATAAGTTTCTCCTGTCAGGTTACCGTCGAGAAATACTGGTCCAATCAAACGGTCCCCAAAAATACCGGCCCAGACATTGAGTTTTTCGGGAGTTTGAGTATGAACTTCGTGGAAAACATGTGGATTGGCATCTGACCAATAACGACAATTATGACGATTCACAGTCGAATTCAAAAAGAATGTAGACTCATCAGAAAAGCAGATGTTGAAAAGAAAATTCTCATCAGCATCTATTTTCGTAGTCATAATTTCACAAAATTCCTGTCGCCTATCAAAATCATCTTCATTCAATTGGTGTACCAAATGTATTTTGTAGGGGTGAAGTTTATGATGTTTCAGGATTCGGCGTATACTGGTTCTACTAATATTGGTAACACTTGCCAATTTCCTTGTGCTCAATGTTGGGTCTGCATGAACTTGTCCTAAAAGTGCAACTTCAACAGGTTCATTTCTCACAGGAAATTCACGTTCTGGGTCTCGTTTCTTGTTGGCTACTGATCCAGTTTGACGAAACTTTTGCACTAATTCTAGAACGTATTTTCTAGCAACAAGTTTATCTGGATGCGTTTCATTGAACAAATTAGCTGTACGGTTACCGCACTCATCATTCTTGAAAAAAATTGTTATTATTTCAACTCTTTCCGCGATCGTATACACCATTATTGAGGAAATATTCAGCAGCTGTAATTCACTCTAATGTCGTTCAATCAACGATCAGTTTGACATTGCCAGACGTCAAAATTGCGATTTGGCGAAAAAAATTATCGCATACATGTTTTTGTTGTACGCGCATTGGAGTCGAATTCGAGAAAACGTCTTTTTATCGATTCTCAAGAACTTTAACATTTTTTCGATCAAGTAATGATTGATGAAATAAGAATTTGAAACGGAATTGCATGTTATTTGTTGGTAAACAGTTAGATCATTTAATTCCTTGACAATGATAATTATCTTTAAACAGTTGCATTGTTAGATCTTATTTTTATTGATTGAGTGAAAAAAAAGTGATTTTCCAACTTCAAGTTCCTATATCTCGGAAACGAATCGATAGAATTAATTTATTTTTGTTGTTTGATATTAAGAAGGAAAATACCTTTCAAATGAGGTATCACTTGCCATATGTTGCCATTTAAAAATTTAGGGGTGGCGGTCACAGCTCCGAGGGATGGAATGGATTTCGGGTGAATTTCATCGTGAACGATGTCCCCCTCGAAAATGTTGTTGACGTGTCCGAGTGTTTTTATATAACTCGGTTCTGTCGACCTACACTCCATTTATATAATGAAACAACTGATCATTTTTTTCAATGATTGTGAGTATTGCCGTGTAAATGAACTTTTTTGAATCTAAACGTTTTAATAGCGTTGAAACTATAGAAGTCAATTCTATAAAGGAATATCGATAAACGTATGAGCTGCGCGAATTAGAATGAGACAGTAATCGGACGATGAGGGTAGTATAAATTGTACATTCAGTTATAATGTATACTGAGCTCTTCTCTGAGGCTCTTCTGCTACCGCACATCGATGGGCGTGCCGATTTCATATCCCTATATAGATTTGCCAAGCTGTACTTCATATTATTCATAACTAAAGGAGGAAATGATTTGGTATTGGAACAGAAAGGTTTTGCTCCAAAGGAAAAGGTATTACTTTTTTGGTATTCATAAACAGTAGCATTTGCTTCAAAACGGAATGATTTGCTTCAGAAAATATGCATCTAGTCCGCCAGAGAAGCTTCTGTAGCAACTACGGTCTGTCGTTTATATGTATTTGTAGGGCGAAACTGTTTAGTTGCCAAGGGCGCGCTTGATTTTAGTGAATTTTTCCGTGGACTGTCCATTTATAGGTATATTAGTGAGAAAGATGTAAAACGTTTGTTATCAGAAAAGGTTGTACTCATTCTACAAGACTTTTATAATGAGTTTTCAAAAGTCAAGATTTTAAAACACGAATCGAGCTTAGTTATAAAATTGTCTTTGCAATTTATCGTTTCTATATTATCCTCATTTTGAATAACATTGTTTTCTGATATCATTTGCTTACTCTTCAACTGATGAAGAACTTATTCCCTGAGACCTCAGGCTGGAGTGGCAAACATGAAGGGGTCCTTATGTTGTACCTAATGATTCATGTGCATGTTTTTTCTACGGTCACAACACAATACTGCTCTTTCCTATTTGAATAAACAGTGAGGTACACTGTATGTCTTCACTTTCCTTTTCTTACCGATAACACAATGGAGTCATTCTGTTATAATTTACCTTATCAATGTGTTGACTGAAATTTTCGTGTATAATGAGCGTCAATTACCTCAAAAAGTTGTATCGGATTTATCCCCACTTTATAGAATTCTGTAATTGTTACGTTGAAAATATCAAATTTTTATCTTATGAATAGCTTGACCATACTGAAACATTTGTATTTCAATGATAATGGCAAAACTTTCTCATTTTCTCCACACCACTGAGCACTAAATTTAAAAAATTGGATTTTGTCAAAACATTGGCTGTTACATTGGTTCGTATCTAACAGTTATACCAGAATTCCACGACCATTGTGATGACATGACACTCCAGAAACATGGTGTTTTCAAGATTATAATCAAGTTTCGATGATCATCGTGCCAAGAGCGTTACATTTCGCACGAAATGTTGAAAACTCTAGCCTCTTTGATTTGACGCACTATTTTTAAGATTATGTGCGAAGTGAAACGTTCGTGTACGATTATCATCAAAAATTGATTATAATCGGAAAAACACGATATATTCGGATTTCCCTATCATCGCAAGAATCGTCGAATTCTGATGTAACTGTTAGATACGAACCAATGTAACAGCAAGGGTTCTGAGAAAATAATTTTTTTTTAATTTAGTGCTTTCTGGTGTAGAGAAAATGAGAAAGTTTTGTTATTATCCTTAAAATACAAATATTTCAGTATGGTCAAGCTATTCATAAGAAAATAATTTGATATTTTTATACAGCTACGAAAATATTTTTAAAAAATGCTATTTTCAATTTTCTCACATTAATTTTTCAACCTCTGTATATGTGTATAAAATTGAATTCTAAGCAACTTTTTCAAATAACTTTTTTTGATATCTTGCCATTTTACCCGACTTTTTGTCTATTCATAGTAATTTTTTTCAATTTGCCGCCATACTAGCGATCACGTGACATGTCAAAATCGATTTTTAGGTTATCGAACATGCACAAACTTTTCCCAAGAATTTTTTTTCAATACTCGAATAATAAACTTTTTCTCCATATGGTACATACTTTATGGCGGTCACTGTATATAAATATCTCTTTCTCTCTTTTAATTTAATTATGAGTATAGAATATTGCCTGTTTTTTTTTTCTTTTCGGTAACCATCGTTGTTTCGAAGCTTTACTGAAAAACGAAATTCGTATACAGCAAACATCAGCTATATTGAATTGAAGTTATACTCAAAACTTCATTTCTTTTTTTCTGACTGACTGAAATTTTCGCATTGCATGTAAGATATTAAGTAGGTTAATGTGACTATTTATATTCAGCAAGTTTTTTTAAATCTTATAGCATCAGTATTACGAAACTCGAAATATCGCAATAATCGCAATAATCGCAATACTAGGAATCTATTTTTTTTTTCATCATTTGGAGTTTTTCGTTTTTGACAGCCTGTGCTTTTCATATGACGGTTATTGTATTTTCTACTACTTATTATTACCACGCTTATATTAACTCACTCTGTTAAGGAAACAAAGTCACAGTTAACTGTAATCAATTTTTAGACCACTTATGAACAAAATGGCGGCTCCAATATGGCAGACGAGTTTTGTAATTATGACCCGATTCAATTCAAAATTGGTATCTGGGGGTTTTCGGGCACAGAGATTATGATTATTCTGTCAAAATTGAAAAAATCAAGATGGCGGCTTCATTTTGGCGGAAGAGTTTTGTAATCATGATCCGATTCTATTCAAAACTAGAATCTGGGAGTTTTAGGGGGTCGAAGATATGATTCTTCTGTCAAAATTGGAAAATTCAAGATGGCGGATCCAATATCGCGAACGAGTTTTGTGTTATGGACAATTCGATTAAAAGTTGGTATCTGGGGGTTTTCGGGATCGGAGATTATGATTCTTTTGTTGAAATTGAAAAATTCAAATATATATATATATATATATAGAGATTTAAAAAAAGTGACATTAAAAAAATGTGACATTAAAAAAACTCGACTGCCATGTGTGTAGTATATATATATCATTTATATATATATATATTAAATTTAGGGTTTTCCAACTGAGCGTAAATGCGTCCACGGCTACAGAGTACGGGTAAAACGTATTTTTCACACTTTGGTGGTCCAATTTATTAATTTTTTCCAACGATTTTGTTGTAAGCGCTATGGCATAACTCGTACTCTTTCCGTGGCTTGCCTTTTCGATTCTTTATCGGCTCAAGAATAATTGTTACAACAACTAATATAAGCTATTACCAAATATCGCGTTGAACTTTCTAAACCCAACGTTACTGTTCTCAGTAAAACATTGCAGTCTTTTAGGCTCATAATAGGCTCATAATGTTGATATGTTCTGTACTGGAGATATTTTGCTAACTTCATTATGGATTCATAATTTTTGTGGTGAGTCTGTAAGCACCATCCATACTTGATTACAGGGCATGATGCTACTGATTTTTCTATAAATTTGGCCAAGTCTCTAATTTTATATTCTTTCTTATATTTGAATTTTGTTTCATTGTGGAATCTTAAATATTGAACTCGAATCCCAAAAAGTTCATTGTTGGTTTCAGAACATTTTTCTCTTTATTCACAGTAAATCCAAGATGTTGCAATATTTTCACCATTCGTGATACATGATTCATACATTCATATATATTTTTGGCTATAACGAGCCAATCATAGAGTTAAACAACTGCCTTAATTCTTTCTTCACGAAACGTTTCAAGAATTGGCTTTAACAACTTGGTGAATAAAAAAGGTGCAACTGATAAGCCGAAAAGTTCGCAGACGAACTGAAATAATTATTTTTTATATTAAAATCGTAGATACTTCCTGTGATTTTGTTTTATTGGAATCAGAAAATAGGCATCCTTCAAGTCGAATAAAGCTAGGAAGACATTTTAGATTATCAGTTTTTGGACAATTCGATGATCTTCTAACTTGAAATGTGGTGCTGTTATGCATTAGTTGAGCATTTTCAAGTTTAGAATGAATCTAAATTTGACATTCGTTTTTTTTTCATAAGAAATGAGATTAAATAAATTGTCCACTCGTAGGTTGATTGATCATTAATAGCTTTTTGATAGTATGTTGATTCTTTACTCTTTGGGAATTTTGTTTTGATACGGTATGGATATAATCCAATCTAGGGTAAGTTTGGCATCAATGGTGTTTTCCTAGTTTTTCTGTTTCTTGATCCTTTTCCCTTCGGTTCTTTACCAGCGCGTTTGACAGCCTTTGCTGTTTTTAAACTTTTTTGCGAATTCCAACCGAAGAATAAGGTCTCGATTTTGCTATTTTCTACTTGCTTTTTGTATACTTTGCTCAGAACCGGTGTTATGAGATACCTGCGGAGTAAGGATAGGGAATACATGACATCGCATATTATTTTCGCGTATTTGTCATGTTAGGAAATACTTCTTTTTTTAGATCGATGTTCTCCTTCTAATTTATAATGTTTGACATGATGAAGTTCAACGAAAGAGTTTTCTGCAAAAATGTCTCCTGTTTTGCCGACTGAGTAGGCAAACGGTTGCAATTTTTTCATTCAGTGCTGGGAGCACTGATAGTTGTACAGTTACTCGGGACTGGGTGTTTTAGAGCAATTTTAACCGGTCTTTCTCCCCCCCAGGCCTGTTGTTACATTGGCGCTCCATCTATCTGCAAGCTCTTGATGTAGTTCCGAACCCATGGCTTCTTTTTCGTTATGTTTGACGCCTGACGCTAAAAGGATCTCTTCATCCACCAAATTTGGTGACGACACGTTTTTTTCAGAAGAGGCCTTGCTAAATGAATTTCTTGAGGATGATACAACTGCAGTAAATGACCAATAGGTATAAACTAAATAACAACCACTTGTCCTTTTTACACAAGTTAATAAATATATACAGGATAAATGAAGTGGGAAGTAGAAGATGACAAAACAAAACGAAATGACAGAATACATTTTTGTCGAATTTTCTTTTTTAATTTTAAAGTTTTCAAGGCACTTTTGGTAATCACTGATTAGAGGTCTGCAGCCTACGCAAACCAAGCTGAAACAATGACAGCGGGCAGATACGCTGTTGCCTGGATAATAAAACCAGTGACTTCCAACCAAAGGTTACTAAAAGCCCCAATATTTTGAACATTTTTGATTGCTTCAAAAACAAAAATTCTTGCCGTTTAGTGTTACATTATGCTCCATTTTCTTACTCTTACTCTTCTTACTTCTTACTCGTTTCTAAAATACATTATTATTATTATTGTATTTTCAGAAATAAAAATTATTTCCGTGTAGTAAAATTGAAAAGTACGGTATTTGCAATCTTACTGCAATTACTGTTTGTTGATAAGAAACATCAAATATTTACTTCCCATGAGAAATAATATTGTTTCTCGTTTTGGGCATGGTGATCCCAAACCAATGTTCAAAATTAACATACTTCCTCAAACCATATACAGTGTACGTATTGCTTCACGATAGATAGTGAAAAAAATCATTACTTTATAACTCGTTGAAGGTACCAACTGATAAAGGGTCATTTTGCATTTTCACAATAACAATAGTAAGATAGATATGTTTATATTTTCGAACCACTTTGTCTAATTACCTTCTGATAAATTGTTTGTGTATATCTTATCTTTATGTACACTTCATAATATCAGTTGAAGATATACACTAGGTATGGAGAAGGCTTCCTCGTTACTTATTTGTGAATTGTGTTCATTTGAAATGAGTCAGTAACGCTGGTTGGGTTGTTTCAATGAAAAGTTTATTTGATTTCTTACAGTTATGACAGAAAGTGCTTTCAAAGCCAGAGATATAGGACTGAGGGCCCAAAAGAAGATTCTGTCACGTATGGCAGGAAAAAATATCGCCAAGGTTTTCATTGATGATGCTACTTCCTCGCTTCTTGACAACTTGTACCGTCTTGCAAAACAATACGTAAGTTAAAATATCATATTTAACAATAAAATTACAATTTTTCAGTAATGAATTGAACCATACACCACTAAAACTTGCCTGATTGCCAAAATTTGCATTGTTTGAAATAGTATATTTCTAAATAACGCCTACCGATCTTCCTTGGAAGCTCTAAATTTTATCGTTGTTATTATAACTTTTTGTTGATATCTTTGATAACGAAGTAATCGGCAACATTTTTTTTAGAGAAATACGATGTGTCATAGATTGAACTATTTAAAAAACTGCGCTTTTATGTTACTCAGTTAACGTTTGGGAAAAAACTGATTTCGAGCGTATCAAAATGAACTTTTGAGCTATACTCAATTCAGAAAAGTTGTGTGTATCCCTACGAGTATCGTCTGAGATCTTAAAATTTTGAATCAATTAGCACGTTTAACGGTATTTTATAGTTTTTATATCTTATTATACAGTACTTGTCTCACCTCACCGAACATAGGTAGAATTAGGGCAGTTGATATTTCTCCGGCGATTAGACCACAGACAAACAGCGTTGACTAATTTGTATACGAAATAAGCTGCTGTTTGGAAAGTGTGTGGATTACAAGCAGAAAGAGTTGTAGAATACTAGAATATGTTAAACAATTGTTATATCGCCTCTAAAAAACTACCTATACGCATCTTAAATAATTGTTAGGATGTCACGACAGTTGTTATTTTCATCGTGAATAGCGAAACTGAAAACTCAACTATATATTCATTTCATACCTACTTGTCCTTATTCATTGGGAATGGGTTGGATAATAGTAAATTAGTCATATTGTCTCCTATGTTCCGTCCATCGTGAGATTATCTGAATATTGTGAAGAATATACCTACACTTTAACACTATATAAATAATTTATTTAAATTTCAATTTCTACCTGTATGAAACTCTATCACCGAGTTGGAGCCCGTTCAGCAAAAAGCTCACATTAAAGCTGCGGATACTGAGGTCCTCCTGCAGCTTCATAAGGATAAGAAAATGCAGGGGGTCTTCTTTGAAAACATTGAAGACCTTGGCTTATCCAAAAATTTGACCTACGCATTCCTCAGGCCAGGTGGGCTGAAATCGAAAACAGGGGGATTCATAATGGCTTGTCTTCACCACACCCTGGTCTACCTTAGTTGCGTGATGGGTATAGAGCTCATCCATCCTATCATATTATAATGAAATGTGTGCTGTACATCACAAAAGATTGAAAAATCTGGTATCATACCAGATCACAGTGGATGAAATTCCACACATAGATCTCCAAATGCTCTGGGAATTGGGGCTCGAGGGATTGTTTTGATCGAACAATAAACCTAACTTGATAGCAGCACACCAATACAATAATCTGAGAATTGTTGTATGATGCATTCTTGTATTAAGAGTGATAAAACTCTAAAAACTAAAAGTCAATTATGTTAGGTACAAGTAATATAAGGATGTATTCAAGATTCTGAAAGTTAAGTTATTTCATTATTCAACATATCCTCGTCTTGATTCAATACATATATGACCACGCTCATCTTACTCTGACAACCAGGCCTCTACAACCTATTACCTATTTGTTGGAAGAAACTTTACGACCTTTGAAACTTTTTTTTTAGTTGAGAAAAGAGATGATAGTCGGACGGAGACAGATCTAGTGAAAAAGTGAAAAAGGGGGATGTTCGAATAATCAATTCGAATCCCAAATTTCCTGAGACCATAATACATTTGCTGTCTGCGTGTCGAGCTTATGCGATCTCAGCTTATATCCACAGGCATAATGCGGCACTACGAGTGTTGTACTACCATCTACGACACTCGATCGGTATAGACGAGACACCGATGTTGCCTTTGTTGATGCCATGTAGGTGCAAACTTTGGTTTTATTCAAAGAAAAATTACAGATTATACAACATCCAAATCTGACAGTAACTAACAACATAAAAAGTACATCGAGTAACATACTGAAGGTAATCTGATGATAAGTAAAATATATTTAATGTTTTACTTCAACAGCCTTATGCTCCGGGAGATATTGAGTCCGTTGTGGAAAATGAAAAAAACCGAATCTATTGGAACTACTCATTCCCCACCCTCAGGCAAATACAAGCAAATAAGCCTGATGTAGTCCTACTCAACCCTAAAAGGAGGACGATATTCGGCTTTTCGGCTCCTGGCGAAACGAACATCTTCCGAAAAGAGGAGGAAAAACGGACTAAATATGAGATTTACTTTTTGACCTCCGCAGACTCTACCCAAACCAATCCTGCTAAAATGGCGGTTCTGATCATAGGGGTCCTTGGTGGAATGATGGACACGCTGCTCTCTAATCTAAAAATCATACTGGCTTGTCGTGATGCGGCAGAAATTTTAGCCGGACGAATGCAGAAGGCTGTCATTCTTGGTTCACTCCGTCTGCTCAGGGCACATGATTCTCGGACCCAGTAGTTGCTCACCCCATGGACGTGGGGAGTAACTATCTGGGTAAATGGCGCCAGCGCACCCACCGGATGCAAGAATTCCCCACATCACTTCCCAATAAGCAATCCGCATGAACCAATGACCATCTATTTTAGTTGCGCCTGCGTGATGTGCAATATAATTTTAGGTTGGAAACGTCGCAAATGAATTTTCCTTCCTCACATACACTATTTGTTTTCACAACAAACATAATATTGGAAACACAAATTTCTTATTCATGTAAATAGGGATTAACCTAATATTAATATTGTGAGGAATGTATTTGACATCTTCAGGAAAATAACAGTCGTATGCATGGTCATTCGCCAGCGACTCTCCAAAGGTGCGCCGTTCGCTACACTATTTAAAATGCCAGCGAACGGCACACCTCTGGAGAGTTGCTGGCGTATAACTATGCATACGGCTGTAAATGTATTTATTTATTTATTATTTTATTCGATATTTAATATGAAAGAACCCAGGACGACTGATTCATGCATAATAATCATGGGGATATACGGACCATATTGTCCTCTACAAAAGGTATACTGAGTAAAATCGTATCTCAAAATCTGTCACTATTCGCCGTACCTACTCATTTCGGGATTATCGCACCCTTTGTGTCTAGCCCCAAAAGCCGATCGCTGCATATCTGCCACATGTATAGTTTTTAAATTTATATTTTAAATTTTGAATGTTAAGATATAGAACTAATTGCTCATGTAGATTGATACATATAGGATTTCCCTACGTTCGAAACAAGACAAAAAGTATACAATAATACTTTGGATAACAAGGTCGATGGGCGTAAACTAATCACTACCAAAAATAGTGACACGGGCTGTTGGTCTAATATTGGATCACTTTTCTTCACTGATTCGAGCGCCCTCACATGGATGTTGATTCATTCATCGAATTTGGAAATAACACTGAAACCATTCTCGAAATTTTAGCACAGGAGCTAAAACAAATAGAACTTGTAAATGGGATTATTGAAGTTTATAATATATTCCGAATCAGTTAATTATGGTATATATTAACAAATTATAACCTCTATATATTTCATATTGCATGAAGAATATGCCAGGCATTCGATAATAGATATCATGGACCACTGAAACTTGTATTATCGATGTCGACGATGCTACAAAAAAGTGAGGAAAATTTTTCGTAAGTATAAAACTGAGAGTATTGGGAAAGCAAAGATTTCAGGATAATAATTCGACTCTTGCTGATTGTCAGTCGCCTACATCGTGGCGTTCACCCGCTGCAACTCTCAAAATATGTTATAAAAAAAAACAACCAAAAAAATACAGGTTGCAACTGACAATGGGGGGGGATCTTACTATTAGCATTTCAATAACACAAATTTCGCAGGCCAGTCTTTTTCAATGGGGCGGAAGGGCGCTGGGCCCACGCCTGTTTCGGAAAAATGCCTAAGTATTTTTTTTATGATAAGCTTTTATTATTTTATTTATATAATGCATAAATCAAGAATCTATTACCGTCAGTCACGTACTACTTGGCAAAAAGGTACTGGGCCCTTGGAAATGTACACAAATATTCAGGTATACATCAATATTATAAGTTTATGTTAGTTGTACCACCTTAATCAAGAATTTGTTGCCTACAATCATGTAAAGTGTGGCAAAGGCCCGCTAAAAATTGAGAACATACTTTATTTCAGTGGGAATGCGCTACACGTATTGTATCTATGTATAAAGGGTGTCCTGAAATTACGTTTGAAGGCGAGCCCAAGATGAAGGTTTTTTATAAATATTCTCGAAACCCTCCAAGGTAAAATATCCAAAATTTGGATAGGAATTTCTTTTTAAGCCCAATATATCGAAAAATTCTACCTAAGGGAGCTACAGCCATTTGAATGTACAACCTTGAAGATGGGTTTGATTTAATATCCCCGAAACGGTGCTTGACAGAAAAATTAAATTCCGAGAAATGATTATTTTTTTATCATGGATGAAATGTATTAACATTCATTTCAAGATTCCATTCAGGGGTGGGTCGATTGTTTGTTTTTTCGTTAACCAGCTGTCGTTCCCTTTACGAACGGCAGGCCTCAAAAGTCGAAACTTGTGCGAGCCAAGGATTAACGAGGTCTTACCTTTTAACGTGCGATTCCTAGCACTTTCTCGGGCCATCAGATAAAAAAGTCGCTGAGGATTCGAACCTAGCCGACCAGTAGTCAATGGTTTTGAACGCTTCAGTCTCAACCACTGAGCTACTTGACCAAACCCCAACTTTTTCGCATATATCTTGTTTGAGGTTTTGATGACATATTATCGAATTCTAGAGTTTTCTACACAAAAATTTTATTTTTGTTCAACTTCGATAGGACGAATAGTTTTCATGTAAAATCGATTCGAAAACTATCTTGTACGACTAAAAACCAAAATAATGCTTGATCAAAACAAAAGTAACGATATCGAATTAAAAAAAAAATTGATAACAACTGATGATACTCCTTTGACATTATTGAAACCAGTGTTTCGATTTATTGTCTTTTATACTGATTTCTCAATATAAAATGTTATTTTTGTAATTAATTGACGGACTGACTTATAGACTTTTTTTATTTATATATTGTCAAACCGTTAAATCTCAATGTAATACAAAATGGTCAAAAATATATTAACAACATTCTCCCCCCTTGAAATAAAAACAGTTTAATGAACATCTAAAATACACAACTTCACTACTGGTCTTCTATAAACTCCAAAATTGGATTTAACATCTGCTGTCCTCACAATGCCATCTCGTCCGGGGTATACAGCAGTCACTCTTCCTTTGGGCCAATGGTTTCGGGGGAGGTCACCATCAACAATGATGACTATGTCACCTTCTTTAACAGTTTTGGGGTCCTTGGAATACCATTTTGTTCGGCTTGTAAGTGTTGGAAGATATTCCTTGATCCATTTCTTCCAAAAGAGATCTGTGTAAAATTGGGAAATTTTCCAGTCCTTACGGGAACACAAATCGCCTTCTGAGAACTTGCCAGGTAGGTTAGCTGAACTGGACGATCCTATCAGAAAATGGTTCGGAGTGAGAGCTTCGTCATTTTCTGCTTCTAAAGGGACATGAGTTAAAGGCCGACTATTCACAATGTGTTCAGCTTCGATCAAACATGTATGGAGTATTTCTTCTTTTGGTGCTCTTCCTTTCAAAATTGCTTTAAGTGCCGTCTTTGCAGATTTGACCAATCTCTCCCAACTGCCATTCATATGGGGTGCAGATCTGAAATTGATACCTTTCTGCGACAAGTTTCTCAAAATTTCATCCTCATTCAGTTGTGCTAAGGCTTGTTTCATTTCCTTCTCTGCTCCGTGAAAATTAGCATTATCACAATATATTTTCTTTGGACATCCTCTTTGTCCCAAAAGTCGTCGAATTGCCATGATAGCCGAATCCGTCTTCAAAGAGTTGGCTAACTCTAAATGAATGGCTCTTGTGCTCAAACATGTGAAAATCACACCATATCTTTTTTCGTGATGTCTTCCGATGGTTACTTCCATAGGGCCGAAGAAATCCATTCCTGTATATGTGAAAGGTCTTACATAACTTTCAAGTCTGCAAGATGGTAGTGGTGCCATTTCTGGGGTGGAAGGTTTTGCTCAGTTGTTCTTGCAGAGTTGACATGAATTCCAGCAGCTCCTGACTGTTGATCTGAGTCTTGGAAGTTCGTTTATCACCAGGTTTTGACTGTGATGACCTGTTTTTATATGATAAAAATGTATCAGCAGACGAGTATAATAATTTTTTTGATCCAAGATGACAGGATTTTTTGTGTGATCCGCTACATCCCTTGAAGCTCCTATTCTTCCTTGCATTCGCAAAATTCCCTCATCATCCAAGTAGGGACAAAATTTGAAAAGACGGCTCGATTTATAAATAGGTTTTTTCTTGATTAAATCGTCAATCTCTACGGGAAAATCATTCTTTTGGATAAATTTCCACCACATTTTTTCAGCATTGTATATCTCTAGATCATTCAGTTCCGACGTCTCATATCCTCGTATATTTCCTCTAATTTTTTGTCTGTACTTCAAAATTCTCAGAATCCACGCAGTTGTCCTGACTAGTTTCAACCAGGAAGAAAAACGAAATATGTCCTGTAAAAAGTCATATACTTGGGTCTGTATTGAAACTGCTATGAATTCTCTCTTGATTTCTGAAGTGTCCATCTCATATTCTTTCAATTTGTTCCAGTTGTCGTCTTTTTCTTTCAAAAATCTTGGTCCGGTAATCCATTTTCAGGGTCCCAGTCAATAGTTATTGTATCTCTAGTGGCATCGTCGGCGGTATTTTGTTTTGTTGAAATCCAATTCCAATTTTGAATGTCTGTAGTTTCCTCTATTTCAACTATTCTATGTGACACGAATGGTTTGAATTTATGACAAGATTTCGATTTCAACCAACCCAGAACAGTTTTCGAATCTGACCAAAGTTGAACAGAATCAAATTTCAAAGTATGATTTTCCAAAATAAATTTAGACAGTCTACTTCCCAATACTGCTGACTGTAATTCTAGTCTGGGAATAGAAATTGGTTTTAGGGGAGTGATTCTTGACTTAGCCATGATAAATGATAATTTGATATCGTTTTCAAATTTCACTCTCAAATATGCTACTGACGCATAAGCTTTTTTACTTGCATCACACAGTATATGTAATTGGATATTTTTTGCCATGTATATATCTGGAATATAACAGCGAGGAATGGAAAAGTTTTCAATTATTTTAAGTTCTGCCAACCATTTGACCCATTTCGAATTTATTTCATTTTCCATCATCATCGTCCCATCCTCTTCCCGAATTCCAAATTTCTCTCATTAAAATTTTTCCTCTAATAGAAAAATTCATCAGAAATCCAAGAGGATCAAAAATAAAATGCTATACAGGTTGTTTAACAGATCAGGGCCTTTCAATAAGTAATCATTCAAACTGACATTATTTACCTTCGCTGCAGCATCAAAAACAAGTCTAATTTTAGCAGGTTTGTTTGGATTTGTAACAGCGAAATGGGGTAAGTACCAAATGGGACCGTTGTCCAAATTATTTTCTTTGTTTTCTTCAAGTTTTCTAGCATATCTTTTCGATAGATATTCTTCAATTTTATTTTTGTACTCGTTCGCAAATTTTTCATTTCTTTCCATTTTTGCTTCAATTGACTTCAAACGACTGATGGCATTTCCTCTAGAATTTGGCATCTGCACTTCATCTTCCTTCCAAAGTAAACCAATTTCCCACCTATTTTCTTCGAATCTTCTAGACGTTTTCTCCATTATATCGAATGCTCTTCTATCTTCTTTCGACATGAACTCTTCTTTATTACTCGTCACTCCTAACTCGTCAAACCTGAACGATTTTTCTACTAGCTTGTGTAATTCATGATCAATATTTGAAATATGTAAAGTGATATCTTGTCGTCCTTTTAAATAAGAGTTATTACCATGAAGAACCCAACCTAATTTCGTTTTTGACAAAAATGGAGCATTTTTGCCATTCTCGATCACTTCCCTAGCTATAATAAAACCAATATTATCTTGTCCGAGTAAAATGGTTGGTTTTGCATTTTTATATGAATGAATTTCAAAAGAAGACAAATGATTCCATTTTTCTGTCAATAATTTGGAATCAACTGATTGTAAAGGTAAGTCAAGATTTTTTGTGGTTCTTACATTCTCTAAATGAAACTCATCAACCTCAAATTTTCCACGAATTCTTAAACTTACTCTGGTAGAATCAAACTCTTCATTTGTCACAGAGTTAGTCCATCGAATTTTCAAAGGATCTATAGTACCTTGTAATCCGATTGTTTTGGCAACGTCTGCACTCAAAAGGGTGACAGTCGATGCTTCATCAAATAACGCGTAAGTCGAAAATTCTTCTTTCGGTCCGCGCAAAATAACGGGAGCTACTCTGAGTAGGACTTCCCTTTCATGTATTTTCTTAAAATGATGACTTACTATTTCAGAATTTGAACTCTGTTGGGAGTTTTCTTGTAGCGTTGTTGTTTTTATGTGCAAAAGGCGGTGGTGGTATTTATCACATTCATTTTCATTACATTTTCTTTTTCTTTTACACAAAAACATCTGCTGTTTTGAATTCAAGCAGCCAAAACAAGATTTATTTTTTCTGACCCATTCCCACCTTTTTTCACATGTCAACTTCTTAAAAAATAGGCAGTTATCAATTTTGTGATTCGTCTTTTTACAATAGGCACAATAAGTATCCTTGTTTTCAGAATTATTTGAAGTCGTCGCACAAAATTGCTTTTTTCGTCTTTCGCTATCAAAATCAGGAAGTTATAATACCAACAGCATCTGCCATATATGAAAGCCAATTAGAAAAGTCAATGATACTAATTTCGTTCAATTTATATTTATTTGCATTATTTGTAACTTCTTTGCCCCATTCCAACTTCAGAGCAGGGGTAAGTTTGAAAATTATTTCTGATAAAAGCTGCGGATTCATCAAATGTGATTGACATTTCAAACTTGACAATGTCACCGTTAAATTCTGAATCAAATTTGAAAATTCCATGATACTTTCTACCCTGTCTTCACGCAAATTGGGAAACTTTTTGACGGTTGTGATAAAGTCTTGTATAATTCTGGCTGACCGAAACGCTTTTCCAAAATATTTATAATTTGATCGATTTCGTAGGTAAAATTTAGCAGCGCTTGCACCGAATCTCTTGCTTTTCAACGCAAACATTTCTGAAGTCTATTGATGTTTTAAGAATTAGAAAAAGCACATACCTTTGTCGTATCTCTGAATTGAGATATAAAGTGCAACCAATCCTTAGGATCTCGAGAAAAAATGGGTAGGTCTCTGCTTACCGATTGACGAGCCATAAAACGATTCATATCTTGCTTACTTGTGTACAAATTGTTATATTTGCTCATATCATCCACTCCAATACGTTCATCATTAGACCTAAAATCATAATCAGAAAAATGATCAGATGGAATAGTATCTATCCAGTGTTGTATTTCCATATTTTTGACTCTCCTTTCTCTCGACGTGTCCTTTTTTCTTCTGCCCTTGTCGAATTCTCCAAAACTACACTCTCAACTCCTTTCCGAACATCATCCAATTCAGCCAATCTCGTAAGTTCTAACTCTTTCTGAATCAAATTCCTTTCAATTTCCAACTCCTTCTTTGCGATTTCGGCCAATTTTCTTTGCGCTTCCAATTCAGCCTGCAAACTCCGTCTCCTCAGTGAACTCGCTGAAGACTTCTTTGTTTTCTTTGATGTTACTGACAGTTTTTCACGACTCTCATCTACATTTGCTGTTTTTTGTTGTTCCTTGTGTTTTATTGATCACTATATCTTCATTTCCAAATCTAGCTGGTGGCATTCCCTTGGTAACCCGACTACTTCTTCTCAGCTCTCCAGTGGACATAATTTCCTCTTTGGACTATTTCTTTTGCTCGAAGGACCAATGATATTGAAACCAGTGTTTCGATTTATTGTCTTTTATACTGATTTCTCAATATAAAATGTTATTTTTGTAATTAATTGACGGACTGACTTATAGACTTTTTTATTTATATATTGTCACAATTGTATATCCCTGACTACAAAACGTTAAATCTCAATGTAATACAAAATGTTCAAAAATATATTAACAACAGACATTTTATTCCACTTCATCAAGTGCTGAATTATATTAAGTTATTTATTTTTTCATTCAATACCGATGTTATTGATGATTTTATCAAGCATTTTTATGGTGTTTAGGCGTGTAAGGAAATTTTCAAATCGATTTAACTCCAAAAATGTGCGTCCTATCTATGTTCAACACGAGTACCTTTTTCGTGTAGAAAACTCTAGAATTTATTCATCTAGTATCAAAACCCTAAATAAGCTACATGCAAAAAAGTTGAGGTGGTTTGAACTGTACCCCCACCCTGTTTAACACAACCCTGAATGAAAGTTTGTAATGAATGGTTATACATCTCATCTAGACTAACAAGACTAATTCTTGATCAATTGAAATTCTTTTACGAAAATAGCGCTAACGTTAACAGCAAAAAACTTAAGCGTACCTACATTTATGCCACAAATGTGGTCACATGTGGTGTCTTCTACAAATTGCTTTGAAGTAGGTCCCAGATTATGATTTCACGTACCCAACAACCCCCTTTTCCAAATTTTTATGTATTAATATGATGTTGTGGTATGCGTCCTATTTTAGCGATTAACTGAGCTTTATTCAAAATAAAAACAAGGGAGAGATATTTTGACATCCACATGCTTACGTTGTAACATTTATGATTGTCAGTCATAAACATTTCATAGAGGGTACGGACGGAAATTGCAAGTAATCTCTGAATATACAGATTAGGTCGCTTCGCGCGACGCTGCATTTGTTGACTGAGAACATTCCACCGATACATGAGATGACTGACACATGAATTGATCGATTCAGCAAGTCCACTTCAGGTATGTTTTGAAGTGTCAGTCGTCGAATTACAGTGTTGAAAAATTTAGGGGCGATGATGTTTGAATAATTGTCATATTATAACTGCACCTCTCAAATGCAGGGAACTTGTTAGTTTAGCTACCAACTGAGCATTATCCATACTATAAACAGCTGAGAAAGTTGTTTTCATCTTCACGTGCTTACGTTGTACCTAAATATTTGATTGCCAGTCATAAACACCTGATCTTTATGATAAAAATATAGCCATGTTTTATTGAGCCCCATTCCACTAACTTGTTTTGAAGAATGACAATATTTGCAACACATTTTTGATGTTAATTGCATTTTTCAATTGGACAGTTAAAATTGAACATAATTGTGCAGGAATCAGTCGTAAGCTTATCATAAAAAAATACTTATTTTCCGAAACAGGTGGGTCCAGCGCCCTTCCGGCCCATTGGAAAAGGCTGGCCTGCGAATTTATGTCATTAAAATGCTAATGGTAAGACACCCCCCATTATCAGTTGTGAACTGGATTTTTTTTTGTTACTTTTTTTCTTACATATTTCGAGGGTTGCAGCGGGTGAACGCCATGATGTAGGCGACTGACAATCCGCGGAGCATCAAATTATTTTTCTGAAATCTTTGCTTTCCCAATACTCTCAGTCATATAATTACGAAAAATTTTGTTCACTTTTTTTACCCAGATTGGTAAGCCCCATACCCTAACTTCGCCCCGGAAATCATGTATGGCGAGAATCTGTGTAGCATCGTCGACATCGATAATACAAGTTTCAGTGGTTGATAGGCGTAAACTTATCACTACCAAAAATAGTGACACGGGCTCTTGGTCTATATTGATGCAGGGGTTCAGCAAAAATCACTTTGACGGAGTGATTTCGAATGAATTCTTGCAATTTTTTTTTTTTTTTGACAATAAGGATAAATTTATGAGACAGGCATGTCTCAGAGTACTTTTTCGAAAAAAAAATTACCTTTTGAGATAAAAAATATTGAATGTGGTCAAATTTCTGCAATTTTTTTAAGGTTATTTTTGGAAAAATTTCATAAGTACTGTGAGAGATGCCTGGATCCATCTTTTTCAATTCAGATGGTGAAAAAAAATCTCGAATTTTTTCAACAGCGAGCTCCGTGTATTTTGATTTCTCCCGTTCCTTGTTTTACCAATAGCCACTAATAAGGTTAACCCCCCCTAACAAGGCCGCTAATGGTATTATGTTTACAAACTTTTTGAGTTGTTACTGTAACGATCTCAGAGTTGAATAAATATTATTATTATTATTATTAACATTTGTATTCGTTCATCATTGCATCGAGATTTTTTTATTTATCTTTCTGCTGATATTTTTGTAACCCCATATTTATATTCTGGTCTCGTAACTGTAATACTGTACCTGTATCAATAATTTACAAAAACTATTTAACGATGTTAAATTTTTCAGTCAAACAACAAGAAAGAGGCCGAAAAATTAATCAAGAACATCATAAAAGTGGTCATAAAGCTGGGTGTCTTACACCGTAACAACCTGTTGACAGAAGAAGAAATGAAACAGGCGGAAAAATTCAAAGCAAAATTTCGAATTGCGGGAATGGCCATAATTTCATTCTATGAGGTTGATTTTAGCTATGATCGCAATTATATTGTACAAGCCCTAAATGAAAGCCAAAAGTGCCTTGAAATAATTGTTTCAAAACATTTGACAGATAAGTCTATATCAAGAATTGAAAATGTTTTCTCATTCTTTGGTAATGAACAATTCCTGGATTCAATGTTCAAAAGGGACTCTGAATACAGAGAAGCACTTGGCAGAGTTGTGAATGATCTCAATAAAGCCATCGATAATGGAGATCTTTAGTCTTTTTACTTGTGATTCATATGTTATTAGGTTTGGTATTTATTTATACGCAGGATTTTTGTATGTATGTTAATGTCGCGATGTGTTACTTATATTTAGAATGATTTTCTTCTTTTATTTATGAAAAAGAATAATGTTAATTGTCCATCTTTTGAGTAATTCTATAAAATTCAAAATTAATAGCAATATAATTTCAAATGTGCTCAAAATTATTTATTGAGATTGATAATAAAAAAAATACATGTTTTGAATGTACATATGAAAGATATTACATATCTTGTTTTACGTTATTGTTGCATGAATATTTAGAAAATAGAATATTTTTGCACTGGAAGATGTAATATTTCTACTACCCTATAAGAGTAACTCTCACGAAGTACCTTCAAACTTTAAAGTTCCAAATTAATTATCACTCAATTTTGTAGAATTCTCGTAGACACACACATGTTCTCACCGCATACTTATTTTTGGAATATTTTAAATAATTTCGTTAAACGCATTAGGTATAAGTAATAGACTGAATTCTACACTTTTAAGTAGCAAATGTGTTAGTATTATTAATAGATGAGGAACTCACCAAATCCTAATTATTAATAAAAATCGTGACATGTAAAAATGATTGGACATATTTCTCAAATCAATATATATCTTGCCATTCATATACATCATATTACTTGATTTTACGATGATTGAAAATTCTCAGTGATTACCAGACTTATCAACTGAGTTATCAACTATCGAATATTTCATTTATCTCTGATATTTACAATAGACTGAAAGATCATGTAGCCCTCATTTGTAACTTCTATAAATATCAGCAAATGAATATACCTGTTCATAGTGTATGCTCACTTTATTATTGTTCTTTTACTAAAGTGCTCATCAATTATTATTTTGCGTAGTTCATAGTCGCGGTTAAAATGAATGAGCAATCGTGCCTCATTATATTAGTCAGACTGTACTGGATGAATCTTGCGCTTTTATTGAAGACAAGACCATATTGAAACACATTTTTTAAATGCATTTTGCTACATATCATTCTTCCATGAACCAACCATATTACATTTTTCGAGTGATCTGTATCAGTCGTTTCAAATCGACTTTAATTTCTCATCAAATTAGCTATAATAAACAACCCAATCATGAAAAAAAAACTAAGTACAGTTACAGTGCTACAATGAAAACTTTGATTTTGTTTATCTCTAGAACAGAGATTTCGAGACAGGCGAAGATACAGGATTTTGTTTAGGGAGGTGACAATTTTTGTGTGATTTCATCTATCTTTTGGAAAATTCGTTGTAAACAATTAATTTGAAAGAATTTTATTGCTGGTCGTGAGTCGTTGGGGGGGCAATTGCCTCTATTGCCCCCCCTGTATCTGCGCCTGTTTCGAGATGATATGAGTGAAGATCTTTCATGAGTTATTTACACAATTACCTCTTGTGAGATAACCAATTATTTGAACATATTTTGTTTTATGATAGTTTTCTTATACTTAACTCACTAAGTAGTATATTAAATTTTAATGTGAAAATTTGTGAGGTTGTTGTTTACCACAACAACCAGAATCATATAGTTATGTCATGGGATGAATCACACTGAAAGTTTAATGCTCGACGTTTCGAGGTTGACTGCGGCGCCTCAATATTATAAAATACCTCCCAATTGATTATTCAACGAGAATTGTTTATATTTAGAAATTATACAAGTTTGAGACACTTGTTTTTATAGGAACAAAATATGAGAGTAGCCAACCCTGAGGTTTTTATTGTTTCCAAACTTGATATTCATTCAGCAGTCCCAGTTGATACCTCTAATAATATTTATATACTGTGACTGTTAAACACTATTATCGGTTATATTGATATATGATATAAATAAAATCAACAACGTCGAAGTACCCTTCTATTCAAACATTTCCACAAAGTGGAAAATATGAGGCATACATCAGACATTTTGTATAGTGAGAATATTTGTTACTAGTCCTAGTTTAAGTGAAGTCTCATAAATGATTCGAGAATATAATTTTAATTAATTAACTAACGTAATATAAAGATATTCAGCTTGAAATATGCAAGGCGATAGGTATTTTGGGGTACTTAAACAAAAATATATTTACAGATTTGTATAGTCCTTTCAATATACTTAGCAATATTTCACTTTACCAGAATAGGCACAAGAAAATCAATAAAACGTTAGATATTATAATATTTATTGATATTTGTATTGAAAATCTTTCAATTGGTTAAAAGTTTTTTATTGAATTCATGAATCCGTTTTATTGTCTCTGTATTATTGAATGTAATCCTGAAATGTATTTAGATATATTTTGATGTTTTCCGTATAGTTGTATATTATGTTTACAACTCTGTTATTAGTAAAAATTTTATCACATTATTGTTTTATTCTCTGAAATCAATAAATGATTTCTCCAAGACCATCACATTTGCGAATTGGGAAATGAAAGGAGGGTATGCTTTTCTGGGCCGTATACTCCCGGCCATAAGATTTTGCACATCTTTAGGTATATAAAAAATAAACTTCCAAACCATTTCGGAACAAATGAGTTCTTCAACAGCAAATTTGTGAAGGTGAAAAATAATAAAATATACATGTTGAAAAGGGGAACATTCTCCATGAATACCTCCCAAGAGGTTATCTTGAACGATGGAAAATAGCGACTAAAGTTTGTCTTTCAGTCGCAGATGATTCCACAAAAGATTTTATGAATTTCATATTCATATTTTCGAACTAAGATAAAATATACATTTTGGCAACAAAGCCTATGTGTTTATCTTGGGATTCAATGTACAATAAGTGGAAATATCAGTTCTGACAATTAGTCATTGAATTTATCGTATTACTGAATATCAAGCTCCCTTTATGTTGGATCTTCATTACAAATTATTACGAGGGCATCCATTAATTACGTGAGACGTTTAAGGGGGGTCGAGCGAACCCCTCACTAAATCTCTAGGCAAATATCACGTATTTTTGATCCGCAAGAAACTGTGTGAAATTTGCCAGAAAACTAATATTTCTCCACTAAAATATGGCAAAAATCATTTACAGTATTGGAAAGTTTTCATCTTGGGTATGGTGGTTTCATGAGAGCGTGAAGAATAGCTTGCTACATGTTGAGAGTATTACAATTTGTCCTGTACCCGCTCGAGGAAGGGATATCGACGTGAGCTGTTAATTCGTCGTGTGGGGTAACGGGAGAGACGCACCGTAGAAGCGTCTTTCTTGAAAAACACGATTTTACTGATAGATATATAGTAATGACTATTTCACTCATCTTAAAATTCTCACATAATCTGACCAATCGGAAGCCAAAGACAATAATAAATATAGCTGGAATGTCAGAATGAGTCGCTTCACTACAAATTCAAATGAAATTATGAAACGAAACATTATAATATTGACGATTTTAATAATTTGTTTATGACTGTCATACATTGTTCGTAGTTATATTAATGAAGAAACTCTATTCGTGAAATAGTCTAATAAAATTCAACTCCTGATTGAATTTATCCCATAAGTCTGTCTTTTATTTCTGAACTCAACTGAATTATTTTGAGAAAACACCACTCGCCCTGAATTCAGTTTCGTTCAGAAATAAATCGACAGACTTATCGCGAAAATTCAATCACTCGTGGTATTACTCCTGATAATTTTTGGATCTTGAAAACGGCTTCAAAGGTTTGGATCAAATTTTGTATTTAGATGAGGTATTGCTACTTAAGTTCATCGATATGGACGCATTTTCATGAAAAATGTATTTTTACTCATAATAATAATAATAAAAAATGAATTTTCGGATCTCTGAAACGGCTTTAATAATTTTTGGATTAAATTTTGTACTTAGATAAAGTTTTGCGTTTTAAGTTCATCTATATAGGCATATTTTCTGAAAAAATATAATTTTTCTAATAATAATAATAATAATAATAATAATATGAATTTTTGGATATCGGAAACGGCACACTGTATATGACCGTAGGTAAAGTATAGTATGTAATGCGTGTTGTAAAACAATTACGCACTCATGGAATTACGCACTCACCGCTACGCGGCTTCGTGCTTAATTTTTCTATTCTTGCGTAATATGCCTTTTACAACACTTTTGCTGAGTGATGTACTATTATAATACCATAAATACCAAATGGCACACTCAAATTACAATAACGTGACAGTGGTTAATCCTGCCTGTCGTAAGAGGCGACTAAAGGGATAACCAGTGAACTGGCTGATACCAAAGAGACCAAATTCCTCTGCTACCTTTAGTACTTATCTCCTAATGAACCATCCTATAGTGACCGATTTGAGTTTTTACCAACTTAAACAAGTTACATTTTTGAGAAAGGCACAAGACACGAAAATAATGTTGTAGTTCGGTTATATGAATTTGGCCTGAGTTTGGACATCCTGGGGACATTCACATCAGACGTACCAAAAATTTTCCGAGTCGTACGTCCCCAGGATGTCCATATTAGATTCTGGGACGTTCGGACCTGAATAAAACATAAAACAGTGCTATCTGGGTAGCCATCGTAATCAAATGTCAGGAGTATCTATACCAATAAAATCTTCCATTTCAATGCTCGGTTTAATCATCAGCAGTACCCTCTCATGTGAGGTCCATTGCCATTGAACTAAAAACTCGGTTTTCTGTTTCGCGCCAAGAAGTATATTACTTCTCGTCAACTGATTATGATTTTGGAATACTGTTCCCATATATGGAGTGCAGCACCCAAACACACATTGAAACTTCTAGATTCGGTACAAAAGAGAGCCATTCGTCTCGTCGGTGATACTTCGCTCACAAGCTCGCTTACTTCCCTGGAGCATCGCAGAAAGGTTGGCGGTGTCTCTGTTTTATAGATATTTTCATGGACGATGCCTGAAATGTTCCACTTTGTGGGATAGAGTGGAAAGATGGGGAATTCGACTTCGTCGAATTTTTCGTTTCATTTATTTGAAACTGTCCGGCAAACTTTTCGGACTCTGTTCGAATTCATGCATTAACTCTTCCCGCGGAGTCTGTGCTACCGATAAATTCTTCTTGTTTTTGAGTTTTGGGTGTTATCGTTCATTAGGTGGGCCAGGATAACTCTAATGTTGTCCGACCTATCCTTGAATTGATAAGTGGTAAACAAACCGTGAAACATGTCATGTCTTCAGGTGGTCATTTCCAACCAATGGGGGATACTATTAAACTCTTCATTGCAATTGTGTCTTGTTTCTTTTTCCACTAAGTTCATGTTCATAATTATAAAGTAATCTCTCATATTTTTTTTGTATTTATCTTTTTCTATAATTAAAATTTCTTTCTCGTCAACTATTTTCCATAAATTTTAATTTTCCTTTTGCCATTTTTGAATTGTTTCAAGTTCTATCATGATTATTCATAGAGTTATTTTCATAGTCGAATTTTATGAATTGAGAGTCATTGCATGATTTATCTCCAAGATTTTCAGAAGAGCTGTTTCGCTTCTTTCGCCTGTGCGTTTTTTCTTCAAAAACTGCTTCCACCTCTGCTCCTGGATTATTGAAACTCGTATGTGATTGTTTTCGGAAATGACATTTCTATGAAAGGTTATTCTAATTATTCACTTATTGGTTCTTCTTGAAGTTAGTACTAATTCTTCTAAATCTTCTTAAAATTCTTCTTCTGGTGTTGGCAAGAGGGCTATTCAAAGTTTTTTTCTAAATTGAGTTTTATATCGAAATCGATAATTTTCTAACAGCACTGACTTTGTGTCAATCTACAATAATTATCAGATATGTATTACAGTCCAATTTTAGTGATTGAAAATTTAAAAACATTATAATAATAATCTGTTCAATATACAACATTACGAGAGCGTCTAGGGGTAACACAAATAAAATAAAATTATTTTCAATATATTGGATATTTTTCAATATATTGGATTTTTTTCAATGTATTGGATTTCTTTTCAGTAGGTATATAATATCGATGGCTAAGAGGACAAAAATTGTATATCTATTGTCGAAAATGTGATATTATGATTTTTCCAGTAGAAAAAACATAAATTAATAAAACTATAAATTGATTTTACTTAAAACTACATTTTGGACATACATTATTTGACCTCTTAGCCATCAATATATTGGATTTCTTTTCAAAATATTAGATTTTTTGAATTACTGGAGTTATTACAGGTTAAATTTCATTTATACTTATCTTTTGAATGTTGAGAAAAGAAAACGTTTCATGGCAAAATTAGTAGCAATTTTCTAAGCTCGAATTAATACAGAATTTTGAATAAGACAGGGGGGCAAACTTTTTGAGTATTCCCTTGGTCAATTGGTCCATTTTGAATCACTATTTCTATTGCTCATACTTGTTTTCCAAAGGCACCACCCAGGGGCCAGAACCATCTTCCTAAATTGTTATCATTTATACAGGGTGCATCACTGAAGCGTGATTAACTAAAGTTAAATTTTTCAAATGAAAGAACCGGTATTTTATATATTATTTAAGTGGGGGTTATTACAATTCCAGCAATAACAGATTTGAAGAGGCTACGTCAAACCTTTGGGAATATATAACGTAATAACTGTTTCATATTCACAATGAGTAGGACGAAGACTAGTCAAGATTCAAAAAGTCTGGAGTCTCAATAACTCATATTGTGCATATGGAAGAATTATTCGACCATATCTTTGAAACGGTTTGACGTAGAGCCCTCAAACATGCCACTGTTGGGTACTAAAAAATTAACTCTGATGGTTATGATACACTCTGTATAAATGAAAACAATTTTGGAAGATGATCCTAGGGGTTCCTTTTCCAAACAGATATAAGGAATTAAGTGAAATGGTGATTAACAATGGACAATTGACCAAGGGCATACTTAAAATCGAAAAAAGTTCGAGAAGTGTACAGGAAAATATTAAATAAATGATACGAATTATTTGGGAGAAGTCGAAATACTCTTCTCACATTCCTACAAAGTGAGAAATATGAAGCAAATATCTGTCAGAAAACAACTATGCTTCCCCTTACGGACATCGAGATATATCTGACATCCATTTGTGCAACTTTGTCAAGGACGACAAAATTGGAAGTGCTAATTGTAATAAAACAAAGAATAATATCCTTTATCCAACACATGAGTTATGACTGTCATTAAATTGACATTAATAATGGGTCATAACTGTCATGTGTTGGATAAAACATTGTATGCCACTGATGTGTTATGTTTCCCAAGTCACTTTAGAATTTATACCACTCGGCCTGATCTTTCTCGCGTGACTTATTTTCAACATAACACACTAGTACCATAAATAAGTATTATTTGGTAGGTAGAAATGACCACCTCTACATATGCATGCTTCTAGGTGCTAGGATAGATCAAATAGCATTAAGTCGTCTTGTTCATCCTAATAATAATAATAATAATAATAAATTGCTTTTATTGATAGAAGGACAGGTTACAGAAACTATCAATAGGCAGAGTTAGCGCTTCACCCGTCTAGGACAGGTTAGTACTCTCTTACACTTACACTCAATGAATATAAATACATTGTCGCCTCCGTCGCTGCTTCATCCGTGGGCCTTGAATCGTGCATGTGTATGCAGGTCATTTCAACCAAATGAAGGAAATTATTATTTATTGTTTTATTACAATTAGCCACTTGCAACTGTGTCCTCCTTGAGAAACGTTGCACGAATGGATGTCAGATATAATTCAATGTCCGTAAGGAAAGATAAACTGCTATAAATTTTGCCACGAAACATTTTTTTCATAATAGATAAGTATGGATGGAATCTACTCTCACACCATTAAAATAGCTTTAATAATTCGAAAATCCAAAACCAATAAATTGGATTTTTCTTAATACATTGTGTTTCTTTTCAATACGTTAAATTTTTGAATTACTGGAGTTATTTCATACTTATCTGTTGAAAAAAAAACTGTTTTGTGGCAAAATTGATAGCAATCTTGCAAGCTATAATTTGAAAATATAACATTGGAGAATTTTGAATGGGACAGAGACGCAAACTTTTCAAATACCCTTCTCTCCACACATTTCCATACAGTGGGAACTATGAGGCAAAGATCTGTGAGTAAACAACAATTTTTCCTTACAGACATTAAATTATATCTGACATCCATTTATACAACGTTACTCAAGGAGGACACTATAATTCCCAGTGCTAATTTTAATTGAGCAATGAATAATATCCTTCATTTGCTTAAATGACCTCCTGCATGTTCCAAGGCCTACGAATGAAGTAGCGACGGAGGCGATAAAGCTTTGAAAAATATATTCGTTAGGTTGAACAAGACGATTTTAATGTTATCTGACTTATCCTAATACCGATGAGGCAAGAACCTTGAAACATTTGTATGCAGGTGATGGTCATTTCTACCAAATAGTTTATTATTCATTGTTTTATAACAAGGAGCTAAAGTGGTTCGGAATCCACTTTTATGTAAACTGTAGGTGTCGGGTCTCCCTTGCTCGGACAAGTTTTGCTTTTGAGGGATTTTCTCTGAAAACCTGGCATGTTCGATATAATTTGATGTCCGTAAGGGAAAATAGTTGTTTTCTTACAGACAAATATCCAGTCAGAAACAAACTACTTTCCCTCGGGGACACCAAATTATATAGAACATCCATGAAGGATTGTGAGGTAAATATCCTGTCAGAAAACAACTACTTCTCCTTACGGACATCAAATTATATCGATCATCCATTTGTATAACGTTCCCCAAGGAATACAATTTTTTTTCGAAAACCCCTCAAAAGCGGAGCTTGTCCGAGCAAGGTAGACCCGGGATCTAGATTTTAGGTAAAAGTGGATTCCTAACAACTTTAGCTTGTTGTAATAAAACAATGAATAATATTATACTTCATTTGGTAGAAATTACCACCTGCATATGCAGGTTTCAAGGTTCTTGCCTCTCATTGGTACTAGTATATATGTCAGATAACATTAAAGTCATCTTGTTCAACCTAACAAATACATTTTTGAAAGCTTTTTTGCCTCTGTTGCTGCTTCATTCGTAGGCCTTGAAACATGCATGTCTGCAGGTGGTCGTTTGTTATCAACTATAGATCAAATACGAACAACTGTCAATAGAACTGTCCAGAAACTATTGAAAGTGTACTGTTTATTATTTTTATAATATTATCTCTGTGATCACACATCAAAACTCGAACGTAAAAGGTTTCTAAATTCACTGGAGATTCCATGAAAATATTCAAGAGTGAAAATATTACATCTAATTGAAAAGGAAAATGACAAGAAGGACAAAATGTCAAAATTCAAAAGTTGTAAGAGAAGATACAAGTTCATCCATTCCAGACAACCATACTGAAGAAAATAATCATTCAGATGAAGAAAACTAGTATTTACCCTTGAAATATCCAACAGATCATAGATTTAGTGAGGCTCTCAAGAACTTCATGATTTCAACCCAAGATATAAAAAATGCTGGATCTTCACATGAAGGCCTTTCTGTTTCAACAGTTTCAACTGAATCCAAAGATAAGGTATTGCAAAATAACTGTACATCCTGTTCAACACTTTTCACCAAAAAAACTTATTCAGTAAATTGCAATAAATGTGAAAGATGGTACTGCTTGCAATGTAGCCCGATGACTAAAGCAGAAGCAAATGAACTGAACAAATTTAAGAAAACATAGGTTTGTTCCAAGTGTAATAAAAAGTTATATAGCCAAGAAATTGAATGCACAGAAAATGCATCTACCTATAATGTAGAAGTTATGAATATAATCCTTGAAGTAGAAGACAAATACAACTCCATACTAAAATTGCTGTTTGAAATCGAAAGAGACCTAACCCTTAACAAACAAACTTTGGAGAAAGCAGAAAATCTAAACTTCATTTCAAATTCACCAGAAGAAAATACTAGAGAGATATCGGTAAAATGAATAGCGCCTGTGAACGTTAATAACGTCCTGCTGTATTGGTTTTACGTCAAGCTGTATTTTAATTTTATTTCATAGTTATCGGAAGCAACGTTTTACTGGGCCCTAATTTACAGAACCCGGGCTATTCGAAAATGTGTTTTAACCTAGCTTTATTGTTATTGTCAGATTTTAATTGAATTTGTGTGTTTGTCTTAGCCATATCCGGTATTTTTTGTATTATTATTGTTCAAATAAAAGACGAATATTTATTTTTTGAGGTAACCAATAGTGTATCTACAAGATGAGTTCGACTTGCCAACACTTTTCGATAGTTTTACTCTAAATGTTCTTCAATCGTTCGGTAGAGTGTCAAAGTAATGTTTTTGTGGTTGTACAAGAACGATTGAAGAACATTTAGAGTAAAAAGTTAGAATAGTGTTGGCAAGTCGAACTCACCCATAGATTCATTTTATCTACAATTATTTTTTCTGTAACTTCCACTAGAATCTCTGCAATGGATGAAGATCTTGAAGCGATAAGTCATCCTCTGGTCGAAACCTTAATCTTTCAGGTTCTTTTCCAGATATTATTTCACTATCTGTTAAGTACAGAAAAACCAACAAACATTTACATAACCTTAAAGTTTAAAATAAAAACCGCCTGTCCTAATGCTCCGTAAATTACGGCTGGCGCCGCTGGCGGTAACGTTATTTAGGCCTTAGGGACGTTATTTTAAGAATCGAATCGCGCATAGGTTAAATGTCAAAATAACATATGCGCTAATGCCTGACGCTATTTGGGTTACCGATATCTCTCTAATGAAGTCTTATGCAAATGTCCTGAAGAAAACTCTAATTCTACCAAAGAATCACCGAAGATTGGTAATCAAACCTAAAATGAAACAAGACAGAAAACAAAGCAAGATGTACAAAAAAATGTTAACCTAATGAAACATAATGTGGGAATAGAAACAATTAGAAGAATAAAAGAGGGAGGAATAGTTATTGAAAGAAATTCAAATAAGAATCATTATCGAAACTGAAAACTGCTGCTGTAGAGAAATTATCTTCCAACTATAATATTGAAGAAGCCAAATTAATGACACCATCACTTGTAATAACAGGTTTGAGTGAAAATTACAGTGAAATTGAAATGAACGATTATCTTAGAAGAGCTTATACGAATTTAAATGAAAACGATAAATTCACAATAGTGCATGCAAGACTGTCAAGATATAAAAAATGGATATTTTACGTGGAATGCTCTGGAGTAACATATTGGAAAGTTGTTGACACTCAAATTAAAATTGGATGAGATACCTGTAGAATATTCAAAAACATAAAAATTAAAAAATGTCTTAGATGTTGCAGATTTGGCCACACCACGAAACAATGTAAAAATCAGTAGTTTGTTTATATTGTTCCAGAGACCATGACTTCAAAAAGTGCCAATATGAGGGCGAATGTTATAAGTGTACCAATTGCCAGTTCTCAAACGATAATTATGATACTGATTATAACTCAAATCATGCCTCAAATTCGAATATATGTCCTGTAGACTATGAATAGACAAAATTCCAAAGTTAATGAATATGCATCCCTACTCGACTACAAAAATGACCAACAGAAGAGTCTTCGAATTTTATATCTGAATGCTAGGTCAATGAAAAATAAACTAAGTGAACTGGAAATTATCATTAATGAGACAAAAGCAAACATCATAATTATAACTGAAACTTGGATGAATACAAATGAAGATTCTTACTATAATTTCACCAACTTCAGAGCTGCTATTCTTATAGAAAACAAAGAGGAGGAGGTTCGGGAATCTTCATTCACCATGAAATACCATTTGAGACCATGAAAATTGTAAGAGAAAATTCATATATTGCAGTTAAATTGGAAGATTTCAAATTAGTACTATGTGGATTACATTGTTCCCCAAAACAAAATATGGAAATGTTCTAAGACTTTATGGATATGAAGCTTCAAAATCTGAACAATTTGAACATGGCCTGCTTCCTTTTTGGTGATACGAATATCGATATAACGATGAATACTAAATTAATATAGTAAATTGTTGAGGGACATTTATAATTCTTACAACTTCCAACTCGGTAATGACAGAATAGCTACAAGAGAAGTGAATGATAAATCATCATTGATAGACCACATGGTAACTACTCTAATTTGAGTTTTGAAATGTCCATCATCAATAGCAGACTCGGTGATCACAAACTGATGATAACTGATATCACTGTAAAAATTAAAACAAAAACCAAGGAAATTATTCACAAGCGAATTGAAAAAACAGACATTGAAAAACTGAAAAGTTAATTGAACATTCTGAACGAAACCATAGACAGACATGAAGATTCAAATAAAATTTATGACAAATTGCTATATATATTCAAAAAATGTACTTTTGAAAAATTTATTTGACTTCAACAAAATTCTAAAGTTTGGTTCAATGAAAATATTGCAAAATTGTTGAAAGTACGTGACAAATTTCATTTCAAAAGGAAAAAAATCCAGGAAATCAGGAGATAGCTGACCTTTATGATTATTATAAGTTAACCAAAAAAACTATCAAACAAACAAAAGAAAACTTCTTTAAAACAGAATTTTCTAATGCATCTCCAAAAACTACTTGGAATGTCATAAATTCTTTGATTCATAACAAAAATGTACAAAAAAAATGAAACAAGGAAGTACTTACAGTAGGTGGAAAGAGAATTGAAACTCAGAGTGAAATGAGTAAATCCTTGAATGATTACTTCATACAAGTTGGACCAAATTTAGCTGCTCTCATTCGAAGGACACAAATAAAAAGTTACGGAAAATTCAACTTCAATGTTTCTGAAACCTGATGAAGAAGAAATTATAGATGTGATTGATAGTTTGGACAACAAGAAAGCTCCAGGATTTGATAACATCAGTGTCAAACTTGTTAAGGCAGTAAAATCAGAATTAACCCCGTTATTAACTAAATTAATAACAATATCTTTCGAAACAGGAATCATTCCAAAAAAATGAAAATTGCCAAAGTTACACCGGTTTTTGAAGGTGGTAAAAAAAATGAAATGGAAAACTATAGACCTATCTCTGTTTTACCTATTTTTTCCAAAATTATGAATATAAGATTATGAGATTATTTAAAATCTATTATCTCTACAGATATCAGTATGGCTTTCTCAGGTCTAGTAATACAGAATCAGCAGCAGTAGATGCAGTTACTCAATTCCAGATGGAATTGGATTCCAATAAAACTTGTGGACTCCTATCACTTGATTTGAGAAAGGCATTTGATACTGTTGATCATAATATACTATTAGGCATTTATATAATTTAGGGATAAGGGGACATTGAAATTATCTGAGTAATAGAAAGCAATTTGTGTATATGGGAGAAGAAAAGGGTCCCAGTAAAACTGTACTATGTGGCGTGCCACAAGGTTCAATACTGGGTCTAGTTATTTTTCTTATATACATCCCTGTCCCATTCAAAATTCTGTATTGTGATATTTTCAAATTATAGCTTACAAGATTGCTAGCAATTATTTTGCCACGAAACGGTTTTTTTCTCAACAGATAAGTATGAATCTACCCTCACACTATTGAAATAACTCGTTATTTAAAAAATCTAACATATTGAAAATAAATCAATACAATATATTAGATTTTTTTATCCAATATATTGGATTTGTATACAATATAGGAATATATTTGGTTCAAAAATCCATCAGAAAACTACTTTCTTGGCTAATACCACGACGAACGTTGAATTACATCCAATGAATTTCCGTGCAGAGTTCCTACAAGGCTATCTCCGCAATTGCTAGTTGCATGGAAAATGTTAATTGAAACATTTGGACCACCTATGGATTGATTTCTGGGTTCTTGCCCTCATCAGTATAGGGTAGGTCTCTGCAGACAAAAGCTAATATCTGCAACAAATGGTCCAATTATCAATCTATGTCAAGGCAAAAGCTGAGACACCACCTGATATTAGATTTCTTTTCATTTATTTTCAATATATTGGATTTTTTTCAGTATATTGGATTTAGAAACTAGATGACCCGTCATACCAGGATGCTCACTGCAATTTTCCTATACAATATAGGAATATATTTGGAATGGATTGATAATTGGAGCATTTGTTGCAGACAATAGTTATTGTCTGCAGAGACCCACCCTATAATGATGAGGGCAAGAACCCAGAAATCGATCTATAGGTGGTCCAGATGTTTCAATCAATATTTTCCATACAACTAGCAGGTGCGGAGATAGCCTTGTAGGAACTCTGCACGGAAATTCATTGGATGTAATTCAACGTTTGTCGTGGGCTTAGCCAGGAAAGTAGTTTTCTGATGGATTTTTGACCCAAATATATTCCTATATTGTATAGGAAAATTGAAGTGTTGTTGTAACAATGGTTTCGGCGTAGACGAAATACCCTTCTCTCCACATTCCCATAAGGATATTATTCTTTGTTTTATTACAATTATTAGCACTTGTAATTTTATTCTCCTTGACGAATGTAGTGCACCCTGCATAAATAAAAACAATTTTGGAAGATGGTCCTAGTTCCCTTTGGAAAACAAGTATGAGGAATTGAAATAGTGATTTAAAACGGAGCAATTGGCCAAGGGAATATTGTTGACTCGCCCTGTATATGGGGTATTCCACTCAAAAAGTTTTCCACGTCTTATTCGATATTCTGTATTAATTAGGGCTTAATAGACTGCTATCAATTTTGCCACTAATCAGTTTCTTTTCTCAATATTCAAAAGAGAAGAATAAATGAAATTTACCCTGGCACTGCTGTAATAAATCCAGTAATTAAAAAAATCCAATATAAAGAAAAGAAAACCAATATATTCCAATGAATTGAAAATAAACCCAAATATTGCAAAAAAAATCCAAAATATTGAAAATAAATCCAATATATTGAAAACAATCCAAGTCACTTCTCACAAATTTCTTCTTCACAGCATTATTTCACATGTTTATATAAGATAATTCTCATTTCATGCATCTCATGGTTTTTGCAATATCTACATAATTTCTCGAGCTTATCTGACACAACATTATTGTTGATCGCCATATTCAATATGTTGAAAATTGAAAATTATGAAAACTGCAAGCTCCGAGTAGAGTTTGAAAATATAATAATGAGGGGGGCAAGAAATAAAACTAATTAATTGAGGTTTCTCTATAATGTAATAAATATATTTAGAAACTGTCGATATATATATTTACATCAAATAATCACTCTTCACAGACTAATGATTCAGAGGAACCAATCTATAACACATAAATGATATAGAGCGAGTTGAACATTTTTCCATTGCTCAAAAAATGTATCTGAAAAAACTTTTACAACTGTGCTCAAGGAATGCTCATGTGCTAGTCTTTACAGTTTATGTTCAAATCATTAGTAACTGTAGCCTTGTGAACTTCAGTTTTATTTGTGTAAAAGATGTGGAAAAAGCTACTAATTTATCCAGAATTTGATAAGGAAGTCGATTCTGGAGATTATTCTTTGCGAACAAGTGACTTTTGTACTGGATATCCATACACAAAAAAAAACAATTTTAATTCTAAATAATAACTCATCATCCTTGAACAAGTGCACGTTTAAAAAAATGTTTCATGACCACTTCTATAGATATGCAAAGACAAATTATGTAGAATGAAGATATCTGCCAATTATCAATATTTATGAAAATGAAATTAAGTTTATGCGCCTTGGATAGACTTATGTTTAGATAAATTTGTTCAAACCTGAAATGGACTGTTTTTATGTGTGTTGAAAAATACTTCATTTATTTAAAAAAATATTTTGATTCACTAAAGTAATTTTTATATTATTCAGTTAAATAACCACACACAGATAAGGTTTTGACTGAATTTAAATTCTTGAGAATTGTAATCCAATTCCAAGAAAATTGTATTTTACAGGATAATCTCTTTTGGACATATACACTGTAGTGAATAATGTAGTGACCTCCAAAAATAACTAACTTCACAAAGTTTGATACAACTGATCACATCCAGGGTTCGTTTGTTACATAAGCATAGTTCCTATGGAACCACAAACCTGATGAACTTCAATGGGGCAGTATCATTTGAGAACTAGAAGCTCATCTGTCACAAGCAGATGACAGATTTCTCATTTCCACTTTGTTTTTGTGGATTTGGTTTGACTAGTCATTTAACCAAAACGTAATTTAGAAAATAAAATGGTTGGACTTGGAGTACCAAACTCTGAAAGATCACAGCAAATGTATCATCAACATAAAATAATCATATATTTGTCATTTTAAAAAATCATGTAAAATTGTCTTCAACATGAAACCCAAAATCATTTGTTATCAATATTTTGTAGGCAAAGTCTGACATAAGGACTGACTAATAAATATTTTTTTCTTTAACTCACCCTATATAAATAAATAGTTCAGTGATTTATTAAAACTATATTCCCTTGACATTTCTAGAATAATCTTTTTCTAAGGGTTTTTGACGTTTTGCTAGAATTAGTTCTTTCATCTAACCTAGATAAGTCATAGGAAGCAAAACAACCTGGCATTAGAGCATCACATTTTCATTTCTTTAGATCCTTGGGATATCAAACACTCATTGTTTCAATCTAATAGATGTATTGAGCTCATCTTCCTCACTAGTTTCTGAATTTGACGTATCTGCATTTTTAATATAAATAGGTGAGCCAGTACCTCTCACATAGTCTTCGGTCACATGCACTTCAGAAATACTTGCACCAGGGACTTCAAACATAGGTTCTAAAAGTAGAGACTCCTGAAAATTAAGTAAATGTATTAACTAATGACTTTATCTTTATTACAATGAAAATATTAATTTTTAATATAGATATAAAAGTTATAAATTTTAATATACCAGGTGATAACAATATCACTAGCACCACTCTTGTGTCCTTTGTTTTTAAAGATATCAAAATGAAACTTGACACAGTTAATTTAGACATCAAATGCCACATTTTTGCGTATTTGAATCTGCCACCAGAAATTATAAGTACTCTGCCCACACAGGCACATGAGAGCCTCTATGAGTGTTTATGAGGGAGTATTATTATTATCAAATAAATACTTACCATTATTGCTCTCAACCCTCTAGCTCCAGTCTTCCTTTCCATTGCCAGTTGTGCTATGGCACTCAAGGCATCTGTAGTGAAAGTAAGATTACACTGATCCATAATCAACAGCCTTTTATACTGTGGAAGCAAAGCATTTTTAGGTTCCGTTAGGATTCTCACCAGCATATTTTGGTCCAAGGAGTGGAAAGGTACTAGAACAGGAAACCTTCCGACAAACTCCTGATTAAAAAAAGGTTCATATTATAATTGAAGTAACAAAATGCTGCAAGGGAAACTTACAGGGATCATTCCAAAGTCTATGAGATCTCTTGCCTGAACTTGTTTGAGAGCAGCATCTTTTTCAGCATTTTCTTCTTCAGCACTCTGGGAGGACTGGTGTAAAGTAGCTTCTTGAGCAACAGCTCTTCTTCCTTTCCCTTCTGAAACAGGAGCTCCAAAACCAAGATACTGAGGAAAAAAGTTATCAATAATATTATCAATTAAAAGTCAGGCTCTCACATTTTCGTTATTTCTCCTTTGAATCAATCTTTCTAGGCCATTATAGGCACCACTAGCTACGAAAAGAATATTAGTTGTATCTACTTGAATAGTCTCCCCTCTGAGTTTTCTGGGAGAATTGCGTTCCGGAACGTTCACCACTGTTCCTTCTAACATTTTCAGCATACCTTGTTGTACTCCCTCACCTAGGTAATGAGAAAACTAATGACAATAGATATTTTTGTATGTAGAATGCGAAATGATACTTTTGTGTTCGAGAATGGAAGTTAAATAACCATTCGAGAACGCAAAATAACCATTTGAGAACGCATAAGTATTTCACATTCGAGATGCAAACAATATTTTTTCGAAAACTGCATTAAAACTAATATGAGAATGAAAAATTTCTAAATAGGTATCTGTCATTGTTAATTGACATTTCATGACCTTCTTATGGTAGTAACACAATAAATAATAAATAGGACGCAAAAGTCTTTGCCGTTTTCATGTCGTCAGTAAAGAAAATTGTTTTAATTAATTCATTATGAAACTAACAGCAGAGCTTTTTTCAGTGAGACAAAAAAATGTGTTATTTTCCTATTTTTAATTTATTGCTAATTTTTGCTAATTTTTGCTAATTTTTGCTATTTTTTAAAGCAGTGACACAAATTTAGGATATTTGCTTGGCTAGTATTAATTGAGAAAATATATTTTCGTAGAAGTGAGAATATTTGGATTTGGTTGATAGAAATTTATTTTAACCTTGAATGCAAAATAAACTGGGAGATGGTGACAGATTTCAGGCGACGGTTTTCTTAATGACTCAAATTGTAAGCGGTCCCCGCGTATCTTTCATAAAATATTTGTTTTGGGACGATTTTATCGTCGCTACCTGTTCATCATTACAATGTTAGGATAGCTTCTAGCACCGAAAAACGATGGCATAAGGGTTGCAAGTGTCCAAAGGGTTGCGAGTGGCCAAAGGGTTGAAATGAGGGAACTTGTGAAAGTTTTCATCATGAAATATTCATAAAATATTTGGCATAAGGTCTGCGAATGCCGAAGTGAGGTTAGTTTTTTTTTGCAAATGAAAATTGAATTTTCCATATGAAAGCCACGCGGGCACCGTTCAAATTTTCCATCATTTTCATCAGCACTTTTATATTTTTCAGTTCTCTCAAAGGCATACACAAGAAAATCATCACCGTAAATCTTTCATCATCTCCCGGTCTGAAAGTAGGCAGTATGAGGAAAATAAGAAACAAAAATAAGCTGTGATATTCATATGTACCGATGTGTAGGTGATATCAGACAGTTCACTTTTTATTCATTTTTGTCATTCATTCAGCATCTTTGACTAGAAGTGAAACTTCTGAACATAAAATGAATTAAAAAGGACAAATGAATTCATTAGTGAACCAATCCAGCCATGTTGAATTTTGGCATTCGCATCATTCACTCGGCATCCGAATGAACGAAAAATGAAACATATGAACGACACAAACAGAACATTCACTAGAGTTCGGTCATTTTCGTCTCGCCTTCGGTAGCGATTGGTCAACCGCGTAATGGAATTATTTAGTGGTATAATGTTTATTTGTATATCAATTTGTCTGTGTCGTGTGAATATGAAATGCAAACAAAAAGAATGTTCACTTGAGTGACCTTTCATTCAAGTTATATTATGTAATATTGAGACAAAGATAATGTCATATGGCGGCTTGAAATAGCACAATAGAAAAATATTATTATATATGTTTCTATTATATGATTTAGAACGTTTTACAACAACTTCCATAGGAGTAATGTTAAAATTGTAACCTGTAAATTGAATATATGTTTCCAAACTTACAATAACGTCACAAGAATGATTGAAAATTTTCATAGTTATTTATTTATTTATTTACGGATTCACCATTATTAACAATATAATTACAATTACAGAACAGTGAACTATACTATCTGAAAAGCTACATATTATGTATACGATAACAATACTAACCTAACCTTATGCCTCTACGATATTTTTTGAATTCACTCAGTGAGCTAACAAGAGACTTATTACCCCATCTCATGCATCTGGATATTGGTGTGTTCTAACCATAATTTGTGATTTGATTTTTAAAAAAAAAAAATGGATAATTTCTTGTACTGTGAGATGTTACATTGAAGTTTATCATTTCTAGAAGACAAGGACAGTCAACTTCTCCTGACAGTAGTTTAAAAATTAATGTCATATCATGTCGAAAACACCGTGTAGTAAGTTCAGTTAAGTTTATTCAAAGTGTTTTGACGATTGAAGTTCCAATACCTCTTCATTTTGAAGGACATATACTTCAGAAATCGATTTTCAACATTTTCTATTTTTTGAATGTCACATCTATAATATGGGAACCATGTAACTGAGGCATATTCTAGTGATGATCGAACTAAAGGACTATATAAAGTTTTAAAGATTACATGACAGCTCTTTACCATTTCTCATTATAAATCCTAGCATTTTACTTCCATTTGCAGAAACATTGTTGAAGTAACTTTTTTAATTTAAGTTCAATTGCTGATGTGAAGTTATCCCAAGATCTCTAATTTCTTTTACTATGTCGAGTACCTTTCCATCGATATTATAGTCATAAAAAAGGATATTTTTTTATTTGGAAAAAGTGATGACATATAACATTTCTGTATGTTCAAGTAAAAATTGTTTGTTGAAGAATTTGGCTGTCTAAAACATCACTAACTTTCAGAACATCAGCAAATAGTAAAAATGTTGAATGTTGTAGAAAATTGCCAATGTCATTCACAAACAGGTTGAACAATAATGGCCCACAATGTGATCCTTGTTTTTTGTTTGGTAGTAGTAGTAGTACTTTATTTAAAATAGGTAAGCCTAATATACAAACATCTCACTTACACATAAAAAGTGTTTACATCACATATATACATATATAGAAATATAACAGTAATACAATAATAAAACAATGAACAAACAGATACCAAGTAATATAGAATCATTTTTCCACAAATAAGCTATAAATATTGCAATTTATTTAATGTCGAAAAGGGGAACATTCTCCATGAAAATTGAAAAATGAAAAATGTGACTTATTTGTAATATCTAACAGAAAACAACTACTTCCCCGGCACAAGCCACGCTGGACATTGAACTACATCTGATAGATATTGTGAAAAGACTAACTAAAAGGAAAGAAAAAATCTGAAAGTGAAAATTTGCATTTTCATTCAGATAGCTGACTTTTTTAATTCTTTCTAGTTTTCCTTGAACAAATCATTAAATAAATTAGATAAGGAGAATGTTATTAAAAAATATCACTCACAGAAATCGTTCATTTCATTGAAGCAAGGTTCGCTTCTCTCGCATTTAATCCCCAATACATTTTGGTCGACAAAAATCTATTTCGCTTTGCCAAGCTCTTCAGGAGGATTGATATAGGATTGAAATAAAACAGGCTCTTCAGAAGCATACACATCAGGGATGGATATGAGAGAAACATTTCTTCTGCGGTGACACTTTGAAAATTATTTTTTGACATAGACCTGTCATGAGCATTTTGATTTTAGTTCGAAAATATGAACAGGAAATTCATAAAATCTTTTGTGGAATCATCTGCGACTGAAAGACAAACTTTAGTCGCTATTTTCCATCGTTCAAGATAACCTCTTAGGAGGTATTCATGTTGAAAAGGGGAACATTCTCCATGAAAATTGAAAAATGTGACTTATTTGTAATATCTAACAGAAAACAACTACTTCCCCGGCACAAGCCACGCTGGACATTGAACTACATCTGATAGATATTGTGAAAAGACTAACTGAAAAGGAAAGAAAACAAAAAAAAAAAAAAAAAGTCAGCTATCTGAATGAAAATGCAAATTTTCACTTTCAGATTTTTTCTTTCCTTTTCAGTTAGTCTTTTCACAATATCTATCAGATGTAGTTCAATGTCCAGCGTGGCTTGTGCCGGGGAAGTAGTTGTTTTCTGTTAGATATTACAAATAAGTCACATTTTTCATTTTTCAATTTTCATGGAGAATGTTCCCCTTTTCAACATGAATACCTCCCAAGAGGTTATCTTGAACGATGGAAAATAGCGACTAAAGTTTGTCTTTCAGTCGCAGATGATTCCACAAAAGATTTTATGAATTTCCTGTTTATATTTTCGAACTAAAATCAAAATGCTCATGACAGGTCTATGTCAAAAAATAATTTTCAAAGTGTCACCGCAGAAGAAATGTTTCTCTCATATCCATCCCTGATGTGTATGCTTCTGAAGAGCCTGTTTTATTTCAATCCTATATCAATCCTCCTGAAGAGCTTGGCAAAGCGAAATAGATTTTTGTCGACCAAAATGTATTGGGGATTAAATGCGAGAGAAGCGAACCTTGCTTCAATGAAATGAACGATTTCTGGGAGTGATATTTTTTAATAACATTCTCCTTATCTAATTTATTTAATGATTTGTTCAAGGAAAACTAGAAAGAATTAAAAAAGTCAGCTATCTGAATGAAAATACAAATTTTCACTTTCAGATTTTTTCTTTCCTTTTCAGTTAGTCTTTTCACAATATCTATCAGATGTAGTTCAATGTCCAGCGTGGCTTGTGCCGGGGAAGTAGTTGTTTTCTGTTAGATATTACAAATAAGTCACATTTTTCATTTTTCAATTTTCATGGAGAATGTTCCCCTTTTCAACATGAATACCTCCCAAGAGGTTATCTTGAACGATGGAAAATAGCGACTAAAGTTTGTCTTTCAGTCGCAGATGATTCCACAAAAGATTTTATGAATTTCCTGTTCATATTTTCGAACTAAAATTATTTAATGTCATTACGACAGATTAGTGTGACCTTATGCCTCCAAATTCCATGCATTACCAAACTTGCAAACGTGCACATATATCCAACAATCATAGAGTTTTAATATACTTTGATAAGGATGACTTGAAAGAAGATAAAGAAGCTGATTGTTTTATATCCATAGGCAGTTTATTGAATTCATTTAACCCTTTGAAAAATAGCGATCTCATGCTCATACTAGAATTTGTTCTGTGAATATGAAAGTCAGTCCTCATTCTTGTGTCATAGTTATGAATTTCATAATTTCTTATTAAGAATTCGTTGAAATAGGAAAGTAGTAAGCCTCTGTTCAATTTATAAATGAAAGTCATACTCATGTAAAATAAACGAGAACTAACTGAAAACCATTGCAGTGTATCCAACATTACTTTAATTGGAGTATATCTATTACACTTCAGTATTAATCTCATTCCTCTGTTTTGTAGCTTTTGGAGTTGAGAAATTCGATTTTGGTTAAACAAGTAAATTATTGTTGCAGAATAGTCAAAGTCAGGTTTTATAATGGAATTATAAATGGTAACTCTGGCAAACATGGACAGCTCTTTTGAAATTCTTAAAAAAAAGTACATTTTTTAGATATTTTTCTAATGATATATTCTCCATGACTATTGAATGTTAGATTATTATCGGTCATAAATCCCAGATATTTGAATTCATCTACAATTTCCAAAGACGTATTTTCAATCACTATATCAATCGAATTAACAAGTATATTATCATATTTATATTTAGTTGTAACAATCATTGATTTGGTTTTAGCTACATTTAATTTAAGTTTATTCATCTGCAAATATCTTTCAATATTGGCCAATGTGTTGTTAATTTCTATAATAGCTTGGTCTAAATTGTGATTTGCACAATACACCAATGTATCATCGGCAAATGAGCTAATAGAGCAGTTCCCTGCTATTTGATGAATATCATTTATATAAAGAATGAACAGAAGGGGGCCTAAAACGCTGCCTTGAGGTACTCCAATGCTATTACTTAACTTATTGGAACAACTTGAACCAATTTTTGTTCTTTGACTTCTGTTGTTCAGATAGTTTTCCATCCAATAATAAACAGAACCAGCAATTCCATAATACCTCAATTTACTTAATAAAATATCTCTATCAATTGTTTCAAATGCACGTTTCAAATCTAGAAAAACTGCAATGACATATTTATTTTCATCTATTTGTTTTTTCCAATTTGATAATGTATATTGGAGAGCTGTTTCACATGAATGACTCTTCCTGAATCCTGATTGGTGATCATTCAGGATATTATTACTATTCAAGTAGTTTATTAGCTGTGCATGAGCTGCCAGTTCGATTACTTTCTCAAGAGTTGGTAATGTATTTATTGGTCTAAAATTATTTGCATCTATTGTATTTGAAATTTTCGGTATGGGTATAATGGTACTAATTTTGAAACTATCAGGAAATATTCCAAATTCAAGAGAAGAATTTATAAAATGTAATATAACATGTCCAAGACTTTCGAATGTTTCTTTCAAGAATCTTGCATTAAGAATTTCAGATTGATTCTTATTGTTGTCCAAAGAGAATATAATTTCACGCAGTTCACTATAGGTTAGTTTTTGAAAACAATTTAATGTGCTATTTATTTGTATGAGATTTTCCTGTGACCATTGTTCCTCTGCAATTATATTATCAGCAATATCTTGAATACTATCTACAAAAAAAATATTGAAGTTGTTAGCTATATCTAGTTCATTTCTGTATATTCTAGTTTCACCATTTTCAAAAAATTCAATTTTGTTAAAATTATAAGGGGCATTAGGTTTGACAATCGATTTCAGAGTTTTCCACATTTGCTTTGAATTACCTTTGTTCAAGTCAATTTTCTGTTCATAGTATTCAGATTTTTTAGCTTTGAGCATATTAACATACTGATTTCGATTTGCCTTATATACTTGCCACTTTTCTTCTTTTTGAACATTATTACATTTTTTAAAATTTTTATATGCCATATCTCTGTCTTTAGCTTTCTTTTTCAAATCATTATCATAGTATGGTACATCATTTTATTTTAATGTTCTAGTATAGCTTGGAGCAATTCGGTTTACAATGCCATATACTTTTTTAAAAATATCCTCCAGAATAATATTAACGTTTACACAATATAATAACCAATTACAAGACAAGAGTTCCATATTGATGGATAACATATTTTCTTTGCACATATTTTTAACTTCTTGAATTCTCTCGGGAACATTCGGTCTTGTATTAAATATACTAATGGAAATGGTGGAATGGTCAGAAATTTTAGGACTATCATTAACTTTGGCAGTAATATTATCACAATTTGTTATAACATAATCAATTAGAGTTTTACTGACATTTGTGATTCGAGTATCCATGTGATCCACACCATACATGTTAAGCAAGTGCTGAATTTTTTTCGTGTAGAAATTATTAATATTTTTAAAGTCAATATTTATATCACCTACCAAGACAGTTTTTCTATTATGAAAATAAGTTTCCAATATATCTTCCATTTTTTCAATGAACACTGAATGACTTGCATTTGGTGAATGGTAAACACCTCCGATGGTCCATTTTTGGCTATCAATTGAAATTTCTATAAACTGGAACCAATAGTTAACATCTACTGATGTTATACTTTTCATCACTTTGTATTCAATGCACTGTTTAATATAAAGTAAGACTCCTCCTGTATATCTACTGCTGCTGTCACATCTTACAAAATTATACTGCATTACAGTGAGTTCAGAATCTAAAATATCCTGAGTGGTTCTAGATTCACTTAAAACTATAATTGCTGGGCGGTAGCAGATTATTTGGGTTAAAATTTCGTGTTTATTTGCAAGAAAACTCTGAATGTTAACATAAATGATGTCTTGATTGAAATTTATAAAAGAAGAATTCTGAATATTAGGCATTAATGGTTTTTTTCTTTTTGGACAATGGTTGGTACTCCATTTATATATTTTATCGTTTTATCCAGGTCACCTTCTTCGATAAATTTACTTAATCTACTTTTCACCTTCTGGTAGTATTCACGTTGTGTTCTGGTCTGATCTCCAAAAATGATTACTCTGTTTGCACTTATTTTCTTTTTATTTCTCAGTACTTGCTTAGCTAATTCTAAGTTGGAAAATATTATTTTCAGAGGACGATTTTTACCAATAATGAATTTTCCAATTCGATATACTTGCATATTTCCATCAATGATATCACATTCCTTCAAAATATTGTTAACTGTGTGCTTTTCATCTTCAATTCTTTCATTTCTATCTTTCTTTGTAGACTCCTGTATATTCAGCACAATAACATTTCTTGCCCGATTCCTCCTTTCTTCAAGTTCAGAGATGATATTCTCAAAATCTGCAATTCCATCCTCCATCTTTCCACCAGTTAAATTTTGTTTTTCAACTTTTTCCTCTAACTTGCTCACTTGACTTTCTAAGAGTTCCACTTTCTTCATCAGAATGGGGAGCAATTTGAAACCTTGTTCACATTTATCACAAAGATATATTAAACGTCTCTTCTTCAGCGGTATGCATCTTAATTCAGAACTCGAGAGGCCAGAACATTTTTCACAAAAATGATGATTGCAGCCATCACAACATACTCCACTCTCCGTAGAATCGCCACAAGACTCGCAAATATTCATTTTTCGATATTTAGGTCCCTTCAGAATAATATTTTTGCTCCTGCACTGGCCAGGAACAAAAGAAGTAGTATTAGTTGTTTTTATCTTGGAAGCAAAATACTGTTTCTGATAAACTAGCACGTCTTTGGTGGATTATTTCAAACTATCAAATTTATTCATATATAAAATGAATTTTTTCTTTCAAAATTTGGTCAAACTGTTCACAGAAGTATACACTCTTACTTCAACAATTTCTAAAAATTTACGTTAGGTATTTCCACTAGAAAACGAAAACTTTTGTAGAGCACCACAAAACATGAAGTAAATGAAATGGAGAATATTAAAAACTCTCCGGTGGTACACCGGAAGCTACAGGAATTGTTACTGAAACGTAGTTATTAATTCTAACATACTGACAGCGTTCTGTAAGGAAACTTTTTATCCAATTTAATATACGGATACTAAAACCTAGAGCTTTCGGTTTTTCCAACAAAAACAAATCATTGACCCTATCAAATGCCTTCGAGAAATCGGTATGAATAGAATCTATCTGATTATCTTTCTCCAAGGCATCTAACAAATGTTGCTCATATATTATAAGATTGGTCATTGTTGAACGGCCAGAACAGAAACCATGTTGTTGTGAAATTATTATATTCTTACAGGCCCAGGTTACTAGTTTATCCATCAACTTAGTTATTGCAGACTGAATACAAATTTCTCTATTATTTGTTACATTTAAATTTGAATATAGATGTAATATAGCTATTTTTCCAGGTTTGAGTATTGAGAGATTAACTGAATAGGAACTGTATTGGTGCTGTTAAAGCGCAAATACAGCTCTTTAATAATACAGGTGGTATACCATCAGGCCCATAACAATACTTGAGTTTCAAGTTCTGGATACCATATCAAAAACATCAACCAATCCAATATTAATTTTGTTTACATCAACCGTATCTTTATAACTGTAGTCAAGAATTTCACAGTCTGTGTCAGGATAAACTTTTGCAAAGTGTTATTCAAACAAAATTACTGAATCATTTCCACTACAGCTGATCTGGTTCTCTGTAATAAATTAAATACAAAAACTACTACCAATTTTAGTTCTTGTTCTATAGGAGATAAAATTTCAAAATATTGTTTGTATGTTGAATTAAAAAGGGAGAACTTAAACAAGTTTCACAATTCTATGTGAAAGTGAATTATTAGTAAAATTGTTCTGATTACAACACCGTACGCCCACCCGACGAATTAACAACTCCCGTCGATATCCCTTCCTCAAGCAAGTAGGGGAGAAATTGTAATGCTCTCTTAACATATACGCTGTCATTAAACCACCATACCCAAGATGAAAACTTTCCGATATTGTAGGTAATTTTGTTACTTTTGAGTATCTATCGATTCAGAGAATTCCACAATTATACCTCAAAAATTACGGAAATTATGGGGATGTTTCTATGGAAGCTGAGGCACACTATATATTGGAATAACAACAGACGTTAATTGTTTATCATTATAATATTCATTGTGCTGTTTTCATGTGTGAATTTACTATTTGGCATTTTTTATTGTATATATTTGAATGTACATTCCTGAAGCTCTAAAAAAACTATGTATACAAATTTTCAATAATTTTCAATCAATTGTTGTATTGTTAACCAAAAGAATAAGTCAAATCGAAAAAAATAACACAGAACCATCCATAAAATATATATGCGAAAAGAAGGAGGTTAGAAAAATGGTGATGTCTTACATTTTTCAAATTGATTTAATAATAAACCCTGACAATTTTATTGATGTATAAGCCAGTGAAGTCAAAAGTTATTAGCTATGAGGAAAAACGTGTTCTGCAGGTAGGGGTGGGGTCAATTATGCATGAATGTTTGACGTTTTTTATGAATGTTCCTTAACTGAACTAAACCAAACATATATTGAATAAGAACATAAAAGAGCAAAAATTCAAAAGGTAGAAGCAATTTTAATACTAACACTTTACCTCCAACGTCTCTTAGTTGATGGATTCCAGGAACTGCACCAATTTTATCAACTTCGTCTAAAAATACAATCCCCACTTGAGCCTTTTCAACACTATAACCAGCATCTTGTAGTAATTTCCCAATGACACTTTCAATATCCTCTCCAACATAACCAGCCTGTGTCAAAGTGGTGCAATCACAAATTGCAAAAGGTACATCTAAACATTGAGCTATAGTTTGAGCCAGAAGAGTTTTACCTGAAAAGTATAATTCATTCGAATATTCTTAAAAATCAAATACTCTCAAAATCAACTAGGCATCACATTCATCACTTTGAAAATCACAGCGTTTTCCATCCTTCAACCAATAGGAACTTTTTACATTCATAAGTGAGAAATGAATCGGAAATTACTCTAGCAGCAATTGGAATCTTTTGCAAGCGATTTTCTGGCTCTATACAACGGAAGATTCAGGTACCCCTATTCTATTGCCACTACATTTTCAGTTCTCAATTGACTGACATTTGCTAGGTCTTTTTTCCTATGATTCAAAGTCGGAACGGACAGTTTTTTTTTGTTCTCAAGTTATTCATTACCAAAGTACATAAAGATTTTACGTCTGAGCCGAACACTTGAAATGTTAGGCAATCTGCCTCCAGGAAAAGAGCAAGCACAATGTGAAACGAAGAAGCAAAGAACTTGTCCACGTGCTGCTTCAATATCTTAGGCAGGAGGTCAGGCACAGAAAGTGCTGTGATTATGGAATTGAAACGACAGGTTTGAAAAGTCCAAAATACATTTTATTCAATTATTTATTATTATTAAGAAGCATCCATGCTCTACCATTATCAGGAAAATTGATTTTTTTCAGACCAATTTTTAGGAAATTCAATGATCTTTCAAGAAAAAAAAATCAATGAAATTTCTTTGATGAATATTAAATTGAATTTTGATTTTTGTTCGAAAATATGAATAGAATATTCAAAAATACTATGTAACCATAGAAGAAATATTTCCATCCTTGATGTGTATAATTGCTTCTGAAGAACCTGCTTTCCAATTCTTACAATCTCCCTGATGAGCTTGGCAAAGCACAATAGATTTTTGTCGTCAAAAATATATTGGGGATTAAATGCGAGTGAAGCGAATCTTGCTTCAATGAAATGAACGATTTCTGTGGGTGATATTTTTGAATAACACTCCCTATCTAATTTATTTAATGAATTTTCTATGAAAACTAGAGATAATTGAAAAGAATCTGAATGAAAATGCGAGATATCACTTCTCTACCAGTCATCCATGTTTGATTAAACTTTGGTGAGTTGTTGATCGCACGCCTGCAAATGTTGCTGACAAAAAAATAAATAAAAAAATGGTGAATGATTTTTGTGTCTTTTGAATTCGGAGATCATAATTTCATTTAAGAAAGTAAGATGGTGAATGAGTTTTTTTTATTATGATCCAATTCAATTCAAAATTGGTATAAAAAGGTTTTTGAGATCGAGGATCACGTTTTCAATAAAAATTTTAGAATTAAAGATGGCGGCGGCAATAGGAAGGAGGAGGTTTGTGATTATAGTTCGACTTTGTTTGTTTTTGGAGTCGGGTGATCACGTAATTTGGACCATAAACGATCATTATGGTAGTAGCCGCAATAGCCGAGCCTAACAACACAGCGTAGAGTATCGTAACACGGCGGATCGTCATTATAACATAAATATCTACATTATAACTAAACTTTGAATGTTCATTACACATCTAATACTCCCTTTTTGTTAACTGAAAATAAATTTAGGTACAAATATAAGATATATTTTTACTATCCTGCATTTACAACCGTATAAAGCAACTAGTTACGGATTGCCTTAACCTAACGTACACTGATGATTGCCAAAATCTGATGTGTAAGGAGTAATAGCTGTTTTCACAAATTATTTCAATGAAATAGAGAACAATTTTCGAGAAATGTTATTGAAATTTGAGGAAATTCTTTTACCTGATCCAGTAGGCCCTAGTAATAAAATATTGCTCTTTTCTAACTTCAGTTCATGTGACGTTCTCTCCAATATGTCTGAACCAGTGGTAGATTGGGCTGTCCTTGCCGAATCAAATGTTCCAAAATTCGTTCCTGAGGAAGCATTTCCTAAGCCAGTAATATTATGTTGATCTGTTCAATTAAAATTAGACATAAAAAAACGATCGGAATACATAGTGATGAATTATTTTTTTCTTGAATAGTGATATTCTTGATTGCTCCAACATAGGACAACATAAGTATTCAGTGATACCACCACCAAATATTTCGCTTCAAAACTACTACAGCAATTCTCCATTACATCAATGTTCCATTGGGAACCCCGTACTAGTATTAATAAGGTGCAAGTTTTGTTTTTTTTTGTTTATATTAAATAATAGCGCTATATTCTACTAACTAGAACATTGTTTTGTTATTCCTAAAGGGTTGTTGCACGAGTACGGTTGTTTTTCTGTCAGAACCAATTTGATCAAAGATCCAAGAAAAACAGTAAAATATACGACTGTTCACAACGTGTTGTTCATGAATATTTCAAAATTACTCTTCAGTTGTTCTCATCTGAATATCGTCGAAAAAAGCCAAGTATTACGTGTCTAAGAAAGGTTTATTTTTATTATGGTTAGGTTATTGTTATTGTAGTATTAGTATGAAACGCCCAGTACTATCTGGGAAATGATAACTGTCATGTAGAAGGTTGACTATTATTCATAAAAGCTGGTTCAGATGTTGTAAATCTTTTATTCATCAGTTATCATCAAACACATATTTTACATGGTGTCAGGTGTTTGCAATTGGTAGAAGAGAAGATCAGTCATGGCCACCAGTGTACAATACCAAGTTAGTCCTCCTGAACCTTTTGATTTCAAATCGCCTTCAAATTGGCCCAGGTGGATAAAAAAAATTGAAAGATTCAGGATAGCCTCGGAGTTGAATAATAAGCCAGAGTCCACTCAGATAAATATGTTGCTGTACTGTTTAGGAGGAGAGGGAGAAGATTTGCTTACTTCATTCGATTTGAAGTAACCAGATTCGGAAAATTTTGACAAAGTTAAACAGGCATTTGAAAATTATTTGGGATTCAAACGGAAATCTATGAAAGAGCAGTTATCGGGTGAACCTGTGAGTTCTTTCATCAATGATCTACATAAATTAGTAGAAACTTGTGATTTCGGGTTAATGAAATCAGAATTATTAAGAGATCTGATAGTTATTGGCATTGAAGATGCAAAATTATCTGAGATATTACAAATGGATGAGGGACTGACTCTGGAAAAAGCTATTTTAAAAGTAAGGCAGGCAGAAGCGGTCCATCAGCAGCAAGGTTGTTGAAAGCTATAAACCAACAAAAGTCGAGGAGCTTCCGAATTCCTAAATATAAATGCGTTAAATGTGGTATGTTCACTACACATAAGCCAGAAAATTGTCCATCCAACAATGGTCAGTGTTATATCTGTTTACAAAAAGGCCATTATAGCAGATGTTACAGTAAAAAAAAAACAGTTCAAGAAGTTAACAGAGATATAGAAGAAAGAGGGGACTCTTATTTAGGCGAATTAATAATCACGGAACTGGATCTCCAGTCTCCAGCGTGGAAAGTGAATCTCAAGATAAATGAAGAAGAAGTCTCATTTGAATTAGATTCTGGAGCTGATGTTACGCTAATAGGAAGAGAACTTTGTTCGAAATTAGGATTAACAGTCAAAAATCCAAATAAAAATCCAAATAAAATTCTGTTCGGACCTGGCCACAGTAAGCTCAATGTAGATGGTGTAGCAACGGCACGTTTGTCTTATAAAAATGCAACAGTTGTGGAAGATATTTATGTTATGGCTGGTCAAAAGATACCATTGCTCAGTCGTATGGCTATTGAAAAACTAGACCTTGTTACATTGAATATTGATCTTATAAGTGCCGAGAAAGCTATGTGTGATTTTCCTAAAGTTTTTGAGGGTTTTAGTAAGATGAAATGCCATTATAAAATTATATTGAAGCAGACATGTGTACCCTATGCAGTAGCATCCCCAAGACGGATTTCTTTGAATTATAGGGATGAAGTGAAACAAGAACTGGACAGAATGTGCTATGATGGTGTTATTCAACCAGTATCAGAACCTACCGATTGGTGTGCTCCTATTGTTGTGGTGCCAAGAAAGACAGGTCGGGTGAGAATTTGTGTAGATTATACAGAACTGAACAAATACGTGGAAAGAGAGCGATTTCAGCTTCCTTCAGTCGAAGAATCACTAGCTAAACTGCAATGTGGTTCAGGTGCTGTGTATTCGCTGTTAGATGCAGCCAACGGATTTTGGCAAGTTCCATTAGATGAAGAAAGTTATAAAATGACAACATTCATAACGCCATTTGGTAGATATTTTTTCACTTGTTTGCCTTTTGGAATCTCTTCTGGACCTGAAGTTTACCAAAAGAGAGTTTTCCAGATTTTAGATGGGCTTGATGGTGTAATAAATCAAGCAGATGACATTTTGATAGTAGGCAAAGATAGCAATGAGCATGATATAAGACTCACTGAAGTTTTGAAGAGACTAGAAGACAGCGGTGTGTTGTTGAACAAAGATAAATGTATATTTCGCGTTCCCAAAGTCAAATTTTTGGGTCATGTATTAGAAGGTGGAACAGTAAAGCCAGATCCAATGAAAACAGCTGCTATTAATGACATGAAAAAACCATCCAATGTTCCCGAACTCAGGCAGTTTTTGGGCATGGCGAATTATGTTATGAAATTTATTCCAAATCTAGCTCAACTAACTGCACCATTAAGAGATCTACTTAAGAAGGATAATGAATGGATGTGGCAACAGCATAATTTTGCCCTGTGTTAGGTTAAACAAGCCCTCACTTCAGGACCAGTATTGACCATTTTCAGAAGAATTACACCAACTAGAGTAGCTGCGGATTCGTCGTCATGTGGTTTGGGTGCTGTCATGGAACAGTTGAATGGGGAAATATGGAAACCAGTGATATATGCCTCAAGAAGTCTTACTCCTACGGAATCACGATTGAGAAGGAGGCTTTAGCGATCACGTGGGCTTGTGAAAAATTTTCCCATTATCTATTAGGAATTCAGTTTGAGATTTTGACAGACCATAAACCATTATTGGAACTGTTAGGAAATAAATCAATATCTGATTTATCAGCTAGACTTCAGAGGTTTAGGATGCGACTGCTTTGCTTTAATTATAAAATTCATCATGTACCTGGAAAAATATTCTATACACCGGATTTGCTATCTAGGAGTCCACAAGAAAAGCCTCTAGACGATAAAGATGTTTTGGAAGAAGATTTATTCATAAATAGCATAATTGAGGCGCTGTCTTGTTCAGATATGAGATTGACAGAAATAAAGAAATGCCAAAATGAAGATGAAGATTGTAAACTCATTAAGAAATATCTTTCGAATAATGTATGGGACAAACGTTCATTTTTCTGGAAATACAGATCAGAAATTTCAATTTATAATGACTTAGTCATGAAGGGTTCAGCTATTTTTATACCTAAGGATATTTTGGATAAAATCACGGACACATGGGAATTACCAAGTGTAGAAGACGGGCAAAAGAATCGGTATGGTGGCCTGGATATTCAGTCGACATTGAACAACTTGTGTCAAATTGTTCACAATGTATTCAGCAGATGTTACAAAGGTCTGAGCCACTGATGACTACCAAACTGCCAGAAAATCCGTGGACAAACTTAGGAGCTGACCTTTGCAAATTTAATGGAAGATGGTACCTCATTGTCCAAGATTATTTTTCAAGGTTTCTAGAAGTGGTTCAGGTTGACTATTTGACTTCAGCTGCTGTAATCGCACGCTTGAAAAATTTATTTGCCAGACATGGAGTGCCCTTGACTTTGAGGACGGATGGGGGAACACAGTTCACATCGAATGAGTTCAAATTGTTTGCTGAAGAATATGGATTTGCTACAACAGTTTCCAGTCCACATTACCCTCAAGCAAACGGAGAAGCAGAAAAAGCCGTAGATATAGCAAAAAGGATTCTCACGAAATGCAGTGATCCGAATTTAGGTCTATTGGCTTACAGAAATACGCCTCTGGAATCAGGGCTTTCACCAGCCCAGTTATTGTATGGTAGAAAGTTGCGAAATACATTACCTTCTATAGAAAACTACAAAAAAGTAAGTGAGAAACAATTGGCAAGTTAGGAATTTGCCAGAGTTGAAAACCGGAGACCTAGTTTGGGTTGTAGATCTGAAATGTTATGGAAAAGTAAAAGAACGATTGGATTACCATAGGTCGTATCTGGTGACCACTCCCCAAGGAGAAGTGAGACGAAATAGAAGACATTTCATAGAAGTGGAGCCTGAAAATAAAAATGATTCAACAGCAGAGAATCCGGTTGTACCTATAACCGATAACGAGCCAGGTACTGAAGAAGATCTACGTCAGTACATGTATGCTGAAAATGAACAAGAAGGAATCCAAGATACTTCTAACACCCACATTACTAATCCGATTACAACAACTAGATATGCAAGGGAAATTCGCGTGCCTCAGAGATATATAGAAAATTGTTGACATACATATATTACACCTGATTGATTCATATTATTATTCAGTTTTGTTCAATCCTTAGAAGGGGGGATGTAGTATTAGTATGAAACGCCCAGTACTATCTGGGAAATGATAACTGTCATGTTGAAGGTTGACTGTTATTCATTAAAGCTGGTTCAGATGTTGTAAATCTTTTATTCATCAGTTATCATCAAACACATATTTTACAGTTATTGTGGATAGTTAGTTAGTTAGTTATTAGTAGTTAGTCGGCGAAACAAAAATATGCACATCAATAGACTGGACAACTTATGCCAGGATAGCTAGTATTTGTATAATTGTCCTGGCCTTTATCCCTAAACCTGGAAGAACGGCACAGGAAGGAGCGAAGGCACTGAGGCCAATAAGTCTTATGTCGTTTATACTTAAGACACAGGAAAAACTGCTGGACAGGCACATTAGGGATATGGTGTTGGTAAACCAACCCCTACACAAAGACCTATATGCCTATACAACAGGCAAATCCACAGAGACAGCACTTCACCAACTCGTAGAGAAGGTGGAAACTGCTCTAAGAAACATAGAGGTATTGTTGGGTGCGTTCCTGGACATCGAGGGAGCATTCAACAATACATCTTTAAACTCAATCTCAAGGGCATCGAGACGAAAAGGCATCGATGAGACCTGCTGCAGATGGATAGACTGCATGCTAAGAGATAGAATTATCTATTCCTCTCTAGTGGGAGAAACACTGGCAGCCAAGGTCACCAGGGGTTGTCCGCAAGGGGGTGTCTTGTCCCCACTGCTGTGGAACCTGGTGGTGGAGGACCTGCTAGTCACACTAGAAAGGGGTGGACACAAAACACTTGGGTACGCAGATGACATAGTCATCATGGTCCAAGGCAAATTCAACACCACGGTTAGGGAAATAATGCAAATGGCCCTAAATCTGGTTAGTACATGGATAGATAAGGAGGGCCTAACCATTAGCCCCTCCAAATCAACCATGGTAGCGTTTACCCGTAGGAGGAAGTTAGAGAGCTTAGGACCTTTGACCCTCCAAGGTAACATCATACAGCTGTCGGGGGAAGTCAAGTATCTCGGGGTTATTCTAGACTCGAAACTCACCTGGAACCAACAGTTGGCAAAAGTGAAGAAGAAAGCCGAAATGACGCTGATGACAGTCAGGCGGGCACACGGTAAAACATGGGGGCTAAATCCCAAAATGGTGTATTGGATATACAACATTGTGGTGAAACCCATGATCACGTACGCATCTTTGGTTTGGTGGACAAAGATAACACAAAAAAATAGCCGCAGCTGAGTTGAGCAAGGTACAAAGACTTGCATGCCTTAGCATAACGGGAGCTATGAAAACAACACCAACAACAGCCATGGAAGTACTGTTGGACCTCCCACCGATTGACATAACAATCATGGGAGAGGCAAGAATGGGACTTCTAAGGCAACAAAATACGAGCAACAGATCGGATCACAATAAGATTAAGGAAATAGTGGGAGGCAACATTCTCGAAATGAAACCAACGGACCACATGGTTCCTAGGTACTTCTTTAACATTAACTTCGAGGTTATTATACAAGATCGAAGGGAATGGACAGATGACAACATCGGGGGCAAACCTGGAGAGAGGATCTGGTATACGGACGGATCCAAAACCAGGGAAGGAACTGGTGCTGGAATATACAGTGAGGGGAGAAACTCCCAAATCAGCGTCTCACTAGGAACAAACACCTCTGTATTCCAGGCAGAGATGTACGCTATCTTGCAATGTGTGAGAGAGATCAATCTGAGGGAAATGCGCAACGCACGGATCAAAATATGCACTGACAGCCAGGCGTCACTGAAGGCTCTTATGAACCCGAAAGTGACATCAAGACTGGTATGGGAATGCCGCGAAGAACTCAGTGTTCTCTCAGAACACAACAAATTAATTTTGATGTGGGTTCCAGGACACTGTGGCATCGAGGGCAATGAAAAAGCTGATGAGTTAGCCAGAAAGGGCTCATCAACTCCATATATTGGCCCAGAACCCGCACTCGGGATTAACAAATCCGACATTCGAGGATGCATTCGGGACTGGGTCAAACGAAAACAAAGAGAGAGATGGAACGAAGCCCCTCTCATGCACCACGGGAAAACATTTATCAAAGAACCGTCAAAACACAAAACTGAAGAACTGCTCAAGTTGAGCAGGAATCAAGTTAGAACAATAACGGGCCTTCTCACTGGTCACAGTCCAATGAGAAAACACCTGCACAATATGGGACTGTACAATGGAGAACTTTCCTGCAGACAATGTGGTAAAGGAACAGAAACAGCCAAACACGTACTGTCTGAATGCGAGGCACTAGACCGCAAGAGACAGGCAATATTCGGAAAGCCTAGGCTAACCTCCGAAGAATACAACACCCAACCGGTGAAGAACCTGTACAGACTGGTACAGGGGACTAGAGTTACGGAGTGGGTGATGTAAAACTAACCCGGAAAGCACAAAAAGCCCAAGAGGCTGAGGTGCAGCTGGCGAAAGGACCAGCATCCAAGGAGAAAAAAAAAAAGTATAACTGACATAGCAGTATTATCTTTCTTATTTTGTTGTTGAGTGTACTTAGCTTCCGAGACACAATGACAGCAATGTTTTTTGCAAACCGAATTGATTTCAAGAGGCATCACCAGCACATCATCACAAAAGTCAAATTTCATCATTGCGCCGCACATCTTAGGTGTGTGCGGATATATTTTTCAGGGGTGATATTGGAGGTAACGAAGCACCTGTTCCTAACAAAACTACGTCGCCAATAAGGTAGATAGCTCTTAATCGTAGTTTCGGTTTTGCGTAAAAACCAATGATTTTATTTAAAAAATTCTTCTTGTTCTATAATTTCCTTAAGAATGCGGGAATCTACCTATTTTTTTGTTTGTCCAACCATACATTTTTTTTTCTTCAGTATCATCAAAACCAAAAATCAGTTGATTTATCCCATTCTTACAAATTGAATCATTTGTACCAACAAAATTTTTGCAAAAAACTAAAACTGAATGCTCAAAAACCGATACTCGTTTAATCAAAGGTATTGTTTGCTCTTAAACAATAGAAATTCTGAAAAATTACATTTAATAATTTATCATTAACCACAATTTTTGTCATATGAGTATGAACATTCATGCGGCAGTTTTTCCGATTTTCAAATTGCATAAAAGTTGCGTATATTCGTGAGGGTAAGAATAAAATCTAATCAAATCAAATCAGGTTTATTTATTCAAAGACCCTACAGGTGTGGAACTTGTCAACAATATGATTTGATTTGATCTGAAGAACTATCCTTGATTCTATGATATGATGGAGAATTGCCGATAAGTGTCAGTAGTTCAAAAGCAATGGTGGTATCACTTATAATAAATTTATACGAAGTGCTTTATTGGAAATTCATAATGTAGTAATGTAGTAGTAATGTAGTGCCAATATGGCGAAAGGTCCAAGCACTTGTATCTGAATTACATTGTGACAACACACATAAAAAATTGTATACCCTTATCTCGTACAGAAATCGCTGCAATCATTTTTTAAATATACAAACAAGAATGCGAACAAATATAATTGTATGTTTACAAAAATTCGTTTTCGTGAACCATATAGTAATAAAAATAAGCCTGAGAAAAAGCAGACGTAAAATGATCATTCTTGGATACCTTCTTAATGTTCAGGATAATTTCGGGACTTTTTAAATGACAAAAGAGTGTTCAATTTATTTTTCTCTGGTTGAAAAATCGTTCGAAGATATGATTTGACATTTCAATGCTGCTGCTGCTGCATGCAAGCAATCTTAGATATTTGGCGAGGATACTCAAAAACCTATAATAATTATAATTTAAACAAAGCATAAATTACAGAAGTTATGGGGGTGTTTCCATGAGAAGTGAGATAAATTTGGATTATAGAGAACTGCAATTTTTCAGGGACAAAGTGCAGTAGTAAAATGGTTGTTTGATTACGAATTCAAAGACATTTTCGGCCTATTTTGTCTTCTATGATTTTTCGGAAAAGTCGGTGGTTCATTCGGTGCTGGTGTGCAGTTTGTATCACTTGAAATTACCCCTTCTGAGTCATTTCGATTAATTTATTGGTTCTGCAAATTTCACAATAAGAGTCAAAAATTACACAAGTTACAGGTGCATTTCCATGAGAAATGAGACACTGTAAATGTACCAGAATTTAATTACATATCAATAATCACTAACGATTCTATAAAACGTACAAGAAACAATGGCAAAATCATAGAAATTTTATTGCAAACAATATACATACAAGTGGATTGACCTGTCGCCACTTTTGCGCTAGTATGTAATTCTGAATCACCAATAACAAAAGGTTGACAGAAGCATACCCTAGATCACATACATAGATCGGTAAGACAAAGATTACACTCAATTTAACCAATTCAAAATGTAGTTTGATTCAGAGTTAGCTCAAAATCCATTTGAAAAATCAAGTAGAATCAGGTGGAAATAGAAAATAGGTCCAATTCACGACAGAAAATGGCTTGAAACATAATAGGCTGGTGCCTATAATTTTTGTAAAAAAAAAAGTTACATGGGGGATGCAGTTTAGGGGTTGAAAACGTTTTTTGCGATTTGCGCTGAAACGTGACATCCTAGCCGAAAATGTTCAATACACAAAATGTAGATAAAAACAAAATCTAAAACTTTTGTATTTATTACTTTTTGACATAACCTCAAATTAACCGTTGAAATGGCGAAAAATCTATTATTCAGTATTTAATTTTTTTCTTGCGTATAAATGATTTAATTCACATGAAAATTTGTACGATTTTTTTCACAATTCAGAAAACAACTAGTTTTCGAGTTGTGTACATTTTTCGAAAAAAATACCCACCCTTACCTTCCACGAACAATTATTGTCTTGATGTTTTTTTGTATTTTGAAGGTCTATAAGTGATCATTTTAATTGTTGAAATGTCTATTTTAAAATGGTCTATGTAACTTGGTGGTTTATCGATCGTTAAACTGATTAAAATTGAGAAAAACCGAAAAAAGTCTCTCTGAATCATGATTTTGTTAATATTTTTTTCAATGTTTTTCAATTTTCTTCATTATTTCTGTTAATAGCATAGTATTTACATAATAAAGTTACTTTCATGTAAATATTATTACAGTTGAAAGAATTTCATTACAGTAAGTAGCGCAAACCATCTTGAAAAGTTTAAAAAAATAACATAAGATTTTTGCTTACACATATTAACGCTGGAATATAACTATAATCAGAAATCTATTTGGAATGCACACTTATGTAAGGTCCAAGCCTGCCAAAAGTGGCCGGAGGGGGGACAAAGAGGAGCCAGGCCAATACAGCAGCCGAACTCGTTTTGGACTCAGCGTTGTGCTGATCATTAAAATCGTAATGATTTCATTGCAATTCACTTACATCATTACATCATTACTTAGATAAAATATAAGTAAAATACCGTTTTCGCATCAAGAGAAATTTGTGTCAAATCAAAGTAACAAAAGAAATTTAATTAAAACTGTATCTGATAAGCTGTAATCACATGGATTTTTGTGCAAACAAGCTCCCAAAGACGCTGATGTATTAATTATAAACACTTCAATTGAATTAGCAAAACATGACGATCAAAATGTCCAAGTCGTAGGTCAAGAAATACAGTGCGGTCCAGGTTTTTTCAACGGATACATAATTTACACTGTCAATATTTTTAAATTTAAATAACAAATTTTCTCAGTTATGATTGCACCAAATATGAAAAACTTAGTATTGCTGAACAAATAATGAAAATCCCTTTCGAACAAGATGCCACACGACACTCTTTCTCATTTAATTTTTTTGAGGGGGTGCTCATAATTCAGAGAGGGTGCAAGAAAGGGGTAATATTTTCATACTGTGATTTGTCAAATTAACAATAAAAATTGACCTGTTTCAGGATTTTTTGATAAAATACATAATAACGCAAAAAATTTATTTATTCCAAACCTATGGACCTCACTGTAGATTTGCTAGTACTTTTGCATCATCTAAATTCAAATGGGTTCAGTATTTTTTCGATAAACCAGGCTCCAGCAATAAAAATTATTTATTTTGTACAACTAATTGTTCACGAATCGTACAAAAGTATAATAGCATTTCTTCACTTTTTTTCAGGTTGTGATACTAATTCTGATTTTGCTGGAAAAGGGAAAAAAACAATAGTAAAATCGTTATTGAGCATTGAATATTTATCAAGCCTCGTTAGTATTTTTTACACTAAAAATGCAGACCCCCTCACCATCGCACAAAATGGATCTCAACTTATAGCTGGTACTTACAAAAGTAGAAAAAGAAATATCTTATTAGATCAATTAACATTTCAGCTTTACCAACATGCAACTAACATACATAATTTAAAATTAGAAACATTTCCTCCTGAGGGAGCTGCTGCACAACACTCTTACAGATCAATTGCAATCTTGGCAAGTTATTTTGACAGTGAGTCCGATAACAAACGAGCAAAGCAATGGAGCTGAATCGAACATGCAGGTAAACTCGTGTCCAGATTTATCCCCGATGGTTCAGACTTAATTCCCGAAAAATTATTAAAAATTATAAGTTGCAGCTGAGCAATTGGATGAAATAAACAAAGATGTTGCTTCCGAAAACACGGCTGATAATGTGCCAATTTATGCAGTAATTGTCATGAAAACTGTTGTAATCGAGACTCAGTAATATTTGGAGAAGTAAGTGATTCAGAGGAGACTATCGATGAAGAGCCAGCAACATATATACCGGGTGTCCCAGTATACCTGTTCCAATGGATTATCTCGGCCATTTCGAAAGATAAAAATATGAAAATTTTATGATCTCCAATTCGTTCAAGGGACCTTTACCTGAGATAAATAAAAATTGAAAGTCACTTTCGATTTGACCGGAAGTGACTCTTTTTTATTCACCTTTCCAACGATGTATCACACTTTGTATTTTACATTTGATTTGATGGAGAAAACGTCAATTGAAATAATTGCAGTAGGCTATGCTATGATACGATACTATTACTAGTACTATTAGCAATTTATGAAATGTTGATTCAGCTAAAGATGTTCTGTTGTGGAACATAATAGTTATTTATGCAACACGTGCAAAAAGTACAGGCTGAGTTGAACAACACGTCGAGTGCAATAAACTCTTTTTGCACGAGTTTTCTACAATATTTTTTCTACCTTCATGCAGAAACCGAAAAATTTTTCATTTAGGTGGCACTAAAATGTAAGGAAAACATTGTTTGTTTAAATCTATCTGCTAAAAGTAATACAAAAACATTTTGTGTGATTCAACTATAAGCAACAGCTCTCAAAAACTAGGTTTTGTTCTTAGAAATACAAAGGAATTGTCAATTCTTTCAACAAAAACATTATACATGTCGCTCATATATTCTCGTCTCCAATATGCCTCTCCTGTCTGGAGTCCTCATTATCGAGTTCATGTCCATCATCTTGAGCGTATACAAAACAAGTTTTTGAGAGGTATTGCCTATAAAATGGGCTTATACCAGGGTACATACAATTATTCCCAAATCTTAGAGCATATTTCAATTCATGCCTTATAAACTAGCAGAAATCAATCTGATACCAATTATGGCTACAAAATAGCAGTATATCTCGTATTATGAGACTGGGTAATCTACTTAACTCAAATGGTGTATGTATAACTGGTGTGAGCTAGTGTACTTTTAAAAATTCAATTAATGAAGTAGCTAATATGATATCATGTGATATATATTACTAACTTTTTATATTAATTCTTATATTGTATATTGTCTAAATTTTGTAAAGAGGGGTTTGCCCGTTTATGAATAAATAAATAAATAAAATAAATAATTCAGTTGACCTGCCCTACCAGGACAACGCTTATTGCCATAATCCTATACAATCTTGACAAGCTTATTGCGAACAATGCAGATTTCTTCATTTTTAATTCAGTCGATGTGCAAAGGAGCAAATTTTATTTTTAACAAATTGCATTTTTTTGTAACTTGTAACATAGTCCATTATGTAATGAATATGATTGACAATTATATGAAACATGCAACTATTTAAAACGTAATACAATCTCACAGAAAATGGGCTAAATTTGACGTCGATTTGAAAGTTTATGTCTGTCATGAGGACAGAACGCTATAGTAGAATGACAGATGAGTTCAATAAAGAACCAGTTTTTTCATCAAATATAGTTCAACAAATTTTGTATTTTGCATGGACGTAGAAAAGGAAATATTTCTCACTTATAATCGTTATCAATAAAAAAAACCTTCCTCAAGTTGAAATCAACTATGCATTTTACCGAACGTCAAACCAAGAATGAACAGTACAAGAAACAAAAAATTACAAAGAAATGGATACACAAGAATATAATAACTAAAGCATATGTTCGAAATGTTGACCAACTGCTTCTACACATCTTTCAGCTCGGTGGAGTAGTTCACGCGAAGTAACACTTCTCCGGTCAGACCGGAAGTGACTTTCAATTTTTGTTTTTCTCAGTTGAAGGTTCCTTGAACTAATTGGAGATCATGAAATTTTCAAATGTTTGTTTTTTGAAATGGCTAAGATAATCCATTGGAACAGGTATACTGGGACACCCGGTATATTTTTCATGCACTAGCATTGTTTTAAATATTAGCATTTTTTAAAATATTATATAGTCAGAGTTATACAAATTGCGACGTACCTAATACGAAAATTATGTGGGCCTTTTGTAACACATTGTTTTTCTGTAAAAAGTTTGGAAGGTGAATATATATATATATATATATAGAGGAAGGGTAGTCGTTGCTGACTAGTTAGGTATGGAACTAGTAAATAGTGGGGCTTTGCAGCAAAATCAAAGAGTACTACTTTAAAGTTTGTCCAAGCTTCCGGAAATTTAATAAATCATTTCCATCATCAGGAATACTACAAATTCTATATATATATATATATATATATATATATAAAGAATCTCAAATCGAAATTGAAGAGCTGAATACGTCGATAATTTTGAAGACTCTTCGGAAATTCCAAATGTGATTGACAAAGAAAAGGAACAACCGCAAAGCAAAAGGATCAAAATTAATTAGAATTTAATTTTTCATACATTTTTGTAAAATTGAGAGTATGTTTTTGAAAACAAACTTTTGTTTGTTAATAAAAATAATGAAGAAAATCGATAAACTTTGAAAATATTGAGAAAACCATGATTCAGGGAGACTTTTTTCGGTTTTTCTCAATTTTAATCAGTTTAACGATCGATAAACCACCAAGTTACATAGACCATTTTAAAATAGACATTTCAACAATTGAAATGATCACTTATAGACTTTTGAAATAAAAAAAAAACATCAATACAATTGTTCGTGGAAAGGGTATTTTTCGAAAATGAACATAACTCGAAAACTAGTCGTCTTCTGAATTACAACAAAATCATGCTTATTCGACACCAAAAAAGACATATTTTTACGAATTTTCATGTTAAATAAATTTATTCATTATATATTTAATTTATATGCAAGAAAACATTTAATAGGGAAAAATCGATTTTTCGCCATTTTGACGGTTCATTTGAGGTTATGTCAAAAAGTTTTGAGTACAACAAACGTTTTAGATTTTGTTATTATCTACAACCTGTGTATTGAACATTTTCCGGTAGGACGTCACGTTTGGCGCAAATCGCAAAAAACATTCTCAACCCCTAAACTGCATCCGCATTTCACAATTTTGAGTGTTTACGTTTTAAATTCGTTTTGGCACCAGTCTATAATAATAATCTCTCAAAACTATACTTGGAGCTACTACATTAGAGACGCGATCCGAAAAATTGTTCGTAACCTGTTTTTTTAAATAGAAAGTACCAGGGACTGATAGGTAAAAGGTATACTTAAGAATTGCTCATTTGAAAATTTATTATTTTAATTTGCCTTGCATCAATTTAGGAGTTCTTTCTGTGATAGCAACTTGTGTGCTGAAAACTACTTTTAAACAAATGATGTAATGGAGACTGATGAATACAACAGATGCCATAATAAATTTCACTTGCGAAAGCAAAATAACTTCTAATTGATAGAGGGGTAGTAAGTTATATAATTATTCAACATGTTACAATTTTGAAATGTTTGTAGCAAGTCCAAAAAAGCAAGTGTAGAAAAAAACACATAAAAAGGCAGTCGGTTAGAATAAAATTCACAGTAATATTGATTCTGATAAACTAACATATTCATTTGCAGAACAGAAGCAATATCTCAAAAAATAAATCTCTGAGGAATTTTAAAAATAGATATAAAGATTGAAGTCTAATGTATTTCTCTTGGATTTAATCAGTCGTTAGCGACTCGTAAGAATATTGTTTGCAAATCTGGTATTGTGATCATGTATATCGTCAGGTTGTTTTATTAACATATTTGCCTTTTTAGGAATTTTTAACAGGACACAGTATAGATATAGTGTTCTGATGTTTAAAAATCTGTATAGCTCCACTGGAGTTACCCCAATGAATGAAACCGCCATGAGAGTGGAAGGGGGGGGGGGGGGGGGGGATATATAGTTTTCAGTGATATTCTGCAGTTGAGGTAAAAAAAAGCGTGCTATATAACCTACTGCATAACAGTTCGGGATCATCCCAAAAGTGATTGCTGCCCACAATGACTCCAAGTAATTTTACAGTGCTCTCATCCGCCATAGCAGTTGTAGCTGAAAAATTAGGTTGTTGAGTTTTATCAGAATTCGAGTTCGTTTGCAAAAAAATACTCTCGCAAGTCCTAATGAGTCCTTATCGGACTAAATGAAAGTATTATCGTAGGCAAACAAAACAGATTTATGTGGGTTCACTGCTGTCATGTGTGTTCAACAGTGAATGAATAATTTGCTGTTAGTAGAGTGGTAGAGCGATAAAAAAAAAAACATTTCGAGGGTTTCACCGATATATATAATATAACGCATTGTGATTGCTCGATAGATGGCGCGGGGGGGCACAAAAACCTAATTTTTTTTAATGGCATGGGGGGTCGAGTGACACATCGTTGAAAAGAGAATTGGATTCTCTTTTCAACCATCTATTTTTTTTTTAATTTCGTTAATATGTTTTTCACAATAAGCATTTGAAGTGTCAATGTAACAAAAAGAAAACAAACTATTATGACATGTAGTATTTAAATAATTAGAAGTAAAATTGTTGTCAATTAACGAAGAAGGTGTTCGAAATGTCCACCTAATACTTCTTGACAATAAAAAATTCGATTCACAAATTCCTGCCGAACATTATTCAACATGTCTGCAGTTATACCAGCACAAACCCGTGTTATTCGTTCTTTAAGTTCTTCCAAAGAGTTGGATTGTTGCTCATACACTTTGGATTTGACGTATCCCCACAGAAAGAAGTCACAAGGTGTAAGGTCTGGTGATCGTGCCGGCCATTCGATTGGTCCACGACGTCCAATCCATCTCATAGGGTATGTTACATCCAAATACTCTCGAACTTGACGTTGGAAGTGAGGAGGGGCCCCATCTTGTTGGAAGGTGATGTGTTCCTGAAATTCGTTCTCATTTTCTTCTATTCCAAGTATGAGTGGTTCAACCGTATCTCTTAGTAAATCCAGGTACAAATTACCGTTTAAGTTTTCTTCCAGAAATAAGGGACCTACAATATGGTCTCCCAGAATTCCAGCCCACACATTTACTTTCTGTGGGAACTGTGTGTGACCTCGAAAGATATGAGGATTTATATCACTCCAGTATCGCACATTTTGTGTATTCACATTTCCGTTCAAAAAAAAAGTACTTTCATCTGAAAAACAAATATTCCTAATGTAATTGGGGTTCCTAGCTATCTTTTCCTCCATAATTTCACAAAATTCCATTCTTCGGTCTGGGTCGTCTTCTGTGAGTTGGTGTAACATTACTAATTTGTATGGATGGAACTTGTGTTTCTTCAAATATTTTTTACTGTAGTTGTTGAGAATTGCTACACGAGAGGTACTTTGTTGCGGATTTACCACCATTTCGGCAATTATCGAAACCTTTGTCTCTTCCGGAATTGATTTTCGACCAGCTCCACCTTTCCTACGAACACTGCCAGTTCTGTTGAATTTTTCAACTAGTTCCCTCAAATATTTCCGAGTTATAGGATGTTCAGGAAATTTTTCATTAAAAATTCTCTCCGCTTCGTGGTAGTTCCGATGGTCCTCACCAAAATTATAAATTGCTTCAATTTTTTCTTCGAAAGGACGTATACGAACCATGATGATATCAAATATTCAAAGTAAATAATAATTATAAGTAGACAAAACTCCTCAGTGAATATGAATACAATAATTCATCAATCCATTGTACTTTTATAGGTAACTAATTAATTATTGTCATTTAAACAAATCCAATAAATAGTCCTTTCGTAGTACCTGTTATTACTTTTGTCATTAAAAATAAATGAAATGGGTATAATTTCGATATCCTAATACCTAATTAAGCTTTGAAAGGAATTCAAACTGAATAATTATTAATGTTGTGAATTGTCTTCATTGACCGTATTTCCTGGTATTGATTGCAATTGTGAATCACTAGAACAATTAAGGTATTTTTCTTCAAACATTATTATTTTAATACCACCCAAAATATTTTCCGTCCCATTATTTCACATCAAACCCTTCAAAAGTTATTGAGGTAAGGTAAGGAAACGTTTCAGATCCGCTCTTACACTTGACACTTGCTTATTGCTTATTGTGAAAAAACGTGTCAACGAAATTAAAAAAAAAATTAGATGGTTGAAAAGAGAATCAAATTCTCTTTTCAACGATGTGTCACTCGACCCCCCATGCCATTTAAAAAAATTAGGTTTTTGTGCCCCCCCGAGCCATCTATCGAGCAATCACAATGCGTTATATTTCAAAAAGTATCGGTGAAACCCTCGAAACGGTTTTTTTTTTATCTCTCTACGGCAAACCGTTCAAAAGTTAACAGGAGGGGGGGGACTATAAAAAGCCGCACTGTATAACTATTTATTGATGTCAGCAGATAAAGTTTTGTATGTAATTCGGATCATAAAGGATCATTATGGTGCACCCCGTGTTATCATAGAATTCACGGCTGCGACTAATGATCGTCATTATGATCCTTATAACCTAAATATTTATAATCGGCTACTTTTTAATAATGCAAATGTGGGTTTTTATGGGATATATTTTTATAGCTAAATTCCTATATGTAGCTAGAGTGGAAGCTACAGAATTAACATATTGACTTTTGCAAGCATACCATTGATAAAAGACCTGCTTCAGTTTCAGCAGTCTGCTGTTGTTTATCACCCAAGAGATTGATTTCTGATTAGACATGATGATTCTATAGGTAGGGTTTGAAAACTCTGCTCTCAAAAGACTGTTGAAGCTGAAGTGGCTATGATCCTTGTGGATTTATGGAGAATGAAATTCAAACCAAACGATGTAGTAGGTATTGTAAATCCCCAGTCATCACAATTTCAGTATTTGACAAACATTTTAAAGAATAAATCATAGTCGTCTTTACCAGATCAGTATAAAGTGAGGATATTGATTTTACATTTCAATAACTCTATGTAACAAAATACAGAGTTCTCTGGACCATTGAACGTTTTCAAATCTATTGATCTGAATTTGATCGGATTTTCAATGATAATAATAGTAGATAGATTGCTAACAAGAATTTGGAGATACTTTCTCCGGATCAAATTTCTGGGGATTTGTTGCCAACCATAAAAATAAAAAGTTATACATGAAAAAGCAATCTGTCAGGTGGTTGCATTCCCCCTTTCAAGCATTAATGGTACTTTCTTTTTGAAATAAACAAATTGCAAAACATTTTTCCTGATGCTCTAGTAACTCCAATTATTAGACTTGGGAAATAATGTTATATTTTTTGCAACGTGAACAATAATCTTGTTGAGTTTGGCGCTCTCGAACCACATATGATGTTGTTTTTCAAATTATAACTTAATTTATCGACAAAAAATCACCTTGTATGGCATATTGGAAGCCAAGTTTTAATTACAGGATTTATCAAAATCTCATATACCTAATTCAAAGTTTAATTTTTTAAATTAAAAACAAACTGTGCGAAGATAAATCTTATTTCATCAAGTAACTATACTAACACGAACTTGCAATATGATCCTTGGGTTTTGTTATACTTTTCTACAAATTGCTTGAAACCATTTTTGGAGTCAACGGCCTCCCCCCTTAAGAAGAACCTTCAGAAATGTTTGTGAAACTTAGCATGAGCTATAAACCAACAATTCATAACTGGATTCAACATTGAAACAATTTCTTGCTGCCACACAGGATTTCAATCTTCAGCTGCATATCCAAATAGTAGGGAACCCATCATTAAATTTAGTTTTGGATTATGTTAAAAGAGAAGTATGAAGTTGCTAGGTAGTGTCTTTTTTCGTTTTTTTTTTTTGAAGATTAATTGTACTCCATATATTTCTATGTAATTCTATCTTTTCAAGTACAAGAGAAATTGAATAACTTGTAAAAACTATTGTGACTTCAGAAACACATTTCTTGAGAAGAATCAGCAGAAGCACGTCAAATCTACTGGCTTCCTTATCAGTGGTGACACCCAACAAAATCCGTCTGTTAATGCGTCAGTGAAAGATGATCCCTGTCATATGACTATCAATAGGAATGATATTAGGTGGATGTTTCCACAATTTATCCAGAGTAGAATGTGTAACAATATTCTGTCTTGGCTAGTGCTCAATCTTCATTGGTAAAAGGAGAGCTGAAAGTAAAATTTCTTCCCATTATGAACCTCATTTGAGGCTTTGATGGTCTCCTTTCATATATTTCCAGTCACAACATATTCCAGTCTAGTCTCAGAGCCTGTATATTTGTATCATCATTGATAGTATAGTTCTTGTTGGGAGTCAACAGTTTTAGAACAGTTTCTGTTGAATCAGTATGTATATCTCCATTCCCAACAGTTTTTCACCTGCAGGTGATGGTAGACTTTAATGATGTTTGTATTGAGTTTGAGGATATTAGAGTGAATCTTTTAACTATTTGAAGGTGTGTCCTTCCAGTACCTCTGGTCACTCAAGAAAGCTTAATATCATTATTTTGTATCACAAAAAAACATGAAAAGAAATGGTAATTCGCAAAAAAGCGAAAAGGTAACCAGATGGTATCAATCATATTGCATATAACGTGGAATCATCACTATTTCCGACCAAATTATATAACCTTCTTTTTGAGTTCTAATGTTCATTGAAGGAAACTTCCACTGCCAAGGTCATATTTCCAAATGAACTATTCCCAGTTATTTTTTTTATTAACAATACATAAAAAATTCCACCAAAAGCCCACTACAAAAGACAGATAATTTATTATTAATATTTTAAACATCAAGTGTTCCATTTTTTATTGTTCATATTCAATTAGGATATTTTTTTGCACAAATAAAGTAAATTCAAATGTAACGGTCATGAATATATCAGGTGGCAATGAATGCACGATTCCATGGACCAAGAAGAGTAACTTTCAAATGGGTCTTGATAGTTTATCCACTTGACCAAAACACTCAAATAGCTACCTAAGTAAGGTCAAATTGAAGAAGACATACCCCTATGTGTAATATTTTGTGGACCTTGTTCCATCACAGCCATGTCTTGCCTTGAATTATTAGATTGATTAGGATTATTGTTGTATATTCTTTTATAATGATTGTAGACAGCCACAGACAACACCTAGAGAATAACAAATATATGTTAAAAAACAAGTTCAAATTGTTTATAATTAATGACTTTAAATGATCTCTTATGTATAAGTTATGACTGGTTTCATTCAACTAATTCCTCACCAATGTTATATTAAATATCAACCAATCCTGACAGATCATATTTGCATTTATAACATATGTGCTAAAACTATTTTCAGATTTTCAAAACCTGTTTCAAATAAAAATTACGATTGCATTAATTCTGAAAAAAACTATGCCTAAAAAGTTTGAAAGAAAAGGTAAAGCTGCCATCTTCCTAGTGTAAACTATATAAGTGAAATTTTTAGAAAAACATGAAAAGTCGCCTCCAAAGTCTCAATATACGGTGTGACTCATTTAAAATAGAAGCACCCTTATAAAACTTCGATTGGAATTATAATTTTTTCATCAGGAAGAAATTCAAAAAGTTCACCAGGAGAATAAATTTCATGAGACTTCATTTTCATGGCCAACTATTCCACTTTTTGGGAATGTGTGAGACATGGGTATTTTCGTCTTAGTCAAAATTATTTGCTTCACCAACTATTCTTATTTTTTAAGGTCAATATATACAAGTAATTAACGATATTTTCAGAAAAAATCTAACTTCACCACTGGATTCACGACATTTTCAAATGGTAATGCGTATAAGGGAATAAAATTTGAAAAACATGCTGTTTAATCAACTGCCCACCTCAATTTCAGGACTTTTATCAAAATTCTGACTAAACCACAACATTCAGGAAGTGCCCAACTATCAATGTTTTGGATTTCATCGAAATATATTCATCAATAGAAAAGTCATAAGGCATTTAATTTCGATGGTATCTGTGTGCGTAGTCAGGATTTTGATGAAAGTTTTCAAATTGAAGTGGTACATTGGTTAAACGCCAAATTTTTAAATTATTTATACACTGGCAACTTTTTCAGAGTAATTCTGAGAAAGACCATTTGAAAAATTCGTGAATAGTGAATAGTAAGCCTCGAGAGAATGAAGACTCATTCATAAAATTTGGTGTCCTGATGGACTTTTTGAATGTCTGACTTATAAAAAAAATTCCAGTTGTGCAGTACTCGTACAATCAATCAATCAAAATTTGCTTGATTATCAAAGAATAATATCGTATTGACAAAGCGTGTATAAATATAAATAAATGTAAATTGAAATACTAATAACATTTGATAAATGTATTAAAATTGTCAGAACTAAATAAAATTAAAATTAAATTGAAATCAAAACAATCAGTCAGGTATACATATATATATTCGTTTCTGTTTTTACATTTTAATTATATACATGTTCAACGAATATCGAAGAAAATCTCAATTTGCACACCCTCGAAAAAGCGAATAAACATACGCGAAAGCTCGGGTAGCAGAAAAGAGCAACTTCTTTCTCACCACTGACCGTATCCCCGATAGAAAAACGTTCTTATATATATGTGTGTGTGTATGTGCGGCGTTTAATAGTCCCCCCCTGTTATTTTGAACGGTTCAACGTAGAAACATGAATGAAAAACTGTTTTGAGGGTTTCACCAATACTACTTTTTGAAATAAAAAATATGGTGATTGCTCAATAGGGAGCGCGGGGGGACCCCTCAACTCAAAATTTTTAAATGGCATGGGGGGTCAAGTGGCACATTGTTGAAAAGAAAATTCAATTATCTTTACAACCATCTAAATATTTTTGAATTTTGTTTATATTATTGGTCACATTTCGGTCACGAGCTTTACGAATACGCTCCCGATAACACAGTCGTAAATATAGTTGTATTCGCGTTTTTTGAGTTGAAACTTTTACTAGTGAAACCAGAAAATCCTCGCCGACACGGTGATAAATCAGAGTAGTTGGTGCATATAACTCATCCACGTGAATTTGAACATAAGTGCAGCAGAGAAGTGCTGTTTTTGTAACCAGACGCGCAAAAAAACTGTCAACAAAGCAGGCCAACAAAAAACAAACACTTGCCAATTAGCCGAGGGGGAAACAACTTGTTCATCAGGTCTGGAAAACTCCTACGTGATATGAGAGATAAAGAAAAGAGTATTTTCCATAACATATTCCGAGCAGAATCGGCTACAAAGTGATTTGTGCCTTCTATGATTTTTTTCAGAAATTCACCCCTATTCTACCCCCTTGGACGGCCTGGAAAACTCCTACGTGGTATGATGGATAAAGGAAAGAGCATTTTCCATAACATATTCCGAGCAGAATCGGCTACAACGCCATTTGTTCCTTCTATGATTTTTTTTTCGGAAATTCACCCCCATTCTACCCCCTTGGACGGCCTGGAAAACTCCTACGTGGTATCAGGGATAAAGGAAAGAGCATTTTCCATAACATATTCCGAGCAGAATCGGCTACAACGCCATTTGTGCCGTCTATGATTTTTTTCAGAAATTCACCCCATTCTACCCCCTTGGACGGCCTGGAAAACTCCTACGCGATATGGGGGATAAAGGAAAGAGCATTTTCCATAACATATTTCGAGCAGAATCAGCTACAACGCCATTTGTGCCTTCTATGATTTTTTTTCGGAAATTCACCCCATTCTACCCCCTTGGACGGCCTGGAAAACTCCTACGTGGTATGGGGGATAAAGGAAAGAGCATTTTCCATAACATATTTCGAGCAAAATCGGCTACAACGCCATTTGTGCCTTCTATGATTTTTTTTCGGCAATTCACCCCCATTCTACCCCCTTGGACGGCCTGGAAAACTCCTACGTGGTATGATGGATAAAGGAAAGAGCATTTTCCATAACATATTCCGAGCAGAATCGGCTACAACGCCATTTGTGCCTTCTATGATTTTTTTTCGGAAATTCACCCCCATTCTACCCCCTTGGACGGCCTGGAAAACTCCTACGTGGTATGAGGGATAAAGGAAAGAGCATTTTCAATAAATCAGGTAAAGTAAACGATATTTTTAATTACAGACCAATAACTCTTCTGTCAAACTTTGCAAAGGCCTTTGAAACATGTTTGTATAATAGAATATCTCCTAATGTTAGAAACTTAATTACCACAAATCAACATGGTTTCATCAGCAAAAGATTGACAATAACAAATTTGATGTGTTTCACTCAAACAATACACAACAGTTTCGAAAATGGTACACAAGTCGACACTATTTATACAGACTTCTCAAAGGCATTTGACAAAATTAATCATAAAATATTACTGAACAAGCTAAATGTTTTCGGTCTAGACGAACCACTCTTGTCATTTTTTGATTCCTATCTCACAGACAGAAAATTATATGTTGAACATAGAGATCACAAATTATTCACCTTCACAGCATCTAGCGGTGCATCCCAGGGAAGTGTATTAGCCCCACTTATTATTTCTATATTCATAAACGATATATGCGATGAATTGTCAAGCTATGTAACGTTATTCTTTTTTTATATAATTTTTTTCACAATTTCGATTTTTATGCCTTTCGAAATTTTTAAGTTAATGTGTCCCCAGCGCCATCTGTCGAGTAATTGAAATGTTTCTTCTCTCAAAAAGTAGTATCGGTAATACCCTTCAAAAAATGTTTGGTTTCATTGTTCCACATCAAACCGTTCAAGTTTATCGAGGTAGTATTCAGATCCGTATTTATATTTGATATTTCGAATTTGCATTGCAAAAAAAATATTAACGAAATTCCAAAAATTTTATATGGTTGCGAAGAGAATGGAATTTACTTTTCGGCTATGTGCTACTTGACCCCCATTCCATTTAAAAATTTTAAGTTAATATTCCCCCCTCCCCCCTGTCGGGCAATCACCATATTTTTTTTTTTTAAACGTTCGAAACAGTTTTTTTTTTCATTTTTCTACGTCCAACCGTTCAAAAATTAACAGTAGGGGGGACTATTAAAAGCCACACTGTATATTATAAACGGTCACATACATTTTTTTTAAAACATGAACAATAAAAATTATTAATAAAGAGTCATAAAGAACATTTAAAATCTAAATATTCAAAAATTCGAAAATTTTAAAATATAACGAACAATAAAAGGTATATATCACAGTATATATAGTTTTGGTTTACTTATCCTTCTATTATATCCACATAATATTCTTCCAAACTATAATAGGCTCTATTGGAAAGAACTCTTTTAACTGCTTTCCTGAAGCTGGCGTTCGATGATATATCTTCAATATTATTTGGAAGGTGATTGTACATTTTGCAGCCGTTATATATAATAGATAGGATCTTTAACGAGGGTAGAAGATGGTAATGGTAGTTTGAGATGATTACTTTGACAAGTGGCATACCTACTGTCTGTAATGAAATTTTGTTTATGGTTATTTATGAGACACACTGTTTCAATTATAAATATTGACACAACCGTGAGTATATTGTGTTGCTTGAAGTGAAGTCTACACGAATCGCGAAATTTTAGTTTACCTCAAGTAGTTTTATCTCAAGGCTCGTTATTGTAAAATGAAAACACTTTGAAGAACATTACCACTGCACACTCCTCAGAATGGAATACCGTATCGCAAATTTGACTCTACCAAAAAGTAGTATACTTTCTTTGCGGTTGAGTATCCTAGTTCATTTGCAGCAATTTCACAGCGTAACAACCAGAGGAATTTTTTTTTTCAAGTTTTTCGTGTGTTCATTGAATTTAAAACAGTTGTCAATATATAGTCCTAGACATTTTGAAAACACACTGGTTTCAATAATCTGATCGTTTAAAAAAATATCAGCAACTGCACATTTGAAAGACACTATCTTGGTTTTCAATATATTGAAGGACAAAAGGTTCGAGTTGCACCACTCTTTGACTTTTATAAAATCTGAATTAATGATATGATGATCAGCTTCCTTATCTTTATGCCATAGTATGGTGGTATCATTGGCAAACAGGGTGACATTTACTGAAATATCAGTCTCTATGAATATATACAATTCGTCCAATTTATTTCGAAAAGATTGAATGTTCAGTAAAACGATACACAAAGAGCTGTCACCTAATAATTCCATTTGTCTAAAAAAATTTTTTACAAGATAGTTCTGGTGCATCAGTATCAGTTTTGTGATTTTGTAGTTCTTCAAGTAATGTTACTGAACGTTCTTCATCAGAAGTTGTTATTCTCGAGGACTCCAGGGATGGCGTCTGTGCCAATCGAGGGCAAGGATTCGTATTAATATTATTTTTTTGCTGTTGTTTTCCTCACTTCTTGGTTTATGATGATCAAGTGTATTCATGTAACTCAGTAATGCTTCACTAAAGAACAATTTACCAGTATTATTAATAGTATGTCTATATTTTTGTAATTTGTTCTTCTTAATATGTTATTGCATTCAAAGAGAGTGATATTCTGCAAACCTCGATAGATATCATTTTTATTTCATATTATTTCTGTATATGTGTTCATTGGCGTTTTTTAGGTCATAACGATAGGGTTCTTTAATTATGATTACATTGAAGTTCGTTATCTTTTCAAGTTTATTTACTGTATTAGAATTATATTTATCTGGCCAAAAGAGAAGGATATCGGATGTTGACATTTTCGTCGATTCATCAAGAGCAGTCTCAAGCTGAGCGTTTTCATCACAGTTAGTTTTGATGAAAGATTGAATAAGTAATGACCCATCTTCTTTACGAGTCAGGGGTTCAAACAGATTTTTTCCCGTTGATCCTGATACTAAAGCTATTCTGTTCAATTTCTTGACCACTGGTCTTTTGTCTTTGATACTTGTAGTTACAGATAGATTGACTTGTGTACCCTGGTCAGTTGTGATCTTCAAGTTATTTTTTGTTGAAGACAAATAATTTCAGATTTCATGTCTTTGATTGTTTCATTGTGCTGTTCAGTTAAGTCACTCATTTCTGCTCGTTTCAATGCTTCGTTTAATACTATTTCCCTATCCTTGTTCAATTTTGCTATTGAAGTTGTCTTTCATGAGTCTATCATTAGAAAGCTCACTTATAGTTGGTTCTAATAGGCTCACATGTTTCTCATCTGACACACTTTTGTCACTTTCACAACAAACTATTTTATTTCCTTCAATGAATTGAATTTTACTTCTAAATCTAGGTGGAAGACACTGGTGCAGTTCGAACAAACATTGTTTGGTTTTACAACATTTGTATGTAATGTTTAGAGCTTTGACCTTCGTTCACTACAATAGATGTATGATGGCATACAAACTGAAAAATAGAAACTGCAGTGTCATCTCTGTAAGACCTGCATAGTACTAATCTGTTGCTTTGTATATTGAGTTCAACACTAATATTTGTCAGATGTTGCAAATAACAGCATTTGGGTGGATACAAAATAGGTGGGAAATATTCATAATTTTATCATGCCATCAAAATCACAGGCACATAAATTAAAAATAACTCCCAATAGTTTCTCAACTGAATTCAGTTCTTAACATTTACTTATGGATTAAAATTAGTTTATCGGTATTACGTTGATACAATAGTAGAAACAATAACCTTTTTTTTTCATTTCAATTTGACTTCCTACATGATTTTTTTATACATACTAACATAATGCAGCATATACAGAGAAACATCCTTATGGTATAACTTTGAAGTTACAAACACTTTATTTGCATTGAAGTTTTAAACTGAATACTGTCAAATAACATTCCAAATGTAATTGAGAAAAGTTGAACAGTTATGTTATTTTGGAAAATATATATTTTTTGTCACTTTCAACACCCTGTAACAAAGTTAATACTCATCTTAGAGGAAATTTTTATAAGAATATTTATATTTAAAATTTCTACCACTGGAGTTTGTCCCCTTTATTCTAGGACACCCTGTATAGTGGTAAGACATAAGAGATTGAAACATACCTTTTTAGCATATTCTTGTCCGACCACATGTTTATTTAAATAATCGTATATCTTTTTAGGCGGAGGCGGTGGTTTCCTATACTGCCCAGTTTTGGCATCAACTCCTTCTTTTTTTTTGCTATCAACTTCACTCAAGACAACAAAGAAGTGATGGCATTTTTCGCATTTGACAAATCTCGTAGAGCTGACAAAGGTTTCAACGTGAGTACATGGATCACCACATTTCGGACAGGACAGGGTATTTTTATTTTTTCCATTTCCACTTCCGAAATCCTTCGAAGGAGGTGGAGGGGGAGGTTGGGTGCCAGTTGGAGGTTCTCCTGCACCCACCGTTTTGAGTAAAACGATATTTGTAGCTATTCCTTTATTATTATGTGGTTGATTTTTTGTATAGATTGCAGAGAGTATACCTGAAAAACGAAACAATAAAATGTTTAGCAAGACATTGAAGAATATTTTCATTTCATCTTATAACCACATAGCATCCAGATACAAGCTTTTTTATTGAATATTTATATCCCGAAAAGGGGAACATTCTCCATTAAAATAAAAAAAAGTTATTTTTTTGTGATATCCAACTGAAAACAACGACTTCCTCGACGCTGGACATTGAACTACATCTGATAAATATTGTGAAAAGACTCTAACTGAAAAGAAATCCGAAAGTGAATATTCGCATTTTCATTCCGACATTTGATTTTTTAATTATCTCTAGTTTTCAATGAAAACTAGAGAGAGAATTAAATACAATGAAGACTGGAGATAAATTTAAAAAAAACAATCTGAATGAAAATGCGAATTTTCAATTAGAGTCTTTACACAATATCTACCAGATGTGGTTCAATGCCCAGCGTGGCTTTAACCGGGGAAGTAGTTTTCTGTTAGATATTGTTTTTTATAATAATGGAGAATGTTCCCATTTTCAACATGAAAACCTCCCAAGAGGTTACCTTGAACGATGGAAAATTGCACTAAAATTTGTCTTTCAGCCGCAGATGATTCCACAAGTAATATCATGAACAAAAATCATTTACATGCCCTTGGAACTTCAATTTATTATAAATATATAGACCATCGTCCGTCGTGACTACTGCTGCACCGTGTTCAATTCAAACACAACAGACTGAGTAAAATTAGAAAATAGGACAAATAAGTGGGTCTAGGAAAATTCCCCGACAGCAATTCATCGACGGAAAATTTCCTGAGAACAGAAATTCCCCGACAACATTTCACCGACTGGATGATTCCCCGCGTTAATAATTTCCCGACGGTGAAAATTCCTCGACAAACAATTCATCAATCATATTAAAAATTCCACGTCAGTTATAATAAACATGAAATTTGTGGCAATTAGTCTGATCTAACCAGAACGCACTAACCTTACGTAGTGCGTGAGTGCGTGAACATTGAACACTTACATTTTGCGAGGAGTAATTTTGTCTGTCGAGGAATTTTCCATTCGATTAATCATTTGTCGGTGAATTTTCACCGTGAATCATCCAGTCGGTGAACTGTTGTCAGGGAATTTTCCGTTGGTGAATTGTTGTCGGGGAAATTTTCTCTTCTTCAAATATATAGGTTTCTCCGGGTTTCAAGAATTACAATGAGAACCTAAAGTGAACACTTTTCATCAACTGCGCATTATTCTGATGTCCTAGAACCAATATTTCTCAAAACGCAAACAAACTTAATGTGTTTTGTTATTTTCATATTATATTCTATGGTAAGTCTTTATTCCAATCCGTCGTTATTGCTATTTGGTTTGCCTCGCCTTTTTTCCCTTACTGCACAGGAGCAAAAATAACTAATGACAAAAGTGATTATTTTATGTGGCCCAAAAAATTGTAACCCTGCTTTTTTTTGTATTTTGCATCCTTATAATATAGAGAAATGTTTGTATTAGGTATTTCTGAAATCTGTGGAGAAAATTGAGTAAGATAATTTTATGCAACAAGCTGAATCTTAGTTTCATTGCACTATCGGAGGAGAGCGAATAGCTGGGCTCTGCCATTAGCGAAGACCGCTTAACAGTTTGCATAAATTAGGTAATAAATAGTTTATCCCACGACTTCGGAGTGGAATCTAGAAATTTGTGTTGTCCTAAGCTCATAATCTCTGGCGGTGTACTTATTAATTTTTTTTATATTTGGAATTTTGTTGACTTCAAATTCATATTTGTTTGCCATTTTATAACAAATGGCATGTGTGAAAAATTCCAAAAAATTGTGTGGAAAGATTAAATTGTGTTGGAAAAATCGTCGAATGTCGGCTGACCGCAGCAGAGCCGTAATAATACTGGAACTGTCGGATGGAAGAAACTGTGTAATTTCGAACAGCAGTTTCCAAGATTTTCTGAATGTTTCCAAAAAAAAATTTAAATTTCCCCAATTTTTTTCTCGAATTTTTCACACCTACCATTCGTTATAAAATGACATTATACACCCGTTCTTGACGGGAGTGCAAGAGGTTAGATTACACCCTGTATACATAGATTGAGTAAAATGTGCCTTGGTGGCGTGTGGGTAAAGTGTTCGATAAACCTAATTACTTATCGCTAGGTGCGTGAGTTCGAATCCCAGCGCGGTCACCGACCACGTGAATCAGGGGCGTTTTTAAGGGGGGGGCGACTGTAGCTTGTTTTGTTTTACCCGCCCCCCCCTGAGTGGATGTATGAAACCGCCCCTGCTGTGAATAGAATCACACGTTAAAAGGTAAGTGTTACGTATTATATTACTTATATATATATATTAAATACTTCAATATATTTTTTTTGTTAATCGGAAATTTTCTCAACCCTCTGCTTGAATGACAAATCAAATTCAATGTTCAATATATAGGTTTACACATATAATAAAATATTCACCATAAAACAACAAAAATCGTCTCAGTTCACAAAAATTAATAAACGCAACGGAACGTGTCAACCTTAAACACTCTCAAGGTAAAGCACAAGTTAGCCGCGATTATTGAGTTCAATATCAAAATGTATGGTAGAGGTCAGTTATCCAATGAAATAAAACCTTCAGATTATAGTAAAATTATTCAAAGTCTTGAGAACTTAGTCATTATTCGTAGGTATAATGACATGTATCAAAAACAGGTAGCAATTTTGGTTTAAAACATCATGGCAACAATATTTGGAAACTGTAAGATATCTAAAAACCCTTGTGTACTGGATGATTAGATTTTGTTCAGATTTGTGTGTAGACAATAAAAATGAAATCTTGGTCTGCTTCTGTAATCAGTTCAAGAGATAAGATTTAGTGATTGTACTGAAGATGACTTTTCATGTACCTGTATTTGAAGACTCCTATATGAAATGTATTATTAGTGATTCTAGTTGCATTTCAGCAAAAATTGAATATAGTTTTTCAAAAATTAATATCAGTAACAATTAATACTTCAAACTGCTTAGGACAGTAAATCCGTGTATTTCAATTATAATATTATTTTATTCACTTCATACTCGAAAATCGACGGTGGCGATACACGCAAGTATCGCGGGATATTCGAAAAGCACACCACGATTTCATTTGTTTTCTCGAAATTATTCTGGCGAATGTCTCGCACTTGGTCCCACGGTTTTTCAGGGCTTTTGGATATCTTAAGAGACCATAAATCGTCCCGGCACAAGCTAAGGCAACGTTTCACCAAAAGCTTTAGTCTCGATTTAGCTCTAATGCCAACTTCACACTTACGCTGACAAATAAATATTCGTTAATTTGGTGAATATTTGTAATAGATAAATTCAAGATGGCGGCTTTAGTGTGGCGAACGAGTTAATATTCAGATGACATCCACTGAAGTGCTCAAAACTCACAGAAAACAGGCTCATACCATAACCATAAATGAAATGAATAAGTTCGACAAAGTCGAAGTCCACTTCTCTCCACACTATCCCACAAAGTGGAAAATTTGAGGCAAATACCTATCAAAGAACATCTTCTACTTTCCTCTACGAATATTGAGGAATAAGAGGACACAATTCACAAATATCCCCCTGCTAGTTGGGAATGACAACCTGCAGACATGAAACGTTTCATGGCTTTCACCCATCCTATCAGTGCAAGGATAGGTCACATAACTTTAGAGTCATCCTGGCCCACCCAATGAATGAAACTCAAGCGCAAGAAGCCCTCCTCGGTAGCACATACTCTGAGAAGAGTTACGTCCAGAGTTGCAGAATATGTGAACAATTTGGACAACAGTCTCAACATGGAGTATTGTCGTTTGACAGTTTTGACAATGACAATGACAACTCAAATGGAGGTAAAAAATGTTCGAATGATAAGTTTCTCAATAAAATGATAACTAGACAATCAAAACCAGATTTACCAATATTTAATGGTAATTCTCTTGATTGGCCAAATTGTATATGTCAATACAACAAGAATGTGTGGATATACTTATGAGAATAATCAGTCAAGATTGCAGAAATGTTTGAAACGTAAAGACCTAGAAATTGTTCAATCATTGCTCATTCTTCCAAAAAATATTGATAAAGTTATATAAAAAATATTTATATTGTTTTTCAGTAGCATTTTCAAAAATAGGTTTATATTATGAAAATTTAAAATGAGAAAGGTAAGCAAGAAAATATGCAGTAGAAACCAGGCAAGTGCGAATATAGACCCAACCTGGGCGAATTTACTCATGCCCATTTAAACAAACGCACACGTCAAAATGTCATAAGATTTTGACATATTCAAACGTTTTCATTCGAATTACTTTGTTGTTTTTGGGTCATTAATTGTGAAATAGAGATTCATTGCTCTCGAAATGGATATTTATAATGTGTCAGAAAAAGTTAAGATTGTTGAATGGTATTATGGAGGTAACAGCCTAGTTACTTTGGCAATAAAGTTCAGCAATATTTTTTTTTTTTTTTTCAAGACCCTAGTAGATCACAGAATTGGGCAAAATAAGTATTTTTTTGGGATTCTAGCACTGGTAATAATTTTTCACGTTTCCACCCAGTTGACCATACATGTCTCAGCTCTATCACAAGAGAGATCAGTCAAAGAACTTAGTTTTATCACAATGTTTTGAAACTGATGAAGCTTGCATCTGGAATATAATTCAACTTTGCTATGAAACACTGTTTCATCACACGTTATGTCATCGTGATTAAATTGAGGCAACTTAGGCGTCATCACAAGAGAAATCAATCAAAGCGCATTGCTTCATCACATCTTTCTGAAACAAATGCAGCTCTCATCTGAAATATGACTTGCTCTTGTTATGAAACAGCTTCAAAGACATTTTATCCACGTGATTGAGTTGACTCATCACTGATCCTGATGGCGCCATTCATCACAAGAGAGAGCAATGAGGGAATGTTTGTTTCAGCACAAAGTTTTAAAACGTGGTTTACAAAATATATCACTGTGCGACGAAACTTTTATTCAAGTTTAATCTTGGACCATTGGACAAACTGGCTTGTCAATGATGACGTTGATGATCAATGAGGGAATGTTTGTTTCAGCACAAAGTTTTAAAACGTGGTTTACAAAATATATCACTGTGCGACGAAACTTTTATTCAAGTTTAATCTTGGACCATTGGACAAACTGGCTTGTCAATGATGACGTTGATGATAAGTGGACATTCGTCAGGTTCACTTGACATTTCCACTATCCGCGTTCCGCCTAGTCTGAAACCAGCCATGCAATATACATTCGCCCGACGAAGTAACAGCTAGGTGTTGCGTAATAGGAAGAGAGCTGGTATATGTCACCGTCAGTCAAGCAACAGGCAACACGGCAACAGTGAAGTTTGGGCGGGCTGCGGGCTTTGGCTGGCACCGCTGGCACTGATGGCAGTTCGGGAGTTCGGCAAGTTAGTGATGAAGAGTGACCACGACAACGTTGAAAGGTCTTAATTGTTATGATAACTATTTCTAAAAAACAAATTAACAATTATTGTTGTGTCTGTTATGTTGTACCCTTGTTCTGGCATTGTTTGTTTAACATTAACATATCTGCCATAACCATTGTTGTGGGGTGCGTTGTGCCGTGCCTGCCTAGTGCCAGTAGCAGCCTCAGTAGTGCCATTTTGTTTGTAAGTATATAATACAATTAATTGTATTATACTAATGATAATTATTATATATCATTGGTATAATATTATCAATAGCTTCATACTTCATGGATAATGGATAGTTATTGAGTAATTGATAGGTTTATGTTGATATTTATAGAATGGACAAAGAAATTGGAGAGAAACTTACAAAATCTAATTTCCACAATGTATGCCGATATCTCCCCCTTCCCGATATTGATAAAATGAAAGAATTTGAGATGATGATCATGGAAAATGATTTCAAGGCAACTTTAGTGAGTTTTTGAGATAGTAATGAAGAACAAATTTAGAAATTTTTGTTTTAGAAAGAATACTTCAGAACTATAGGGAGATTGAACCTAAAGGAAAAACTCATAAGGATTCTGAAAAGAACATTGTCAAACACCCTTCTAGCACAGACCATCTGGTCAGGCCAAAGAAATAATTATAAAATGTCAGATCTGAGGGTTCTTGTGGTAGTGAAAGGTAAGTACTTGTTTCAATGTATTTTTTCGACTAAAATATTATTTGTTCTAGATGTAGTCAGCTCTTCTCAAGATTTTAATGAGAAAATATTTGAAGACATTATTAACGACTGGATCCGGCAAGCCAAACAGCGATTGAGGAGGGAGCAGACAAAGAATGCAGGATAACCACCAAACATTCAAAAACCTCCATTACCAAAGTTTTATAATGTTTTATTTATGTAGATATCAGAAACTTTCTCTTTTTTTTTTCTTGAGACAGCATCAGTCTTGTATAGGAAATGCATCCTATTAAATACAAAAAATTACATGAAAAAATTATAAAGGTAAATAACAGCTGAAAGTTCGAAACTGATGTAAAAATGTTTGACAACCTGAACTGAATTTTATTTTAAGTTATATTTTGAGATGTTTAGTTTTATTTAATTTGTTACAATAAATGTCAAAATTTTTGTACATTTTTACTATCCTTTAAACTTTAAACAACCCTCCTTGTATAAAATATTGGTAAGAACAGACAAATACCGTGTCACACATAAAGTTGGCTACAAATGGAAATATTTTTTATTAATACATATAATGAAAATTTTACTTCATAGTTAATTTGTGCTTGAAAAATGAGCTTCATTTCCTTTTGTCATGTGCTACTCTAAACCTGTCAAATTTGAAATTTTTTTCGAAAAACCTCGAAAAATCAGTTTTTTTTTTCAAATTTCGAAAAATGACAAAAAAAGTTGTTGCATATATTTTTTTTTCTGGTAACAGGCCAATGTGGGTATTTTCTGGGCCATATATGACATTGAAATCTTGTATTCATCAAAATTATGAAATTTGAATCATGTTTTGTTCAAATCGGTAGAGCGAAAGATTCGAAAATTAAAAAATTTGAAAAAGTCTAACTGAAAGTAATTAGAAACTTGAAGGAAATGTATGAAAATGAAAACTGAACAACTTTTTACGGCATTTTTCGAAATAAAAAATAACTGATTTGAGGTACCTATTAAAAAAAATGTCAAATCTGACAGGTTTAGAGTGGCACATGACAAGAGAAAATATGTTGTTTTTAACTCATTTTAGAAGCACAAACTAACTGCGAAGTTAAATTTTCATTATTTCCATTAATAAAAAAAATCCATATGCCGCGAACTTTATGTGTCACACTGTATATCAAAGATAATGGATTGAACTATTTCATAGCGTAGACCTTTCAAACAGTCTTCCATCATGCTCCTTTGATAGATCTATGAGCAGACTAAGTCATCAGTGAGATACAGAACAGACAAATATATCAAAGATTATGGATTGAGCTATTTCATAGCATAGATCTTTCAAAGAGTCTTCTAGCATGCTCCTTTGATAGAGCTATGAAGAAACAAAGTCATCAGTGAGATACAGCAAAGATGCATCATGTTCAAGTCGGATGTGATAAGTCTGAGATAAGTTTGTGATTTTATTTGAGGCGGACATTCATTTATGTTATATCTCCAATTGATGCATACCTGTGATAAAACAAAGAACATTTGAAATACTGCTGTGATGAAGCTGACGCATGTTTTGGTCAACTGGGCAGGGCCGGTTTCACTCCTGCAATAAATCTTAACTTCCTTATTAGGAACTGTACCAGTTTCATATTTCAGGATAACAATCAGGATCAGCTGAGAAAAGGATCCACATGTTCAGAATAATTTTTCCGGTCGTCCAGGGCCGGCTTCACTCCAGAGTTCCTAATAAGGAAGTTAAGATTTTTTGCTAGATTTATTACCGGTCCTGGAAACGTGAAAAATTGTTACCAGTGCTAGAATCCCAAAAAAATACTTATTTTGCCCAATTCTGTGATCTACTAGGGTCTTGAAAAAAAAAATATTACTGAACTTTATTGCCAAAGTAACTAGGCTAGGTAACTCAATTCGTGAAATAAGAAACCAATTCATCATGTAATAAACAACTTTCAAAAATTTGGAGCGTTTTCCCTAGAAAACATCAAGAAATAGTAGTGTTGGCAACAATCAACGAGAATCCCGATAAAACAGCTGAAGCTGTTGCGAATGAAGTGAACTTGAGTGCAACTTGAGTGAGACGAATTCTTAAAAACAAATCGTACAAAGTTAAGAAAACTCATACTTTTTATCCGAATGATTATTTCAAGCGGATGCAATTCTGTGAAACAATGATGGAAATGGCAAATGCTGATGAAAATTTCATTGAAAATATTGTTTTCACAGATGAGTCAACCTTTCCTTTACAAGGACGTCATAGTCCTTCTCGTGTGCGATATTGGTCCAGAGAAAATTTACATCGGTTTTACGAATTATGAACTCAGTATCCACAGAAGTTGAATATTTGGGGTGGTATGCTGGGTGGAAATATGATTGGCCCATTTGTCATAGAAGGTGCATTGAATGAACCCAAATATCTCGATCTTCTGAAACTGCAAATCGTGCCAGAAATAAGAAGAATAGCAGGTCAAAATTTCCATAGGATTTGGTTTCAGCAAGATAGATGTTCAGCTCATAATTCTCATGTGGTTCAACAATATTTAAATACCACTTTTCCAAATCGGCTAATCACAGGAAGGGGAACAATCTTATGGCCAGCTCGATCGCCCGATTTAGCCCCAAATGATTTTTTCTTTGGCGGCACTTGAAATCTCTAATTTATGATTTTCAAGAGGTGGGGCTGATAACTTACAAGATCTGTTGAAGAACATTGAAAATTCTTTCAGAAGTATTACCCCAAATGTGCTTAGAAACGTCAGGAGTCATTTTTATGATAATTTATTTTATTGTTTAGCACAGGAAGGAAATTTATTTGAACATCTACGTTGAAAGAATAGAATACACAGTTCACTATTGAGTTACCTACGTTTGCTTTGTCATATTTATTTTTTGGAATAAAAATGTTTTTGTATTTTGCGTCATTATGAAACCCAAAGGCGTATCGAAACAGCCTCTTTCTTCGAGGAGGAACCTTCAGACGAAAGTCAATGCGTGTTTCATTTAATTTGATTTTTTTTTGCAAAAATGTCCTTATGCATATGCGCATATGATGTCGCTTTGCTATAATGATTTTCAATAATTGAAATAAGTGGAGCACCCAGAATTGGCCCATTCCGCCACGTCTTTTGTTTGATTCACGCCACGTTCCCAGCATTCAGAAGTCAATGTCAAAGCTAGAGAAGAGGGGGCAAGAGTCAATTCCGCCTACGTTAGGCCTATGTTCGCACTCGCCTGGTTTCTACTGAATAAAGAAATGCCAATTCTGCGAATTACCAACTTAGACAGCTGGCAAGAATAATATAAAGCTTATAGAAATCAACTAGTCTTTGAAGAAATTGCAACCACAATTACTATAAAAATATAATAACACAAAATCAAGATAACATTTTTGTAATGAATATTTCACTAGCATAGGCAATAAAATGATCGAAAAAATAAACATACCACAAAATTTTTCATTAAATAATATTCCCATTAATAACAACTCTTTATTTTCAACTCCTGTTACAAAAAAATTAAATATTCTTCAACATCAATTCATTTAAAAAAAGTAATGCACCTGGATATGATGGAATCACCCCATTCTTACTGAAACTAACTGTAAAATACATTCTGGACCCCCTAGGCCATATTTTCAGGAGTAATACCACGAGTGATTGAATTTTCGCGATAAGTCTGTCAATTTATTTCTGAACGAAACACGAGTTCGTAGGACGCAAAACAATTCAGTTGAGTTCAGAAATAAAAGACAGACTTATGAGATATGTTCAATCACGAGTTGAATTTTATTAGACTATTTCACGAATAAAGTTTCTTCATTAATATAAATACGAACAATGTATGACAGTCATAAACAAATTGTTAAATTCTTCAATTATATAATGTTTCGTTTCATAATTTCTTTTGAATTTGCAGTGAAGCGACTCATTCTGACATATCCAGCTATATTTATTATTAATCAAACTGTCAAACGTCTTCATTTCGTCATGGTTAAGTCGCTGAAAATACCGAAGCTGATCCTCCAATCAGAATTGAAAGACAGCTGGTGTTATCGCGATAACACGAGTTGTTTTTGGCTTCCGATTGGTCAGATTAGGTCAACTTAATATTCAGTAATGGAAAATTCCCAAAATAATTCCAAAACTCTGTGATAACAAAATAGGTGACCAAAATAAATATCAAATCATTGCCCAATTAGTTTAATTAATAATTTTGAAACCTACTCAAGAAACTTCCTCAATACCGAGTAACAAAATATTAAATGAATATCAGTATGGATTCCGTGAAGTGTTAGAGCGATATGGAATACATGGTAATGTGTTGAGTCCTTTCAAAGATTATCTAAATGAAGGGAATTTTGAGCGGCAATTCCAACTTGAAAATTAAAAATTGAAAAGCCATTTGAATTTTGTCAACTTTAAATATTTTTTTTAGGATTCAAGAAATTAACAAAAAAAAAGGAAATTGCTAACAGAGTTTTCACAAGCTGCAGAATCCATTGAAAATATTTTTTAAGTTTCGTGTTTCGCCTATTTTCCCCCTGTAAACCTTTGTGAAGCCCTATCACCAAAACTATACAATGTTCTGAGTAATCCTTTACTGGACTTTCATGCTCCTAAGTGTTGATTTATGCACATTACCATTAGCTAAAAACTAACATTAAGTCCAGGAGCCAAGAGTTCATCAATATTATGGAAACAACGCAAACGTTTATGGAACTTTAACTCATACTAAGAACATTTGCATTATTCCAGTCTCATTTCTAGTTCTTAGGTACGGGTGCATACCTTTGTGAACCCCTTTCACCAAAACTAGACAATGTTCTGAGTAATCCTTTGGAAATTCGTGTTCAAGACGTCAAACTACATAAATAGCAGCAGCAATTAACCATCAAATAATTGAATATTAACTGTGGTGGGAAACGGAGGACCATGAATGATGGTGGTTATAATTTTAGTGGCTCAATTATTGATCAGATTGGTACTCGGATTAGTACCATTCTTTAAAAAAAAAGATTGAGAAAGCCACTTTCAATAAGAATCTGGAAACTTTTCAAATTAACGTTGTAATACAAAATTCAGTAATGACAACCTTAATTTTTTTGATATTTTCCTTTTGGAGGAAAGCATTTTTGTTATTAAACACTGAAATTGTTTTTTTAGGCAAGTGAATATATCAATAAACTGCAGTTTTATTTGCAAATATTTCAGCTGAAGTTTGTTCGCTCAGGAATAATTACTGAACAACTTACCATGCTGTAACTTTGTATTCCTCGCTACAAAAGCATATTTTCCAACAGTAAGACTGCATCTAACACTACTCATTTTCACTAAACTCACTACTTAACACACTTGTTACTTTTCTCTTTAATACTTCACAATCAAATCATTCAAATTCAAGAACTAAAAGTTGTAGCTACAAATATCCTTCAGAAGTCAAGGTTTGAATGTCATGACGCAATTACAAACATTCAAGAAAAATCGGTAAATTTGGAAGAGAAAATTTAAAGTTTGATGTGAAAAAATGATTATACACCTATTTGAGTTTGATCTGAAATATGCTGTAATATATTACTGAAATTTTGATGACTGATATGACAAAATGTAATATCTTAGTTAGCCATCTACAATTATATATTCACGAATCACCAGCACCACAAATAGTTGACAAATCACAAATCACAATAAAAACAAACTAAAAAGAAGTCAAAGTCAAGTCAAAATTTGTGAAGTTTAATGTAGATGGCGCTTTTCAGCTTTTACAGGTAGGGTCACTGGATCCAGAAGGCTTTGGCCTTTTCTTACGGGTACGGCCAATGGGAGGAGTCTAATTTCATGCATACGATATCCGACGATCCGATGATACGAAAATGATCTTATTGGTTGAATTGGTAGGTGTGACTACAGTTCAAGCAAGCAGAACATTTTTTTCAATCAATAAGAACATTTTTGAAAATGAAAATCCGGCCTAATAGTTCAAATGTCAAAAATAACCTCAGAGTAAAAAATGACATTGAGATACCCCGTCTATACACAAGCCTCTAGCCGTACCAATTCTACTTTTGTACCCGCAGTTCCAAAGGCGCACAACTCGAATTGAAATTTCCTAGCTGTGTGTTTAATGACTGTTCATTAAATCTGTGACACAGCTTAGAAAACACACAGCCCGGGATTCCGAAGTGATGATCGGACCTCAATTGACGTGAAGTGACGTTTAGAGGTTTTGGCGATTCCGAACCTATTGAATAATCGTATATCTCAGAGCAAATATAAATGTTTATTATTGCTCTGAGTCGTATATGTGTTGCAAATTGCCTACATTCTGACGATTCCGAAGGCATAATCGGACTTTAATCCGCAATCGCGTCAAATAGAGGATTTTGATGATTCCAAAGTTATACGTCAATTGGTCAATTGTGTGTGTATTGCAAATAGCATACACCACAAGTATTTCCTTGTCGCCAGTCGAAACGATTGATCCATCTTGGTTTAATATATGTGTTATTCTTTATTATTTCAAGTGGCCATGTGCTTTTGTATTATTTATTTGTTTACCTACATTCCGTTATTGACCTAAAATTTTCACTTTTTGATTAATTTGAAATTTGAACTATCTGAAAAAACGCCAAAATGGAATAAATTGTGTTTTCACTAGTAGGAGTGCATTAATAGATACGGATATGGTATATAAAATAACTTGAATTTTATATTTTAATTGAAATACGGGGTTTTGTCACTTGGTGAAAATTTAAAAAAAGTATCAGCCATCTCTAGGAGAATGTCATGGAGAAATATTCGGGCTAGGCCAAAGACCGTCATGTTAAAGGAAAAATTACCACACAAAATTGAAGGTTTTAGGATTAGGCACTAGAACAAGTAAAAAATGAAAAAAAAAAAGTCTGATATTTTCCATGTTTTTTTGAAACAAATGGCAGTTACTTATCACAAAAAATGCTAGGGTCAATCAGTGATTCTAGGTATTTTTTAGTTTTAAAGAAACAGATAAAATCAACTTTTAAAACCATTCAAAAATACCTAGGTAGGTAAAACAATTGCACAACCCCAGAATAAATCGTTCTTTTTTATTATTACCTCTGTATACTGTACAACTGCAAATATTTGCAATAACAAAAAAAGGACATGTAACTTTCAGATTGATGATGATATGTTCATATGTCGGTTCGAATGGCGACAAAGTCAATATTGTAATTCACTTCAAACATGAAGGATAAGCACAAGTATAACCAGTATAACCTATAAATATAACGTGGCGACTATGACGTCAGACGATTCGATTCAAGCTCGTCCTCGACTATTGATTCCGAACTACATCGTCGGGTAAATTCGGTACTCGACTCATACACTCATAGTAATAAAATACCATAGAGATGCCTTCTCCATCCTTGTCTTGAAGTCAACACAAGCGAAGGCCTTGTACATGTTAAGTCCGTATTCATTCGGGTAGTTTCGTGTATGCCCGCTCATTGCTTTCGGATCAAGTTGTCGTTCTTTGTTTGTATTATGGCCCTTCATACTCTAAATGTAAACAAACTGTCCATAACATTTCACCACCCGTCACCCCCTTCGCCGACAAATTATATAGAAAAGGATAGTTCATGTTCACTTCAACACAGGTATTTGTGTAGGGATAGGCAGGGCACCTTTATGTCTTTTATTACTCTAAGGTACACGATAATGGAATAAATGACAACTCACAGAATAAAGTGGGATTCACAACCAAACTTTTTGCGTTTTTCTTTTTACGTTTTACATTTGGTGAAGCAGAATCTGAATTTGAACTGACGCAATAATGCCATTCACAACAAAAACGTCAAAAAATTTCGATTTGCTTCTCAACAAGAAACATAAACATAACATAACATTGGTTTGGCAGAGCAAAATGAAGAAATCATTACAAAAATAATAATTTAAATAATGAATATTATACATGAAATTTGGAAGAGACGTAAATTGCTCCTTCTTTTGCACTTAAAGGGAAAAATGAATCGTACAAAAAGAGAATATTGGGTGAGACCATCAAGATGTAAAAGTAGAAAATTAAACAGAATATACTATTCCCTGGAATCACAAAAAATTGGGAGAAAAAAATTAACACAACTTTTATCGAATGTCACAACAATATTTTTATGATGATCCGCTCTCACATTGAAAAACATTCCCACAGAGAATCCATAAGCCCTGCTGAAAGCTTTTCACTGAGATGTAAACAACGCATTTTGCAACGCAAAAAGCTGAGAATATTTAGCTTTTTGCGTTCGTTTTATTCCAGATTCTGCTTCCACCAATCAGAATATGAAACGTAAAAAGTAAAACGCAAAAAGTTTTGTTGTGAATCCCACTTAATGCTTAACGCCCGGTACACATGATAGCTCTCGCTTATGGCATACTTATTGTTTATTGATTGGCCGCTGACTGAGAACATGTCGTTCTGTGTCATTCAGTGACCAATCGGAAAACAATACGCTGTAAGCTCAACTACAAAAAGCTGGCATATGAACCCGGTATTAAAAAAAAGAACCAAAATTCGAAAATTCTAGTGAATGATTTCTAAGCGTTAAGATGAATAGGTTAAAGCATATAAATATTGAACTGATCGGAATATTTTTAAGAGTGTTATGTTAGTTTTTGTAATTTCAAATATAAATTAATTACCTATTATAATTATAAGATCAAACGAACTTACCTAAGTGAAGTTCGATCATAATTATATGAAACGTCTTGTCCGAGATGATTTAACTGTGTAGTTTTTCCGGTTCCTGCCAAATGTACCACAATATTTAAAGCTCGCATGTACCCCGCTCTCCCCTAAGTCCGTCCGTTGCTTTGCCTCCGGCTATATTTATGTGTTATTATTTTTTCCTACGAGCGTGCGGAAAAGTTACTTTTCCGCACGATTTTTTGTTTTGAAAGTTGTACTTTTCCGTACGATTTAAAATCGTGCGGAAAAGTTACTTTCCCGCACGATTTTTACTTTTCCGTACGATTTTTACTTTTCCGCACGATTCTTGTATTTTTGAAAATGAGAATATTTACAACTAACTAAATGATCTATGTAACTATTCTGTCGTATTAGTCATTTTGTAGCATTATTATAAAAACTTGTTTATTAAAAACCTTGTTTTTTCATAAATAAGATGGACAAAAACACTCGTAGGAAAAATGTTGTACCTAACTCTTACGGAAAATGTCTTTTCCGCCCTTAACGGCATGCCCGAACTCCGCTACGCGTCGTTCGTGCAACTGCCGTCGCGTGCGGAAAAGTACTACTTTCCGCACTTGTTAGGTAAATAACTATTAAAGTCTTGTCATTGTAACTGGAGATGATCATGGGTGGGGTTTAAGGGCGGGTATGATCATCTTGGACAAGGCGTTTCATATAATTATGATCGAACTTCACTTTAAAGTTTGCTTGATCTTATAATTATATTCACGCCTTGTCCTCAGTAATTAAACTGTGTAGATGTTTAAAGGCAGTTTCGATGATCCAGACAGAAGAAATTTATTTTGTCATATAACTTCGATTGACAAATTGCGACCGAAACCTTAATTCATACTCATACTTTATTTTGTTAATTATAGAATCCAGCGAAAAAACGACTAGATTTTTATTTCTGCGGCCACCCAGTTATCGATGAAATTTTATCTGAAGACTTCTATTAGCAGCCGAAGTCGCCACATGTCCTGGGTGATTCTTCTTAAGGGTAACAAATAGTCTGTCGACAATGACGCTTTCGTCAAAAATACAAAATATTGAGAACCGGCCACTGATGCCCGTTATAACCATCTTTTTTTTATAACTGATTTTTTATTATTAAACCATTATCTTTCCCTTTCATATTGAATTTTATATATGATAATTCTCTTGAGCACCGTAAACCGTAATTAATGTAAGAGTTATTATTTCTCTAGCGACCAACTCCTAGTTATTATTTCTCTAGCGACCAACTCCTCTTAAACATCTTCGTTGGGATAAAAATGTCCTAAATGCCCTATGACAACAAGAGAAGGGTCCCAAATCTCATAGTATTTTCGTGCCAGGAGTCAAATTTCTTGTGTACCTCTTAAGAACCCTTCACCTCGAAATTGTCTCCTTTGTTTGGGGAAATATTGATTTGTCTGTCCACCATGGAACGATCAGGATACCTCTGCACGAACTCTGATAATTTTCTGAAGTACCACAATACAGCTGAAAAGGGTGAAGGTTGAAGAATAATAAATATTCGTCCACTTCAGTTGCCTCTAGTTCCAGATGCCAAAAGACATTGTGGAGCATTAAGCATCAATCCTGCTTGCGAGAATGTCAATTTGGGGAAGCCCAAATTTACTTTCGTGAGCATCATCAAACAACTCCCATCCCGTCCAAATAGGGGCTCTTCGTCTGTCTCAAAATACACTTGTTGGTGTTCCTCTGAGCGAAAATATGATGCAAATGACTATTGTATTGATGTAAGCAATATAGCAGTGATGTTATCAGTGCGGAAAATAATTTACTAATCTTTTTGTTTGGATTGGATTGGATTACGAATCATCAAGGGAAAGGTGAAGACCAGCATAAGAATAAAAGTTATGATGTAGAGGTGATTACTGATTTTGTTTTATTAACTGAGAAAGTTTTTTACTTTCAAGCTTGAAAATTTGTATATTTTATTGTACCGTAGGTGTTACTGAAGTACAATTATGAAATTGAAAATTATTCCTGTTCATGTCCTAAAGGACAATTTATGTGCCACCACATAGTTTGTGTCTTACTGCATGCTCACCATATAATATATCCAAGACAGACATTTCTTGCATGTGGGTTCCTCGAGCAAGTGAAGTTGAAGAGCCTCAGCAGATAATAACTGAAGAGCTGTTTGATCCATTGGAGGGAAGGAGCCCCCAAATTGAACAAATAAATGGTTTGAAAAACAGCCTAGAGAAGATAGATACTAATTGTGGTCTATTGTGGCTATTGAAGGAAGACCCAAATTCTGAATCAGAAACATTGGTTAGTTACACCCATAGGGGATCTGTTGCAGTCAGCAGATTATCAAGAAAGTACGGATACGATAACCTATTTTCAGTGTATGGTGGCTATAACCGAGGAAAAAATATTGGAAGTTGCTCAGAAAACAAAAATGCAGAAAATGCAGAGTCAGTTGTGGCTTATTCGCCGCAAACATAGACTAACACAGCTTCTAACTTTGGTGAGGTATTGAAGGCAGTTCAAAGTCAGAGATATAGTCCATCTCTATTCAAAAAACTTTCAGGCACAGAACAAACACACACACATAGAATGGACTCTCTATAGGACTGCCCCCGTTATAAATTCGAGGCAACCAGCATTGCACCTGATACTGTGATCACCGGGCAGATGGCGCACGTGAATAGTTTTCCTGTCGTTCAAGCAACCTCAATTACACTGTTGGTGCAAATGACACGACAACACGACACAGATTGCCACAGAACAAAGTTTGTGTTCTATGCAGTTGACAGCCAATTTAATGAGTGAAAACTGAAAAGAGGTTATATATTCAAATTATTTGCAAATGTTTTATTAAGCTTTTGCTGTCGCCAGTGTGGGTACTTGTGCCATTGTGAGTGAATTTCGTTTGTGTTTGCCTGTAATTTTCAGCATTCTTTGAAGTTGTTATAATGGAAACCAATCGCCGTGTTAAGAAATGTTGCGTTCCCAATTGTGAGGATATTCACAGCAAACGCCACCGATTTCCAAAATCGGATGAGAATCTATTTAAAATATGGATTGAGCAAGTGAAAAATCCAGTGTTTGTGGAGAAATCATTCGAACAGATCCATCAAACGTATGTTGTGTGTGATACTCACTTTACCAATGATTTCAAACTATTCTCCAAACGAGGATTGATTGCAAAAGCATACCCAACTTTATTTTTGCCAGGTAAGCTATGCTGAATTTAATTTGTTTTCATGGATTGACGACAACCTATACACAAATGCTTTCATCAAATCGCGTTTTGAAGTATAAATAATAAATTAAATAGCCCCTAACTTATACCCTCACTCTGTCTACCAGTACAAGAATGAAAATATCCAATGTCTGCAGATTCAGATACCAGAGATAGATGTAGTCTTGATATCAAGTCTTCTTGGCTTGGGTTTAGAAAAGGGCGACAAATACAGTTCTTGAACTTCTATCGAACTACAGAGATATTGGCAATACCACATATATACCAAATTTTCTTCTTATTATATGAAAATATAATTTGCGAATGTAGTGACTTATATCTTGATGAACTAGTGGTTGTTTCTAACTTGGAGTTTATACATCATGTATTTTTCAGAGTCTTCCAGAGCTGTCCTTGAAGAAAATGTCATTCCCAGAAAGAGAACAAAAAGAGCTTCAGTAGAAGGTAAGACCAATTTATCTGAAATATTTTATATCACCATATTATTATTATATATATATATATATATATATAGGGTGTCCCAGAATAAAGGGGACAAACTCCGAGGGTAGAATCCTCACTTCATTTTTAAGCTGAAAGTTCCAATAAACATATACCCTAAAATGAGTATTAACCGAGTTACAGGGTGTTGAAAGTGACACAAAAAAATATATTTTCCAGAATAACTCCATAACGGCTCAACTTTTCTTAATGAAATTTGGTATGTCACTTGACAGCATTCAGTTTCATATTTCAAGGCAAATCATGTGTTTGTAACTCTAAACAGGGGTGTACGGCAGGTGGGTACCCCTATTCGCCCCTCCCCAACTTTCACACCACTGGATTAATACCGATTTCGTCTTCTTTTTCTTAATCCCCAATATTTCCTATACAAAAAAAGAATACGTTTCGTTTCACAAATATCAATGGTTTTCGCGATATTTAAAGTTGAATAAGTGGGTGCGTATGTGGTACGGATACTCATTAGTGATTATTTTGTTAGTGTTTGTTATTTTGTTAGTGGTTTTAAATATCGGAAAATTTTTGTGAAGTAAATCCCTCGCAAATGCCAACAATCTTCGAAATATTTGTTCAGAGTTACAAACACATGATTTGCCTTGAAATATGAAAATGAATGCTGTCAAGTGACATACCAAATTTCATTAAGAAAAGTTAAGCCGTTATGGAGTTATTCTGGAAAATCTATTTTTTTGTTTCACTTCCAACACCGTGTAACTCGGTTAATACTCATTTTAGGGTATATGTTTATTGGAACTTTCAGCCTTAAAATGAAGTGAGGATTCTACCGTCAGAGTTTGTCCCCTTTATTCTGGGACACCCTGCAAGGTCCTGCAACTGTGCTGCGGTGGTCCATAGCTTCCAAACAGCACAACTTAAAAATTCTTTTAGAACTTTTTTGTTCCATATATCTTATTTTTTGAGTGTATTTTATTTTTGATTTAAGGTTAGTTTTAGGCCCTTACTTTGTCAACAAGATTTTATATCTTTGAACAATAAAGCATATTTTCTCTCTCTCTCAGTTTAGTTCCTTCTCAAAATAACCTTTTTGTAATAAACATGAAAATAAGTGTATACCATTTCAGATGTACAAGCTGAAATATTGTTGGAGCAACCATGTTCAATGATGAATCCATCAACATCTGGAACTATGAATATTGTGGAATCACCCAAGACGCCACCAATGATGTATGTTAATCGCTATGAACCTACCCCCAGAATATCCCCAAAGTATAAAAGGCGTTTAACCTTGGGACTAGGTAAGTACATCCAAGTGACAGAAATACAGTAATGTCTGCTTATAACCTCAAGAGACTGATATGAATGGTTCGCTATAAGAGAAGTTTGCAATAAAGAATAAATGATAATGAATATCAGGAATTTATTATTCTTCTCAAGGGGTACATACACATTTCAAGTATGTAGGTACATAGCTTGATTACTGATGTGTATGTACATTAACAATAGTTGTTTTTATCAGTATTGGCCTTTTGGGAAAACAACTGCTTTCATTTAACTGGGAGAGAAAACATGGAAAATAAAAGGGAATGTTTTATACCTTTTCAAAAGAGACATTTAGACATTATTCATACTTCTAGCAAATCATAATATTCAAGTTGTTTTTTCAAATAATAATAAATGTTCTTTATGGGTAATAAAACCAATTTGATTTTTATTTTAGGCTTCGATGTGACATACAAATAGTAAATATCTACTCAACTCCAGCTTTGAAATTCAAAGAAGAGCATATTAATACCAAATATATATCAAACAATATTTTATTGTTTTTATTTGGGTTTTTTGAATATTATGCAAATATTTTATCACACTTTAGGCTATATCACAAGCATTTTTTATTGTTGGCCAGTAATACGCTGTAAATATTGAAAAATGTTAAACAACCAATATCCTAGTTAAAGTCGTGTTGAGTATGGAGCTTTTCCATTTTAAATTATAAAAGTGAAAAAAATGTTTTACTCATTATCAAGTGTTCATAAAGAATCTAATTTCCATTACCAAAATATTTTTTTATTCCAGGAAGTAATAGGCGAAACATGATTTTAAAAGAAGTTAATGTCAATAGACAAAGTGAGTTGACTCCAAAAGCCCGCCATATGTATAAAAAAGTTGTAGATTGGGGAAATAGAATAGCTCGTCTTCAAAGCAATGTGAAATCTTACAAATTACGACTGGAATCGGCTGAGAAATTGGCTTGTGGCCCTAACTTTGGAAATCTATTGAAGTATGTTAATAAACCAACATATGACTTCATCCAGTCCCAAATAAGAAACCAAAAACATAAAGGCAAAGGAAGAAGATTCACTTTGGATGAGAAGATACTAGCCTTATCACTCTTCAAAGCCAGTGGCAGAGGATATAGATTAATGTCCAAAATATTTGTTTTGCCTTCAAAAAAAACCTTGACAAGACTGCTTATGAACGTTCGATTACAGCCTGGCTTGAATCAAATGTTAATGGATAACTTGAGAGACTCCATTTTGAAGATGACTGACGCTGAAAAATGTTGTATTCTGGTATTTGATGAAATGTCCATATCATGTAATGTGCAGTATAATAGGAGGGATGATATTATCGAAGGAATACAAGATACTGGCGGTTCTAGGCGATCACCTGACCTTGCTGATCATGTATTAGTTTTCATGCTGAGAGGTGTATACAAGCAGTGGAAGCAACCAATAAGCTTCTTTTTCACTAGTGGCCCTATGAAATCGCCGATATTGAAGTCCCTTATCAGAGAAGCAATTATAGCTTGCCAGGATGCAGGTTTCAACATTGTTGCAACAGTTTGCGATCAAAGTGGTCCAAACTGTGCTGCAGTTAATGGTCTCATCAAGGAAACTAAAGAAGATTGTATGAGACAGGGAATTGAGAACCAATATTTAGGTTTCCTCATCAACGATCGAGAAATAATTCCTCTCTATGATGTACCACATCTTTTTAAAGGCCTAAGAAATAATTTATTGACAAAAAACCTTCATTTCACTGTGGAAGGTAGAAAAATGGTTGCGAAATGGGAACATATTGAGCAGTTTTACCTTTTAGATACTTCTGAAGAAGAGAGGATATGTCCAAAACTCACTGACCAGCATATTATGAAAGGCAAAATCAAGAAAATGAAGGTTTCCTGTTGCATGCAGGTATTCAGCCACCAAGTTGGTTCCTTGATGAAAAGAATTGCCCTGTGGAGTAAGTATGATATGTAAGATTTGTTCATTTATTTCAATAAATCTGATCTAAGCAGCTATTTTACATCTGTTCATCTCTCTCTTGTAATTCATTGTTTTTTTTTCTTTTGACAATAGCTGCTCAGATCAGGTTTACTGACACAAATGAACAGAAATATTTTAATTGGCACAAATGGGAAAATTGCTATTTATAATACAAGTTTGTAAAGTAGGACTTTTTTGTATGAGCATGAAATTTGTTGAATGATGCGCAGCCGAGTTCGTCAAAACACTTGAGTACAAATAGCTCTTTAAGGAAATGTATCATACAAAATTTCCTCCACAACAGTTATATGTACAATTGTTGACATTTGGTGACAATTGTTGAATGTTTTATCTTATGGAAGTTTTCAGTTTTTGTAGTTTTATCAAATGATGACTTTCGAGTACATTACTGTCTTTTTGTATTTTTTACTCACTTGTGCTAAAAACTATGTCTGACAGATACCAATGTATGGAGTTGAAAAATTCAGAATTTTACCTGTGTATTCTGGAAAATCATTCGAGCTATACCTGTATTCCTTTATAGTCTATTTTTGCTCTTTTCCATTCGACTCAATTTCTCTAAATGTTTTTTGAAATAATTGGGAGTTTTTCAAGATATTTTAATTTTTACTAAGCTGTGTCATCTACCAAAGTTATTGAGAGAAACCTATGATTATTTTTACTAGTTTTTTAATCTTTTAATATATTGTTTATATTCGTTTTTTCAGACATTGATGCCGAGCACAAGCTAGAAAAGGAAGCCACTGATACTGCCGAGCTCATTCTATTTCTGGATGAGCTGTTTGACAGCCTGAATTCAAACAATCAGTTGAGTCCATCGGGTAAGCCGCTCAAAGGCGCTGTCAAGCCGAATTCCCCCCCATGCAGAATATTGGAGAAATACTTTCAAAGTTTTAAATACTATGAAATATTTCTCACCAAAGAAACAAAAACTTATTTCTGTACCTTCAGTTAGGAATTTAATTTTCACCATCAAGTGTTTCCTGCGACTAACCAATATTTTATTTTCACATTACAAATTCAAATATATTTTAATGAGATCATTCAATCAGGATGCATTAGAAAACTTTTTTAGTTATGTAAGAAGCCACGGAGTGAGACATGTTTCTCCGGATGTGTCTCATTTTCAAACTTCATTCAAAGCATTGCTATTGAATAATTTCTTGTCTGCACATTCTCCGAATGCAAATTGCGAAGAAGATTTTTCTACTGGAGCACTGAATAATTTGCGATCATTTATATTTATAGAACAAGAATCACAATTACCTGCCAACTCTCAAATTTCTCCATCACAAATTCCTAGTCAAGTCATTTTAAATAGAAGAACGAGAATTGGGCAGTGCACATTGGTGTATATAAGTGGTTACTTGGCCAAAAGATTGATGAAATCATTGAGATGTGATAGTTGCAAAAATAATTTGCAGTATTGGAATCAACATTTGGCCAATGATTTTATCGAGGCACGGCAATATGCCACTTCTAAATTAGTTAGACCTGGTAGCTTTTTTTATTATCTTGTGAGGCAAATTTTTTCGCAACTCTATTATCTGCTACCAAGAATGTGCCATATTAGGAATGTTGCCAATACTCTGGAAAATATTATCAAGGAAAAAATTGATTTTACACCCGTCAATTGCCCATCTCATGATATGGGAGATAATATATGTAAACTGGCTGTAAAATGTGGTTTATATTTTTGGTGTAGAAGTGTCAACAAAATTGCCAATGGTAAAGATTCTAAATTTATTTTTTTTATGAAACAACAAAAGGATCTGTCATTCATTGATCCAATGAAACTGAAAGCCCATCACAAGTTTTTGAATAAATCAAAGAAGAACAAAGCTAAATGAGTTCTTCTTCCAATTATAATTATTTCAAGCTCATATCAAAGTCTATTCATACATTTTTCTTTGTTTTCAAATTATTTTATTGTTTTTCAAAGCACTTTTGCTTTAACAATGAGTGTCTTTGGATGGAGTTCATTCATATTGCATGAAATCAGGTCAGGTTTTTTAGAGAGTTTATGTATATTTTTTTGTAATGACTGGTTAATATATATTCGACTGCATTTAAGCACTATGTTTTATAATTAATTTTCCTAATCTGTATCTATCAATGTATATTTAGTTTATAGAATAAGAAATATGCAAAATATCCTAATTAAAATATATTTATTCTGTCATTATATTTGTTTCTATTTTACATTGCCGATTTGTAAAATGTTCTAAGGGGCAAGCACTTGTCAACTTTCATTTCTCTTTTCTCTCATGTATTCCTAGGTCTCGTCAGATTATTCGGATTTTTGGATATAGCATTTTAGAGGTCTAAAAATCAATTTTCTTTACAAGCCTTTTTTTCTGTTTCTATAGTGTAACCTACAAAAATGGGTTGAATTTCTAACCGTCAGCGAGTGGATTTTACTTGATGTAATTAATGGATATAATGTGCATTGAAAAATATCGATCGTCTTTGTATAAATCAATTATGGTGTATATACCTAGAGTGATATAGATATAGTAGAAAATATTTTCCATCATTGACGTTATACACGTTATACCCGTTTTTGTAGCCTGTAGTGCCTGAAAAAAAGTCCAATGAAGAAATTTTTTGTTAAGACCTCTAGAATTATACATCCAAAAATCTGAAAAATAAGACGAGCCCAAGGAATATAGGTATCCAGTACCATGTACTTTCAAATGTTTCGAATTTTCACCGCAAGATGTCACCCTGGGAGTATATAGCGACATCTGTTGACTACTACATAGACTATAAAAACGCATCGAATGCTTGAACGTCAAGACCACTTACGCCATCTACCCGGTGAGCACAGTATCTCGGTGTATTGCGGGTTGCCTCAAATTTATGTCGGGGGCAGTTCCATAGAGAGTCCTTTCTATGTGTGTGTGTGAGTGTGTGTGTTCTGTGCTTTCAGGTACCAAGTTTAGATAGACAATTTCACATTTTTCCTTCAAAATTTTGATTTCTCAGTATAAAATCAAAAAATTGTAGAAATATATTTTTTACTATTGCATTGGAGAAAATTAAGTAATTGCATTATTTAAGGAAAATGATATCTTATTCGATTTTTAATTTTCAGGCATTTTTAGGAGCTACTCCAGATGGACTCATCGATTCTGAAGGGATAATTGAGGTCAAATGTCCCTATTCACTTCGGAACACTACACTGCGTGAAAAAGAGTGATATTCTATTCTTTCACAATGGTGAATTAATTTTGAATAAGGAGCATAATTATTATGATCAAATCCAAGGACAACTCCACATCACAAACAGAGACTACTGTTGACACTGCAGTTCAGAAAATTGAAAAGGACCCAGTATAGGGGAGAAATATTGATATTCTCAAACAGTTTTATTTGTGAATGAGTATGTCAAATACATAAACTCATGAATAAATAGTTATTGATGGATATCTATCTGACTATTTAATTAATATTTTTTCAATACAATTTGCTTCATTTATCCAAAATATGTTTGAACTATCTTAGGGAAACAAAGGATAAGGTTCTAAAAAAATATTGCATAGCTAACACAAAAATATAATAATAAAATCTCTGTAAATAATAAATAAATGGTGAACCAAATATATCACAATAAGAAATAAACAAAAATGTAAAATATCAAAAAAAAAAAATTAAAAGCGATGCGTTGTGTGGCAAGTATCTGGAAAGGAACTTTATAAAACATGCGAATCAAAAAAAGCATTGAACATTGAAGGTAAAGAAAATTAAACGTTTCAGTCATTTTCCTGTACGTTTTTAACGAGTGGATTCTGCAAATTGACCAAGACACATATGACTGAATGAATTTTTTCAATGTTCCTGGAATTGAATTCAATATTCTGGAATTTTTCATTCGAGCATTTCCTCACTCTACAACAATTCTGGCCCTGGCTATTTCCAGGGTTTTGATACATTCACTCTTACTGAATTGGTGTGTCATCAGAAATGAAGGTATGTTGAGAGTCACTCCTGGTTTCAGAACATCATGGATTAAAAATCCTTTGTCTGCAAGTAACATGTCACCTGGTTCTAACAAGTCATTCAACTTGCTTAGAAGAAAAATTTGCTTATCTGATGTTGAACCAGGAAACATGTTACTTACAAAAGCTATAACCCCATTCGGAGCAACTCCCACCAGTACTTTGTAGGTATGGGCATGCTTATAGTGACTGTATGTTTCGTTTCTCATCCTCATGTCCTTCGGAATTGCAATATTCACTTCTGTACAGTCGATTATATGAGCCTACAATTAGTAAACGATGAGAACGAATTTGGTAAACACGATCTAATTTTTGCTCTAGAAGGCAGTTTCACCATAATTTTTAGAAAAATTGTTCTCTGAATGAGAAGAACCCAAGTCAAAAAAATATTGGTTATCGTAGTGGGGCTTGTGTTAAATAACCTGATAGACAAATCTAAATGTGGGGAATTCAACCTCAGCTTCATCAATGTTATCAATAATTGATCCTCCGGCAATTTTCCTGTCACTCTCCAACCTAGATAATAACTGAACTGGAAAGTTGTTAGATATTATAAAAGGGATATGAATGTTTCCTTGTTTGAGATCTGTTCTATAACTTATCTGGATAAATGAAAATGACTCTTTCATTGTGGGATAAAATGAAGTGATGTGTTGGGTTGGAGCATATTTTCTTCTCTATTGTGAGTTTTTGTAGTGCATGATGAAGATGAGGTAGATTCTACTGTGAAAGTAGTATTGCAATCAGATTTGGAGGTAGTAGATGATAAAGATCCTTGTGCGCCTTTTATTTACAGAATTTTCAGCACATTCGAAATTCATTCTCTTGTTAATGTTATGGGCAAATATAGTAGGTCCATTTTCTTTCAAACCATCTTTGAACTGACAACTACTACACACACGACGATTTTTATTGGGTTTTTTGTCAGTTCGGCTGAAAATTCACGTTCAAAGAAAAGTAATATTCATAATTTATCTGTTACATACTTACCATGCCAAATATTTTATACACATTTTCGAGTCTTTTTCTTTTGTTGGCATTAAATAGAAATTGCAATCACTTATTGGGTGTCTGTGATTGCAGCCAGGCACAAAACAGTGCATTATTTCAATTTTTTTTCTCCACGTTACATCATTACATTATGAATGTCTCAGACCCGAGATCTTATGTACTTTAATAATATTGAATTTCCCGCCAAACTTTGCTTCCGCTAATCAAAAATGAAATGAAGCTAAGAAACTTTCCTCAAATTAATTATTTTGAAAACATACAATTTTATTATAAAATTTTGATTATACCTTGTACAGAAAGGTTCACTGAATCTATTTCAACAGAAGTAGATATTAAGAAACCTGTAAAATCATCTAAAAATAGGCGAAAGAATTGCGGAATTTTGAGACCCATAAGAAATGCATGGGGAATTCAGTGGTCGGATCCAAAAGTCCCGCCACTCCTGCCTAACCTCACTAATATTGTCTTTACCCTTGAAAATCTCGGAGTATGCCCAACCATCTGACGGCTACCCATCAGATACTAACTTCCCTACCTAGGTGGAGAATTTTGGTATTGAACCTTTGATTCAGGCAACTTCTTCCACGAATGCAATAACAGAAAGCCTTTCTCTTCGGGCAAGTGTAACACCGCGTTTAGTTAGAGTTGGCAACGTTGGGGTGGGCTTCAACACTGACTGAACACGTCTATGACAGCGCGCCAAGAGCTGTTTATGTATTAATATTTTAACGTGCCTTTGAAATGTTTGCGACCTCTTTTGCGCAGAGGGCGCACATGCTCTGGGGCATCGGCCTCTTCCTAGGTGGAGCACCGATAGGGAGTAATTGCAGACACATGATATTTCCCAAGCACTTCTGGAGGATCCTGGAGGGTAGCCATATCATAAGTAGTTGGAGTCACCATGCGCCATATTTGGTAAGGTCCATCACGGCGAGATTGGCGAGAAGCAAACTTGGAGGTTTAAGAGTTTTTGGCCTTACTCGCAGCATGTACTGCTACCAGTACTTTATCTCCAACACTGTACTCATCACACTTCCGGCGGGTTTTATCAGCGTACGATTTAGCTCGGTCTTACTGTCGTTCGCTGGCATCGCGAGCTTGTCGCAACACGTCACCTAATGTTCGTAGGTAAGGGGTGATAAGAGGAACACAATTATCGTAGTCCAGTATAGCGCGCATGTCTATTTGCACGTCGTCGGGCGTGCGTAGCTCACGACCGAAAGTTAGGTAGGCGGCACTATAACCGGTTGCTTGAGATTTCACAGAGTTCATAGAAAAGCGGATAGAGGGCAATCTATCCTTCCAGTCTATGGTCTGAAGCTGTCAAAATTGACACTTCAGGTCGCGGTTTTTTTGCTCTACCGCATTGGCAGCAGGGTGATACACAGGTGCTAGAGTTTGTTTAAATCCGAGCGCTAATGACCTTTCGAGGAACGCCGTAGCGATCAAACATATGGCACATTTTTCGGCAATTGCCTCTTGCAGCGGGAACAGTTCTACCCATCGACTGTCGGTGTCTTCAATGATGAAAATCTATCGGAATCCATCAGATGTCTCCGGTAGTGGTCCGAATAAGTCTATAGATAGGGTTTCAAATCTCCGGACTTGAACGGGAGTTTGTAGTTGACCAGCCGGTTTCAAGTTACTAGCTTTATATCGCTGGCAGTCAAGGCAATCAGGTACATACTCGGCAATGTCTCTTTGCATACCTGGCCAGTAATAACGACTCGCTATTCGTTGATAGGTCTTGGCAGCACCATAGGGCCTGCTAGTTCTGAGTTTTGATACTCAGCAAGAATGAGGTCTCTTTTAGATTTAGGTACTACAAGTTGAGCATCTTCTTCGTCCATTTCGGGTTTATATCTGTACAGGATTCCATTAGTCATCACATATCCTCGTTCTAACCATTTATTGAGATGCAGTGTGTTAGCATCTCGCTTTTCGAATGCTTCGATAATTTTCCGAAGGTCTTCGTCAGCTAACTGGTCATTTATAATGTCGTTGGAAGACTGCTTAAGCAAATCTAAAGTGATTAGCTGAATTTCAGTTTCATCAACTGGTGGGCGAGATAACATATCCGCGACCACATTGATTCGTCCTGGAGTATAGTCTATGCGTATGTCATAGGAGTGCAGTATCAGACACCATCGTGCCAGACGACCAGAAGGCGATCTCAGTGACAGCAGCCAATTAAGTGGTTGATGGTCACTCTGCACGTAAGTAATTGCGTCTTCAAGATGTCCTCTGAATTTCGTGTCGGCCCAAATGACTGCGAGGGCTTCCCTTTCAGTGATGCAGTCTACTGGCATACTCGATAGGTCGCTCTTCTGGCCCCTCCCCCTGGAGTAAGCATGCTCCAAGAGCATATGCACTTCGGTTCTGAGGATATATGGTTGAGCACAATCGGCTTGCCGGAGAATCGGGCTAGTGGTCAACAGTGTCTTGAGTGTGGCAAAAGCTTTTACCTGATTAGGACCCCAACTCCATTAAAAATTCTTTTTGGTGAGAACGGTCAGTGGCTTAGCGATATCAGCGAAGTTTTTTATGAATCGTCTATACCAGGATCATGTTTGTACAAAAGACGTTTGACATTTCGAGATTCTGGCATACGAGTAATGGCAGACACCTTATCTGGATTGGGCATTATTCCTTTAGAACTAATAACATGACCTAGGTATAGAACGGAGTTACAAGCAAAAGAACATTTGGATCGATTTAGATGAAGCTTGAATACACGCAGACGATTGAATACCATTTGTATTTCTCGAATATGATCAGAAAACGTGGACGAGAAAATTATTATATCATCGAGATAAGCCAATATGTGAATATCTTGCAATCCGGAACGAAATCTACCGATTAATCTTTGAAATGTCGAGGGTGCGTTACGCAACCCGAATGGCATACGAGTGTAGCGGAAAGTACCTAGTGGGCAGATGAAAGAAGTTTTATCTCGGTCCGAAGGTTTGACGGAAACTTGGTGGTAACCAGCTTTTAGGTCCAATGTGGTTATATATTCAGGTTTTTTGGTGGCTTGAAGAATATCGTCTATGCGTCGGAGGGGATACCTATCAGCACGGGTAATCGAGTTGAGTTTTCGATAGTCCACTGTCAATCGAATGGTACAATCCTTTTTAGGAGCAAGGACAACCGGAGCTGCGTAAGGAGATTCACGCGCCTTCGTTTTCCTTAAGCTTGACTTCGATCACATCGACAGCATTCAATGTGCATGCTTCCATACTTTCTGGTTGATTGGCGAAATTATAAGGCACTTCAATCAGAACCCAAAAGTGTTCTGCTGCTAGTGTGGTTAGGAACAGATATGAGGGTTACAGAATGTTCCCTATTTTCAAGAATAAGATTAACTTCAAATATTTCCGTGTCGACAGTGGTTGTATTACCATCGGCGAGGGTCATTTCCATGACCTTCGAAGAGAAAGATACTTTATCTTGCAATAAGATATCTCTTATTTTTGCTCCAGCGATACTAGATTGTGCACCGGAGTCAAGATATGTTAAACCTTGGTGACCTTCAATGCTGACCATAGCTAAAGGTCGTGTTTTGTTGGATGTCACAGAGAGCGAGTTGCACAAAAACTCAGCTGATGTTGAAGTACACGAACATGGTGTTTCTGGAGGTTTAGAACACTTTGGACAGTTACTTCTTACATATCCAGGAGTCCTACAGCCGTAGCATATAAGAGTTTTGCCGTCATTGCATGAGAAGAACTGTTGGAAGACATATTCGTTTTATTCTTATTATCTGCGTTCATTCGCGAGGCTAATTGTCGACATTCGTCCTTCAGTTGAATCCATTTGAAACTTGAGAAGTTTGCGCGTTTGGTTTTTGCGAAAGATTATTTTCGAACAGCGACTGTTCGGCAGTGCGAGCAGGTTCTATGAGTTCTTTGAACGTTTTCACTTTATCACGCTAGACTTTGTCTTTGATACGAGGGTTTAGCAGTCCATAAACCATGTTTAACTGGGCATGTTCCTTTTCATCGGCTACACAGATTCTTGTATGAGGTCTGGGCGAACGACTGATCTCGAAGCTCCCGTATCAATAGTGAAGGTGCATTTCCGATCTTCTAAGTGGCCTTGTATTAGTAGACTTGGGCCATTTTTCTTCAATGACGATATATGGATTTTGGAGCTTTGAACACTGAAAGTCGTCTCGCGCCCCCTAGTGCCGACTAATTATCGTTTTCCTTGGTTGGGAGCAAGTCCTCTTTCAGACGTTTGAGGTCTCCTTTTTGGCGTGGTCGATCTCCTGAAGGCTCCTCTGGTAAAACGCCCACGTTGCTCTGTTCCTGGGCTCGGAGATCTCGATCTATCTTCGTTGCTCGCTGATGACGACCTTTTTCTCCTTGGACTTCTGGATCTCGATCTCTCCCAGCAACTCCTTTGTAGATGGCCGGTTTTCCCACAGTTATAGCAGCGCCTCTTTATTCTGTCTTCTGGGGAAGGCACTTGGTTGCTTAATGCTGTTATTGAGTCCAATATTTTCTTCAATAGCGCCTCGCTTGTCGAAGAATCTTCGTTGAATTTAACTCCACGTAACTTGGGTCTCGTATTTCTTGATGCGTTTTTCGCGGCCTCGAACTCCAGGTTATGGTTTGAAGTCGTCCTAGTCTGCACCCCAATTTGTTTTATGAACTCCTTCGGTGCTTGTGGGTATGCCAAATTAATGAGTCGCTCTACGTCGGCTCCATACTCCTGTAGGGTTTCGTTGGATTTTTGATATCGACTCTTTAATTGGCTCTGGAACACTTGTTTGAGATATTGCTGTACATATCTGATTTCCAAAGCTTCAACGATTCTAGAATATTCCATCTGTTTACTCTCAGGCATGTTCTGAAGGAGGTCCAATGCTTGTTCTCGTAGACACAGGAATAGTGAAGTGGCCATTTCCTCCTCGGACCAGCCGTTTGCGTTTGCTGCCGCTTCAAATTGACGTCTATACATGGACCACGAGGATTGCCCATCAAATGTTAGAGGTGTAACATTATATAAATCACCCTATAGTCATGATATGATCAACACGATCATCTGACTAATGTCACTAACTGTCACAGAGTATTTTGAACGTCTTATTAAAATATATCCCTCATATATACTTGCTTATATTACATGGTGTCAGAAGTGGGATTGTACTGTCATAATTCCAACATAATTCTCTGGAGTTTACTGATACCAAAATACTTGTATCCAAGGTAACTAACTAACTAACTCAATCTCACAAATGCGTTGCTTTTATATAAAAATGAAGTTCTAGAAAAATGAAAAAATCAATAAAACACAATAAGAATGTTCGACGATTGATCCAGAACAAAAGTTAGTGCTTCTAGATTTTTCCATCTAATTCACCGAACGATCTCGAACATGTCCAGAAGTCTTTATCAAATTTCAGGTTTGTAACAATATTATGTCAGATTTGAAAATGAGCAATTTTCACTAATTTTGTATCTTGTAAGACCTCGATAGGCAACATTTGTTAATTATACAGTTCATTTTGAGTATAGTCCATTATCGAAGAAAAACCATCTTAGTATTCAGGCATCTATCATATCATGATAGTCGAATATTAACCAGCCCTAGCTTTCTAATAAAAATATACCATCCAATGGTATCTTTATCATGAATTTTTGGTAAGTCTATCAATTTGTGATAGTCGGTTACTGTTAAAATAATTATTCCTACCATACCCATGGTTCTTTCACTACCATTCTTACCATCACTCGTCTGGGCATCTATGATATATTATAGTCGATCATTGACCGGCACCTTGTTGATTATGATATACCATATGCCTATGGTATTTTCATCGTGAAAGAACTACTTACTATCAATATTCGGGGCGTCTATCAACTCAAGTTAGTCAATTGTATACAGTGAGGACCAAAAGTCCGTCGCCCCCCCTGTAACTTCTTTATTCTACATATTACAAAAAAATGTTAAATACATAAGTTGTAGGGTTTCATTCGATCTCTTTAATGGTTTAAGTTTCATTCATACAGAGTGTCTCAAAAAAGCACGGTGACTTGGAAGTTAATTTTTTTAAATGGGACACCCTGTATTTCATTGCATTATTACATTCTACGTTGAATTCTGAACAAGTTTGATAAATGGTTTTCTATCAAAAAAATTAATAGTTTTGGACTTATGAACACTTGTAAATAATTATTTCGACTACTTTTGCACCAGTTCACGAATAAATTAATGAGGTAGGCTATGCACGCTAGGCGCGTTTATTTTATCCATGACAACGAAAAAAAACTCTTATCTGTTTTTGCCAAATGTCATTGACATTTTGTAGGTTTTCAAAACTTTGTTTCAAACGGTTTTCAATTTCTCTTGTTGATTAATATGGCTCGTTCAGTAGCAGACAAAGTTGAAGCCGTTATCATATTTGGTGAAGCCAACCGAAATTACCACGCTGCTATTCGCATTTTTAATGAACGGTTTCCAGAACGTCCGATGTGTCGAAAATATCTGCAGAAATTGGTGGCAAAATGTAATCAAACTGGCACCGTGAAAGATGCTCCCAGATCTGGGAGGCCGAAAATAATTACGGAAGATGTTGAAATTCAAGTACTAGGCGAAATGGTAAATAACCCACAACAATCAACTAAGCAAGTAGCTGAGACATGTGATGTTTCTAAAACATCAGTAAAGAGGGTTTTAAAACAAAATAAATTCCATCCTTACAAAATAAAAATTTTGCACCAATTGGTTGAAGATGATCCAGACCGGCGACTTGAATTTTGCGAGACCATGGCAGAAAGAATTGTTGCAAATCTACTTTATTTGCAACACATCTGTTTTAGTGATGAAAGCACTTTTTACCTAAATGGAAATGTGAATACCCAGAATTGTAGATATTGGAGTGATGAGAATCCCCATGAATTCCGCGAGGGGCATACTCAATTTCCCCAAAAAATTAATGTTTGGGCTGGTATTTTAGGTAACCACATTGTAGGTCCCATATTCTTGGAAGAAAATTTAAATGGTCCCAGATACCTCCAAATGCTGCAAGACACAGTAAGTCCCAGTATCGATGAGATCGTTGCGCAAAACCCACATGAATTTTACTTGGATGTAACATTTCAGCAAGATGGAGCGCCACCACACTATTTTCGGGAGGTGAGAAATTACTCAGATGAAAGTTATCCAGGTAGGTGGATTGGACGTCGAGGTACAAAAGAGTGGCCAGCTCGCTCACCGGACCTCTCACCGCTTGATTTCTTTCTCTGGGGCTATGTGAAATCCGTAGTTTTTAAGACAGTTTGTGGGTCGTTAGATGAACTGCGCCGTCGAATTATTGAAGTGTGTTCAGAAATAACACCTCAAACCTTGATTAATGTTAGGGAAGAGTTTACAACCCGACTATTTATGTGTCAAGAAATGCATGGTGGACATGTCGAACATCTTTTGAAAAAGATAAAAACTCACCGTTTTTAGTTATAAATTAAAATATCTCTTCAGTTTTTAATGATTCTTGATCTGTATTTATGGACTACCTTATTTGTTAATAAAATGTTTCAACTTCATTTGTACTAGTTTTTCGTGAGATTCAACAACTCTAACAATTGTAAAATGGTACGACGAGGTAAGTTACACATGGTGCCATCAGCAGTTTGCAACATTGGATAGCTTTCAAAAAGTTAGGATAGGAAAGTGGAATACATTGTGATCCATTTGTTACGATTTTCTCATTGAACTGGCGCAAAAGTAGTCGAAATAATTATTTACAAGTGTTCATAAGTCCAAAACTATTAACTTTTTTGATAGAAAACCATTTATCAAACTTGTTCAGAATTCAACGTAGAATGTAATAATGCAATGAAATACAGGGTGTCCCATTTAAAAAAATTAACTTCTAAGTCACCGTGCTTTTTTGAGACACTCTGTATGAATGAAACTTAAACCATTAAAGAGATCGAATGAAACCCTACAACTTATGTATCTAACATTTTTTGTAATATGGAAAATGAAGAAGTTACAGGGGGGGCGACGGACTTTTGGTCCTCACTGTATATACCATACACATATGGTATCTTCATCGGCTGATCACAACCAAAGGATTTATCATTGTTTCACCATGAAAGGGCTTCTTACCATATTATATTCGGGGCAGCTCAGCTTATAATAGTCGTCACTATCAGTAACTACAGTAGCACCGTATTTATTTGATTCAAGCTAGGTTCTAGGTTCGATCTAATCGTTGACCGTGAATCGTTTCGTGATCGGTCGAGAGTTCGGAATCCAGGGGCAGCTAAGAAACTCGCTATCTATGGTCGGGGTAGTTGACGCAGATTCTCGCGCACCCCCCACTTTCGGAGTAAAACCTATCAAATCAGTGGGAACGATCGGGATTTCGAATACTCCGAATTCATGAGCTGCATAGGCGTAGTGATGATGGGGTCGATAGGTAGTTTTTTTTTTAGTTGTGTGTTGTGTTGAGTTTAAATGTATTATTTTCTGTTTTATTTTGGTCGTCTATGCATGTAATATCTTTTATATGTAGTGTATATTCTTTTTGCTGCCAGATTTACAAAAGTTATAACTGTTATAAAAGTTCCTTCAGATTTCCCACTAATATTGCAAGGTAAGTAACTTTTTCAGTTACAACAGAAGAATATCTGAGTGTAAATTATGCATTAGTAAAAAATACTTTTTGAGAGAGAGTGGTGGACATTTTGTTTTTCATTTTTTAAATTTATTGTGAAATTGTTATTTTTATTTAGATGAATATTGTTCTGAAACCATCAGTTTCAACAATGATTATAGTCATCGAGTGTTATTATTATTAATATTTCTGTGACGCTCTGGGACGTCTTACTGATCTTTGATAGCGTTCCCAACTTTCAGCTGTAGGAGAACCTGAAAAACCTACAGCACCACCCCATTTGAATGATAATCATGAAAATGCAGTCTGCTCTGCTCAAAATGTGTATTGGTGGTTGCTTTTACTATTGGTATGAGAAATCACTAAGACGAATATATTGTCAAAACTGTTGGTGTTTTGACTGCTATATGGTCCTTAGTCCGTCTAATAGCATATACAAATCAACATGTATAAAAGTCAGAACTTTCTTATTATTAACCCAGTACCTATCATTCATGAAATAAATCAATTTCTGTATATTCTGATTGTCATTATTAAGAGCTTGGATTATATTTGTTGGGATTATGTGGTCCCGGATGCTTTCCTCATATAGCACGTATTCTTCGAAAATATGCTGCACAGATAGTTATTTTTCACATAAATCACAATCTTGTAGTCCTTCACCCTCTCAATTATCATGTAGGAATGTAATTTTGTAGTCTTTACTTCCAGAAACTTGCGTTTCTGGAACGTGAACTCTTAAGAGCAATTCTGACTATAAGTATATCATTGAAAAGGACAGGAAACTGATATACCTACTACAGTCAACTGAAATGCCAAATACATTCTTGAATATTTTCAGAACCAGAACTTGGGTTGTTAGTTGTGGCAGCATCATTTTGAGGGCAAAACTCTATAAACAGAACCGTTATTGACTGAATTCCAATACAGTTCATACATTATTTCCTGCTCTCGAGGGATCTTCCAATTTATATTTTGACCAGACAATGAATGACATATAAATCTAAAAGGAAAACGTACCAAAATGAAGCGTTCAATAGATCTAAATATTGTTGAGTGTGATCAATACATTGAAAATTTCTTTCATCTCTAAATTGAGTCGTTGTTAATCTTACAGGTATTTTCCTCACCAATTCATATTTTTATATTTCAGTGCGTCGAAATTGAATACATACATTTTGCGAGAAGTAATTATTCAGTCTGATCTAACTAGAACAAACTTACCTTACGTAGACATTTCAGTGCGTAGAAATTGAGTCCATAAAATTTGCAAAGAGTAATTATTTAGTCTGATCTAACCAGAACGAACATCGCAGTGGTAGGAGTGCAAAACGAGAAGTCGAAATAATTGGGTGTATGAAACAAAAATATTTCAGGGCGGAGGTAATTTCCTGAATATATTTGGTGAGGAAATTACCTGGGGTTAGCGGACAACTTTGCTTTTACAGGTTATGGGTTTGATTACATTTATAAACATTGAAAAACATTAATAGGAACTTAAGGGACAAAAAAAAATCAAAAACAAATTGATCCACCGTTCTATAAATACTCTTGCTTAATTCATATTTGGTAAACTTGCGGAGCGAAAAAGTGTTAAAATACAGTTCAATTGCACTGACTTTTCATTAATGTATATTTCTCCAACCTCACAAGTGTCATTTAGTTCGACTATTCATTCACCTGAGGAAATATTTCTACGTTTTGGCAGCAAAACTGATTTGAAATCTGCGACTTGAGCTTGAAATATAAAGCTCCAATAAAATCCATTTTTCAAATTTACTCTGAAGTGACCTATGTTGATAAATTTAGATTTTCAATTTGCCCTAAATTATTCACGGTATCGGTACAGTAATAGGTACGACCGAATATATACTCCTCGACAGTTTTTGTTGACAACTCTGATAGTATCAAGTGATTTTCGTTCAAATAAATTATTCGACGAGTTATTAGAATTCTACAAGTATGGTCCTGTCTATTTCCCTACAAATATTTTTAAACCCACCCTAACTTTTACACCCGAATGGCGTCTTCAAGGTTACTCCTGACTAAGATGCCTAAGAATCCCCAACCACTTTATAAAACGGGACGAGTTTACTAGCCGTGTCACAGCTTAGATAAATACACAGCTAACAAACTCAGACCTTCGTTGAAAGACAAAATCCGTAACCTTGAAGATGCCATTCCGCTGTAAAAGTCAGGACTGGATTCGAAATAATTGCGGTGCAATAGACGACCGAACTTACAATATTGACATAAACCATTCAAGCAGCATTTTAGGTATCATGACAATAAAATCAGACATGTGCCCGTGCCTTTTTTTTACACGCTTTATATTAGCTTCACTTGTATGTTTGTAACCGACTCCTTTGGACTCAATTTTTACACACTTTAAAGTTTTGCACACTTGTTAAGACCTAGTGACAAAACACAAATTTAGTAATTTCGTCACATAGTCCTCGATAATAATAATAATAATAATAATAATGGGTAAATAATACCAGAGAAAAAATTAAAAATTTTGTGCACTTGTCAAGACACACAAATTTGATAATTTTGCCATTTTACTATAGAATACCAGAATGTTTTGTTGTTGTTTGTAATTAACTTCTTATTTTAGCGTATTTCCTCTACAAACGCTTTCCTGGAGCAAATACGAAAACAGTACAAATACTTCCAGCATTGTTTAAATTTCCTATATACATTAATTTACTGCCTCTCCTGCCACAATACCCATGAAGATGTGCATAGTGAATTATAATATTTTCTATCTCAACATGAATATTGTACTTCATAGTATTCATTACGTTAAATGTTACTTACTTCGATATCAGAGGGAAATCTAAAGAAATAATTCAGCAGCACATGTTGCTCCCATCTTGAAATTACTCTATATAGTACTTCAAATAACTGTAATACACCAAGAATACCAAAGATCGGAAAAGAATTGCAACTTTTGTAATGCCGGCTCTACAATCGCGCCGCGAAAGCTCGCGAAATAGGGTTTCGCGTGTTCGCATTCGCTCTTCGTGCTGGCTTCGCGCCGTTCCCCATTCGATGTCGGTTTTTTGACCCGCTTCAAAGGTTTCGCGAGACTTTCGCAAGGCGCGAACGCGAATGCATCCACACTGATAGTGATAGAGTGATAAATTGGGAATAGGGCTTCGAAAGACTACAAGATTAGTCTTGGTCTTGAAACAAGGCCAAGATCAAGACCAAGACAAATACTTAAGAAATCTACAATCTACAAATGGTGTCTATACCCTACTCACACAAAAGTGAAATATTTTTTCATACGTACCTTGTTCTGGTACGGTGAATCGCTGTTATACACCACCATTTTTCCATTTTTTCTTCATTTGCTTCTTGTTTTTAATGTAAAGATAATTATATTGCGTTATAGCGTAAAGCACAGAGGCAGAAGCAGTGGCTACCTCTGCGTCCATCTCGCTTAGAAGCGCAAGTACACTGCGAAGTTTGTGAGTGTGGAGGGCATGTTTTTCGTGCGAAAATCGCGAGCGAATCGCGCAGCGAGTGTAGAGCATAACATACAAAGTAAAAACACCGGCATATAATACTCGACACAACTACGGCACTGGAGCGATAAAATTTGCATATAATAAATCCAAACACACACCACTGTTTTAATAAGCTGGCCACAGACTGGGGTACATGTGTGTTAAACATGTATGTCATACATGCTTGTGCAATAATATTCGCTAATGCGTGGGTAAAAATTGACATACATGTGCGTCGCACAAGTTTTCTGTTTCAACTTGAATGCATCAACGTACAAGCTTCCACGTGCATACATATGTTTGTCGGTGTGAGGACAAACGAGCCGTAATTCTTTAGTTTATTGTTAGTTCAGTGTCGGTCTCGTGTTCTTAATATTATTTTAGTCGTGAATACTATTGAGGAAGTGTTCGATTTAAGACAGTAGTGGATTAAATAAAAGTAAAATCTCGTCTTCATCGCTATTTCTCAATCAAACTGAACACAAGCATGCTGGTCTGGTCTGGAAACAGTACAAAATAGCTGCCCATAGGCGAAGCGATGCAGTCGGCTGACCAGATCTGTCATACCACGACCCCGACTTGGTCTGTGAGAGATCTGATTTGTCGTGTCTACACACGACCATACTTAGTCCGCGAGTTATCAAAGGATCGGTTCCTGCACCTACGATAGTACGGGAATTGAGACAAACCGAACATAAGAAGGCTTGAAAACAGTTTTAGTTTGAAAGGATTGACGGGGAATGATGCAACGACCAAAACTAAAAAGAAGGAATTATATACTGATCCACTCTCTATTGGAACTAAACCACTACAAATACTTTGCAACCGCACGAGTCCCGATGAAATGTGTGGCAGATTTTCTAGCAGATTGAGAAAAAATTGCCAGTTCTTTTGTGCATTATGCAAAGCTTCAACTACTGATGAATATATTCGGCAACAGTTCATCAGTGGACTGTGTGACAGTAAATTATTGGAGAGACTGGTTCAACTGATGAAAGCATTGTGTGTTGATCTAGTCATTTCATTGGAAACGGCAGAGAAAGAGTCAAAGAAAATTCACAACGCTCAATTTCCATCTACAGTTGGACAAATTCAAATCAGGAAAGATTTCAAGGAGCTGATATCCCTCTTCTACATCATATCAATACCGATGTGGTGATAAAATAAGTAGCCAATTCTTGCAAATATATTAACAGTATTTGTAGTGCCTGTGGCAAGAAGGGACATATACAAGTAGCATATGCAAGAAAGGAACACTTCCGATCAGAAATTTGAAGAAATCTAGTACCAAGTGTTCACCAAGTCAACTCCTCATCACAACATGAACAAAACTATTCCAATCAAGAGGAAATCTGTGATGAATCAGCTATATGAATAATTTAGCAAATAATGAAGTTAGGAATGAATGCCAAAGTCGAGAGAACGCGAAGGCAATTATTCATCAACAATTTCGCACATGGAAAATAATTAGGAAAAAAATTCAATCGGGGTGCTTGCCACCCTTTCCTGTCACGAAAAAAATTTGGAAAACTCGTAATATAAAAATCGAAAAAACCCTAAAAATAGTGAAATTATCTGACTGTCAAATAATACGGTTTAAAAAAAATGTCAATCATCAAACCGCCTTCAATAACTAGATAGCGTAGGATTTCGGAAAAATCGCCAACGGTTTCATACATGGGAAATTACGACGAAAACTATGTCTGTCGGTGGGCTCGCCACACCACTCTTATAAAAAAAGTTGCAAAAACTTGCGAAATCAAATTCGGACAAATCTGTAAAATTAGTGAAAAATATCTAAATATCTTTGTCCAAATAGCTTTTTTTTAATGAAACATGCTTTGTGCACAAAATTGGTTGGAGGCATCGCGTTAACAATTTATCAGTTTTCAATCACTTTCAAGTTATCTGATCGCACTATAAAAGTTACTGACACTGACACTAGTCTCAGAGCAGCGATGTCTAGCGCCTCCGATACAAGATTGGATGGTTAAAATAATGTAACCTCGCAATCAGAAAATGAAAATTCTGCAACTCCCAGCCGGATTCCTGTTATTACTCTTCAAAATCAGAATGAAGTAAGATCCGGGGAAAAGTCAGGCGAAACAATAGATAGATAGATAGAAAAGGCAACCATGATCTGAAGTAAGTTCCGGCGAAAAGTCAGGCGAAACATTAGATAGATAGAAAAGGCAACCATGATCAGAAGTAGCCGAACACGAAAACAACCAGATAGATTTTCCTACGACTGATTGAATGAGAGGGGAAAACTGTTATATATTAGTATATTACGTATAACAAGTGTTGTAAAAATTCATCATTATTATTATTAGAAAAATGACCTTTTTTCAGAAAAGACGCCTATATAGATGAACTTAAGTAGCAATACCTCATCTAAATAAAAAATTTGATCCAAAAAGTTGAAGCCGTTTTCGAGATCCAAAAATTCACTTATTATTATTATTATTATTTGTAAAATCGCTTTTTTCTAAAACAGATGCCTATATAGATGAACTTAAAACGAAAAACTTTATCTAAATACAAAATTTGATCCGAATCATTAGAGCCGTTTTAGAGATCCAAAAACTCATTTTATTATTATTAATATTATGAAAATCACGTTTTTTCATGAAAAGCGCCTATATAGATTAATTGAAGTTGCAATATCTTATCTAAATACAAAATTTTGTCCAAATCGTTGAAAGCGCTTTAGAGATCCAAAAATTATCATTATTATTATTATCAGTAAAATCGTGTTTTTCCAAGAAAGACGCCGATATAGATAAACTCAAAAAGCAAAACCCTATCTACATACAAAATTTCTCTCGAATCGATTGAGCCGTTTCTGAGATGTATCATTTTGTTTACGAAAACTGTCCGATTTGTTTACCGTGCGTAAGGGAGCTATTTACTGAGGCTGTAAGTCGTGTGTTTTTGCCTACTTTCTGCTGTGGCCGTAGTTTAATAATGTTAATATATATATTGATTCATTAGTTATCTTTAGTTTACTTCTATGTTAGAAAAGTATTATGAAATTAGAGTATTTTAATGTATGACATTAATAAATCAATATTATTAATACTCACACGTTCTGAAAGTTACTGAATATAAAAAGAACACATTTAGCAAGTTTACCTAAGCCATCATTACATGATTAAATTAAAATTTGACATCTGAAATATCATTAACTATAAAATTTAAAATGTTACCATCAAGTAAAAACTTCGTTCCAATGTTTGCTTTACGTGAAATATAATCTTACTCTCCTAATAGTCATTATTATATAATTTATATAATATATTTCTGTCTCACTAAATACAATATATATGAGGTGGTATACATTTTGGGACACATATACAGTATCCGAAACTTTTCATCTGGGGTATAGACAGAAATCTACACGAGCAACAAGGAACGCAATGATAGAGAGTTGAAGTAAAATGATCTACGTAGACCTAACACACGTTAGTTACCATCAAATAACGCGCGTACGCGCGTATCAAATTGCTTGAAAAAGAGTTGAAGTGGTAGATTTCTAATTCTTCTTCGTGGAGCTACGTGGCTACGTTAACTTCAGTGAAGTAACTGAACCTCGAAAATTGATTTTGTTTGTTTATTCGTTTTCGGTGAATCATGATTAGTTTAGTAATCATGTTGAAATTTTTGGCATTTGATTAATGATTTATTCGTTTTAGTACTCGGCACCACTACTCATAAGCAATCGGCACCATTCGGTAGTTCTCGGTTAACGTACGTTGATTTCTTTACGTCTACGTGAAAAACCGTAAGATTACGTATACCCGTAAACCATCTACGTGCGCTAACGCAAAGAACACAAGACCGCGCATGCGTAGCAGTCAATTTGTTCGTTTACGTCTACGTTCATGTTTGCATTTCAATACCACATAAATAAGAGAGACGCACTGCTGCGCGCCTCTCCTGTTACCTCGCCTGACGAATTAACAGCTCAATCGATATCCCTTCCTCGAGCGAGTAGAGCAAGCTATTCTTCACGATCTCATAAAACCACCATACCCAAAGATGAAAACTTTCCGATACTGTATACTATGGAATACTGGATTTTTTTTTGAAGTTTTTTATGCTTTTGTCTACAAAACTGTTATTTGCCAATATGGCATTTGCATACTGTACCCCAACCAATCCTTACAATAGAGAATTACTTCATGCATTTTCTCCTTAACTTACATTTTTTATTAAGTAAAAACCAACGATTCCAATATTTGTATGAAAAGAAAATGGCATTTCGTCGGCTACAAATCGACACCCCCAACGAACAAGGCAGTAACTCGAGATACGTCCGTTTTTTGATATTTTTACATAAGCATATTCAGCAAAAAAGACGATTTTTTCTGTATTATGGATATATCTCTACGACCTGGAGATCCAACCAAAGCGATCTGAGAGGAACAAAGACGAATCCGATGCAACTTTCACCCCTTCAACCCAAAAAGGTGGTTATCTTAGGTTAGGCTTAATATATTATTAGCAATTCTCAACACAATTATTGGAAGAAAGCAGCTATTCGACATGCCACTTTATTCTTCGGATAATAATTTAAAACTTATTTTGGGGAAAAAATAGTTTGCTGACCGAAATATAATATTTCATTGATTTCAGACTTGAACTGCGAATATCAAAATGATAATGCAAAAAAGACATCTATTGAGAAATATCTTCCTGCCACCATACTCAAAATTGAAATCCACCCCCATTTGGGGGTAGTTTATTCTTTTAATTTTTCTTAGAACTTTGCTGACCAGTGAAGATACTTGGTTGAAACAGTAAATAATGAACCATACAAAAAATTGGGATCAGCCCCAACATAAGGGTAGTTTATACTTGTGATTTTTCGAAAAACTTTGCTGGCCGGGGGTTTTCAGTGAATGTATTTCATTGAAACTGTAGCTAATGATTGCACAGAACGTACTTTTTATGCCACCATAGAAAAAATTGGGATTAACCCCCCGTATAAGGGTAGTTTACACTTGTGATTTTTCGAATAACTTTGCTGGTATGATTTTTCAAAACGTACTTGTGCCACCATAGGAAAAAATTGGATCAGCCCCCACGTAAAGGTAGTTTATACTTGTGAATTTTAGGTGTGTTGTCTAGATGCCAATCTCGTCTGGTGCTAGCTTGGAGTGCACGCCCGCCACCCGAGGTGGTGCTGTAGGTTTTCCAGGTTTTCCTGCAGCTGAAAAGTGAATACGCCACCAAAAATCAGTAAGTCGCCCCGGAGCGCCACGGCAAATAATAATAATAGCCGCCCTCTACCCACACAGGCTATGCCTTTGGGTACACTCTACGAGTATTTATGAGGGAGTATTATTATTATTATTATTATTATTATTATAACTTTGCTGACCGATGGTTTCCAGTGAAGATATTTCATTGAAACTGTAGCTAATGATTGCACAGAACGTACTTTGTATGCCACCATACAAAAAATTGGGATTAACACCCGTCTAAGGGTAGTTTACACTTGTGATTTTTCGAAAAACTTTGCTGGCCGGGGGTTTTCAGTGAATATATTTCATTGAAACAGTATAATATGATTTTTCAAAATGTTCTTGTTGTGTCACCATAGGAAAAAATTGGATCAACCCCCACGTAAGGGTAGTTTATACTTGTGAATTTTCGGAAAACTTTGCTGACCAATGGTTTTCAGTGAAGATATTTCATGATATTTCATGATTGCAAAGAACGTACTTTTTATGCCACTATACAAAAAATTGGGATTAACCCCCGTGTGCAATCATTAGCTACAGTTTCAGTGGAATATCTTCAATGGAAACCATCGGTCAGCAAAGTGTTCTGAAAAACCACATGGTGGCATAAAAAGTACGTTTTGAGCAATCATTATCTATAGTTTCAATGAAATACTTTAACTGGAAACCATCGGTCAGCGAAGTTTTCTGAAAAATCACAAACATAAACTACCCTTATAAGGGGGCTGATTCCTATTTTTTGTATGGTGGCATAAAAAGTACGTTTTGAGCAATCATTATCTATAGCTTCAATGAAATACCTTCACTAGAAACCATCGGTCAGCAAAGTTTTTCGAAAAATCACAAGTGTAAACTACCCTTATGAGGGGGTCGATTTGATTTTTTTCTATGGTGGCACGAACAACTCATCATATATAACTTAGTTTTAGATTTTGGTTCGGTTAAATATTTCCCAAGGTTCAGAATTCAGAATTATTTTTTGGTCAGCAAATTATCCACACTCCTTATTTTGTAGTTAAATGGAATTTGGGGGTTAATTCAACTTACGTCCTTGTTCCCAGTGTAGAGATTAAGATTTGTCGGTTTCATATTAACTCATGCCTCGTTCCAAGTTCAAATATTTCAGAAGAAATATATATGATTGTTACTTCAGTTACGTCTCGTTTTCTAGAGCAGTATGATTAAGTTGAATTGGCGCGCATTAAGTTAGTGCTCGGAGTGCTGGTCAGTCCAGAAAGTGTTTATGTATTGCAGGTTTCGCTGGTGACTAAAATTATGGTCTTGGCTTAGGATCAGTTACATGAGTTTTTGAGTTTTTTCAAGTTCACGTTCTTTAGCCAAAGAGTGTAGTGTTGTAATTCGTGGTTTTATTATATTAACAAACTTTGATCCATTTGATGTTGACAGACACCTTTGTAGGATCATGATGAGATATTGTGCATTACTTCTTCTTATTATATCGAGATATGAATCAAGATCGTTATTTTTGTGTCCAAGGGGTTGTTTCTTAAACATCAATAATTCATATAATCCAGGAGTTTCATTGTATCTGAACTGTTGTAAGTATCGTTCCTGTGCATTCATCACACGGTGCATACTGTACTCAAAATAACTCCCTTCGAAATCGGATTGTGGAATGGTTGAATCATATTGAAATGTCTCTTCATCAGGAGTGATCTGATATAATTATTGAGGTGTTGACTCATGAAGTTCTTGAGGTGTTGGTTGATGTAATTTTTGGGTTTCAATTCTTGCTTGAACTGAGTCGTTGAGGGTTGTTGAACAGCACACAAGAAATTGTTTCAGAGGTTGAGTAATTGGTTCATGAGTTCTTTCTAAATTTGATTGAGATTTTGCTATATCAGATACTTTTATATTCTGGTATTTTATACTTGTTTGAGGCCCGGTTTTTTGACTTATAGTTAAAGTGCCTGTTAGGTACCTACGTGTTAAAAATTATCTGTTTGGTAACTTTCACTTGGGTTTTTTGACTGAATTTTATACGGATGTTATCTAACAAGAGGTTTCGTGTGAAATGGCCTAAATAATCGTTTTTTTGACATGTCATAATGACGCAATGTCATAATGACAAGAGCTTTATATTTCCAATTTCCAGTTTGTCACGTTGTTTATGTATATTGTGCGGATCTGAAATCAGTGAGTCTGCAACTAAAACATGGAAAAACAAGATCAACAGAGGAAGAGAAGTACCAACTTTGCAGCTAATGATGTGGAAATATTATGTAATTTAGTATTTAAATACAAAGAAATCATCGAGTGCAAGAAGACTGATGCTCAAACTTGGAAGACAAAAGAGGAGAAATGGAATAAATTAACATCAGAATTTAATTTACTAAAGGAGAGTTTAAACAGCAAATAAAATAAAATAAGGAACAAAATAAAATAAAATTAGAAAGTTGAACATGTACATTTCTATGAAAGCGTTTATACAAGAAATAAGATAAAACAAGAAATAAGAATAACAACAAGAGATGGCCAACTTTTATCTTTTTGTCTTATTTTATTTTATTTTGTTTGGAAACTGATACTGCGCATGAGCGAAATCTTTTCTGTTCGAAATATTCCGAGTTCACCTAACCTAAAAATGACATTTGTTGTTGAGTAATTAATTATTGTTGACATATTCTGGGGATTTTGAAATTGAATAGATATGGATAGAAATACTAAGCTCGGGGCAATGATGTTGTTGATGGCAGGCACTGCGGCTGTAGCCGTATTACATGTAAAAAGAAATAGGCGTTTCAAAGTTCGACCCTTGAATAGGAACAAAAAGTTCAATGAGAGAGAGAGAGAGAGAGAAATGTACTTTATTGTCCAAGAAATCAGGTTCTTATTGACAAAGCATGCTTATATATATAAGTATTTAAATGAGTAAAAAATGTGTATAATAATTTGTAGGAATATGCAAAAACCCATGGACAAAATGAAATTCACAGAACTTGCAAAAAGTCAAAAAACACAAAAGTCAATGTCAAAAAAGCTGCAATTTGATTTGGTTTTGAATGGGGAAGAAACTGTTTCGTCCTGCAATAAAAGGAAACTTGGTTTACTAGATAATGATAGTGAACAGAAAAGCACAAGAGCATTATTGAAATCTTCGATTTCACAACAACTGCAGCCATTGCACTCCATTGATTCAAAATGTTAGTTTATATTGCATATTTAGCAAACATTATAAAATTTATTTATTTTTAGCAAAGAAGAGATAATCATTAACAAAACTACAAGCAGTTGAAAAAGTAAGTGTATTGTCTAGTACAAAAAAGGAACTCTTTGAAATTCAAAAGAAATATTATGAACAGGAATTAGAATTCAAAAGACAAGAAAATGAAATTAATTTGGCTAAAGCACAAAAGGCACTGCAAAAGGAAGAGATTGATGTAGAACTGAAATTGATTGAAAATAGAATAAAGGAAGAAACACTAAAACGAATTTTAAAAAATTATGACGTTCCCTAAATAAATTAATATGTTTATGCTACGTTATTGAAGTGAAATAAAATTTTTAATAAGAGTACATGTCCTTTACTTTGGGAAAGGTTCAGTAAAATCAACTTTCTTCAAAAGAAAACAGCTACTGTATTTCCATACAGAGAACTTACAGAGGTATAAATACATTTATCTGAAAATCTTGGGTAGTATTTATGATACTTAGTATTCAGACAAGTCCTGCAAATACTGGTTTATTAAATTTATAATTATGTTCATCTCTAATGTTTGGTACAACTTCATTGATGGCATTTTCTACATCCTCATTCACTTCTAATTCGGCCTCATTCATGTCTCTAGCTATGTTGTGTAATATAGCAGTGGCAACAATTATATCTTGAACTGTTTCTATTTTCAGCCTCATTCCTAATGCACAGATTGGAAATCTTCGTTTCCAAATACCGATAGCACATTCTACTTTATTCCTTGTTCTTATTAAAGATTCATTGTATAATTCTTCAGCCCGTGTAGTGGTTTGCTGTAGAGGTGTCATCAAATATTTAGCAACAGGATAACCACTGTCACCAAGAATCAGGCAGTTGCCCATACCGTACTCGAATCGAGCCTTCAAATAAGAATTGTCAAAGGCATTAATGTCATTCGAAGCACCTGTCCACCTTGCAACGATATTTCTAAATTTCATTTTGTGATCACAAGCTACCATCACATTAAGAGAGAAAAAGCCTTTTCGATTACGGAATTGTTCAGCATTGTCTCCACCGGGTCTTTGAATTCGCACATGTGTGCCATCTATTGCCAACAGACATCTTGGAAAGCCTGCAATACTATAAAAGCCTTGTTGCACTTGCAATATTTCCTCAGCTTCTGGTGTACAAATTGCTTGTGTTACTTGTCTGATAATCCTACACACTGTTGTTTTATGAACTCCTACAAAATCGCCTACAGTGATCAACATGCTTCCACTAGCATAAAATCGTAAAGCTAACAATAGCTGTTGGGTTGGATTAAGTGTTGAAGCTCTACAAAAATAGAAGTTATTTTTCAGTTATTTTCTTAAGAATTGTTACCTTTCAATGGAAAACCTCAAAATATGTTGCAATCTTCCTAAAATCATATTAAAACAATCCTTGCACAATCGGAACCTAATCTTGAAATCTTCATCATCCCAGAAATTAATGTGATCTGGACGTTGTCGTACTGTATATGGCCGCCGAAACACTATATGTCCAAAATCCTCCAAATCTTCATCAGTGTCATCATCGGTTTCAGAAAATATATTAATTTCTTCTAACACATTCATATTCATGCTTATTTATCGTTTTTACTCAACAAAGTTAGGTTTTACATATGACAAATCTGTCAAATCCTTTTGTTAAAGATGCAAACGGTCACTTGAAGCGTCTGTTAATTTATTTGTATGGTAAGACATATTTATTCTATTAGTAAGCCTAACTGGGACTTGGGAGTCAAAAAACATATATTTTTCTCTAACAAGCATATTTGCTTAGCAGGCACTTTAACAAGAGGTCAAAAAACCGGGCCTGAAAATGACAGAATGGTTTGGCATAAACAGACACAATCTGTGTGTCTGTGACGGCCGAAACAGAAATAATTCTTTATTTTGTTTTGATCACAATATAAATACTTGAATAGCCTCTGCCTATCGAAAGCCATCCCGCACATTTATCATGACTACAATAAAAATCTCAAATACGCCAAATCCAGGAAAATTATTCGGATTCAGAATAAAACTAATTATTGATGAAAATAATAATCATTTTGATTCTCCTATGTATTAGCCATCTTTTTGTGAATGAAAAATACTTTTCCTACGAGCGTGCGGAAAAGTAACTTTTCCGCACTATTTTTCATTTTGAAAGTTGTACTTTTCCGTACCATTTAAAATCATGCGGAAAAGTTACTTTCCCGCACGATTCTTGTATTGTTGAAAATGAGGATATTTAGGACTAACTAAATGATCTATTCTGTCTTATGTGTCATTTTGTAGCATTATTAGAAAAACTTGTTTATTAAAAACCTTGTTTTTTTATAAATAAGATGGACAAAAACACTCGTAGGAAAAATATTGTACCTAACTCTTACGGAAAATGACTTTTCCGCCCTTAACGGCATGCCCGAACTCCGCTACGCGTCGTTCGTGCAACTGCCGTCGCGTGCGGAAAAGTACTACTTTCCGCACTTGTTAGGTAAATAACTATTTCAGATATGTTTTAAATATTTTTCAATTATTCCATTGATATTTTTTTCAGTTGTCATGAAGAATCATTACTTCAGAATTCAAAGAAGTAAAGGTACCTCATTACAGACTAATTATATAAGAAATTCAATCGTTTGAACAGTTAAGAGGGTGTTCCTGCAATTCGAACTGTCCCCTGAATGAAGATATTTTTCTCAACTTTAAGTATTTTTGGTTGCATATACTAAGTTGAAATTCGCATTTGCAGACAAAGATATTCCAGGTAGGCGTGGCGAAGCCTCTCTCGTCAAAACAAATAACTGTAGTACCCTCAGAGCAATAATAATTATATTTGCTCTGAGGTAGTACCTATATTTATAGCAGTCTTATTCAATACTCCAGCGGCGCACCTCTAGGAGTAGGTACATATGAATTTTGTAATTCTGATTTACAAAACAGGAGCTTGGATTGGATTAACTAAATGAACGCTGAATGATAATGGTAATGCTCAATAGGATTTTAGGAATGTCTGAAAAATTAATTATCACTATATTAATTGAAGACAAACCGGATAGATTCGCGTATTGTAGTAATTAGGTATAGGTAAATATATGAGTTCGGACTATAAAATAATTGAATTCTCAGTTATGCTTCAACGGTAATCCTAGATATATTGGGAAATATTATCTTTGACACATATACTTATAGACGGGTTCCCTATATGTTCTAGCTTGTCCAATACCTACTGCCGTGCTAGGCTCAGCAGCGCGGTAACTGGACATTTAACGAAAATTTAGATTCAAACATATCTGATTAGTTGTTGAAGGGAGTTGAGAAGGAGAGGATATTTCATACGAGTGTGCCTATATGCCTCGTGTTTTATCATTCGTCACACTGTTATGAAATATCTAGTTTCTGCACGAGTTTTACACTACACGTACTTGTCCGATGACATACCTGATAAACAAAATATTATGAGATTTATTTGCTCATAGAACGTTACCATTTAAATGTTTAGAATTTTGTGTGACTTCCATTATACCCACTAGCAACTAGTTTTAGAATTGAGTGTGCTTTATTTAATAAGTATTCTACTTCGCTCCAGTGCGAAATGAAATAATTCGCTCTAATATTTTCTGTTCAGGTTGCATTTCATATAATTAAATTCGAACTAGTGCGAATACGTCATTTTGTGTACTACTTTACAGTACGAAATAATACGTATTTCAAGTAGGTCGTCGGAAATAGTATATTACGTTACGAGTGCGGAAAGTAACATTTTTCACACGAGTGGGATATATTGTAGCAGGAGGCGCGTGCCATATGCCCCAATCCCACGAGTGTAGAAAATCACTTTTGCACAAGTAATGTACACTATTTTTTGTACGACCACTTGATAATATTATAGGTACGTATCCCATTCAACATTAGGAACTAATCTTAATGCATTTTCATTGAAAAACATCAAGTTTGCTGTGACCCGAATTCGAAGAGAGTTCGATGCTTCGAAATCTAGAAATCATTTGTTAGCTGTTATTATTTAAAAAAAATACCAACCCCTGATCAATCCCAGCAGGTCGTCAATAATTTATTTGATTAAATGAAAAACATAGGAAAATAATTCACCATATTGAGAAAACTGAGATAGAAACATATATTTTTTAATTTGATTACTTGCGAAGAAACTACCTGTCTTTTTTTTTTGTCATGAAGCCATAACATGATCCAAGTCTATTAGTCTAGGTATTTTCTAGGTATTAGTCTAGGTAAATAGGTGCATTGCAGAAAACTTGCATCTAAGTGGTCAGAACTTTAAATTTCTGAAAGGTATAAAAGAGAGAACAAAAAATTGGAAATTGATCAAGTGTGAACTACCCTTATTTTTGACATTATCGTAGATCATTCAGAAAAGTTGTTTGAATCAAACATTCAAATTCAAAATTATAGCCACCTACGCAAAAAAATAAAAAATAGCATTTTTTATGATTAAAGTTGATAGTAAAGTTGCAGATTTGTATTATTTAATATTTTGCAAAATATTAATTGATTAATTAAATAATTTCCTTTCATGAAATGGATTATGGAGATACATACAGAGTGAAATATCAAATCTGCACCAAAAAATTAGTAAAAATTCTATTTTAAACAAACGTCGATATTTTAGTAGAAAATTATTCATCATTTAATGATGAATTGCATCGCAATGTCGTTGTATGAATATAAGCCTAAGGTGCATATGAGATACTATACTCTTCATGAGGCGTAGTTGGTTGTGATTCCAAATCTGAATATTGTTTTTGATTCTATACAACTTTTCTTTATAAACGTCTTTGACAAGATCAAAAATAAGGGTAGTTTACTCCTGATCAAAATTTCAACTTTTTGTTCTTCCCTGTACACCGTTCAGAATTTCATAATTTTGATAACTCAAATACAAATTTTCCGCAATGCACCAACTTTTATGAAGAATAAAACTTTCTGACAAATCCATAATAAAAAAGTTTCCCATATATGGTGCAAACTTTTTGAAACTCACTGTATATGGATTCCTTTGTTGGATGCCAAATACATTATCTCGATACATTTTTTCGATATCTAAATTGTTGGAGCCGTTTCCGAGATAAAAAAAAATCACATTTTTATTATTATTATCAATAAAATCACTTTTTTGAGAATTCAAGTAGCAAAACCTTATCTAAATACAAAATTTTATCCAAAAAATTTGAGCCGTTTTCGAGATCCAAAAATTCACATTATTATTATTAAAATCGTGTTTTTCTAAGAAATGTACCTACATGGATGAACTTGAAACGTAAAACTTTATCTAAATACAAAATTTCATCCAAATCATTGGAGCCGTTTCAAAGATCCAAAAATTTACATAATTTATTTTTTTTCCTTGGATAGGCCTTGTTACTAACTCCATACGCCACCTTAGGAGCAGCACTGTTAATTATTAACGCAACAGTGAATCGTGGAGGATTATCTCCCGCCAGCAACAAGATTCAATCACTCAGATTTACATCTGAAACTGAAAAAATCCTGCCCTGCCTGGGGATCGAGCCCGCGGCCCTTCGATCACGAGGCCCCGGCGTTACCACTGCGCCAATCCCCGCCCCAAATATACATTATTATTATTTTCTGAAAAGGTACCTATAGAGTTGAGCTTAAGTAACAGTACCTTATCTAAATACGAAATTTTATCCAAATCGTTAAATCCGTTTTTAGAGATATAAAAATTCACATCATTATTATTATTAGTAAAATCGTGTTTTTCTAAGAAATGTGCCTATATAGATGATCTTAAAATGCAAATGAAAATTTTTATTAGTAATAATATAATTTTTGATTGTTTCAAAACCGAAAATTCTTGCCATTTATTGATACATTATGTTCCATACAACAACTCATTTTCTTAATCGCTCCAATTTCAGAAACAACCTGTATACATTACCCGTTTAAAGATATATAAGATTTGATGATATAGGAAATATCAATTTTTATATGACATATATTTAAGTGAAAAGTCCACGGAAACAAATCTGAAAAAAATCACACTTCTTTACGTCTAAAGGTTCCGAAGCATTTTCCACAAGCCGTTTTACACCTAACAGTCATTCCCCAGGCAATTATTATTCGGTTACAAAAGTTATCAATTCACAAATATAATACAATATTTTGGAACACATAATGGAATTCATTCATTCCAATTGAGTCTTTTAATTAAAATATTTACATTTTCTCTTTTTGTCGTAATTGAAATGCGAGTGTCGACTACCGATACATTTATACTCGAATAGAAGTTATAATAAAATATACCTATAGTAAAACGCAGCGTGAGACGCTGTAGGTTCCAAAGTCAAAGGTGACGATGTAAACTCCTCCTGACACGAAGATGAACGAGGAATCAGATCGGCGTCTCCACGAACGCTGTAGTCCCGCCCTCATTTCTTCTGGAATTTACTTCGTCTGTCACTGCTGCGCGTCTTAGAAATTCGAAAATCATAGGAATATTATCTTAAAAAGTATTATATCTATTTACGACCTTGTTAGAAGAGAGATTATCCTAAATTTTTTGTAATCGTAACTAGGTCTTGACATGGTTTCCAACCAATTTGGAGATATTTTTATCATTATAAATGATAGAAGTTTTTTTCATATAAATTTCTTTCTAGCAATATAAGTTATCAATAATAAGGTTTGTTCGCGTTCACAAAATAAACAGTCCGAAACTATCACAAGCATGCGTAGTCCCACAGAACTCACTGATGGTTTCGGACTGTTTATTTTATGAACGCGAACAAACCTACTGATTTCTATGGTGGCTTGATAAACAAACACTGTCCATAAAAATGGATTTTATTTATTTAAAAGATTAAGTTACTAGACTAGTATATAATGTAACAAGTTTTATAATAGTTATTTATGTAATCAATTATGAAAAGACCGATATTGTTCGATGAGTGTAATATTTGCAAAAATTACCCGAGTCGAACAAATAAATCTTTTTTCAACGTATTTCGTACAAAATTTTATCTAATGATATCATTTCATGAATATAATACAATGGCTTTCTCCTGATATGGGACAGTGGCATTGGCACTTGTCAGAATGAATATTTAATAAGCAATATCAAACGTGTCAGACTTGTCAAACGTGAGCATAAAACAAATTATTAATACCACAAAAATCTAAAGTTAGATATGACGCAGCAAATCCTGTTTTGAATATTTTCAAAGATAAAATTATTAGTATCTTATTCTATTTCATTACACAACTAGTTGGTTAATGAATATGACACAACTCCTTTTCACTTGTCTCAAGTGACAGTTTTGAAAAAACTGACGTTTCATAATTCACAAACGTCATGTAAAACCTGACTTTTCGAAACTGAATTAGATAAACGTCCTTTTAGTAACTAGTATTTTAATCATGAATGTGGAGGAGTTTATAAACGATTTAACAAATTTTTTCAACAAACTCATTGAAGCGACAGTAGGAGATTTGAGCCGGTTCTGGGCCTCCCCCCACCACTATGACGTCATCAGTAACCTTGACCTTTGACCTTGGTCATGACTCTTGTTGGGAGGTGTTCAGGGTTTGTGTTTGACATTGAGATTGTAATGACTTGGATTTTTTTCATACACGGACAAGTACTTTTTCCAAGTACTTAATATATTTTTCTTACCTCAATGTCTTCCATGTCCTTCATGTATACTTACTCTGCCATTGTGCATGTGGAGTACACATACAAATCTATACCGAAGTATAGAGAGGGTACAACACGTCTGCACACCACGGAGATCCAGTCAGATATGTGAACTCTGATTACTCTCCAGTGATGTATACCTTGCGATGGTGGTGGGAGGAGAGGTCGCGTGACGCTATGCGCATCCGCCCTTGCTCTCGATAGGGTGGGTCCGCGCTGACGTCACACACACCCATACGCTGCGGTGACTCATCGACTACTATTTACTCTCCGCCCTCTATCGATGCGATGCAAACTCGCGCATGGTGGGGGCTTTGTATCATACATATTTCATAAGTCTGTGGTGGGGGTGGTTCACTATCTATTATAAAAGAAGTGGGTATGGTGATATGAAATCAGAAGTTTTATACCTAGCAGTTGAGCAGTCAGCAAGAGTAGTGAAGTTATTCAGTGCCTACACAGTGAGAGAGATCAGTGAGTGTGTTTTTCTATTGAAAATTATTTATATTTTCCTTATATTTTTTCATCATCATGTCAGTTCCAAAGGTGGATTTACAAAAAATCAATTCTATAATTAAACAAGAGATGGAAGTGTTAGAGCAAAAAGTAATATCATCCTTGCCACTGAATGAAGCTTACCCAATTAAGAGTATGTCAGTTTGTTCTACTCGGTTTGGTAAATCTATTTTATTGATATTACGTGATGTAAGCAATGATACATTATTCAAAACATGGCTGCCGAAACGTGTTTCAGAGCAATTTACCGATGATGATGTAGCATGCATCAATTCATCAGGTGGTAAATATACAGTAACATATTTGGGTCAGAGTCCACAAAGCTTTGCCGGCATGAAAACGAGATCGTTGGTCAAATTCGATCTCACTGAATAATAGTAATGTATGATTTTCACTAGGCTAATTCTGATTCTTTATATTATAGGTGATAATTGTAAGGAAAATATAAAAAACTCTTCATACATTGTTAAACACACTCATCGGTGGAGACATCATCAAAAGTCTAATGTGAGTACTACTACTGATTGCTTTTTTATGGCATAGTTATTTCAATGATTTCTCTTTGATCATAGCTTAATTCTTGAAATATGTGGATGCAATATGCGAGTCAACACTGGACCGAAGCCGTAGACATCTCTTCAGCTGTTGAAAGGTTAACCTCTGGGTTGGATGCTTTGAGCGAGGACGCTCTCCACGCCACCAATTATGATCTGAGCGTATGCTATGATGAAGAAAGGATCCAGCACTGTATGCGTGATTACGAGAACTACAAAAAGGGTGTGGATCTCTGCGAGAAATATACAGATGGTTCTTTCGATCTACATCACCTCTGCGACGCAATGATTGAATGTGAGCTGAAAAGATTTCTCCACCGCCTCCTACCATACCTACCTGAAGACATCATCCAAAAGTACCAACTGGATGATGATGATGATAGTGAAATCGAAGAAGGGGAAAATCATGATGATGATGAAGAAGAAGTTATATTAGATTGTTTGTACATACCTAAGACTATTTAAATTCTAAGCTAGTGATATTTGAATAAAAAACCATAAAATTTTTTCATACATGTTTTATTTACCTTTTTCTCTTTTACATGAAAAAAGAAAGAAAAAAATAATGCAAAATAATCAAAAATAGGTGTGTCTTCAATATCTGCTGTGAACTGAACCATCCAATGCATTGTATGTCAAAAATGTATCATGCAGAATGAGTGCATATACTTTGGTGTTGGCTGGGAAGTTGACTTTCCTAGTTTCAAACTCGAGCTTAATATCAATAGTTGATGATTTTGTGGCATTCGGCTGATGTGAACAATCAATGATGAATAGTGGATTTTGTCGAAATTGGCCAATGTCCATGAGAGGTTCACTCATATCTTTATCATGATAACTTCGTTGAAAGTTCTCATAGGCATAATAAGCCGAAGTATCGAGTTTTTTATCGAAATCCAAATTCCAACGTTCATATGGGTATACTTCAGAGTTCAAGTACACACGAATGTTATTGATATCAGCAGTTGTGAATTTAGTGATGTCCTTTGTCCTGTCTTCAGAAGTGGTAGTGCTTTGGAATCCAATGATGATGTAACGAGGTGTTTCAAGGGCGTTGGTTGTCTTGATAGCCCATATGTCTGAAGACGTGCCACGTAGTGATGGAAGTTCATAGAGATCCTCTATATAAATGAAACTCTCAGCAATGTCAAGTATAACGTGTCTTGATTATTGATTGCAATTCGAATTTCATCTGAATTCCTAAATAAAGGTGATTCATATGGTTTGTATGTATGCTCATGTAAACTTGTGAGGGAATGATCGAGCATCGGCTCATCGAATATATTCAACTTTTCACTATTCGTTTCGAGCACCATTGTTCCTTACTTTCAGTCCAATTGATTTCAAAAATTTGAGATCTCTCAGCGAGAGAGCAGCGTGGTGTGCTAACTGTTTAGCGTACACTTTTGGAATGAGCCTTTTTCTAGTCGAACCTTCCTTTTTAGCTATTTGTGGAATGTTTTCAAATCCTTGTCGATTCTGTCTATTATAACAAAAACCCATAATAGTTATTAGATTTTTTTCAATTCCAAAATTATAACAATCTCTTCTGCACTTCCAAAATCAATGAGATTATTATTATGATCCAAAATACGCACTGTGATGTTGTGAATCAACTGACGACCTTCTGGACTGATGGGCATATATATAATCTTGTGTGGTTCTTTTGTGAGATTGAATCCAGGCTCCACATCGATATCGAATGAAAAAAGAATGTGGGATTCTTCATTGTTTATGTATGAACCAGATATAATGTTGCAATCTAAGCGGATTAGTCTCACAGTTGTTATATTTATCGGATGTGAGGATTCGTGTATCTGATTCGGTTGAAATCTATCAAAATTAAAACCCATCATCTTTGCTATGGAATTCGGATGAGTTAGATCAATTTCATATTTTGATCGCATCTCACATTTGAAAGTATTATTATTGGCATGTAGGTAGAATATATCATCTGCATTGGTATCGTTTTGATTTTTCCCATGAAACAATCGAAACATGATATGTTTCTGAATAACTGCATTGATCTCATCTATTTCATAGGCACCACATGGAATTTCAATTGTGTACTTCTGAAGTATTGGTGAACTTATATCACTGATTCTAAAACTGATCACATTGTTTTTTTCAGTTATATTATTTACTGTGTTGCATCCATAGAATCCTAAAAGTCCCAATCCATAACGACTGTTTCTATCCAATTCAATGGGTGGGAAAAAGTCTGCACTCAAGACACTCGTCCCGACAGCTTGTAGTTCGAACTTCCGTGACATGACTGATACATTTAATGGATTTCACTTCAATTTATTGTTGTCTACAACACACTCGGGACAACCTACGCTTTTTCGGAGATGGTTCATCAATATCCATTTCATTTTTATTAGCACCAATATTCATATCCTTTATATTGCAATAACAGCAGAATATTTTTCGAGGTATAGGACCATCATTCACATCAGAATCTGAAACGCTTTCGCCGTCAAGATTGTGGTGGTCATTGCAATATCTATATTTCATTATGTCATCTTGTAGACTTTTAGGTAACTTTTCCCAAACAGAAGCAATCTCATGTGCAGCGCATGCGAGTATCACTTCCTTCGGCATATTTGCAAGCATCACTCGATCCATTCTTGTCAAGGTCCGATATTTTGAATACATTTTGAGTGATAATCCCATCGTCCTAATAGCCTCTCGAGTCATTGCTGGAGTTGTATCCATTCTATAATAATTCAGAGAGAAACTTCAGGCACAAGTGACCGCAGAAAACTGTGTTGAACTTCTGCTGGCGATCATAGTTATATAGAATTTTCACTTTCGAACATTTCTGGAAGTATTGAATCAACTCTATTGGTGGGGGTAGATTTCCAAAACTATCAAAGTATGTAATGTCTTTCCCACATTTGCTGTATGCCACCCAATGTGTTCCCGATCCTCTTATTCCATCTAAATTGACAATGGCGGTCTCGCGGTGTCGTGGACCTCTAGTGGGTAATGTATCACGCATGAAAATACCGCGAAAGTATGGAATTTTCATTTTCTTGGCATAATAAGTGAGATCGATGTCGGTGAGAGGTTTTCGAGGTAGGGAATCAACTAGTTTTTTGGATTGTATGGTTTCAAATAGAGTCCGAGTCCTTTACAGTATGGTTTAAGGTATATACCACTACCACTTTTACCCAATGCCACACTTTCCATTTTCTTATTATGACGATTCGCTTCGATCAGGGCGGTTCTGCTTGCTTTTGCTGAATTCACAGCTCTGGTGATGCCTGCAACAGCACCCGCTAAACTTCCGAGCGCAGACAATCCAGCAAAAATTGGTATCAATGGTAGAATCCCTCCGACTTTAGGAATAGGAATTATGCGAGGCGTGCGGATTGTTTTCTTTCCACCGGCAGCTTTGAGGTATTTACGTGCTGCATGCAATGCCACTACGGTGGCTTTTTTCAAATTATTCGTCACAAATGGCTCACCCCCAGCTTTTTTCAGTACATTCCGCACTTTATGAACCATCCCAGAGCCAAAGGCGATTTTTCTGAGATTATTTTTCTTTTTCTTCGGTTGATTCCTCTTCTTTCTCTTCATAGTAGTACTACTACAACCCATACCAAAACGTCTCTTTGATTTCATAATGTTGGTAACGAGTAGGGCAGCTATTCTTTCCTTAATACCAGCGTCCTTCGATTTAACCCTGTTCCAAGCGGCGTATTCGAGTTCTTTGTCTGCGCTGTGTCTCGCTGTGAGGTCAGTTAGATGATTCAAATATTGAATATCGTGTTGTTTGCATGCAATGTCCAATTTATTGATTCCAGGATCTTTGCGGGCTAAACGTTTTTCCAATTTTGTACCGGGTCCACAGTACTGATATCCTCCGGGTAAATGTAATTCGAATGGAAGTTTGTTTATCAAATTATTAACAAATCCACGACCGCTTTTTCTACATCCACCACGAACACATCCGTATCGTTTGATGGTACTCATTTAAATGAAACGTTCACAACATATCGTCACTTACATAGTCTCCAACCACGGTACGATGCGCATTGTAAAGCAGAAAGAAAAGTTTGCTGTAGATAATCTAGATGAAAAATTCGGTTGTGGATTGAATGGACAGAAAGTGTTGCGGCATGGTCCGCTGCTTCCCTCATCTGTTCGAGGACTCATAATCGGACCATCGAATTGTGGAAAGACGAATGCCATGATCTCTCTTTTAACACATCCACAAGGACTGCGATTCACAAACGTTTATCTCTATTCGAAATCACTCAATCAACCCAAATATCAATTCCTACGAAATGTATTGGAACCCATCAAGGGGTTGGGATTTTATACATTCAGTAATAATGCAGAAATAGTAGAACCGTCCGATGCCAAACCAAATTCTGTTTTCATTTTCGATGATGTAATATGTGAAAAACAAGATATCATAAGATCATATTTCTGTATGGGACGTCATAAAGATGTCGACTGTTTTTATCTTGCTCAAACATATTCACGAGTGCCCAAACAGTTAGTGCGAGATAATACCAACTTTATCGTAATGTTCAAGCAAGATGAAACGAATCTACACCATATTTATTCGGATCACGTGTCACCCGATGTAACATTTAAGCAATTCCAATTGATGTGTGTTAAATGTTGGGAGGATCAATACGGATTTCTAGTCATTGATAAGGATAGAAAAATGCATGAAGGTAGATATCGCATGGGATTTGATAGTTTTATATATCCATGACGCTACAATCCACATTCAATCGATCGCTGAATTGCATAGAGGTTACTTCACTGTATTCTCTTGTGAAGCGAAATGAAGACAAAAAAATGATATAGTAGTTGAGAATAAAAACAATGAATTGAATTTGAAACGCCAACTAGTTGAAACAACAGAAGCTGTACGGCAGAAATTCAACTCTATCAAGAGTGGACTTATTGAAAATCGAATGGCGCTTGAAAAACTCTATGATCCCATAATGAAGCCATTGAACGTTCTATCTTCAGCTGCTGCTACCATGAAACCATCACCACCACAGCCAACGTCTTTGATGAAGCAAGTGAATTCTCAGTCTACTCCAATGAAAGTTATGAGAACTTCAATGGAAAATAATTCATCATTTGGTAGTGAATTATCATCTATTGACAGTGAGACAGATACCATCAAAGAAATCGGAAAAGGTGAAATGTCCATATTCGATAATTTTGAAGACAATACTGGAGGAGATGTTTTGAAAAGACATTTGGAAAATGTCAAAACAAAGAATGCAGCTTATGATACAATATTTGGCATACGGTTAGATCGTACTACACAAAAACTGAAAATGGGGAGTCACAATGTACGTTTCGGTGATGGAAATATTTTATTTTGGAATAAAAATAAAACACAAACACACGAATTTCCAAGTAGTCCGGAGTTATACAACATGATTTTTTTGAAAAACCCACCTGAAGTCGATGATGATGATGATGAAGTTCTTCACACATATGCTAAAATATTGAGGCTAACGAATGCACCATACAAACAACATCAACTGCGAAATGGTTTCAAACACCCGAAATCTAAAAAATTCCGTGAAGTTATCAAACCTGTACTAAACTTATCACATTATCAGACGACAAGAAGTAGGACAAAAAAAGGTGAGGGGATCCATCGAATGAAAATGCAGAAAATGTTTGATCCCAAACCTGCTAATTATGTCTACTGGAATTCACCCAAGGAGTTAGTCGACCGTTTACGGCTATTGATATCTTCAAAGTCAGCTGGTCACACTGGACATGACAATGAAATAATTTCCATAATTGAAGAATTACGCGAGGAAGGTATAATAATCTAATACATCAACAAAAATGATCAGTTTGTCCTCATTATATGTTGCCGTAACATTGTCGATTTGTTTCTCTGAATGAAAATAAATTAAAACACTACAAAGTGACTGTGAGAAGATGGATAATGAAATAAGTGATGTCAAACGACAAGTTGTCAATGAGTTACATAAGCCGGCAAGACGTAATTTCACCAGAAGAACCACAACCGTCAAAGGTTTTGCAGATCTGTGGCAAATAGATCTTGCCGAATTACAACCTTATGCTAAACATAATAAAGGATATCGATATGTTCTTGTGGTCATTGATTGCTACTCAAAATATTTATGGACGAAGCCAATTAAAAATAAAACAGGTAGTGCCGTAACCGATGCAATGGAAGATGTGCTGAAAGAAGCCGACTTTTCTCCGAAACATCTACAAAGCGATCAAGGAACAGAATTTTTCAATAGTTCTTTTTCATCTCTAATGCAAAAATATAAGATCAACCATTATTCAACATTCAGCACCATGAAGGCGGCCATAGCAGAAAGGGTAATTCGAACAATAAAGACTTGGCTTTATAGAGAATTTTCAGCGATAGGACACAACAAATGGTTGGATATTCTTCCAATCATAACAAGGAAATATAACAATAAAGTGCATCGTACGATTGGTATGAAACCAATCGATGTTATACCAGCAACGAACCTCAAATTCAAAAGTTCCAAAGTAATCCTCCGAAGAAAACAAAGTATACCCAAATTCCGAATGAATGATATTGTACGTATAAGCAAGTACAAGAATATTTTCGAAAAGGGTTACACCGCCAATTACACAACAGAACTATTCAAAATTGTTAAAATTAACCAAACATACCCCATAACTTATATTCTTGAAGACATGGATGGGAGCCCTATTAGAGGATGTTTTTATGAAGAAGAATTATTGAAAACACAAAATCCTGATGTATACCTAGTTGAGAAAGTGATAAGGAGGAAAGGAAATAAACTATACGTTAAGTGGTTAGGTCTTCCTAGTGAACAGAATTCATGGATACACAAAAGTGCTATGCTTTAATATTTAAATGAAATTGTATTACTTATTATTCTCACTAAGCTGTAAGATTATCATTAAACTATAGAAAACATGACACCATTTTTTATTTTTTTAAATGAATAAATCATGAAGTGGTGAACGTTGCCCCAACCATACGCAACGTTCAGTGTATGCCAAAACCAAAATAATCTGCATACTCCTCCCCACTTCATAGATTTTTGAAGAAGTTCTTCATTTCAACTCACAACATTGATAATATTTCATAATCCTCAGAGCTAATCACTATCAGATTGAAATGCGTGATCAAACTCTTTTCGCCACTTATCACGTACAGATGCTACCATATCAAAAAGTTTAGTGGACTCCTGAAGCTCCATCTCAGCTTGCATTTTCAAACAAAGGGTGGACTGATTTTTCTGTGTGATTTTGAAACGGAGTTTATCTGCATCTTCACACATTTTGATCAGTTCAGCCTTGGATGATACAATCTTTGCATCGAGCTCCTGAAGTGCCACCTCGTCGTCCATGTTACCTCTTCGAACATCGTCATCGCATTTGACGATGATGGCTTTCGATTTTACGATGCAGCATTTCGCTTTCTTAAGCATGTCCCCACAGCGCTGCAGTGGACCAAAAGAATGAAGCGATACTTCTTCCAAATCACCCATCACATTCTTGAAGGTGTCATCTACTTTCTTCTTACGGGGTTTCCGTACACCCTTACTTGTTTTCTTGGGATTAGAAGCAGTACATGCACCCTTCCTCTTAGATGGTTTGGCTTTGGCAACCACACTAGGAAGGGAGGAAAGTGAAGGGTATTTGGATGGTGATAATTGTGAAAGAGTTGGATCAACACTTTCTGAAGGTTCCGGTATATCTCCCATCTTCAGATAATCATCCATGTTATATTCATCGATGAAACCTTCTTGGGATGACAAGTGATATACCGGAATATCTTCAAAACCAAACTCATCATTTGTTGCAATACATGACATTGCATCTTCTTCAGCAGACAAATTTGGTAATGAGTTCATAATAATTTAGCTCGAAGGAACGTGTGATATCAATGGGATGTGGATAGAAATGGTGTTGACGTTCATGCGACTCCACGTTTTATACAAACGAGTCGAGTGGTACATGCGCACAGAGAACATGACAACAAGCCATCGTAGTAGAAGAGGTAGTAAATATCCCTCTCAGGAGTTAACTCTACAAATTTCATAGGAATAGGAAGTGTTGAGAACAAACAGTGTTCTTCCAACCGATGTCTTCTTCAGTTGTATGTTGTTCTATGTAACCGACATAAACTTGGTCCAGTTAACTATAAATATTCAAATAATTTTGTAACATAATGCGAAGGTGTGATTTAGAACAAAATGATCCAAGTGAGTCATAGTTCTGATTCACACCTACGTATTGCATATATTCATAGTGACAATTATCCACTAAGAATGTGATTCCCAATAGAAAAAGTGAGTTTTTTTTTAGACAAGTATCATTTCAAGTTATAAAAACTTTGTAAATTTTTGCCATTGGGTCTCACAAATGCGTGTGTTTTTTTCCTTTGAGAGATGTGAGTTCTTTTTGAAACGTATCATTTCGAGTTATAGAAACTTTGTACATTTTGCCATTGATTGGCACAAATGCGCGTGTTTGTTTTTTGTGTGGCCCTGAAAAGGGCCGATTGGGTGCTCCGAAGAGCTGGGTGTCATCCCGCATATTTATGCGGGACGACCACGGAGGGCAGGGTGAGAACTCAGATGACATCGTCATCGTCGTCATCCGATGACACCAATATGATGGTGTCATCATCGGAGTCGTCCTCTACGGGAAACTCGTCCGGGTCGAGGTCCATGTTAATGTCCTCGACACGAATATGGACCACTTGGTCGTCATCCTCGGACTCGTCCTCCGAGGAGCTATCGCTGTCGAAGTCGTCGACGCGTTCATCCATATCTTCGTCGTCCGATGTCGACGGAGATGGATAGTCCCACACATCTGTGGAGTTCGACACCTCATTTACCTGAATGGGTCCCCTTGAAACTCGCGGATAGAACCCATCCCACCGCTCACCCTGGTACACGTACTCGTACTGAACGGCGGGGACGATATTATGTCGTTCTCGGATCGCTGCCCACTCTAGGTCATCTTCGAAAGCGGCACAATGTCTCGGAGACGAGGTGGAGTCTGGAAGAGGCATCTTGGAAGACTGATACCATAATCTGAGCTCGTACTGTATTTATACCAGTTTAGGGGTGGGAGAGGAGGGTAGGAGAAAAAGTGGTGGAGGTTTGAAGTGTGAGAGATTTTGGAAGACTGGATAAAATTATAAATAAAATTATTTAAAGTCATAATGATTCAATAATTTAATTATGATTTAGTCATGATCATTCAAACCCATTGATGTAAATATTGAATAAGTATTTGAGACTTTTGTAAAGTCAATATTTCATCAAAATAGTTGAAGATTAAATAATCATTGAAAACTATGAAAAAATAAAATCAAGATTGAGTGTTAAACAATGCCCCAACCACGCATTGTTTAGTGTGTACCAATCCAACTAAATGTACACTCCTTTTTTTCACTCAATCTTCATTTGGTTTTTATTTTATTAATTCTAATCTTATTTATACAAAACTTACATCTAAAACAACATTTTTACAATACTTAAACATAACTCAAACTACCTACCTACAACTTAAATTAAGATTAAGTGTTAATTTATTTTTTTTTTGGTTTTTTCTTTATTTATACTAATCCTATTTGTACAACACTTACATCTAAATCAACATTTTTACAATACTTAAACATAACTTAACCTATCTACCTACAACTTAAAAACTATACCTATGGCAGGCTGCCGCTAACCTGTCCATGGCGATGCGGACTTCCGCTCTCACAGTGTCCCTCCTGGTGTGCATTTCAGCTTCCAGAAGGGCTGCCTGTCGGTCTCTCTCTGTGAGAGTTACCTGTTGGCGGGCAATTGCTGCCAACTGGCGGGCAATATCACCCCGCTCTCTAGCGATCGCCAGGCAGTCGCGCTCAACCTCATCGAGTCGCGTCAACCCCTGGTCAGCAAAAGTCCCCGGCGCCACGATAGGATCAGCGGCAGGCTCCATGGCAGCAGCTACTTCCACATTGACTGGGGCTGGTGGAAGTGGAACCACGGGTTGGACAGCTTCGACGGCGGGTAAAGGGATATTCACAACTGCTTGCTCCACCATCACAACTACAGGTGCAACCCTTTCAATAATGGGTGCAACTATAGTTGCAACAGGTGGTGCAACAGGGCGAGCACAATAGGGTACCGACCATGGTCCTTGGTAAGGGTTGGTTTTGTTACAGTTCTTCCTGTATTTGCTGATAACACCACCCTTACCTTTGCCTTGGCCAGATGGTTTTCGCGATGATGGTTTCCTACCACTACCACTTGGCTTCGGTTGTGGCATGAAGTCATCATCGCTGTCCCCAATCTCAATGGTATGGCATTTCATTGACGATTTTGCCTCCCCTTTACGTACTTTACTTTTGGGAGCAACATCGCCTATGAAATTACCGGACCGTTTACCCTTACCTTTACCCTGACCTTTCAATTCCTGTGATGCCATCGGTGTGAGCGGCTCCGGGACATCAACATCATTCCTGATGGTCTCCATCAAAGCGTCGAATTCCATCTGGTCGACGGTAGATGGGCCCGGCGGTGTTACCAACTCACGCTGTCTCTCTCCCTCCTCAGCTCGCAGGTTGGCGAAGACTCCTGTCATCGTCAAAATGGCATTGACTGCCACAGCTGCTTGATCCATGGCTAAATAAAAAAAAAAAATTAACCGAGCTTCTGAATATGACATTGTGAACTTACCTTCTACTTCTGCTTGACTACCACAAACTAAAACTGGAGACTGGTGGAGATGATGCCTGAAGACTGGTACTGGTGGAGATGCTGGCTTGAGGACTGGAACTCAACTGAAGAATTCACTGAGGAGTTCTTCTTTTAAACACTCGATCCAACTCCCACTCTTCCCCCTCCTGCTCTAAACCACTCTTCGCTCATTGCACATAAGCCACACCCCCTTCGATTCTCAACCAATCACGATAAACCACGCCCCCAAAGCCACGCCCCCCGATTCCCAAACAAACCAGATAAACCACGCCCTCGTCAAAACCCCAACCCCATTTCAACCACGCTAAGTATTACAAAAGAAACATGTACTTAAAGGAGTGAGTTGAAACAGGGAAGTTTGGCATGCGTGACAATGATAGGTTGGAGTATCAGCATACTCAACAGTTCCATGCGAATGGTGGTTAGCATACCACCCACCATTGTCATTCATACCACAGTATCTTAAATAACACATGTGGCAGACGAAGAATTGGCCAAAATCCCCGCCATCAATGACGACGAAGGCCAATGTGCAACAATACAAATTAGTTGCAAAATTGTTCAACGTCTCCGACATGTTTATTTGTAACATACGAGTTGTGTTGACGCCGCTCGCAGAATCCACCTCAACCCCTTCATCTTCATCGCTGTCCTCTTCAATGGCATCATCTTCAGCAGCATTCATCTCCACCGGGTCCTCCAGCTCCACCAGGTCGTCGAACACCAGCTGATCCACCATCTCCTCCAGCTCATGGACCACCGGTACACCAAAGGCTTCCATCCCTACGTCGTCTTCCCAGCCCTCCTCCAAGTTGTTAATGTCCATGTTGGACAGGCTTTCCAGGACTTCCATATAATTTTCCATGACTAAAATTTTCAATGTGATATAATTCAATACAATATTCGAACTATGAAATTCGAATGAAGTATTCAGTGACCAGTTCGACTTTTATATGTTTCATTTAGAGTATGAGGGTTACCACCACCACAACTCTACTGCATAAGAATGGGGAGCTCTCGTGTCTCCCTAACAGTCTTGGTAAGAAGATCAGTGTATGGTCAACAGGAGAAGAATATTCAGATGCGGCCAGGGGGGGGGAGGTCTTCGCCCGCCCCCTCTCCTTGGGTTCTGGTAGGAATTTGGCAAGCCGACGGCCGCAGGCCGTCCCCGCCGGCCGTAGGCCGGCTCTGCTGCCCCCGCTGGCCGAGATCCTTCCTTCTAAAATCTCTCACCTTCAAACCCCCTACTTTTTCTCCCACCCTTCTCTCCCACCCCTATACTGGTATAAATACAGTACGAGCTCAGATTATGGTATCAGTCTTCCAAGATGCCTCTTCCAGACTCCACCTCGTCTCCGAGACATTGTGCCGCTTTCGAAGATGACCTAGAGTGGGCAGCGATCCGAGAACGACATAATATCGTCCCTGCCGTTCAGTACGAGCACGTGTACCAGGGTGAGCGGTGAGATGGGTTCTATCCGCGAGTTTCAAGGGGACCCATTCAGGTAAATGAGGTGTCAAACTCCACAGATGTGTGGGACTATCCATCTCCGTCGACATCGGACGACGAAGATATGGATGAACGCGTCGACGACTTCGACAGCGATAGCTCCTCGGAGGACGAGTCCGAGGATGACGACCAAGTGGTCCATATTCGTGTCGAGGACATTAACATGGACCTCGACCAGGACGAATTTCCCGGAGAGGACGACTCCGATGATGACACCATCATATTGGTGTCATCGGATGACGACGATGACGATGTCATCTGAGTTCTCACCCTGCCCTCCGTGGTCGTCCCGCATAAATATGCGGGATGACACCCAGCTCTTCGGAGCACCCAATCGGCCCTTTTCAGGGCCACACAAAGAACACAAACACGCGCATTTGCGCCACTTCATTCATCTTATGAATAAGTATAAAATCAGTGTCTATTTGGGAGTTCGGCATCAGTCTTCTCACCATGTCCGAACCTGATTCAACTACCGGGCCAGCACCAGCTCCAGCAGCAGCAGCCATTAGTCATGATAGTGAGGCTGAAGCTGCACCAGCGCCTCGTTCAGCAGTGTCGTCGGAGCCCACTCAGGTTACTCGATTGAATTCAACGTGGCCTTTAGTGTTTAGGTTTGGACAGATTACAGACCAGGGGGATGAAAATGTGCCCGAAGTCCCGTCACTAGGCCCCATTCAAGATGATACGATATCATCTAGGCCACCGAAACGCTTGTGGCCTCCCCCAAGTCCATTCTCGTCTTCGTCGGAAGATGAAGATGCCCTGCCCCCTGCCCGTCGACTTCGTCGTCTCACATAAACATGTATGTGGGTCGACATTCCCCAACTCCTAGGAGTAAAACAGCCCTTTTCAGGGCTACAAAAAGAATAGACATGCACATGTATGTGAATTATAAGTAACATTATGTTATTGAAATAAAAATAATTTTAGTTTGACAAAATTTATTCCATATATGAATATAAGTGTATTACAATATAAATTTTCAAACAGCTGGGTGTGGATCACTGCCTGGAGCCCACAGTTTTGGTCTATGTGTGAGCCAAACATCAGGATGTTTATTCTCCAATTCGGCTAACCTCCTTTCCAAATCATTATATTTTAGCATCATTGCAGATTTGACATTCAATGCATTGGCATCCAAATCATTTTTCAGATTTTTGCTGTTGTGATCGAGTTCAGTTGTCAACTCTGATATTTTTCGTGTCATTGTGGCTGTAGCATCCCATACTTTGATATCCACATCACTTTTTAGATTTTTGTATTTGCGATCTAGATCATCAGTCACCTCCTCTACTTTTTCATCGAATGCTTGACGGGCTTCAGGTACAATCTTAGCCATTGTGGCATGTATGGCAGCCTGCAAGGCTTTAAGGACAAGTGCCTTCGTCTCCGTGATTTGTTCATTGAGATATAATTGAGTTACACAATCACTCTCGTCTATCGGTTCACCAGCATTTTTCAGTCTTTTACCTTGCATATCATATTGGTCGTCAGGCGAAAGCTTGAATCCCATACCCTGAGGACCTTGAGAACCTTGAAGTACTCGAACTTTGACAGTACCCCATTTTCGTCTACGACCGAATTTATCGATAGCTTTGGACATCTTTCTCCCACCTTGATATTTTTCATACTGATGATTTCAAGACAATCAAAATCTATATATTTCTGTGTAGGTATTTTATTCTTTTGAATGAAACAATAGGAAATCAGAATAACGTGTTTATTTTATACTATATATTTGGTAACAGGGCAAGACATTAACTAAAATTGACTAGTATAATTTGACTTTTATATAATAAGCGTAATTACATCTCAAATACAAAAAAATAAGTATGGCGGTGAATTTTCCATTTAAAATGATATTTCATTTGTTCAATTCAGCAGTTAATAAATGAAGTAATTGATCCAAAGGACTCTCTTGGGAAAAAGATTGAATAATATTGGAAACCCAACGAATATTCTCTTCTGGATCATTCTGGTAGAATTCTATATCGCTATGACCCCAAGGAAGAGTGTGTGTCGTATTGGGAATGATGAACCGTTTATCATCATGGTATGACAATGCAACTTTGTTCTTCAATTCAGTATACATGTCATGCAATATACTTCTAAACGAGTTCATCTTCCTGAATATTAGACCACCCTGTTCGACAATTTTCTTATAATCTTCACATGTCAATTCATTCTTTATGACGGATCTTTTGACACCTTTTGCTTTTTTGAATTCACTACCTACAGACTGAACATAATATGCTTTGGCACCGGTACCATAAAAGCTAATTATGGGATCATTCGGAAATTCATCTTTGAAATTGCCCAGAATTGACTTTGTAATAGGAATATTGAATTGGTTTCCTACATTGTAATTGGAAGTATCAAACTCGCATATATTGTTGGTCATGAAATCATAAAAATTATCGGTATTTACTTTCAAAATTAGAGAATCCGTGTCAGTGTAGAGTAAGGTGGCATTTTCTGCATAATGACGTTTAATACATCCATAGAAAAAATTGTACATGACTGTTTTGGATAATTCTAGAATACAAAATCCCAAATATAGCGGTTTATCGTACAATACATTAACTTTGCCCAATTGAATGGCAACAAAATTTTCTGAAAAAATAGAACAGCTTTTGAAATTTGGACGTGATATTAGGGCGCTAGCACCAATTTTCCTCTTGATACTTTCCCAATGCGTAACCAGTCTAACATCAATTATGTTATCAACGTTTTCCATTGTTTTTCCATAAACTGCATTATTCATGAGTTTATAAAAGTCTTTTTCAGCTTTGTTGTTAGATAGGTTTCGCATTTCAGTATTCAAATCAATATAAGGTTTCATCCAACACGACTGCTTGAATGTCAACACTCTACGTGTGTTCATGACAATAAGACCATTGGCCACAGCCTGCTGTAAGTTTTTATAATGAAAAATATATTTTCTTTTGTCATTTAAATTTGGAATTAATTTAGGAATTTTTGATTTCGAGTGTGGTGGTATTAAACTTTCAACGAGGAAAGGGAGATCAGCATGTTTGTCATGTAATTCTTGGGGATAATGAACATCTACCTCAAGAACATAACCGTACGGACTATCAGATTGCACTCCCATTACGTCCAAATTTATTATTTCATCGGGTGTTAGCCAAGCAAAATCGTTGGTGGGTAATGGTTGTGACATACTGTGACCATATAGGTTGGTGGCATCTAAATATGATATGTATGATGAAGGTTCATCGGGGTTATAATCAGGTAAAAATTTATTATTAGCTATATGCCTCCTTTCACTACACTGACTTATTCCACCTCGTATTCCTTTCTTGAAAAAATGAATCATGTCAATGTCTGTCAATAATTCCAATTCAATATTCGTATACTTCAGCATTGCATCCCACGATAATCCGGGCGCTGTATAATACTGTGCTGGATCTAATTTATATTTGTCTAAACATATGTTTCTAAAATTCTCAAATATGTCGCATAATAGAAGCACATCGGACTTCAAATATAAATCCGAATATTCCCCTAAACTCTGACACTCGAATAAATGCCAAACAAGTTTCGCCCTCATATAATCCTTATCTGATATATGCTCTCCGTTAAGATTGTCATAAAACTGATTTTTAGTGGGAAGAGTTGGATAATTTAACTTGTCAATATGATCAACAAAGTTATATGGAAAAACACCTTTCTGTCTCATCAAATTGAATTTGTCAATTTGTGGAAAATGTTTATGCGTCTCAATACAGTGATCGGATGTTAAGTTAGCACCTAAGTTCTGCAAAGAATTCGACATGAATTTGAAACTGTCTATAAATCTCATTTTCAAAAAATTCTTTTTCTCTTTTCCATCTTTGTCAGTGTATGTGTGAGTGAATAGATGCTTGGTGAACGATATGTATTTTTCCTTGGTTTGTGGAATAACGTCCACTTTGTCTTTGTTTCTATACAGTTTTTTTATGAACAAATGACAATCATACCCACTCAGATTATGGAAAATAATCGGAACAAAATTTGGCAATTTGAAATTTAAGTTACATACGGAATGTGCGGCAGGTGATCTTTTTTTTCCAGTCAGGTGGCAATGGTCTCTCACTTTCACATCACCACCCGTGAATGGTTTATTACATATTCCACAAAATTGTGCAGTAGAAAACTCTGCTTCTTCCGCGGGGGTTTGTGCAGCCATAGGAATTGGATACCTCAAATAATTGTGATAAATATTTCTCAAATCATCTTCAAGTTTTGTAACAAATTTCTCGGCTGCATCCTCACCCCTATATGTAACAAATTTCGATAATTTATCATTGTATGAACATTTTATCGAATAAGCAAATGAATAAGGTTCGTGTTTGTATGTTTTATTCATTCGAGTATGAGTGTTTAGGGTTGGGTTGACTAGTTTGAATGGGTTTGAGAACTGATTCAAAATCAGCATAAACTACAAATGGCACCTTAATTTGTTTCTCAAAATTTTCAAACATAAGTGCATTCCCCGGTAACATTTTACCATATTTGTTGACTCTGAAATTGACTGATGGTGTTGTAGTACTCAAGTGATTACAGTCATGCAACTGATGACGTAAGAGTAATCGCTCGTGAGAGAAATACAATAAACATCCATCACAAAAATATTTTTTATGCTCATGCGCAGATAGTTGACTTGAAACTAACCTTGAAAGATCTTTAATCCAACAATAATGACTATTGCCAGAATCATCTGTAATAAGTAACAAATTAACATGTCTTCTAAGTCTTCTCTGTGAGTAACGCAATGGACCAACCACTTCATATTTCATTTTACTCTTATCAAGTTTCGACTAACCCATAGACATTAATTGAAATATCATTCATGTCAGTAGGAGATTTGAGCCGG